>OZ012656.1:2400000-3058897 GCA_963942575.1 Priocnemis perturbator
AGAACAGTTCATTTTTCTAAGAACAGTGCGTAAGCTAAAAGTAAAAGTCTATTTTACCACGCGACCTGCTTGCATCACCGTATGCACATTTTTGGATTGTTAGCCTAAGAAAATATATATATATATTTAATATATATATACTTGTACCACCCCATCATTCTCCAATGGCTACGCACCCATCCTCAAGACAAGTATAAAACCTATTATTCCCGAAAAATAGAGCGAGTCGGGTGGAACACCTTTTTAAAATTGCCACTCATATTATCATCGTTACAACACGTTCGAGAGTTGACGACCACAGCATTGATTATTCTCGATACTTCCACGAGCTTCAGCTCCTCACCTCCAACAGGCGAATCCACAGGAATACGACAAAAACCGGTGACCAAGGGGTCAGAAAATCCTGTTACGCCCCTCAGCGATCCGAGGAAACGCACCAAATCCTTGACGAGGAAACCGGGTTATTTATCCCGGCACCACCCGTGGATGTAAATCCGTTTATACCACCACCCATTTACCGGCTACGGGTACCGAGGGTAAGGAGCCGCCGCAACCCGCCACCTTACCGGCCACGGCCGCCGAGGACCCCCCTGCCGTACTTGCCGCCGGACAATAACCAGCAGGGAACACCGCGCGACGGCGAGGGCCCCCCACGGCGCCGTGAGTAAGCGAGTTCGCGGATCTTTCGCGCCCGGGACATCCAATCTTGTGTTGCAAAGTAATCCGCGACAAAACATTGCGTCAGCCGCCATGGTTCCCACGGCAACCATCCTTCTCCCGCCGATGAATTAACTTTGAAACGTCCGCCTGTGAAAAGTGTTGTTATAGAAACTAAAATGTGTCATTCGATTCCACGAAATCTTGTGTTGATCACGCCAGCTGTCACGATTATCGACAAATAATAAGGTGAAAGTGATACTCCGATTACATCGGTTTATCATAAGATTTGCTTGTGTCTATTCTTCTGACCAGCCATATATGGTCATGTTTACTGAGTAACGATCATATAAAAAGGGAGCCTGCGTCGCCCCAAAAAGTCGGTCTTTACTAATCAGCTCAGCTTAGAACTCTGTTAGAAACCAGTTAGAGATCGAGCCACAAAAGCCTCAGTTAGAAGGCAATTTATAAAAGTCGTAGTTTGCTGCATAGTCTATCGTACGTTCAGCTTGTCGCAGGATATACATTAGGTTAGTGTATATTAAACACGCTATCAGTTTCGTCAGCTAACACTCCGAGCAGACTCAACACGATTTCGTCACTGCAACGAAGCTTGTAAACGTAAGATAATAAGTCGCCAACACTACTGTATCACAATAGTCGTCTAAGGAAATATACATATATATTTATATAATTAAACCAAAAAAAACCACCAAGTTCTCCATGTCTGCGCATCTGTCAGCTCGCCAGGTAAATTCCTCGCCTATGCAGCTGTTACGTCCGGGCGAGGCTTTTCACGACTTTACCTGTCAGGAATGGTCGATGAGTATCCGCGAGCGGTCTGCCGTGCGACCGGGCGTAACGCTAAATAACCTTTTGTCATTTAATTATAATAAATAACGGTAATCTAACTGAAGATCAATAATGCGTTATATATTTTAATCCCTTTCTTAAAGAGTGGGAACATTAATTTATATGAATAAGCTAAACGGAGAAGTTAATTAAAGTATGATATCGCGTTTAGTTACTTGCAGGACTTATAGGATACGTGTGCTTCCGAAAAACCCGTACAGGTACCGAATCGTTCGCGAGGTTATGTTTTCGGTTCGTGTAATACTACGTTTGAGGTGTGACGTCACAACATAAAAGAAATCAGAGAGAATAGTATAAAGGGGAAAAACAAGATAGATATATTGCAATTGAAAATATTGAACATAAAGAGATATTGGATATTAAGTAATATTGATAATAAAGTATATAATGAATTTGAAAAGCAGCTAATAGAGCTCTGCAGTGGTCTCGTTGCAGTTTTGAGAAGAGTTCGGATGCTAGTGCGTGACAATAATGCGCCTTAATGCGAACGCTATTCACAAGGCGTTTCGATAGCGTACTCGGTCGTTAACAGTTAATCCTTCACAATCGAGAAATCGTTTTTAGGAAAGTATTCACACACTCAGCGACCGTGCCCGGTGGATCTCTCCGTGGCGTGAAGCGCGGGCATGGTCAGACAAGATAGATGGTTTACAACTTTGTCGAACGGTGCGACTGGAGGTTCTTACCGTGTCGTTGGTCTTCGGTTACGATCGTACAGTTTCGCTTGCGCACGCGCTCTTTCGCTCCTTCTCGTCTCTCTCTCTCTCTCTCTCTCACAAATCGGTCGAAATATTCTCGGTTTTCGATGCGGTAAACGATGATAGTACCTTCGAATCGTAATAGAACTTTAGTAATTCGATCCTCCTTGGTTTGCCTATGCTCGCTCTCCTCTTTTGCGGTAAATCGGTCGAAATATTCTCGGTTTTCGATGCGGTAAACGATGATAGTACCTTCGAATCGTAATAGAACTTTAGTAATTCGATCCTCCTTGGTTTGCCTATGCTCGGTTGTGATTGAGCCGGGATAATGCCCGTTACAAGGGGCGGCAGATCAAGAAAGATTGCTTCTACTCGTTAAATTTCGTTAATGCCGACTTTATTCGCTGCGCGAGCGAGGAACAACCTTCTGCGTTCGTTCAAGATATATGTACAATGAAAAGAAGAATCTAATTGAAGTCAAATGAAACTTAATCTAACGGGTCCGACACAGAATTCGTCGGCCACGTGCAGGACGTACGCGATCACACTTTCGCACTATTCACAACGAAAGAAAAACTGAGTCTCTTGCTCAAAGAATAATAATTACAATTTAGAACTACGATTTAACGAGGATAATTGAATAAAGAGATATCTAAGATATCCTCGAACAGTGAACCACGCACCTCGCGACTTTACAGCCAACTGCCCAGAGGAATTCGTCGCGAGGTGATTCCTGGGCTTACTCTAGGACGGTTTTTCATGCCCTATTTGCTGAATCGGCCGGCTAACGGTCGATCCGGTGTACAAATATTACGCTGAAGCGCTCGCTCGGTGTTCAACGAGATAAGATTTTACAGGCGCACGCTCTCGACTTTATATATTTGAACAAAATTAGGTTGATGTCTGAGCGATGGCTTATTACCATGAAAAATAATAATTGAACTTGTGAGACAGAGAAACTGAAAATTAACATGCGGAACCTCATCGCATTCTTAGGCTATATACACACATTCATACTATATACACACATTCATACTTGTCGCTCAGTTTTCGCGCTTATATCTATACTTATACCTACACTTAAAACTACTTATATGTACATAAGGTGGGACGAGTATGATTACATGGTGAGGGAACTCCACTACATATTACCGCTCGACAGTGCCGCGTATGCGAAGGCATGAGCCGTGATACAAGTATTGTCGCATACGAGGCCTGGAGGAAAAATTAAATAATGATGATTTTTAAGCTAATACTCAAACAGCGCGCCGGATGCAAAGGCCTAAGCCGTAATATGAATATTGTCGCAACCGGTGGAGGCCGGAATAAAGGAGATAAAAGAAAGATTAATTAAGAAAATCAAAAAGTTACGCTGGGACGTAACATACGATAAGAATAAGTTCGGGTGGGACAATATCAAATCGCCGCGCAATCGCTCGCATTTCTCGCAATATCAAGGATCGAGATAGAAGTCGATCATTCTCGAACGTTTCTCGGAACTTCAGTTCCTTACCTACAACAGGCCGATCCTCAACTTCACAACATATTCCAATGCTTAAGGAATCAGGACTACCGATAGGGAGGAGCAATTCCAATTCCCCCACGGGATTCTGCGCCGGGTCGTAACAATCCGTAAGCGGGGAATTCATCCAAATTCCCCACGGGACTCTACGCCGGGTCGTAACAACATAAAAGAAAATAGAGGACGGACATATGTCTCTGTCCTAGAGCAGTGTCATCAGAAATAGCATATTGCCACATGTGGCACGCGTGGTGGGGGAAGAGAGAGAAGTAGTATGCGACGTGTCCGTAAGAGCTACGCGCCGCTCGATTGGCTCGTAGCTCTCACGGGCACGCACGCATACTATTTCTCTATGTGCGGCAGGATGCTATTTCTGATGACACTGTCCTACAGTCCACCGGGCAACTCTTGCTGGAAATGCGCGGTCCATGTATACAAAGTCCTTAGACTATATATGTGTGGCGCCTCGTTCAGGCAACGATGGCAACGCGCGCGCCTGACGGCGCAAACAGAACTTTAAGCCTGTAACCGTCCAATTTTGGAGCGTTACATCGTGCGCTTACTTTCCCGCAAGCGCTCCACGCAGCACGCCCGACCCACCAATGTGTGTGTGCACACGCTAGGCGCGTGAGGCGTCGCCTGCTCGCGTATGACTGATCATAGTTACCGACCCCGGGCGGTAGATGCCTCCTTTTCTCGCCATAGGGTTTCGGCGCTCACATGTATATATGGTGCCCGGCCGTACTGCAGAATCGTTCTTATCCTGAGTCAAAATCAAGTGGTGCACGCTACGGCTGTCGCCCACAATAAGCAGCACGCATAACTGCTGTCGCCCTTATCATCAACGCATTACGCCGTACCGCCGGACACAATATATTCGGAATACTGACAGTTACAAGACGACTCACTGAACACATAAATCGCATATAGATCTACGAAGGAGCGCTCTCCTTTTATAAAATTGCTCACGTCGCCGAAGCTTGCGTCAGTCACTGCCCCGTCAAACTGATTGCCGCTGTAAACGCGTGTTAAGACAATTCACATATAAAAGCATCGCCGTCATTCCGTATTTTCTCGCGTATGTTCATACTCGCGTACTGAATTCCAATATACTGCTGTGCTACCGCATGTAGTAAGAGCGTCGCGTATAAGACCAGGATAGTTCCAAAGAATAAAAAGTCATAAAAAAGGAGAAGTTGAGAATTAGAGACAGGCTTAGCTCCAGAGAGGTTGAAGTGGCCAGATTGACTCCCGGCCAGCTTAGCGCTCCCGCAGAACAGTATCGTGTACCGTTCTTCTAACCTCTCTGAGTAACCCTGTAAGCAGGCGGACGTATCCTACGGCTGGCAACTGCTCCCCCAAGGATACTCCTAGCCTCCCTTGCAGGCATTTTGCATAAATAGTAAAAGTAATACAGAATATCTGTGGTGCGATAGACCCATGGCACGGCCAGCCTAGCGCTCCCGCCCTAAGTCGATTTCATAACCGCAGAGTTCCTGTAGACATATTGAAAACTCTTGCAGTAGAATCACATAGATTAATTTACGCCTGAGTCCGAACGAAACATTAAAACCGGACACGGGATAACCTCTGGCAGACGGATCAGACGCACGGCCCAAGCACTACGGTGTACCCCGCCTGACGATCCTAGTCTTCGTCCAGGTGTTCCCTGGTCTAGAAAAACTTGACAATTGCAAACGTTCGTAAGATAACAGGTCTAGGTCGTTCTGTCCTGGCAGCATCTAAAACATACATAAGTATTGCGAGTATTTGCCGTTACATACACCGACGCTCGACCATATAGTTTCCTGTATCTATTTTCAAACAAGAATATATTCATTTTGTGTGCAATATAAAATCGCTGTTGCTCCATCACTCGTCCCGTGCACGAATCCACCGACACCTTCTGTGTCGATTCCAGGGAAGTAGAAAAATAAATGTAACCGCTGCTTTCCTGAAGAAATCATTTTGCTGCGATTGAATCGCGTGGCGGATTTTTGATTCGTGTTCCGTTTGCATCGCAGCGGGATACGTGAACTTTTGCCACGACGCTCACGTCGAGGTGAGAGCGTGGTCATCCACAGACCTCCTAATACAAGGAAAAAGATTCGATCGCGAATTGGCACCCATTCTGGGGCCAGCAAAAAAAAATACGGTTACAAGCCTAGGAACTTTTTCTAGTCATTTCGCCGTCTCGTGCTTCAGTGTAAATATAGCTTTAAGTGTCCCCACAGTAACGCGGTCGGTTAGTTCTAATTCATTCTACTTTCGTCTTCCATTTTTCAAGTACATTCCACCATTGTTCCTTTACCGAGCTTGCCTCGTGCTACTAATAAAGTGTTGTTTTCGTGTTATATTCGGACCTCAGTTTACTTTCCTGCCTTGCTGCGTGTTCACTAATTAGTTAAGAAGGGGCTCCAGATATGGTGCACCCTTTAGTGGTGACCCCGACGTGATCTCCAGCAACGTGCAGTTTTGTGCCACCACGTGCCGCAACAGGTCCCATAACCTCACGGCCCTTTCCACGTGCGCACCGCAAGAAGACCAGAGCGGCGCATGATTCATTCGCCGGCACGCCAGGCCGAGGCCTCCCCGGCCGATCCACCACTGCCCGAACCGACGCTCATCGAGCTGCAGGACATCCCGGCGTCGCCCGCCGCCGGTCCGCCATGTGGCTTCGCAGCAATGGCCGCCGCAGATCTAGCGTCCCCCACAATAGAGGCTGTTACGAGCTGCCGCCTTCCGCCTTTTTGGCGCGCAAAACCGGAACTGTGGTTCGTGCAGGTAGAAGCTGCCTTCCAGTTTCATCGAGTCCGTGGGGATGAGTCGAAGTATCACCTGGTCGTCTCGATGCTCGACCCCGAATCGCTGCAGGAAGTGGAGGATGTCGTTCGCGCGCCGCCGAGCGGCAACAGGTACGCCCGCCTAAAGAAGACCATCCTGGCTCGCCTAGACCGACTCGGCCGACCGCCAGCTTCTCAGGCTGTTTACGCAGCTCGAGCTGGGCGACAAGAAGCCGTCGCAACTCCTTCGTCACATGCGCGCACTCGCCGGCGACCGAGTACCGGACGACGTGTTGAGAGTCAAGTGGCTGGACTTCCTGCCCGTAAGTGCCCAGCGGCTGCTTAAGTTTTTTAAAACTCTCGTCCTCGAGGAGCTTGCGGCAGCAGCGGATGAGCTCATCGACAGCGGGCCCATGGTGGCCTCCACGAGCCACTCGACGACCCGCCTAGTCGACGCCGGCCCTTTCCCCACCGGATCGACCACGCCGCCCCAGGTCAGCGCCATGTCCTCGTACGGAGACCCTGGTGGCACCGCAGCGGAGCTGGCCTCGATTCGTTCCACCCTGGCGCAACTGGTGGGGCTAAATCGGGACATTATCGACGAGCTACAGCGACGCCCAGGCCGCAATGACCAGCGGGGCCGCAGCGGCGCCCGCCAGCGATCACACTCGCCCGCACCAGCAACAGCATCTCGAGTGTGCCACTACCATCTGCGCTTCGGCAGCCAGGCACAGAGGTGCCTCCGGCCGTGCGCCTTCTTGACCTCCCAACCACCTCCGGAGCCGCAGAAGAAAAACTAGCGTCGCCGGCGTCCGTCCAGGCTACCGACGCCGGCGCGCCTTCACCAGTGGAGAACCGCCTCCACGTGTTTGATCGCGAGACTCACCTGAAGCTCCTTGTGGATTCGGGCTCGGTGGTCTCGCTACTGCCCAGGTCAGCTGTACCCAGGAGACTACCGGTGCAAAGGCTGACCCTGTATGCTGCCAACTCCTCCGCCATCGCCACCTACGGTCGGCAAGCCCTGACGCTCAACCTGGGCCTTCGCAGGGTCCTCAAGTGGATCTTCATCGTGGCGGATGTCCAGACTGCCATCCTTGGTGCGGATTTCCTCGCGCACTTTGGCCTCCTGGTCGACGTTGGAAAGCGACGTATTATGGACCCGCTAACCTAACAGGCAGCAGAAGGTGAGTGCCACGTGGCCGACACCCATTCTATTTCCACGGTCCGGCTTCCAGACTTCCCGGAGGACCCCTCCTCTCAGCGCTGTGCTCGCCTGCTGGGCGAATTTGCCGACCTCGCCGAACATGTCGCCTCTGCAGCGGTCCTGGAAGGCTGCCCCGTGCAACACTACCTCCATACGACAGGCCCACCTGTCTTCGAGCGGCCTCGGAGGCTCGCGGGGGAACGCCTTGCAGCTGCCAAGGAGGAGTTTGGCATCCTGCTCGACCGCGGCATTGTCCGACCTTCCTCTAGCCAGTGGGCTAGCCCGCTGCACCTGGTGCAGAAGCCCTCTGGTGGCTGGAGAGCCACAGGCGATTATCGACGCCACAACGCCTGCACCATACCGGACACTACCCGCTGCCTGTCATCGAGGATCTCCTCCAGGACTGCCACGAATGCTCAGTCTTCTCCTCCATCGACCTGCAGAGGGCGTTCTACCAGCTTCCAGTTGCGCCTGAGGACGTCGCCAAGACAGCAGTCACCACGCCGTTCGGGCTGTTTGAGTTTGTGGGCATGCCCCTGGGGCTGCGCAACTCAGCCCAGACCTTTCAACGGTTTATGGACGCCCTGCTTCGCAAGCTGCCCTTCGCACGTGCCTACCTCGACGACATTTTGGTCATGTCGCATTCTCACGAAGAGCACCTCTCGCATCTCCGCCTCCTCTTTGAGGCCTTGCGCGGCGCCAGACTTGCCATCAACCTGGAGAAGTCTGTTTTCGACAGGAACCAGGTCAACCACCTTGGCTACGTCGTCTCCAAGGACGGTTGCCAGCCGCCGCCGCAGAAAGTTGAGGCAATCAAGTCCTTCCCAAAGCCGGTCACAGCGTCGCAGCTCCGTCGATTCCTCGGGATGCTCAACTATTACCGGCGTTGCATTCCGAGGGCGGCCGAATTCCAGGCTCCGCTGCACAATCTCCTGCATGGCATTCCGAAGTCCTCCAAGACGCCTCTCACCTGGACGACAGAAGCAGAGCAGGCATTTCAGAGCGCGAAGGACAGCATCGCCTCGGCAGTCACACCAGCATTCCTGTAGCCGACGGCCCCTCTTGCGCTTGTCACCGACGCCTCCGGCTCTGCTATCGGCGCTGCCCTGGAGCAGTTCACGGATGGCGCATGGAGACCCATTGGTTTTTTCTCGCGCAAGATCAGCGATACCGAGCAGCGCTACAGCGCATACGACCGCGAACTTCTGGCCGTTTTCGCAGCCGTGAAGTTCTTCCAACGCATCCTGGAGGACCGTCCGTTTGTGGTCAAGACCGACCATCGTCCGCTCGTCCACGCAACCGGCCAGCGTTCCGACAAGGCCTCCCCGCGTGTCCAAAGACAACGGGACTACATCTTCCAGTTCGATATGCAGTTCGAGGCGGTCAAGGGAGACGATAATGTCGTCACGGACGCCCTCTCACGTACGTGCACTATCGGCATGCCTACGCTTCTTGACGCGGCCACCATCTCTCAGGCCCAGCTGACGGATCACGAGCTGCCGCACCTTGCGGACGTCTCCTCGCGCGAGCTCCACCGGCTCAACATCGAAGGCCACGACGTATCCTGCGACATCTCCACCGGCGTCGTTAGGCCCTACATCCCCTTGCCGCTGCGCCGCAGCGCCTTCAACGTGTTCACGGGCTATCTCATCCCAGCGGCAGGTCTACTGCACGCCTTCTCGCTCAGAAGTTTTTCTGGCCAGGACTGAGGAAGGATGCCGCCCAATGGTCCAGGGAATGCGTCCCCTGTCAGAGCGCCAAGGTGCATCGCCACAATCCGGCCGTGCTTGGCACCTTCAGCGAGCCGGACAACAGGTTCGACCACGTCCACGTCGACCTTATAAAGCTGCCGCTCGTTAACGGCTTCCAGTACTGCCTCACGGTAGTCGACCGGTTCTCCAGGTGGCCTCTCGCAGTTCCTCTCAGGGACATGCAGGCCACGACAGTTGCCAAGGCCTTCCCGGATAATTGGATCTGCCTCTACGGGACACCGCTGACAATTACCTCTGACCAGGGAACGCAGTTTGAGTCTGCGCTGTTCACCGCTCCCTACCACCCACAGTCCAATGGCCTCGTCGAGCGGATGCACCGTTCCCTCAAGGCAGCGCTTATGTGCCACCCACAGACGCCTTAGACGCACCTGCTCGCCCCAGCACTCCTCGGCCTACGGACGAGTTTCAAGGAGGACCTGCAGGCCTCGCCGGCCGAGATGGTATTTGGCACAACGCTCCGCGTCCCGGGAGAATTTTTCGTGAAGAACAGCGTTCCTGCAGACCCGTGCGGTTTCGCCGACAAGCTCCGCTCGCTCTTTCACCAGGTCAAGCCTGTGCCGACTTCTAGGCACGCCCAGTCGCGCCCATTCGTCTTCCGAGACCTCCGGACCTGCTCCCACGTCTTCAAGAGGGTTGACTCCATCAAGAAGCCGCTGGAGCCGCCATACACCGGGCCGCATGAAGTCATCCGCAGGCTCAGCGACGGGGATTTCGTCATAAGGGTCAACGGCGCCGAGAGGACCGTCTCCACCGATGCGCTCAAGCCGGCATACCTGGCGGCAGAGGATGCCCCGGCGTCCACCGCTGCGCCTGTGCCTGCGCCTGTGCAAACGGCTGCGCCGACGCCGACGCCTACTCCTGCGCCTGTGCCTGCGCCTGGTCCCACACCTACGCCTGCGCCTGTGTCAACGCCTGCGCCGACGCCTACTCCTGCGCCTGTGCCAACGCCTGCGCCGACGCCTACGCCTGTGCCAACGCCTGCGCCAACGCCTGCTCCCACACCTACGCTGCCGCCTACGCTGTCGTCTACTCTGCCGACCTTAAAGAGGACGGTTTCGTTCTCCTCGCCTCTCAGCGAGGTCACTGGAGGGGGAGTAGCTGTGGCGCCTCGTTCAGGCAACGATGGCAACGCGCGCGCCTGCAGGCGCAAACAGAACTTTAAGCCTAGGAACTTTTTCTAGTCATTTCGCCGTCTAGTGCTTCAGTGTAAATATAGCTTTAAGTCTCCCCGCAGTAACGGGGTCGGTTAGTTCGAATTCATTCTACTTTCGTCTTCCATTGTTCAAGTACATTCCACCATTGTTCGTTTACCGAGCTTGCCTCGTGCTACTAATAAAGTGTTGTTTTCGTGTTATATTCGGACCTCAGTTTACTTTCCTGCCTTGCTGCGTGTTCACTAATTAGTTAAGAAGGGGCACCAGATATGGTGCACCCTTTATATGTATGGACTGCTAGCAGCTACCGCGAGCCGTGTCGGACCCAGTGATGCCAGAAAGCGAAAAAGTAACAGCAGCACGCCGAGTGGTGGGGGCCATGCGTGCGTCCCGTGTCTCTATGAGCGTCTCTCGCGACGTTCAAGTTTAACAGACACGGCACGCGCACACTTACCGCATGGCCCCCACCACTCGGCGTGCTGCTGTTACTTTTTCGCTTTCTGGTATCACTTCGGACCGTGGCTCAAAGACCTACAGCGCCTCGGTTAACTAAGAACTACACAAGTTGCTGGTTTCACACCATTGTCAAGATACAGTGAGTGGTTTCAGTGAGCGAGAAAGAGCGAAGTGCAGCGAAATTTTGCATGTGCGCGCAAGTGTACTTTATACATATATATATATATATATATATTCCAATACCTCTATATATATATATATATATATATATATATATAGAGGCATTGGAATCCTCGTCGGACTCACAGTTTTTTCTAAAAATTGAAAAACATCTCGAGAAATAGGTGCGCAAAACGTGTCTTATTCACTTTTAACTAATGTTTAAACATGTTTGCAAGTTTAAATTATAAAAGTGTTTGATACCGTTTTATTCGGAAAAGTCTGGAGAATTTTTTGCGACCAATAAAAATTGTCTAACTTGTATACTTACGGCCTGATTGTTGTTCAAAGTGGAAAAAAGGCTGCTTTTTTCAAAATTCAATTACTCAAACTCTCGAGCCAATTTTCAAAAACGGGTTTCAGATTCGTTTTCAGCGGGTCAAGATTAATCGAAATTGGCTATTTTCGTTCAAAAGCAAAAAAAAAGTCCAATTTTGTTGTCCAGTGTAATCGGATATTAAATGATACTTGGGACATTCTCAGTATGTCCCAGTACAAATCTCGTTCATTCTGAGGATATACGCAATGAACTGCAACAGGGGCGTCAATGTCCTAACAGCACATGATATCCTACGACTATCCCATATTCATACTGAATATACTGCGATTATCCGGAATGTTCTGAGAACATTCGTAGAACGTCTCGGCAATACTTTACTTATCGTATATTTTCAGTACGTTCCGGTATATCCTGAGGATGTACTGGGATGTACTGAGAATATCGTAAGGATATACTGAAAATATCGGTGGAACATCCGCGTAACATTTCTCGTATATTCTGAGAACATCCTGAGAATATCATGCAAATTGACACAACGCCATATTGAATGTACGTCACACCGCGAATTATTCAGGATGTTCAAAAGACCAGAACTCTTGCGGAACTTATGTAACAGACCCTTAGCTATCATTCAAAACCTTTATTCAACCCAGAAACAGCGTTTATACCACAGCATCTCACTCATATATGGATATTTATTATTAACAATGAACCATAATTTTTGTGGGAGGTTTAAAGAAGAGAACTGTAACCGTACGTCTTCTGGTCAGTAGTATGTTCTATCTGTCACGGTCGCGAATGGTTACGGGTTCGCGATCCGTCCTTCCGCGTCGGAAGGAATAGTCCCCTTGTTACGCGGGCAGGTTCGTCCTCTGTCGACGATCGCGGCTGTGGAGCCTTCGCGGTCGCGAATGACAGGAGCCGGGAGCGTAATGTTAGGAGAGATGATTTGAGTCGAACTATATTATGTTTATTAAAAGAGTGCTGCACAGGAAGTGCTTGAATTACGACTCGGACAGTATATGAAGATCGCCGCAGGCTGCCTCCAACGCAGATACCGGGAGGGACGTCTGTCGATGCTTGTTCTGTGGTTTGCATGTGTTCGTCGTCGTTTGCCCGTCAGAACTAACCGCTCGTAGCCGTGACCGGTGCCAAGAGCGGGGAAGGCTTACGGTAACCGTTTGATGTCTCAGTCTTTCGAACTACTTACTATCGTAACCGTGGCCGGTACCAAGAGCGGAGATGGTTACGGTGAGAGTTCTATTGTCGTTTGTATGAGAGATGGGTGATCATTCGCTATCGCAGCCGGGACCGGTACCAAGAGCGGGGATGGCTTGCGGCAAAGATCAGTCGTATGAGTTTGATGATGATTAGGTGGGTGTTGATGGCGAGGAAGCTATCGATCTGTATTAAGCGTAACAGCGTTTGACGGACGTGACTGTAGTTTTACGAATACACGAACCATCGAATGGGCGGCCACAGTGCAGCGGCCGTTTATACCACAGCATCTCACTCATATATGGATATTTATTATTAACAATGAACCATAATTTTTGTGGGAGGTTTGAAAAATAGAACCTTTTCTGAACTTGTATAAGGGACTTCTGGTTATCATTTAAGTCCTCTCTACTATACAGAAACCCTAGTTATAACACAGCATCTCACGTTTTTATGAATATTTTGTTTATTTCAATAAACGGTAATTTCTCAGAATATTCAAAAGACCAGAACTCTTCCGGAACTTATATAAGGGACCCCTAATTATCCTTCGCAATCTCCATATGACTCAGAACTGACAATTATACCCCAGCATCTCACTTCTCTATGGATATTTTGGTTATTACGATTTATTAGCGATCCTAATTATTTTAACCCGGTAGAACTATGTGCAGAATACGTTTAGGATGTAGAACTTTCTTAATTTCTCCTCTAGTACCCTCAAATTTGTGAAATCCGATGAGATGCTAAGATCCGATTTGCGAAGTTAGCATCTCATTTTTTCAAAATGCGGTTTCGATTGTAAAATCGACGGAACTATTGTTAAAACTTGTCAAGAACTGTAGAACTATGCGGGATGCCACTTTATAAGCAGTTTATTTGTGAGATACTGACACTTGAGATGCTAACTTCACACACGTCACAAGATGCTCCTTGTTAAATATACCATATTTCCAACCTGTCACAGGTGTTCCCCTAGACTACATGCACTTAATATGTCTGGGAATTATGAAGAAACTGTTAATTTTATGGCTGGCTGGAGATACAACATAACGGTTGCAACACCGAGTAGTCAACGAAATATCCACACGTTTAGTAGATCAATTAAAACCATCGATACCTATAGAGTTTGCACGACGTCCAAGAAAATTAGACTGCAGCAAACTGTGGAAGGCAACAGAATTTGGATTAATATTATTATATACGGGTTCAGTGGCATTTAAAGCGGCATTAAAAAAACATGCGTATGTACATTTTATGACACTACATGTCATTATGAGAATTTTGTCTTCAGAAGACTTGCAAGAATACCTGAGTTACGCACATGACTTAGTGAAGTTTTTTATTAAAACCTTTATAAGTGTTACGTCCTGCGTCCTCCACCCGCCACAATTTTTCGCTTTTCTAAATTATTCAAGAATAACTAATCGATCATTCTCGCCGCAGTCTCCCGTTCGCTCAGTAGTTCTAAGATTTACTCTAATCTAACTTTAGGAATGAAGTGCGGTTCTCACGAGCCCCCGTTAGCGATAAGACACGCCACGCGCGACAAGTAGAGGTAACTTACACCCGAGCCATAGCCAAGACGACGCGAGTAGGGAACAAGCGAAACGTACAAGAAAAGCTCCGCCGAATTCTCGCGCTGCGCGACCGGACAACCGCCAAGTAATGCAACCTGTCAGAAAAGGAATTCCAAAAGATAAGATACGTGTAGCCAAGTCCTGGGAAAGGCATCTGTCGCGCCGTTCCCAGGAAATAACGCTGATGCAGTGTCAGCATGCGAATGCCGCTCAGCGGAGCACGGCGTCTATATAGGGCAGAACGAGACCCTTTTCGGACACTCTTGGTCGCTATGACACTCTTGGTCACGAAAAGCACCTGTACGCGCTCTTTTGATTACGACAAGTGTTAATACGCGCGCTCTTGCCTACGACAGTAACTTGCGAATTATTTTACTTCAATTCAATTCAGTGCGTGAAGTGCTCCAAATAGCACCGTTGTTCACATTCAAGAATTCAAGCGCGGGTGCGAAGCGCAACACCCGACTTAGCGTTCACCTCCAGTATCTTTCAAGTGTAAAGAATAGAATCAAGTTAAGTCACGTCGAGTCAATCGAATCAAGTTAACTCCAAGCGAATAATCAATACGATAAAATCAGTGCCATTGTTCCTGCATCTCGCCAGGCAACACCAGGTTTGTGTAACCAACTAAACTTTGTAATCTGGACCGCTCTAGGCCACCAGCGTGGTGAAGCCTCCGAAATTCAGCTAATTATAAGTAAACTGCGTGATCGAGACACTGCGTCTAGTCTCGATCTCCGATTCTCCGGTCGCGATAACGAAGTGGAGCCGTCCACTCCAAATTTGTAGGGTTCGATCAACCAATAAACAGCATATACACAATCTCGTGAATCACCTACTGCACACCCATCCTTGCAACACGACGCGCACACCCGCGTAAAACCTGGTTATCGGAATGTTCTCTGAGTGTGATTAGACAGGGTATTTCACCCCTTTTCTTCCCCGCGATACCGAAACCGCCGGGCGCATAAGTCGAGTGGTCCTTGCTGCCACCTTCGAGGCTGTGCCTGAGTCGTCTCACGGGCAATTCCGTGGCCATCGTCGAACCTCTGAGTTCCGGTCACCCCTCAGCAACTCTTTTGCTGCGACTTCAGCTCACAGGTTTCGTTGGCTCGCGGCCGGGCCCCCTCGCTACGACCGTGGCTCCTCAACCACTTTCGGCGCACCAAGGTTCGGGCACGAGCCCAGTGGTCATACCCACGGATCGCAACTATTCTCTCACTCAAACCCATAACCAGAGAGCACCCCGACGACCCCTGCCACGTAAGGATTATAGAGGACATCGACGGGCCGGAGTAAAAACCAGGGCACGTCGCGCCGCTGCTCGCTTGTATCGGTCGCAGCTACCTCGACAAACAGCGAGCGAATCCGCGAATTCCCTCCCGCCTAGTTACCCGCACCCCGGACAGCACGCGCCACGGGTCTGGACCTCTCCAGAACAGCCTTGTCCGTTCGAACTACCCCCAGGGCAAGATCAGTTCACGGTCTACTTTGAGCCTCTAGAACCGGAAATCGTACCGTCTACCGTCGAGGTAACTGAGATCTGCGAAGATTCGGATGTCGAAATCATAGATTAAGTAACCCGCACGAACGCGAGTAGATTCTTAGGTTGGAGTAGTTCCGAGTCACCAGCGACGCTCACTTTTTCTGTGCCGTAACCATTCGGACGCGAGTAGATTCTTAGGTTGGTGTAATTCCGAGTCACCAGCGACGCTCACATTGCCTGTGCCGTAACCATTCGGACGCGAGTAGATTCTTGGGTTGGTGTAATTCCGAGTCACCAGCTACGCCCACATTGCCTGTGCCGTAACCATTTGGACGCGAGTAGATTCTTAGGTTGGTGTAATCCCGAGTCACCAGCGACGCTCATATTGCCTGTGCCGTAACCATTCGGACGCGAGTAGATTCTTGGGTTGGTGTAATTCCGAGTCACCAGCTACGCCCACATTGCCTGTGCCGTAACCATTCGGACGCGAATAGATTCTTAGGTTGGTGTAATTCCGAGTCACCAGCGACGCTCACATTGCCTGTGCCGTAACCATTCGGACGCGAATAGATTCTTGGGTTGGTGTAATTCCGAGTCACCAGCTACGCCCACACTTTCCCCGCCGTAACCAGTCGGACGCAAGAATACACGTAGGTTTAGTGTCAAACCCGGACACCGAGTATATTTAGGCGCGTGCGACGTCTCAGCGAGCCGCACCGCTGACACGACAATTCTCTTATCAGGCCGGTCACTTCGTCTATCTTCCGATCCCCGGAATACCCGGTGTACGCAGGGTGCCGAAAAACGGAGGACGTAACAGTAGACGTATAAATTTTGGTGTCAGAAGTGGGATCTGACGATTTGATCGGTTAATATTTGTTCGGGAAAGAAAACAAAATGTCGCAAGAGCAAAATCACGCGAAGGGACGGTACCTCACCGATGAGGAGGTAGCCCAACTGCAGGAAAAACTAAATGCCAAAGAGCGAGAAGTGGCGGAACAGACCGCTGCGTTACAAGAACTGCGGGCCGAAACTAGTACCGCGAAGAAATCTGTAGAAGCCAGTCTTCCGCAGATAGTGAGCTCCTTGCAGCTCCTACTTCGCGAAGCGACGGAGCACTCGGGAGAAGAGACACAGGCGACTCCAGGGCGAGAACCTGGAATGCCTGATATCCGCGACACCCGAAGTCGTAGGGCCGCTCCTAGAAGGTCCCAATCCCCTGTGTCCGCCGGCGCGATAGGAATCAAGGGAGCGTTGGAGATGGTCCCGATTTACGACGGTTACTCGATGCCCGTGCTCCAGTTCTGCCGCGCCTGCGAACGGGCACGCGACCTGCTGCCGTCGCGTTTAGAAACAAGTTTAACACAAATGATACTACTTAAACTACGCGGACACGCGTCTCACGCGGTCGAGGATACGGACGTGTTCGCAATTAGGGATTTGACAGAAAAATTAAAGAGCGGTTTTGGGCCAAAAAAATCGACGAGCCAATATCGCGGGGAGTTGGCAAACTTGGTAAAGGGTCCCCACGAACACATGTGGGACTACGTGGCACGTGCAAAGGAACTAGAAACCGTTATTACCGAGGGAGAACGAACGCTCCACGGAACCCTCGACATCGGGTTAAGGGAAAGTATAGAAGTAGACTCACTAGAAGGGTTCATAAACGGCTTACCGCCGGACATTCAATTGAGACTGCGGGTACAGGGTTACGAAAGCCTCGACGACGCCTTCGTAAAGAGCACCCAAATCGCCAGGGCAATCGAGATGGAGATCGAACGCTTTGGAGCGCCACCGCCCCGCGGGCAACCTGGGCACGAGCCGAGGACACCGCGCGTCGCGCCACGAGACCGATACCCCCCGCAGCAACCGGATCAATTCGAATATCGAATTCGTGCTAGGGACGAACGCCGATTTCCAAGTCATCCCGGAAGATTTTCCCATTTCGCAAAACGGAATCCTGGGATCCGCGTTTCTCACGAAAAATCTAGTTAAAATCGACTATTTTAAGAAAAGAAGTAAATGCAACGGGATGTATGTTCCCTTCGCCGAGCGGGAGCTTGTCCAGATCCTCTCCCGCAGCCGACCACCCTTCCACGTCAATATCGCGAATCCGGAAATTCGCTTGGGATATATGCCGCGAATGAACGTGGACGATGGAATTTATTTAGGACACGCCGCGGTCGTTAACGACAAGGGACGAGCTTATCTCCCCGTCTTTAATACAACTGACTTAGATTTCGACTTAGTAGTCCCCACCGTTGTGCTAGAACCATTCGAAATTAACGAAGCAAATTCGACTGCGAAAGATAATATCAACAGTGCCTGTCTAGCCATCGGCGCCGCTGCCGCAAGCGAATCAGGAGGGAATTCGCGACCCGAACGCGTGAAAAAATTATTGGGACTAGAACATCTAGGTGAAAAAGAAGGAAAAAGTGTGGAAACGTTACTACACGAGTCCGTGGACATATTCCACCTGCCGGACGAGCCGCTCGGGTGCTCGAGTTTCGGGTCGCACACGATACATACCACTGATGACGTTCCAATGAGTACGAAACAGTATAGATTTCCGCCGATCCATAAGGGAGAAATTAGCAAACAGGTTATGGAGTTATTGAAAAACGGGACGATCGAGGATTCGCTATCACCGTACAATTCACCGCTGTGGATAGTCCCGAAGAAACCGGACCCCCAGGGAAATAAAAAGTGGCGTATGGTAATAGATTATAGAACCTTGAACGAAAAAACAATTGGCGACGCGTACCCACTGCCAAATATCACGGATATCCTCGACCAGCTCGGTGGAGCAAGGTACTTTTCGGTATTTGATTTGGCTTCAGGATTCCATCAGATACCTATGTCTGACCGCGACGCCGAGAAAACGGCATTTTAAACCCCTTATGGGCACTATCATTTTAAAAGAATGCCCTTCGGCTTGAAAAACGCGCCCGCGACATTCCAGAGACTGATGGATAACGTGCTGACAGGCTTGCAAGGGCAGGAATTATTCGTGTACTTAGACGATATCGTACTATACGCGAGCTCCTTGCATGAGCACGAGAACAAATTTAGGAATTTGGCAGAGAGACTGCGAAAAGCCAATTTAAAATTACAACCGGACAAATGCGAATTTCTAAGGCATGAGGTCAATTACCTAGGGCATATAATAGGGGAAGACGGTGTCAGGCCCGACCCGCGTAAAATCACGGCAGTCAAAGAATTCCCAACGCCCAAAACACCGAAAAACATCAAACAGTTCCTCGGGTTGGCAGGATACTACAGGCGCTTCATACCAAACTTATCAAAAACAGCAAAACCACTAACCGACCTTCTGAAGAAGGATAACCCATTCAGCTGGGGAGATTTGCAAACAAAAGCATTAGGAGTACTCAAGGATGCACTTTGTTCGAAGCCAATACTGCAATACCCAGATTTTTCGCAGCCGTTTAATCTAACAACCGACGCGTCCGGATACGCGATCGGGGGCGTCCTCAGTCAAGGTCCTATCGGAAAGGACCTCCCAATCGGATACGCCTCGCGCCTACTTCACGAAGCAGAATCCAGATATTCAACCATCGAGAAAGAATGTCTGGCGATCTTGTACTGTGTGTCGCAATTCCGGCCATATCTATACGGTCGGAAGTTCACCATCATTACCGACCACAAACCGCTAGTTTGGCTCCACTCAATCAAGGACCCGTCGTCCCGACTTTGGAAGTGGAGACTAAAATTGGGGGAATTCGAGTATAAGATTGAACACAAATCAGGATCAGCGAATTCCAACACGGATGCGCTCTCTAGGAACCCCCCGGAGAAGCCAGCAACGGAAGTCGTGGCTACCCTGCCCGTTCAAGGCGAGAGACGCACTGCCTCATTCAAAACGGAGACACGAGACTCGTCATCCTCGTTATCTGAATGTACACCGGAAAAACCGACTGAGAAACAAATTACCACGCTCCCGATTCACCTCAAGAAACGCCCACGTACACATCGAACCTGCATGTACTCCTCGACTTCCGATTCAGAAGCGGAAGACTCGTCCCCGCGAAGACGTAAAACTCGAGCCACAAATCGGCCTCCCAAGGCAAAAACCCCATCCACCGACGCCCCTGAACAAGCCAAGCGACCCCGTCCCCTCACCTCCTCTTCCGAAAACACGGCAAGACCACGTACAAAGAAAACAAGGGAATGCGAAGCTACCGACGTAACGGACAGTTCAACCGACCTCGAAGGTCTTGCTACAATCGTGGCGCCACCACCCCTCGAATCGACGGACGAAATCCTACCCCCGACAGCCGCCAACAATGAATTCTACGACACGTACGACACTGACCACTCAATCGAATTCGCGAACGTTACCCGCGCATCGGACCCCGAATGGGTCCCGAAACCCGGTCCTTCGCGACCTCGCGATATTCCACCACCCGCTGACGCGTCATCGCCAATTCACATGACGGACGATGACTCAATTCCGGACATGAGTTCCGAAGAGGAAGTAAATTCAGACAATCCAAATGAGGGACAGGAGGTTACACCATACGAAACAAAAATTCAATACACCGACGACCCGATTTCTATACGTAAAGACAACGTCGTGATCTTTATTGACATGCAGGGAAAGCCTTGTGATGACGGTAGTAAAAATTTAGCCGAAAATAACCTCCTCCCAGAATATACAGAACTGACTTTAGGCCGCGCGAAAGTGAATAACTTTAAATCGAAAAAACTGATAGCACTTCCTATCAAAGCAAGTGCTAACGACAGTCCCGACGAGACAACTATGCATGAGGCCGCTGCTTCGCTGCTCGATGCAGTTGTTACGTCTCGCGACGTCACCGCTTGAGATAGTATTAATTAATAGAGACTTCGATTATTTCCCTGATGGAACCCGTTGCAAGAGATTAAGCAGACCCTTCCCCAGAACGTGCCACCCACTCGGGGAAGGCAATAAGTTAAGTCCTAGAACATTTTACGAGCGAGGTGAACAAAGGGCGACTGTCCGTTAGGTCGCGACGCGATAAATCCCGGCAGATATACAAAACCCACTTGAACCAAACATTTGGAAGAGATCACATAACCCGTACTTTCACTTACCCTCCCACTTACCCTGCGTCCGCGGAAAACGCAAGGGCGGGGATGACTGGGAGAGGAAACTCAAAGGTCACCTCATTCGTAGAATCTTAAGAACTAGACCTCCCCCAATGCCCCCAAAAAGTTCATCAGCGAATGACCAACGGGGAAGTATTGGAGAAGGGATGAACCAAACGGAACCCGCGTTTACCTCGTTGAGATTTTCAAAACCTCACTTCACTTCTTTGAGTTCCTTAAAACTGTAAAGGCCTCGACTCTGTGTGTACCATCGCCTTGATTTAACTGATTGAATACTCAGCTCAATTTCTGAATAAATTCCTGTACAAACTTCTACAAATCAGACTTGCAAATAAATCAGTGAATCATTCTCGTCGTTGAACGCTTCTTCAATCCAATTTATTGAAAGTGTGAATCAACTAACAACCACCGCAAGAGTAAGTACTCACTCCGAATAATATTCGTAACCTCTGGGGGCTAAGGTGAAGGGTAATGCTCGTTAAACTACCAACCAATCCCGAAATCCACCCACCTCTCACCCAGTCCTTTGACCGTGTCTGGTCCCAGTAAAGTCGCGGATCGCGGTTGACTACAAACAGACATCTCGCGCGGACTCTGATCCAGGTCAGATTCGTACGACTGTTCGTCCCACAACCGAGTAGAATCGTGGAGTCCACCACCTTATCGCGGTTCTTCCAAGACTCACCTTGGGACGTAACACAGTGTTAGAATTACAATTGGAAACTCTTAGTATCGCCCATACGGCTCGAATAAGTGATTATTGGACTTGGATGATCGTTGAAACCGTGATGTTCCGAAGACTAAAAGGCAGAATTCGCGAGATTACTATTTGCAGCGCGAGGGTTTCAGTTCCTCCTCGAGAACTTCGCCCAGAAATTTTAAAAGAATACCACTCCTCTGCGCTAGGAGGGCATAAAGGGGTGACAAAAACGTACCGCCGAATACGCGAGCGCTATTATTGGGAACGGATGAAAGAGGAGGTCACAGAGTATATAAGACAATGCCGGAGTTGTCAATTAAAGAAATTGACTCGAGTTAAGACTAAGCAGCCCATGGTGATTACAGACACACCGGGCTCTGCTTTCGATAAGATAGCGCTCGACATAGTCGGGCCGCTCCCGGTTACCCCGCGCGGAAACCGATACATAGTAACAATGCAAGACCTTCTAACGAAATACTCTGTCGCCGTCCCCTTGCCCTCCGGAGGGGCAATCCCAATAGCAGACGCTGTAACAAAACATTTTATTTGTCGCTTCGGAGCACAACGGGCGATACTAACAGACCAAGGCACCCCATTTTGTTCGTCAGTATTCAAACACATCGCGAGACGGTTTAAAATAAAACAATTTCGAACTAGCGCATACCACCCGCAAACCAACGGGTCTTTGGAAAGATCGCATCACGTTCTTGCCGAATATCTAAAACAATATATAGAGTCCCACGAAGATTGGGATAAGTGGACAGAGCTCGCGATGCTGTCATACAATACTAGCGTGCAGGAAGGCACGAAGCACACGCCGCACGAGTTAGTATTCGGGAAACTCGCGCGCCTCCCGTCCAGCGTGCCGCATATCGAAGACGGGTTAGATATAACATATACAGAATACTTGGAGGCATTTTTATTAAAGGAACCCAAAAAAGGGAAATTTGACGATCAGTATACGGGCCCCCACATAGTGCTCGATATACTGCCTAGGAATAATGTTAAAATAGATGTAAATGGTAAGGCACGAATAGTGCATCAGGATAAGATTAAACTTAGTAGGCTAGGATAAGAAAACTGCAAAGGTTGTGTGTGGATACCAGGAGAGAACAGAGAGGCGACACCGCGGCGGCTGACCCCAATAAGCAAGGTGTTCGGAGGCAGGTTAGATGACATTCGCGAAAAGCTGACGCTTGCACCTTCGCACCTAGAGCCGCGTCGGCGACGCCGCCCGGGAGCACCGGAGCGATCACTCCTCAGTTAAGCCTCAACCTCGACAGGTCTGCCAAGGAAAAAACCAACCCAATTATTAAAAGCAAATAAAAATGGCATACAAATTCACGACCATAGTAGCGGGGCACGGAGGACTGGCCCGCGCCAAGTGCGTCAAGGACGTGTACCCGACGTACGAGTGGGAGCTAATATGCCCACGATGCGCCGCGGTACACTTTGATCTGGGGGCCCGTACCAGTAGGAGGATCATGGTACACCTCTTGGTGGGCCCACAGACCGGCTTACCGTATTGCCAGCGATGCTGGAGAGAACCCTTTTGGGTCAAACCCGCAGCGGAATGCCAGCTGTGTGTTGAAGAGTGGGGGACGACGGGAGAGAATGCAGCCTGAGCCGGGGATATAAGCGGCTATAAGAGATTTATAAACGCCATCTGGGCGGACTAAAATGAAACCAAAAAAAAAAGGGGAAAAAAATATTAACCACCTACTAACCTTAGGCTAAGAAATACTAACATTTTTTGTATCACAATATTTTCCTCGTATATATTTTTTAAACCTAGATGCCCTAAGCAAGCAATAAACTTTTAAAAATAAACAAAAAAAAAAAATTTCCAAAAAAAAACCGCACAAAACTTAACACAAAAAAAAACAAATATCAAAAAACCATATACCCCAGAGTGGACACACACACAACGTCTGCGTGCCGCGGACCTCTGCGCGTTGCGCATCGCCGCGCGGCGCGAACATCGGCGACCCGCGACCATCTGTAACCACGACGATTAGAATTAAGTTTAAATAATAAAATTATTAAATAAGATTACCGCAAAGGTTGGGTGTGTGTAGGTATCAGGGAGAAACTAAGAACGGATCGGAAATTCGTGCGTGCCACTGAAGCTATTGTTGCGATCAATGGGATTTGCGAAGTTTTTATTGCGAATTCGTTAGTGACTCGTTTAGGCCACTGATTACCGTTTACTGGTTTGGTAGTAATTGAGCCACCCCGGTTGGAAGCACACGGAGGAATGACAAACCAATTTGCCATTCCACTGGCGGATTTGAGGGGGTTATACCGAGCCCGGTGCATCATCGAGACGTACAAAGAGTACAAATAGGAGCTGCTGTGCACCAGGTGCGCAGCCACACACTCGGACATAGAGGCCCGGGAGTCGCAGGCGGTAATGATTCACATGCTGGTGGGACCAAGGACCCCGGTCCCTCATTGCAACCACTGTCAGAAAAGACCATCTTTGGTACGCCCCGCAGTCCACTGCGGCCAATGTGTGACGGAATGGCGCCGGACGGGGGAAGTAGCCACAGAATACGGAACGAGAGGCGGCTACGCCAAAATAATCGGAGCAATCCTGGCGGATTGAGAAAAAAAAAACCAAAAGGGAACTCAAAAAGGGGATATGAGTACGCCAATAGACCAAGATTAAAACGGATAATTTTGTACCGAATTTTTCGTTTATGTAACCTAGTTGCCCTAAGCAAAACAATAAAAAGCCTTTCGTTCTAAATTCAAAAAAAAACACACTGAACGAATACCCGAAAATATCCTAGCGAGCACACACAACCTCGGCGTCCCGCGATCCTTTGCAACCACCGCGATTAGAATTACGTTTAAACATTCACTCTCGAACATTTGATTGGTTGCAGAATATGGATATACGCGTCGTATTAGCTGTAATTAGCGTATGCGCCGGCGTAAGCGCATTAATTGGGTTCGATTGCGGAGGGCAACACCTCAATTCTACTACTATCTCTCTCCTGGATACCGGGGACTGCGACATCGAGCGGAAGACCCCCAACTCGGCACAGACGTACATCCAATTACTCCAATTGGCCGCCTATCAACACACTGATATCCTCCAATGTAAGGTGGAGATATCACGGACCGTCTACTACTGCGGAATGCACTCGCATGTCTCGATTGTCCACAACGGACAGTACGAGTATTTACTTGACATCAGTCATAAGAATTGCCTGCGGATGCACGTAGACGGCAGTCTGTCCTTAGGACAAGGGGCGTATATAACGGGGCTGAGACAAAATTCTCCAGATATCCGGAGCGTGACTTTAGCAGGGAAACTCACGGAGGGAGGAGCCTGTTCGGGGACACAGTATTCAGACCCATACGGGACCTGGGACAACGTGGTGGTGCAGGCAGTCGCAAAGATCACTCTCCAAACGGGAACAGCTGCCGTGAAGCTAACAGCTGGGAAAATTATCTTGAAATCCGGAACTACCTGCGTGCTTAGCGACGGATATTGTGTCGACATGTCCGACGGACATACGTTCTGGGCACCCATGCCGGTCCCCACTTGCGACTTCGACCAGTACGACGTACTATACGAAGGATACGCGTCAAAAACCTACGGAGACGACCACGCCACCCCGGTTGTTTACTCCCTGACCACGCAAGATATCACTTTCGCCTTCACAAGAACGACAGAGCAGCAGTTGTGTGGATACACACTGCTACGCACCGAGCACCCGAAACTATTCCTACTAGAGACCACGAAAGGCAATACCTTCAAAACAAGAGGCAAAATTCCCGTCGATAATTTAGATATTTTCACATATGTGAATTCTAAATTCGTATACGTCGAGAAACACATCAGGACACAGATATCTGCGTTATATAACGACGTAATCGCGCAGAAATGCAACCTAGAAAAACAAATAATTAAAAATGCTCTAGCTTTGGGAAGCCTCATGCCGGACGAATTCGCCTACGCCCTGATGAAGAAACCAGGGTATATGGCAGTATCTGCGGGCGAAGTGGCGCATATCATCAAATGCATTCCGGTGGAAGTGACCATCAGGAGGTCACCGTCATGTTACTCAGAACTACCAGTAACGCACCGAAATCAGTCACTCTACCTCACTCCTAAATCCAGAATCCTGACCAAAATTGGCACACAGAGAGGGTGCAGTAGTATTTTGCCGATTATGTACCAAATCGAAGGGACCTGGTATAGATTTGTTCCAGCACCCGTAGGAAACGTTGCTCTTGAGGTAATCCAGCCGCTGACACAGCCCACCTGGAAGTACCTCACTCCAGGAAAATTGGCGACCAGCGGAATCTACTCGGAGGACTACATCGAGGAATCGCGGGACCATATAATGTTCCCCGCGGAAAGGCCAGCACTTCTAAACACGATAGCCCGAGGCGCCACCGGACAAGGAGTCCCGCACGGAGCTGTCTCGATGCTCGGCCTACTAGACGAGGAATCGCTGAAGAAAATCGCGGAGTCTACCGCCGAAAGACTCTGGGGCGGATTCATGACTTTCGGATCGGCCACGGCAGGAGTACTTGGAATCTTCATTTTGATCCGATTGATAAAGCTGATCATCGACACGCTTATCCATGGGTACGCCTTGCATTCGATGTACGGATGGAGCATCCACCTCCTCGGAGCAATTTGGAGCTCGATCGCTCATCTATTGCTGCACAAGGGGGGAGCCAAACCAACAAGGAAGACCAGGAACATCGAACTACAGGCCATCCAACCGATCTACGAGGACACCCCGAAGCCCGCTCGACGACAAATCGACCCCAAGCCCGACACCGCCCCGCACGAAAGCGTGCGAGAGACTTTTGCGAGAATTGAAAGCACTCGGCCGTAAACGTGAGTCCTTTTTTTAGGGGGGGAGGTGTTACGTCCTGCGTCCTCCACCCGCCACAATTTTTCGCTTTTCTAAATTATTCAAGAATAACTAATCGATCATTCTCGCCGCAGTCTCCCGTTCGCTCAGTAGTTCTAAGATTTACTCTAATCTAACTTTAGGAATGAAGTGCGGTTCTCACGAGCCCCCGTTAGCGATAAGACACGCCACGCGCGAGAAGTAGAGGTAACTTACACCCGAGCGATAGCTAAGACGACGCGAGTAGGGAACAAGCGAAACGTACAAAAAAGCTCCGCCGAATTCTCGCGCTGCGCGACCGGACAACCGCCAAGTAATGCAACCTGTCAGATAAGGAATTCCAAAAGATAAGATACATGTAGCCAAGTCCTGGGAAAGGCATCTGTCGCGCCGTTCCCAGGATATAACGCTGATGCAGTGTCAGCATGCGAATGCCGCTCAGCGGAGCACGGCGTCTATATAGGGCAGTACGAGACCCTTTTCGGACACTCTTGGTCGCTACGACACTCTTGGTCACGAAAAGCACCTGCACGCGCTCTTTTGATTACGACAAGTGTTAATACGCGCGCTCTTGGCTACGACAGTCACTTGCGAATTATTTTACTTCAATTCAATTCAGTGCGTGAAGTGCTCCGAATAGCACCGTTGTTCACATTCAAGAATTCAAGCTCGGGTGCGAAGCGCAACACCCAACTTAGCGTTCACCTCCAGTATCTTTCAAGTGTAAAGAATAGAATCAAGTTAAGTCACGTCGAGTTAATCGAATCAAGTTAACTCCAAGCGAATAATCAATACGATAAAATCAGTGCCATTGTTCCTGCATCTCGCCAGGCAACACCAGGTTTGTGTAACCAACTAAACTTTGTAATCTGGACCGCTCTAGGCCACCAGCGTGGTGAAGCCTCCGAAATTCAGCTAATTATAAGTAAACTGCGTGATCGAGACACTGCGTCTACTCTCGATCTCCGATTCTCCGGTCGCGATAACGAAGTGGAGCCGTCCACTCCAAATTTGTAGGGTTCGATCAACCAATAAACAGCATATACACAATCTCGTGAATCACCTACTGCACACCCATCCTTGCAACACGACGCGCACACCCGCGTAAAATCTGGTTATCGGAGTGTTCTCTGAGTGTGATTAGACAGGGTATTTCACCCCTTTTCTTCCCCGCGATACCGAAATCGCCGGGCGCATAAGTCGAGTGGTCCTTGCTGTCACCTTCGAGGCTGTGCCTGAGTCGTCTCACGGGCAATTCCGTGGGCACCGTCGAACCTCTGAGTTCCGGTCACCCCTCAGCAACTCTTTTGCTGCGACTTCAGCTCACAGGTTTCGTTGGCTCGCGGCCGGGCCCCCTCGCTACGACCGTGGCTCCTCAACCACTTTCGGCGCACCACGGTTCGGGCCCGAGCCCAGTGGTCATACCCACGGATCGCAACTATTCTCTCACTCAAACCCATAACCAGAGAGCACCCCGACGACCCCTGCCACGTAAGGATTATAGAGGACATCGACGGGCCGGAGTAAAAACCAGGGCACGTCGCGCCGCTGCTCGCTTGTATCGGTCGCAGCTACCTCGACAAACAGCGAGCGAATCCGCGAATTCCCTCCCGCCTAGTTACCCGCACCCCGGACAGCACGCGCCACTGTTCTGGACCTCTCCAGAACAGCCTTGTCCGTTCGAACTACCCCCAGGGCAAGATCAGTTCACGGTCTACTTCGAGCCTCTAGAACCGGACATCGTACCGTCTACCATAGTGGTAACTGAGATCTGCGAAGATTCGGATGTCGAAATCATAGATTAAGTAACCCGCACGAACGCGAGTAGATTCTTGGGTTGGTGTAATTCCGAGTCACCAGCGACGCTCACATTTTCTGCGCCGTAACCGCACGGACGCGAGTAGATTCTCAGGTTGGTGTAATCCCGAGTCACCAGCGACGCTCACATTTTCTGCGCCGTAACCGCACGGACGCGAGTAGATTCTCAGGTTGGTGTAATCCCGAGTCACCAGCGACGCTCACATTTTCTGCGCCGTAACCGCACGGACGCGAGTAGATTCTCAGGTTGGTGTAATCCCGAGTCACCAGCGACGCTCACACTTTCCGCGCCGTAACCAGTCGGACGCGAGGATACACGTAGGTTTAGTGTCGAATCAGGACACCGAGTATATTTAGGCGCGTGCGACGTCTCAGCGAGCCGCTCCGCTGACACGTCAAATCTTTTATCGCCCCGGTCACTTCGTCTGTCTTCCGATCCCCGGTATACCCGGTGTATGCAGGGTGCCGAAAAACGGAGGACGCAACAGTATATTCTGTAATAGATTGATCTGGTGCGTGTATAAAGGTGTCGACATGCGCTACCGTTCCAGAGGTGTTTCGGTGGTTAAGAAAGCAAAGCCATTATTGAGTACATTTGATTCGAACGCAGATTTCTGACACGAATTCCATATTGCTAACAATGGATATAACGTTTGGTCGAGAATCGGTATACTTGTATAATGAGAAAACAGAAAAGGCTAACTATTACGCAATATTCGGTAGTACAAATTCGCTGGTATGCTACGCGTGGTATATCTTGGTTGAAACAACGCAGCTCGTATTGCGCTACTGCTCGCGATATAATCGGTACAAGAGTATTCGTGTAGATAAAGTATAAGACAATTTCGTTCGCCTGGCGCTCGGAGTATTCGGTTATGAGTTCGCCCTTACGACTGTTGCCCTAGGTTCCCCGTAATACTAGTATTGGGGGCAAGAGTCGGGCCAGCAATCATGATCGAGGTAGATAGTTGGAATATTCTTACCGTGTTGCTGGAAACGCTCAGACAAACTCTCTCTCTCTCTCTGAGGTGTGAGACGTGTTAATTAGTGATCCGTAATTACGTACCGAATTAAGTGGGAAAAACAGTTCAGTGATACGAATAAATGGGCACCGTATGAATATATGGATAGAGGAATGTGGAAAAGTGTTTATCTACTCTGTGGAAGCTAGGATTTAGGTAGAAAAATAGGAAATACGAAGTTGGGAAGATAAGTGTGGTGTGGCAAGGTATGCTGACGTGTACCGGGCAAGCGAAATCAGAGTAGCGACACGAACGTGAGAACATCAAAACAGCACCGACAGGGAAGAGGTTATTAATACCTAATGAGGCGTAACAAATGGATGAGCTAAGACTAATTAGCGCGACACCTGTGACGTGCAGGCAATGTAGGAAAGAAATCCGAACGCAAGGTATTAAGTGCATACCGTGTGACAAGGTATTCCATCCTGGCTGTCATAAGCTCCACAAGGTCTACTATACAGAAAACGAACTGGTACCTTGTTCAGGAAAGACGGAAGGGGTTACAGTAAAAAATACAGCGGAAAGCGGGAAATCAAGCAGTGAACTAAGGGAACGTAAATTATCAAACGCGGAAAGTACGACAATGGATGCCAAAATTGAAGCCATATACAGTCTAGTAAAAGACATGAAGAAGGAGATGATAGGAAAGGAATTTATAAAAAGCATAATAACTGAAGCTATAGATGAAGAAATGGATAGAGTGCGACAAGAGATACAAGCTTGGAAACAGGAAGAACTTGCAAAAATGGTAACGAAAATTATCAGGAAAGAAATACAAGAAAACATAGCGGAATCCTTGAGCAAAATTGCGCTGCCCGAAAAATTGGAGGAAGATGGAAAGAAGAAAAGCTACAGCGAAGTTGCCATGAAGAAGCGAGAATCGGTAATAATTATCAAACCAAGGGATGAAGAGGCTACTACTACAAGCGAAACTACGAAAAGGGATATAAAAAGCAAAATTGATGTAGCGAAGCTAGGAGTAGGAAAAACAAAAATGAAGAAAGTTGCAAATGGCGCAGTAGTGGTTGGGTGTGAGAATAAAACCCAAGCCGAAAAATTGAAGGACAAGGTAAATAAGGATCTAGGCGAAAAATATACAATACAAGCTCCAAGAAAGAAAAAGTTGAAGATAAAAGTTTTAGAAGTAGAACAAGAAGACAGCAAAAACGAACAGGAGTTTTGGGAAAAAATAGCGGAACAAAATGGATTCAATAAGGAGAAACTACAGGGAAAGATTGTCCACAGCTCAAAAAATAATAGCTTTCAGCAGATGACGATTATTGCAGAAGTGAATGCTAAACCCGCAAACTAATGCTGGAAGAAGGAAAAGTGAAAATAGGATGGGCCATATGCAAAGTAGAAGAGTATATAGGAATACTTAGATGTTTCAAATGTTACGGATACTATCACTTTGCAAAAGATTGTACGAAAGAAGAAGCATGCGGCAAATGTGCGGGGAAACACAAAACCTTACAGTGTGAAAATGAATTTAGGAAGTGTGCGAACTGTGAGGAAAAAATTAAAGTGTTTAAATTAAAAAACATAAACGCGAACCACGGGGCATTCGATACAAATTGTCCATGTTACATTAGAGAGCTGGAAAAACAGAAAAGTATAATAAATAATAGTTTATAGCAAAAAGAGAAACCAAATAGGGCTAAAAATTGGATAATTTGCCTAAACAGTCAGGGATTTATTAGACATAAAGATGAAATTGTAAATGTGCTGCTAGAGAAGCATAGACCTAGTGTAGTAGGATTCACCGAAACTCATGTGACACATTCGGTGGAGGACCATGAGTTACATATTAGTGGATATGAGTGTGTAAGAGGGAACTCAGAATCGAATAGAACAGGAGGTGTACTGCTATATATTGACAATAAAATCAAATATGAAAAAATGGCGGTGAACAGTAGAGAAAGAAATTGGTGGTCGATAACAGTGGGAATCATTGATAGAAACTACAAAGGTGTATTAATGCTGGTGTACCACTCGCCTAATAGTAGTGACGCTAGTTTTATCGATTTTCTCGAGGAAGAAGGGGACAATAATATGTTGAATGGTGATATAATCATAATGGGAGATTTCAATATAGATATGAAGGTAAATAACTATTGTCAAAATAGGCTAAGTAGGGTCATGAACTCTGTAGGCCTGAAACAGTTGGTTAAGGAACCCACGAGGATAGTCAACGGCTCATCTTTGTCTTAGCGGGCACGAATTTTTGGGATTTTTTTATTTTTTTTTGGCTAGAGCATCGAAAGGTAAGAAAGTATTTCCTCTGACGTTTTTGCCGGAAATCATTCCTTCAAAAGTTATGAGCGTTTTTTGCGAAGTAGCGTTTGTCGCCGTATTTTCCAGCAGGTACACTATTTTTCGGCGTTCTTTATTTCCCTGGATAGAGCATCGAAAGTTCTATAAGTTTTCCCTATGACTTTTTTTTGGGAAATCACGCCTGCGAAAGTTATGAATGTATTTGCGAAAAATTACGTCAGCAGCACTGGTTATTGTGTTTTCCAGCGCCTCGCGATGTTACAGATGAAGGTGTTAGTCGATTTGTTGTTTGTTTTGATTCTTGCGCTTGAATTCAAGCGTATATGACGCAGAGTACTTTGACACCTGTACTTTTAATGTTAGAATCGTTTCTGCAATGAGGGGATTGCTATATGTTCATGCGCGCCGAAGGCGCGCCAAGCGTTGCGCTTGAATTCAAGCGCATATGACGCAGAGTACTGTCACCGTACCACTTTCGACAGTGGTACGTTTATATATATATACACGGCCGCGAGTAGTGACTGTTTTCGCGGTCCGGCGGTCCGCCACGTGGATTTGTCAAGTATTCGGCGGATGGGTTCGTTTCTTTATTCTCGCAATCTCTCTACTTAGACGGGAGTCGCGGGATTGAGGACGGTGCGGTTATAGAGCGTGTAGATGTTCAAATAATATATTGTCCATAAAAATAATAATAGAGATACAATGCTACGTCTAGTCTTATTTTATAGTTTCGCTGATTTATGTAATTCGCCTAGAGCACTTCGCTGCCAGTACAGGTAATTCTTTTGGAAGTATGAGTTGTCTAAGTTTGGTTTGTCGTGATTGTTTTGTGCGTTAGGTCGTCGTGAATCAATTAATCGCAGCTAAGGCCGGTACCAAGTGCGGAGGTAGCGTACGTTAACGATTCGATCTGTTGTTAACGAATTGCACGCAGCCAAGTCCGGTTCCAAGAGCGGGGGTGGCGTACGGCAACCGTTTATCTGTTTCTGTATGGTGACTCCACTTACAAATCGCAGCCGTGACCGGTGCCAAGAGCGGTGGTAGCTTACGGTAAGGGAGTCGTCAGTCTATGATGCTGTATGAGTGATCATTTACAAAACGCAGCCGTGACCGGTGCCAAGAGCGGTGGTAGCTTACGGTAAAGATCAATTTATGTTAGTATGAGATGGATCACCATTTGCAAACGCAGTCGTGTCCGGTGCCGAGAGCGGGGGCGACGTACGGCAAAGGTTAATTGTGCGAATGATTGTGATATTTGGATATTTTGGTGGCGAAGGTCTTTGTTTTTATCTTTTATAGATCTACTGTGATCGTCTGAATCACGCGAGTGTCTTTGCACTAATTCGCGAGCCCTGAAGGGGCGGTCGTAGGACTTATACGCGGCCTAAGGTTCGTTTTCTCCGAAGTCTTCCTAGGTCGTCCGTATGGGACTACGCCGTTCAGACGTGTTAGTTACTGCGTATGATCTATTGGATTCGATAGCCAGAGGATCTCAGTAGGATCGCATCTATGGCTGTAAGCTCGAAATAAATCTCGCCTCGAGTGGAGCATTCCCGCGCCTTATATACCCGAATGGGCTAAGGGGAAGGTTCCACTCGAGTGATTTTTGGTCGGTGGCCGGGACTCGCTTCTCCTTCGGCGGCCGAAATTGTACCGTTATAAATACATTGATGTGTGAGTATGACGGTGATATAATATGTGTGATAGATGGAGATGTATTTGTTTTGTTTCGTCGGTGAGTGATGTTTGATTGTATTGTGCGGACAGTTCAGTGGTGTTGGTGTGTATGTGTTCGGCATGTCGGTGAGTGATGTTTGTTTGTGTCGTACGGACAGTTCAGTGGTGTTGGTTTGTATGTGTTCGGCGATACGCACGGCGAAGGCGTCTTTATATACTGGCCAGTAGGTGATGTGGCCTGGCCTATTGGTCTGTACGGTTACAGTACTTTGACACCTGTACTTTTAATGTTAGAATCGTTTCTGCAATGAGGGGATTGCTATATGTTCATGCGCGCCGAAGGCGCGCCAAGCGTTGCGCTTGAATTCAAGCGCATATGACGCAGAGTACTTTGACGCCTGTACTTTTGATGTTGGGATTGTTTCTGCAATAAGCAAAAATCAAATGTTCAGTTCGGGGGAGTCAAAACGAGAGCCTGACCAATGACACAGAACGCTCAGAGGTTGCCAGAGTCAAAACAAACAACAAATCGACTAACACCTTCATCTCTAACATCGCGAGGCGCTGGAAAACACAATAACCAGTGCTGCTGACGTAATTTATCGCAAATTCATTCATAACTTTCGAAGGCGTGATTTCCCAAAAAAAAGTCGTAGGGGAAACTTATAGAACTTTCGATGCTCTATCCAGGGAAACAAAGAACGCCGAAAAATAATGTACCTGCTGGAAAATACGGCGACAAACGCTACTTCGCAAAAAACGCTCATAACTTTTGAAGGAATGATTTCCGACAAAAACGTCAGAGGGAATATCTTCTCACCTTTCGATGCTCTAACCAAAGAAAGAAAAAAAAACCCAAAAATTCGTGCCCGCTAAGACAAAGCCTTAGAGCTAAGATTAGATTTAAGTAAAAACGATCCGAAAAGAATGTGGCGATCGTTAAAGGAATTGCTGAAAGGATGTACAGATAGAGATAACAAATATAAAGAAATTCATTATGGAGATAAAGTAGTCGGCGATAGTAAGAAAATGCCAGATGTATTTAATAGATACTTTGTAGATAGTATTAAGGCACTTCTGGAGAACAACCTCAGAGTGCTCACAGTAGGTGAAGGGAAACGTGCGGAAAGTGTATTAGAATCATTTAGAAAAATTGAACATCAACAATTACATAAAATAGTCCAGAAGTTAGCAAATAAGAACGGTACTGAGGAAGGTATAAATGTACAAATAATGAAGATAGTAGAAATAGAGGCGGGCGAAAAATTATGTTACATGCTAAACAGGTCGTTGGAGGAAGGGATATTCCCTAGTGAATGGAAAGAAGCGATCGTGATTCCAGTACCAAAGGTGCAGGTTTTACGATCGCCCCGAAACTCCCGAACCAGGGCAACATCATTCGGTGAGGCGGTCGCCCAGATTACGGCCCCAACCCCCGGACCGACTCCAGGTCGGGACCCAGAGGACCACCGACGCGGAAGCCGACGCGGCCACAGACGCGGCACCAGGGAAGACAGCAGACGCGGGCGAATGGGTTGAAGAAAACAGGCACGCCACCTCGAGCAAGGCAAGGAGTAAAAGAGAAAGTCAAAGTGGCACAGCCCACGGGCCAATTAACCGATGCAGCATCGGCGTAAACGAGAAGAGGGGGCTCGTTCAAGGCTCCAATCAAAGAGTTCCCCAATCTGAGTTATTACTGCGACCGTGACCCTCGGTGCACCTCAGCTGTTTTTAAAAGACGTTTGCGTACCCATTGAGATTCCGTCGTCATTTACCCGCATGCATTCGCGCAATACCTATTGTACCGACAGCGATAAGAGTATGGGCTTGTTTGTCTTTAATTTCTCTAAAAGGGAGCCTGCGTGCTTCAAGATGCCCTTGCGAATTATCCGTAAAGAACATATTATCCACGGCAATAGAATAGGAAGCTTTTATGGGCTTGTTTATTCCTTAAGACTAGTATAAAAGGGAGCCTGCGTTGCTCCACAAGTTCAGTTCTCCTACATTTTTCGCCGTGCGTCAAGTCAGTTCTTCTATATTTTTCGCCGTGCATCAAGTTTCTGCGTTCGTCGTTCGTACGTCTAGCTGTTCACGAATTTTTCAAAACAGTTGTCTTTCTAAAACAGTACGCCATCTAAAAGTAAAAATCGCGGCTCGAACACCAGACCAACAAGGTACAAACGTAATACTAATTTTACCACGAGACCTATTCGCATCACCGTATGCGCATTCTGTATTGCTAGCGTAAGGAAATATATATATATATTTATCATATATACTTGTGCCAAAACATCATTCTCCAATGGCTACGCACCTATCCTCGAAACAGGTATAAGACCTCTTATTCTCAAAAGATAGAGCGAGTCGGGTGGAACCCCCTTTTAAAATTGCCGCTCATTTTATCATCATTGCAACGCGTTCGAGAGTCGTCCACCACAGCATCGATTATTCTCGATTCTTCTACGAGCTTCAGCTCCTCACCTCCAACAGGCGAATCCACAGGAATACGACAAAAACCGGTGACCAAGGGGTCAGAAATTCCGTAAGAAGGGAATTCATCCAAATTCCCCACGGGACTCCACGCCGGGTCGTAACACAGGGAACTATCAAAGTAGAGGAATTTAGACCAATAAACAAACTGCCGGTATACGAAAAGATACTAGAGAAAATCGTGCAAGACCAGTGGAGTACCTTGAAAACAACGACCTGATTACAGAGTGCCAATCTGGCTTCAGAGCGAAACATTCCTGTGAAACAGCGCTGCAATGGGTAATATCAAATTGGAAAAAATCTGTAAGTGAAAGAAAAATGATAGGGGTGGTATTCCTGGACCTGAAAAGGGCATTTGAGGTAGTGGATAGATGCATATTAATAAAAAAGTTACAATGGTATGGAATACAGGGAACTGTATTAGAATGGTTTAAGAGTTACTTGGAAAACAGAACCCAAAGAGTAAAATTTAATGGAAATTTATCAGACCCCATAGAGGTCGAATTAGGTGTCCCCCAGGGATCAGTATTAGGACCTCTATTATTCTTACATTTCATAAATGATATAACAGATATTATAAGTGATAAATGTGTAGTCAGTCTATTTGCAGACGATACCTTAATTTATGCATCTGGACACTCTAGTGAGGAAATAAATCAGAAACTTAATGAGCAAATGAAGAAACTTGAAAGGTGGCTAGATGTAAATAGGCTGCAGCTAAATGTAAGCCAAACCAAAGTTATGTTAATAAGAGAAACGAGAAAGAAAGTACCTGATAGCAACCTAAAAATAAAATTAAAGAATGAAGTATTAGAAGTAGTAAGTAAAATAAAATATTTAGGAGTTGTGTTAGATAAAAACCTAAATTCCGCGGCGCATGTAAATTATTTAGGAAAAAAAATAGGAGCAAAATTAGGAGTGTTACGTAGGGTCAGTGTTGACCTGACACCTTATATGAGATGTGTAGTATATAAAACAATTATTGCTCCGCTATTTGAATATTGCATGACAATTTTATTGGGGGTAGGAGTAACGAATTTACAATATTTACAAAAGTTGCAAAATCAGGGAATGTGGATCATACTGCGGTGCAATAAAAGAACTCAAATAAAGGACATGCTTGAGGCATTACATTTTATGTCAATAAGGGAAAGAATGGAATATAATGTATGTATACTAGTGTATAAAATGGTAAATGGGCTGTGTCCAAATTACTTAGCAAATAAGATAGAATTAATGCGGCACGAAGGGGCAGTGCAAACTAGATAAAAGGGTAATATTTATATAAGTATGTGTAAGACTAGCAAAGAACAAAAAATGTTACTCCATAATGGTTTTAAAATGTTTAACGGGTTACCAAAGGAAATAAGAAACCAAGGAAAATTAAATGATTTTAAAAGACTGCTAGTACCACACATAAAAAGTGGAGAGAGAAAGCAGTGAGGGCAATTATTTATTTTATATATGTAATAATCGGGCTGTAGTGTTAAGACAATATATGTATATTACTACCGTGATGGTATTAAACCTCAAATGTAGCTACTTTTTTTTTTTATTTTTTGTTTTCCCTCCTTTCCACCGCAATATCATCCCCCGGACCCGCTTTCGCTTTAACTCAGGGGATGACGCCGTGCTCTGTCTTTGGCTGCAATGCAGTATAGCCTACATCCTCCCCCTCTGCAAAGAGATGGTTATCTTACACAGGAGGAGGTTCGGCACTGCCACGCGATCACTACAAGCCTCTCGGCTTTTATTCTTACTGTGTTCTGTAGTGTACGTCCGTTAACATGTTCGTTCTGTCTTGTTTCGCCTTAGTCAACGTTATTGTACGTTCGTTCCGCGTTCGTTAAGTATTGTACTGTCTGCTTCTATCCGTTGCCTGTCTTTTCTCACACTGATTGGAACAAGGCGTTCAGGCAATCTCCCAGCCAAGGTGGGAATTTGCTCAAGGTGAAAGTTACCCCCAAAGGAAACATGTCGGTTCAAACCCGGTAGGGAACCCATGAAAATTACCCCCATTACGACGATTTGAAAAATCCGTGCGCTTCCCACTTTGTGAAGGACGACCCACCTAGAGGTAGAGGAGGGTCGTTCTTAACAAAGTGAGAATCGTAATTTCGCGGAAAAATTGGTGCCATCGTCAAGGCGTCCTAAAACAATGAATTTAATCACTCTTGAGTTTTTGTGGAATTCTCACTTTTTTGGTTTACTCTTGATGCTTTTCTCGGCCTGAGTGGGACACGCCGCACGCAGCCGGTTCCCGCCAAGCCGAGAAAATTTAAAAAATCAAACGTTCCAGTCATTGGCAGTCTTGTAGCGTTGTTATTTTACCGCGCCGCTTGTCAACGGTCCACTGCACATCCGCCGTATGCAGCTTCCTGTTCTTGCCGGGTCACCCTGCAGCCGCGTAACTCCCTCCAGTCCGTGGTACGAGCGTGAGCAAGCTACGCTTCGCAGGGTATGCCCGACCGCCTTCTGTTCCTCCTCCACAGCGGAAGACGAAGACTAGACTCTAGTTGCGCCATAGGCGCCTGCTCGTGTTGCCGCAACACCGCGTGGGAGTCTTGCCCAGGCCTCGCATGCGCATAGACCTGCGCCTGTTATTGCGCGCACGCTCAGCGTCGTTAGACACGCCTACCTAGGTTATTCTACTGTGCCTCCCAGGGGCATTCCATTCCTCGGTCTCGCACTCATATACATCCTGTGTATATCTCATTCAATCATCCATTCATTCACTCCATTTGCTCGTGCCTTCTTACCGCGGTCTCTCATGTCTTTCTACCGCGCCACGCCGCGCCTCTTAATTGGGTCCTTCGCTTGAGTTAGAGTACGTCGGTTGCGCTCCGCGGGAGTCGCATGTCTCATATCTCATATCTCATAACTGCGTGCTTGCGCATATACTCTCCTCGCCTGTGTACTACTGTTGATTCCTATTTCTTGCGTTCTCTTGCGGTGCGTCAATTCCCGTGCGTTGCGCTGCCGCGTGCCTGCGTCCATTCCTAGTCCCAGGCAAGTGAGTACTTGATCTTTTTATTTGTTTGTCCTGATTCCAGTTTTTGGGTCCTTCAGTGCTTATCTAGTGCTCAAAACATTGTCCTTGTTTGAGTGGGTACCAAGGTCTTTTGATGGCGCCCAACGTTCCAGAGCACATTTACTGCGCTTTTCGTCGCGGCACTCCCGCGAGGGAGGCCTTTGAAGACATAAATCGTGTCTTTGGTCCAGGTACTGTCGGTCTTTCAACCGTCCATCGCTGGTACGCCCGCTTCCGCACGGGTGCTGGTGAGACCAGCAGCGGAACGGGAGGCGCACGAGTTGTTGCTGATGATGGTGAGGTTGCCGGGCCCTCCACGCCCCGCTCTCCTGCTCCTGCATCTGGCCCCGCCGGGTCCTCCGGTGATGGTTCCAGTAATGCGACCCTTGCATCTCTTCGGAGTTTTTACCGGGCCCGCGGCGGCTGGAGGGGACCTCCGGTGCCACGCGAGCGGGTCTTAAGGGCCGCCAGGGCCAACGCGGACAATTCATTGCATGAGCTGGCGCAGAAGACAGGGGTCTCGAAGACCACCGTGCACCGCATACTCAAGGAGGCTTGCTACACTAAGCGCCTCGACCAGTGGGTAGCCAAGCGGTTGACTCCCGAGCACTGCGCAGAGCGAGTGCGTGTGCTCGGTGAGCTGCTTGAGCGCTTTCATCGCGACCCTCAGTTTCTGGAGCGGGTCGTTACTATGGACGAGAAGTGGGTTGTGTATTCCTCCCGGATTCGCAAACGTTCTTGGCTGCCCCCTGGGGCTCCTCCACGGACGGTGGTTCGTCCCCCACGTGTAGTCAGTCGGGCTCTACTGTCCGTGTGGTGGGACAGGCAGGGGGTTCTGTTCTTTGAGGTTCTTCCGGCCGGTAGTTCCCTAACCGCAGAAACGTATTGCGCCCAGTTGGAGCGTCTGGACAAGGTCCTACACCTCTTAAGGCCTAACCGTTGTCCGAGAGATGTCGTGTACCAGCACGATCAGGCTGGTGCCCACACCTCGCGTATAACTCAGCGCAAACTTGCCCACTTGGGGTGGGAGGTGCTCCCACACCCCCGCCGCGGCTTTGATTGCGCCCCAAGTGATTACTTTTTATTTCGCTCTCTCGGGGGGCATTTGAAAGGAAAATATTTCGCCGATGTTCTTAGTTTGCGCAAATGTAGCTACTGGAGCTAAATAAATATCTATCTATCTATCTATGTATCTATCTCTCTCCCTCTCTCGCACGCTGGCTCGGTGTAGATCGCTCGCTGTGCTACTCTCTCTCTCTCTTAGATTGGCGGTATGTCGGTGGAAATTCGTACGTGTAACAACGATGAGTACCTTCGAATCGTAAATGTGTATTAATATTACGATTAGGCTTGAAATTGCCTGAGCTCAGATGTTATGTGTGCTGTACAAGTTACTCGCGACGAGACTCCTTAGACCAGTATAGATGTTTCAAATCAGTCTAAATTCAATACCAATTCCTCACCGAGAGAAGACTTATTCCGTTAACTACTAAATTATAATAATACAATGTTCTTTAAAATGAAACTTAAGAACTAACGGGGTCGGCGCAATTCCCCGACCACGTGCCGGAAGTTAACGCGGATCGCACTTTCGCACTCCAGATAAAATTCAAAACCAAAAAGGAATATGAGTCCTTGCTCTTATTAATAACTAGATTTTAAGACTACGATTTAACGAGGATTAATGAGTCTGTGATTAAACTGCAAGAATTCGCACAGATTAGCTCACAAAGAATAAACTAAGATATCCTCGGACAGAGGACTACGCCACCTTGCGACTATACAGCCAACTGCGACGATGATCGCGTCTCGAGGTGGTTCCTAGGCCGGCTCAGAGATAGTTTTTATGCCCTTTTTACGGAATCGGGCACATAGCGGTCCACGGTATATACAAATATCCGCATGGTTATGTACAGCGAGACATTGGTTTCGCTCGTTAGTCTCTCTGTCTAATTAACGAATTTTATTGTGAGTGCGACGTGATCCCTGCACGTAGAGACTTAGTATTTCTCAAACGCACGCTTCGGTTGAAATAATAATAACGAAAAATAGTCTTATGCCGTGGCGATGCTTAACAGAGGCGCAGTTAATAAACGAAAAGAGAGTGAGAAAGATAAACAATATTCTTAAGCGGAAACTCTTCGCTAGCCTGTGACCGTACTAATATTCCACGATGTATTCCGTATAATTCGTGTAAAGATTCGCGGACTATTTCGCTGTTTTGCCGTGATTTTAAAGGTTGCGCAATGTTTTGTTCGGCGCGCGTTCGGCTGCTCGGGTCCGTGTGTCGGCAAGACGGTGGTGGTGTCACGGGCCACCACCGCGATCTTGTATTCATATTTGACAATTACGTGTATTCTAAAAGTGTCGGAAGTTCAGCTGATATGCCTATATTTAACCGCTCGCTCGCGCGTCGGTGCGCTTTCGCTCGTATCTCGCAATTTAAACTCTATGTGGACTACTGCAGGTCCCCAGCTCCCTGCAGCGTTTTAGATCGTATGCACACAAGATCTCAGCCGGAACGTGGGCGGAAGAGACTTGGCGCTGGTCGTTTCCCAAAATAATAATATCTCTGGAGTTTGAACACTACTAACTTGACAGAACTCGACGGCCGGTGCGTGACCGGAGGCGAAGGACGGCCGAACTAGCGTTCTCTTCTACTTCTTCGTCGCAGATACTAGGGAGGCTTCGGCAACAGGCACGTCCCCACGGCCGGTGCGTGAGCTGAGGCGGGGTCGACGTGTGCTTTAGCTCTACTTCTCTTATGACGGTCGCAAAGTCCTCAGGAGAGGTGCGCTTTCTGTGTTACGAGCCACGGCCTGACGTGGTGAGGATTTTTGTCAGTGCCGTTAGGAATGAGTAAATGTGAGAGGAGTGAGCAGCTATTTACAGGCCTCGTCCGATTTTTCACGGTTGCACCCTGCACGTCGCTACCCTTAGTGATGCCTTTCTAACAGCTCTCCGTACTCCCTCGCGGAAATACGTGTCGCTGGTCGAAAGGAGGTGAGAGAGGGTTTAGGAAAATCACTTCAAGCCTCGGCCGGTTTTTCACGGCTGCACCTATCAGTAGATTCGGTTTTTTGAGCTACTAACCCAGGCCTCGTCCGATTTTTCACGGCTGCACCCCAGGCAAGTAAACTCGAAAGGATAGCTGACAAGGGCCTCGTCCGATTTTTCACGGCTGCACCCCTTGCGCAACTTTGAGGATATTGGATTTTGTAACTCTTTTAAGGCTCGTTGGTTCCCTCGAGCGGTAAAGGGAAACCTCGTTCGTGTGATTCGAGTTCTAGGCGATTAAATAACGTGATAGCAAAGGAATATGGAAAACAATAAAATGAACTATATTGAGAAAAATAAATACAGAAAAAGCAGTTAGATATAACGAACAAAACAATAATTCAACTACTATTTCTAATAACGCGATTACAATGCGACGCAAATAAGTACACAGAAAACGTTTAATGACTAACAATAGAATATTTGGGTTTTTAAGGAAATTGAGCTAAATTGAGAACTAAACCTACACACAGGAGTGTGGCAGAACGACTAAGACTAATAACGCTCGGAATATTCACAAGTTATTCCTCGCAATAAATCACGGACAGCGAAAAGATACTCTTTCCTGCAGCTGCCGGACTTTGAATTTAAACAATAACGCTCGGAACACGCACAGGTTGTTCCTTGCAATGAGGACAAACAGCGAAAAAGACGCTTTTAGCGATTCTGGAATCACTTTTTCTAAGTATAAAAACGCTCGGGAATTTCGTACGCAGACCCTTGCACGGTCCTTTTCTAAAGCTGTCTGAGACTCGCGAGCCCTGGCGGTGCCCTCTTTTATATGGTTCGATCTTAGGCCAGGGGTACCGAGATGCAAGGAAACAGTGCATTGAGGTGGGGCGCTTTTTCGGGGGGGCATCACGTCCCCGAACGTTCCCAAACGTCGGCACGCACCCGCTGTGCATGCGCCGGGCACTCGCTGTGCACGTGATCGCGCGTGGCTGCTGCGCTTCGTTCGAGGCTACGTCACTAGCCTGGGCGCGTCACTAACTCAGGCGCGTCACTAGCTCGGGCGATGCAAGATGACGTCACGGTAGGCAGGCGCGTACGACGGCATGGGCCGCAGCGCTGATCGGCGGCGCTCAGCGGCGCTCGGCGGCGCGGTACGTTACATCTGCATGCGCTGGAGAGGAAGTCTCCGGTACGTCGCTCGTGTATCGATCAGACGTGCTACGGCACGAAGCTAATCTGGCACACAGGCCCCGATTGCCAGATTTCGGAGGCTTTTATACTGAGGAGGTGGTGGACGTCCTCACGAGAATTCTTACTCTCCTTACGCACCCTATCGGCTAATGTTCGGTTGGGGTCGTTCCCCTGGTCGGTGGTGGGGAATGCCGCCATTATTCCAGACGCGTGTTTTCGTGTGTGGCCGCGTGTTCGTACGGTCACAAGCCTTAAGTCTATATACACACACATGCATACCGCGTACACGCATTCGTTCCTTATACTAGTTCATAGTGATTACAAGTATATATATATGTAAGTCGCCATATTGGGTAGAGACGACGATGATTTCAAGGCGAGGGATATTCTACTTGAAGTTACCGCTCAACGGTACCGCGCATGCGCTAGGCATAGGCCGAAATATACGAGTATAGGCGCATACGAAGCCCGGAGTGAAATGAAATGACGTGATTTTAACTCTAATACTCTAACGGCACGCCGGCTGCGATAGGCATACGCCGAAATATACAAGTATAGGCGCAACCGGAGATCGGAGTAGCAAAAATAGGAAAAATACTAGGCAAATAAGTTAAAAGTTACGCTGGGACGTAACACAATCATCTACATTGAAAATATAGCACACTGTGCAAAGAGGAATATCCCTGTCATAATTGGATACGAATTTCTTGAAAAGAAAGACTTATTTCATGTGTCTTGTCCATCTCGTATGCTTGGCATTTATGCTGTGAGCATACGATCTGTTTTAAAATCATGGCCTCTACAAAATATATTAAAAAAATGTCTTCAGTTACCAATGAAAGAAAATACCTTTGCTGTCTTCCCACTACTACATATGAAAATGTAAAAATATTTGCGACTGTACACAGCCATGGCGCCAAAATCAAAGAAAATGACGGCAGATCTCTTCTACGTGATAGTAAAATTTGAAGATGGACTTCAAATGATACCAAATACGTGGTTGAGGGCGGATATGGCCAGAGCAGTTTGGCCCAACTTCACGAACAACAAGCGGTATGATAAAGCAGTCAAGTTGTTGGAGGAACCACAACCAACGTGGGTGGAGCATCCGGTGCAAAAGATATACGCTACGACTGGTAGGTTTTTAGTGAAATACATTTATAATTATTATGATATATATGTTCATACATACAGATTTACTTTGACACTACAGAAAGGTAATATATCTATTAAAATTACATAAAATTATTTCTATTTCAGTTAACTATGAACATGCCCGGAAAAAAATGAAAGAAGCAGAGAAGTTGTCCGACTTAAACTCTGAGGCCGAGACATACGAGTTTTTAAAAAAGTCCCGAAAATTGCGGGCAAAAAAAGTTCCAAACGATAGTTCGAAGACAAGTGACGCGTCGGTTTCCGATGAGGGTTCAATCATCGTACGGATGCCAAGAGTCCCTCAAATGTTGCGAGAAACAGCCGAAGGTGCATAATACTAAAATAACATTACCAACAATTGGTTTTAAAAAAAGTAACTTTAAAACAATTATAGAATCATATTAATACGATAGTAATCATTTAGAATATACGGATCCTGAGTATTCAACAGAAGATCCGAGGTGTCTCGAGACGCCCAAGCTGGTGGAAGATGTGAGCACCTTAGCTGGACACAATGTAGAGCACAACATTTGTAAGTTTTTAATTATTTGCAAAAACGTAATACAATAGTCTTCAACGCTTCTTCATGAATAGTTTCTACATTTGGTGAGATACATGTGCACTAGTTATTTATGTTCAAATAAGTTATAATTGTAAGGGGCAAAGGGCTGATCTAGCGCTACGCACCGCGCATAGTAACGCGTGCGGAGACAACCGTCGCTACGCCACCGAAAAGTAGCGAGTCGGCGTGCCAAGCGGCAGTTCTTTTGCGGAAGTCTCAGACTGGAGACGTACGGGTCCGACTCCGGACATCTTCGAGTTGCACGAGTTCTATGTAAAATTGCGATTGTGGTGTGATGTTAATAAACAGACATTAGGAAGAGAATCGGTGCGGTGAAACCTTTCTTTCAGTGAATTCCCCTTACAATTCTCAGAAGTGGGATCGAAACGCAAGTCCACAAGTGACGATTCGGTATAGAACAAGACAATAAACGATGCCAAGTGTTTGTGCTAATTGCTGTGTGCACGGATAGCGCGAATAGTGACCCACGCAAAACCCTGCAGCTGCATACGAAACAGGTACGAACTCGTTGGACAAAGAGACAGTTATAAATAACCCGTAAACGTATGTGACGCAGTGGTGACGAACACGTGCTTGACGACGCTTACCGCTTGACGGAAGCCATTGAGGCGCACGCGCGGAAAGAAGCAGTGTCGTGAAGTGCGCGACGGAAAAGGACATAACGGCTGGAATGGAAGGATCTAGACGAAATCCGAATGCACTTACCGTGGTGCAGCTAAAGCCGATCTACGCAAGCGGAAGTTAGTGACGGTAGGACTCAAGAATATGAGATCAAGTTGGAGGAACCGAACGGGGAAGACCGAATGTGTATAGACTACCGGATACTGAACAATATGGTCGCACGCGATAATTATCCGTTACCGATAATCGAGGACCAGCTCAGTGCGCTAGGCAGGAAGCGTTATTTTAGCATATTAGATTTCCGGGACGGTTTTTATCACATTAAGGTAGCGCAGGAATTGATAAAGTATTTGTCGTTCGTAACACCTCTGGGCTAGTTCGAATATTTGGTGATGCCCTCGGAGTCAAAGTCGCCCCAATTAGGTTTCAGCGGTTCACGGATAAGGTAATGGAAAAACCAATCGACAGGGGCGAAGCGACCGCCTATATAGACGATATTTTGGTTCGTACGGAAACTTTAGAGCGCCATTTAGAGTTATTGCAAGAGGTGTTCCGGTCGCTAGTGGCGAATAAGGTCGAGCTGAGGCTTGATAAATGCTATTTTCTACAAACTACGATAGAGTATCTTGGATATAAGGTATCTAGCAGGGGTATAAGTCCCACGAAGAGGGGGATTGAAGCGGTCTATGATTTTCCCTGTCCGAGAGACGTAAGAGAAGTACAAAGGTTTATCGGGTTATGTTCATATTTTCGGAAGTTCATAGAGCACTTTGCCGTCATCGCTAAACCGTTGTATGACTTGTTACGTCCTACGTCCTCCACCCGCTTTTCTAACGACTATATTCTCGCAACGAGCTCATCGCACCGCGTATCTATTTAACTAGATGTAAGTCGTACAAGAACCGAAACGCGAGCCGCGGCACCGTGCCACCGAAATTCCTTCACGTAACGCTGACTCCCATCCGGGACGTAATCCGCGCCACGCGAAGGAATTACATAACGACCGCGCACAATAGTAATGTAAGTAGAAACGTAAGAATGCTGACACCGAGTCAGCATAGGCTAACCCCAACGATCGACTAGCAATCCGCGGGAATACATAATTCTGAGAACGCAAACTCCCAAACGGAAGCTAGGGTGCCAGTTCCGCGAAGGACCTGGCGACCCTCAGCAAAACCCACCACTTAAATAGAGCCACAAAGCGAGCGATCAAGTCAATTACGATCCTCCGTTCTATAGTCAACGTCACGCTCAAGTCGGGCATTAATTCACGCCAGTTTACTTTCGTCAAACTCGTTCATTTAAGTCATCAGGCTCACGACAGTTAAGCATTAGTTTAGTGACACAATTGTGAACCTCAAGAAAGTGTATCGACAAGAAATACAACTCCCCTTCAACCAGGGTAATTGTCGCAACTATCAATCTTCTGCCCCCGCAACCACCTCCTTAGAACCATCCGACCTTCCTCCGAGACCCTTTAACCAAACGACCATCGCGACGTCATCAAATCACCGCAATACTCATTAGCTACGGGTCAACTCAGTACTCGGCAGGTTCGGCTACATTTCCAGTTCTACCCAGGGCCCCAGCGAGCTACCTACAGACGTGGACGCCCTCCCCGGCATCCACCGTGGTAGAACGGCCGGTGATCGTCGATCCGCCTAAGCGTGGACGCCCTCCCAGGCATCCACCGTGGTCGACTCCCGGTTATCGTCGAGCCATCTACAGACGTGGACGCCCTCCCCGGCATCCACCGTGGTGAACTCACGAACTAGCTCGGGAGTGAGCGCCATCGCTCCCCCAGGTATGGTAAAACCCAAGGGTAAGTGAACGGAACCAGCCGAATCCTCCGCAGTTTCGTGGTCTACAGGCCGCCACTAAGCGTTAAACATTGCACAGCTTGCCATCAAAACCCGCACCGGAAGAGGCCCCCGCCGGACGACGAGTACGGAGACGAAAGGAAGGAGCCCGGCTCCGCGAGTATCTGGCCGCCCAGTTTGAACCTGAGGTCTCAGCTATCCTAACCAACCCCCCTCTCTCCTACGGCCCCAACGCGGCCCGTCCTTCCTCCCCCAGTCCCCACAATTCCCCTATTCACACCCCCAAACCAAATCCTCCCCCTGAACCTGCCCCTGCGGAATCCTTCGCCGACCCCTACGTATTTGACGACGAACTCGGCAGGCACTATCTGTACCCGTCCGCCGCATATCTGCGAGATCTAGTTGAGGGAGTCCCGTCCACGGTTACGGTGACAGAACTCCACGAAGACTCGGATATCGAAATATTGAACTAAGTGTAACGGTGACTCCACAATAAAGCCCGACTAAAGAAACCCTCAAACGTTGACGTATTTCCCTTTCCTTTCCCCCCTGCGTACTCATAAACATTAAGGTAACCAGTAGGCCGGTTAAACCCCCGCCGAAGCTACAAACAGTAGAGCCGTAACCATTCGGACGCATTCCTCTTATATCACGCGATACGTCAGTGCGCCGCTCCACTGACGGATAATCTCTCTCTCGGTGCGATCCCCCCCCCCCCCCCCCCCCTTCCGTCTGTCCTCGATCCCTGGTATACCCGGTGAACGCAGGGTGCCGAAAACGAGGACATAACAGAGGAACTTTTCTGGTGTCAGAAGTGGGATCTCAAAAGACGGAAATCTCCGATCGCACCCTATATTCCTCCCCCTCGCGTAAATCAAATAGAGACAAGATGGCACAGGACTCCAACGGGTCATCGCAACGCCTTCTGTCCCAAAACGAGATGAATGCCCTGCAAGAAAGGGTCGAACCGAAAGAGAAGGAACTCGAGCAAAAAGCCGCTGCGCTACAAGCGCATGTCAAAGAATTAGGCGGAAAAACCGCAACAGAGCAACCACAGCGACCGACTGCTACCGTGCAAGTCGGCGAACTCCCGGATCCCCAACCAGAGTGGCACGACGGAGACGCCCCATGGACGTTCCAGACCACCGACCTGGGGACACGACTGCTGGCGCACCTAGAACAGGTGAGGAGGCCTTCGCGCCCCACTCTCACGGAACCGACAAGGGGAAGCCAAAGGAGACAAATGTCGCCTTCCCCGACGATTAGCCTAAAAGACGCACTGGAACTGATTCCAGCATATGACGGACACGGAATGTCCGTTTTTCAATTTGCAAAAGCGTGCGAACAAGCACGAGATCTTATACCACCCAGGCAAGAAGTGGCCTTCACGCGCCTGGTCGCCAACAAATTGAAGGGACACGCCCTCCGATTAACAGGAGGCATCACCTTCTCTACCGTCAGGGCATTGACGGACAGGCTGAAGAGCGTGTTCAGCCCCAAGAAATCAGTAAACGGGTATAAGGGAGAATTAAACGACATCTGCCAGAAGCCCAACGAACACCTAGTGGACTACATCGGGAGAGTCATGGACCTGGTAACAGCGATCACAGACGGAGAGGAACAGCTGCATGGGTGGCTGGACGCGGAAGCAAGGGAAAGGATCGAATGGGACGCCATAGACAGCTTCGTATCAGGTCTACCCAATGACGTCCAAACTAGGTTGCATCTCATAGGATACGAGAGCCTAGACGACGCCTTCATTAAGAGCAATCAAGTGGTGGACGCCTTGGAGGCAGAGGCAAGCCGTCGTAGGAAACAAAACCCCCGCGAATACCCGCGACGAGAAAATCGACCGCCGTTATTTGACGATAGAAATCCGCCCCCCGCGCCGCCACGACACTTCCGCGAACCGAGGGGCTACGATCGAGGAGACTATGAACCAAGAGGCTACGATCGAGGAGGCTACGAACCAAGAGGCTACGACCAAGAAGCCTACGAACAGAGGGCCTACGATCAAGGGGCCTACAACCCAAGGTCCTACGATTGAGGAGCCTACAATCCAAGGACCTACGATCGAGGAGCCTACGATCGAGGAGCCAACGATCCCAGGAACTACTACCCGCCGAACCCGCCCATGCAACGCGGTCGGCGAGATGCCTATCTTCCGAGGCCCAACGATCCAGAAAGGCAGCGAAATCCGCCCCCGCAACGATACGAAGAGCCGAGAAACAACTACGCTCCACCCCGTGCAACTGCCTATGAGCCCGTCTGCAACTATTGCAAGAAGCCGGGACACGACATCCAAGAATGTCGTCGCTTGGCATTCAAAAGGGAACAGGAAGGACGGCGAGACAACCAGCCTGGCCGCCCGGGAAATGATTCGGGCGCCCTGAATCACCGCGACGTCCAGCGGAGCGCCCTGAATACGGGACGTCAGGTAATGATGGCAGAGGCGACAACGACGACGGAGGAACGTTCGCCGTCGCCACAGTAAATCTGAGTAGATCTAAGCACATACCGGCCATCCAAATCAGCTTGAAGGACCTGAAAGAATTCACCCCCCTCATGGTGGATTCTGGATCCGAGCTGAATCTCATCAAACAAACCGCACTCGCCGAAAACACCGAGGTACGCGAAACACCCAGATTCCACTTGCGCGGAATCTCAGACGGGACAGTCTCCACACTAGGCACGGTAACCATCGACATACTCGGATTACCAACGGAATTTCACATGGTGCCCCACGACTTTCCCATCTCACAAAACGGAATAATGGGCTCTGCGTTCTTAAACCAAAATTCGGTGAAAATCGACTACCGGAAAAGGCGAATTAAGTGTAACGGGATGTACGTACCCTTCGACGAAGGGGAAACCATCAGGATCCTCCCCCGAAGCAAAATACCTTTCCACGTACGAGTCGCGAATCCCGAAGTGGAAATCGGCTACGTAACCAGAATGAAAGTATGCGACGGCGTGTACTTAGGCGATGCCGTCGTGACTAACGATAAAGGAAGGGCCTACCTCCCTATCTTCAACACCACGGAAAGAGATTTCGACCTCGTGATCCCCGCGGTCACGCTGTGGCCCTTCGAGACCGAGGAGACAGAACAAAAACCTGACAGCGCATGCCTTCCAATAAACACCGCCGTAAGTCAAGCAGCCGAAGAGAAACCCCGCGCCGTAGCCGTCCAGGAACTCCTTAGACTAGACCATCTAGACAAAAAGGAGAGGAAAAGCGTCGAAGACTTGATCCAGGAATCTGCCGACCTTTTCCACTTGCCAAATGAACAGTTGGGCGCCACCAACTACGCTGCCCACTCCATACACACGACTGACGATGTGCCCGTTAGTACTAAACAGTACCGATTCCCGCCCATCCACAAGGAAGAAATTAATAAACAATTGCAAGAGCTTCTCACAAATGGAACTATCGAAAATTCGCTGTCCCCCTACAGTTCCCCCTTGTGGATTGTACCAAAGAAGGCCGACTCGCATGGGAAAAAGAGATGGAGAATGGTAATCGACGACCGGACGTTAAACGAAAAAACAATCGGGGATGCATACCGCCTGCCTAACATCACCGAAATCCTGGACCAGTTGGGAGGCGCCAGGTACTTCTCGGTCTTCGATCTAGCGTCAGGTTTCCACCAAATACCGATGTCAGAAAAGGACGCCGCGAAAACGGCGTTCACCACACCGTACGGGCACTACCAGTTCAAAAGAATGCCGTTCGGACTTAAAAACGCACCCGCTACATTTCAACGATTAATGGATAATGTATTGACGGGATTGCAGGGACAAGAATTATTCGTCTACCTCGATGACATAGTACTCTATGCGAGCTCGCTTCACGAGCACGGGGTCAAGTTCAGGAATTTAGCTGACAGGTTAAGAAAGGCGAATCTGAAACTACAGCCGGACAAGTGTGAATTTCTGCGACACGAGGTGAACTACCTCGGACACGTAATAGGAGAGGACGGAGTGAAACCCGACCCTAGCAAGGTCGTCGCGGTACAGAACTTCCCTACGCCAAAGAAAGATAAGAATATAAAACAATTCTTGGGCCTAGCCGGCTACTACCGGCGCTTCATCCCAAATTTTTCAAAAACCGCCAAACCTCTGACCGACCTATTACGAAAAGATACAGAATTCCAATGGAACCCGCTGCAAGCAAAGGCATTCGAAACATTGAAACAAGCACTCATTTCCGAGCCCATCTTACAGTATCCAAACTTCGCCATCCCCTTCAATTTGACTACAGACGCTTCTGGCTACGCCATCGGCGGAGTCCTTAGCGAAGGACCGATAGGAAAAGATCTGCCCATCGGGTATGCCTCGAGATTACTTAATGATCCCGAAACCCGGTACTCGACTATCGAGAAAGAATGCCTCGCCATAGTATACTGCGTGTCGCACTTCAGACCGTACCTATACGGACAAACGTTCACGATTATCACCGACCACAAGCCATTGGTATGGTTACATTCGATCCAAGACCCCACCTCCCGGTTGTGGAAATGGAGGCTGAAGTTGTCGGAATTCGACTACAAAATCGAATACAAAAGCGGGACGCTAAATTTAAATGCTGACGCACTCTCGCGTAACCCACCAGAGACACCGCACGAAATGCAAGCTCAGGCATTCCCCGTCCAACCTCGGAAACGACCGCCGACTCACCAAACTCGCGCCGACCGGACATCTTCCGATTCCGAAACCGAGGATTCCCCTCCTCGGCGACGAAAAACTCGCGTCCAAAACCTTCCTCCTAAACCCAAAACCCGACCTCACAGCACCGCCCCACAAACTAAACGCCCTCACCCACACACCTCCTCCTCCGACACCGTACCAAAACCACATAAAAAACGACCAAAGGACAACGAAACGAGCTCCTCGACAAATGTTGAAGGTTTCCCTCCCACAATCACTGCTCCTCCACACATAGAATCAAACGACGAAGTCCTACCCCCGACTGCAGCAGACAGAGACTTCTACGATACCTACGACACGGATCACTCGTGTGACTTCAGAGATTACACTCGCGCATCAGACCCAGAGTGGCTCCCGACACCTGGCCCCTCACGACTCCTTGACCCCCCACGACTCCTTGACCCTGCACCCCCGACAGACATTACCGACGATGATTCGATCCCTAATATGAGCTCCGACGAGGAAGAGCTTTCCAATGACGAAAACCCGAGACACGAACCGACTGGAAACAGAACACGAATCCGGTACACCGACGACCCCGTCTCGATACGAAAAGACAACCTCGTCGTCTTTATCGATATGCAAGGGAATCCCTGCGATAACGGGAGTAAGAACCTAGCAGAAAATAAACTCCTCCCTGAATACAAAACCGCAGACTTAACTTTGGGGCGCGCCAAGGTAACCCCGTTTAAATCCAAAAAACTAATAGCATTGCCAATTAAAGCAGACGGCAGCGACCGACCCGATGAAAAAATCATGCACGAGGCCGCGTCCTCACTATTAGACATAGTTTTGGAACTCGGGCTAAGTAGCTTCAGCGTAGCGCATACGGTCAGTATAGATGACTATTGGACGTGGACCATAATCGAAACGATAATGTTCGGCAAATTGAAGGGGCGAATCCCCGAAATCTCCATCTGCACCGCGAGAATCTCGATCCCTCCCCAGGAGCGACGAGCGGAAATCATAAAAGAATACCACTCTTCGGCCCTGGGAGGCCATAAAGGAGTAACGAAGACATACCGCCGAATTCGCGAACGCTACTTCTGGGAACGGATGAAGGAAGAGGTCGCGGAACACATAAGGCAATGCCGTAGTTGCCAATTGAAAAAGCTTACTCGGGTAAAGACAAAACAGCCGATGATCATAACAGACACGCCGGGTTTGATAAAGTCGCCCTTGATATGGTCGGGCCGCTTCCAGTTACCCCGCGAGGTAACCGATACATCCTTACGATGCAAGACCTGCTGACTAAGTATAGCGTGGCCGTCCCACTGGCAAGCGGGGGAGCAATCCCAATTGCCGACGCCGTCACGAAAAATCTCATCTGCCTGTTCGGAGCACCACGGGCAATCTTGACCGATCAAGGCACCCCGTTCTGCTCCTGAGTTTTCAACCACATCGCGAGGCGATTTAGAATCAAACAATTCCGGACCACCTCGTACCACCCGCAAACAAACGGGTCGCTAGAAAGATCGCACCACGTCCTCGCAGAATACCTAAAACAGTACATCGAGACTGGCGAGGACTGGGACAAGTGGACGGAACTCGCGATGTTGTCATACAACACAAGCGTGCACGAAAACACGAAGTACACGCCGCACGAACTAGTATTCGGTAAACTCGCGCGAATCCCGTCCAGCATACCGCACATCGAGGACGTGTTAGATATAACGTATAAGGACTACCTCGAGGGCCTATTCCACCGGATACGCGACGTACAAGAGCTCGCCCAAGAGCACCTAATAGCAAATAAAATTAGGTCGGCCGATTACTACAATCGACGAGCAAACCCTAAAAATTTCAGGCCAGGCGTTCACGTATTTTTATTAAAAGAGCCCCGGAAGGGCAAATTCGACAACCAGTATACGGGTCCCCATGTGGTACTCGATATACTGCCGCGCAATAATGTAAAAATCGACATCAACGGAAAGGCACGGGTAGTCCACCAGGATAAGCTTAAACTCAGTAGAATTTAACCAGGCTATTGTAAAGATTGTGTGCGTAAACCACCGGCGAAAGTCTGATCAATTTGGCGATTCATATGTACCTATAGGTAACATGGCACCCCGCGAACAATTATTTCCACGCGTCATCCCGGAAAGGGCCCACACCAACGGCCTCGCCGCATCGGCATGCGTAATCGCGGAACTCTGCGATTACGGGGAAGAATTCTTATGCCGAAAGTGCACACGGGGAATCACGGGCGAAGAAAGACGACGCCATCCGCTGATCATGATGCACCTGCTGCTGGGACCCTATACTCTCGAGCCCACGCGCGATCGATGTGGTAGACCTCCCCTAATCACGCGACCGGCCGCGAGTTGTGCACTGTGCACGGAAGAGTACGAGGAATCCGGAACACCCCTTGAGGCCCTGGGGCTGTTGACGAACTACGCCCAATTGATCCGCCAAATAGTAGACCAATAAAATAAATGTTTGCCCTTACAAACAAAAGCATACCGTAGTCATTTTGACCCGGAAACCACGCGCACACAATCTCAACTCGCCACGAGACACTGTCACTATCGCGCTTACCGTAGAATTAGGGCAAGATGATCGCAAAGGCTGTGTGTGCAAAGATAGGGAGGAGATAAAGAGTCGGAAGATTATGGGTATCGCGAGGCACAACGCCGATCTTAGTAGTCAGTGTTCCTAGTACTAATTCAGATAACGTCCCTCTCGGAAAGATGCGCCAGCCGCTTCGTGGCCGAAGCCGCATCGGCGACACCGTGCAAGAACGCTCGAGCGGTCACACCGCACTCACGATTCGAACCAGCAACACATGCCATGGCATACGCAAAAACCACATACTCGTTCCCTCAGGCCGTGGCGGACCGCACGGGTCTACACCGGGCCCGCTGCGTAATAGAGGCGTACAAGGAGTACCAGAGGGAGTTATTGTGCCTCCGCTGCGCGGGGGTACACTTCAAGCCGGAAGCCCGCGCAGCACAAGGGGTGATGTTGCACATGTTGGTGGGGCCAAATACGTCCCTCCCGGAGTGCACTCGGTGTTGGCGGCGTCCGTTCCGGGTGCGCCCGGCCGCAGAGTGTCAGGAGTGCGTAGCAGCTTGGCGCCAGTCGGGACAAGCCGCCACGAGAAACGGGCGCCAGGGCGGCTATATACAGATAATAGGAGCGATCCTAGCAGATTGAGAAAGGCCGAAGGGAGAAAGGAAGGAACCCAAAAAGGGAAACCACACCATAATCACCCACTAACCCTAGGCTAAGACTACTAATAATTTTTTGTACCAATTCACCTATATAACCTAGTTGCCCTATGCAAAAGAGATAAATTTTCGTTCTAAATTAAAAAAAAAAGAAAAAATATATCAAACAAAACACACAAACAAAACAAAACACAAAATTGAGTACTCAAGAGATGCCCCGGCACGCACACACAGCCTCGGCGTCCCGCGCCTCGGCGTCCCGCGTCCCTCTGCAACCGCCGCGATTATTATCAAAGTCAAACCACGTCTATTCATTCGGTTGCAGAGCATGGACACACGCACTATTCTCGTCTTAGCTAGCTTATACGTTGGCGTGGAGGCGCTAATAGGATTCGATTGCGGGGGCCATCACCTGAATTCCACCACTATCTCCCTACTGGACACCGGAGATTGCAACGTCGACCCGAAGCCATCCAACTCAACCAGGACATACATCCAGCTCCTGCAATTAGCCGAGTACCAGCACGCCGATGTTTTCCAATGCAAAGTGGAAATCTCCCGGACGATATACTATTGCGGGATGCACTCCCACGTGTCAGTCGTCCACAATGGCCAGTACGAATACCTGCTGGATGTCAGCCGCAAAACCTGTCTGCAGATGCACCAGGACGGAACGCTCTCACTGGGACAAGGGGCGTATATAACGGGACTACGAGGAAACCAGACCGAAAGCAGAAGCATCACCCTGGCGGGGAAGATCGGCCAAGGAGGGGACTGCTCAGGGACGCAGTTTTCCGATCCGTACGGAACCTGGGACGGCGTAGTCGTGCAAGCAGTTGCAAAGGTCACCCTGCAAACCGGAACCGCATCAGTGAAGCTGGCTGCAGGAAAGATCATCCTGAGATCAGGCACAACCTGTGCCCTCAGCGACGGAAGCTGCGTGGACCTGTACGACGGCTACACCTTCTGGTCACCCATGCTCATTCCCACCTGCAATTTTGACCAATACGACGTATTGTACGAAGGGCACGCTACGAAAATCCAGGAAAGTGGCGAGGGAACGCCCACACTCTACTCCCTGACGACACAAGACGTCACCTTTGCGCTCACGAAGACAACGGAACAGCAACTTTGCGGTTACACCCTGCTGAGGACAGAACACCCAAAGCTGTTCGTGCTGGAGTCCCCAAGGGGAGATATGTTCAAGGCCAGGGTCGAATCCCGGTCGAGAACTTGGATATCTTCACGTATGTAAATTCCAAATTTGTGTACGTAGAAAGGCACAGTCGCAACCAGATGGCGACCCTCTACCACGACGTCATGCGGCAGAAATGCAACCTGGAGAAGCAGGTGATAAAGAACGCCCTGGCATTTGGAACCCTATTACCGGACGAATTCGCATACGTCCTGATGAAACAACCAGGATACATGGCCGTCTCCGCGGGGGAAGTCGCCCACATTGTAAAATGCGTACCCGTCGGGGTCACCATCCGGAAGTACCAGGACCAGTGGTCTCAGACTTGGCACCCGAGCACCACAGGTGCCCGCGGGAGTGGGGATACGCGCAAGTGTGCGTGCCCGTCTGTGAGAGCTGTGGACTCCACGCATTGGTCTGTCAGCTCACAGACAGGGCACGCATACTTTTCCGTATCCCCACTCCCGCGGGCACCTGTGGTGCTCGGGTGCCAAGTCTGAGACCACTGACCAGGACTGCTACACGGAGCTGCCAGTCACCCACCGGAACCGCTCGTTATTCTTGACGTCCAAGTCAAGAATTCTAACGAAGGCGGGAACCCAAAGGGAGTGCAACACCATACTGCCGGTAATGTACCGAATCGAGGGAACCTGGTACCGGTTCGCCCCATACCCGATTGAGAACATCGCCCCCGAGGTCGTCCAGCCCCTCACTCAACCCTCGTGGAGATACCTCACGCCGGGACGACTAGCCACGAGCGGAATCTACACCGAAAGTGATATCGAAGCGCTCCGCGACCATGTGATGTTTCCAGCCGAGAGACCCGCCGTCCTGAATATGTTGGCCCGAGGCGTCGCCGGACAGGGCAACCCCCAAGGCTCCGTCTCCATGATGGGGCTACTCGATGAGGAAACCCTGACCCAGATCGCAAAATCCACCGCCCAAAGAATCTGGGGCGGACTCACGACCTTTGGATCAGCCACAGCTGGGATCATCGGCATATTCCTTATCATACGTTTCATCAAGCTCGTAGTGGATGCCCTGATACAGGGGTACGCACTACACTCGGTGTTTGGATGGAGCCTGCACCTCCTTGAAGCCGTATGTAGCTCCATTACCAACCTCCTACTACACCTCGGGCAAAGACGGGCACCCCACCACAACTCGAGGGACGACGAACTCCGGAGCATCGAGGTACACAACAAAGACCGTCCAGCAGTCGCGCCGCGCCAACTAGACGTTGCGAGCAACGAAGATGTGCGCGAGGTCGTTGCAAGAATTGAGCGAATTCACCTATAAATAGGTGAATTCTTTTCCAGAGGGGGAGGTGTTACGTCCTACGTCCTCCACCCGCTTTTCTAACGACTATATTCTCGCAACGAGCTCATCGCACCTGTTACGTCCTACGTCCTCCACCCGCCACAATTTTTCGCTTTTCTAAATTATTCAAGAATAACTAATCGATCATTATCGCCGCAGTCTCCCGTTCGCTCAGTAGTTCTAAGATTTACTCTAATCTAACTTTACGAATGAAGTGCGGTTCTCACGAACCCCCGTTAGCGATAAGACACGCCGCGCGCGACAAGTAGAGGTAACTTACACCTGAGCGATAGCCAAGACGACGCGAGTAAGGAACAAGCGAAACATACAAGTAAAAGCTCCGCCAAATTCCCGCGCTGCGCGACCGGACAACCGCCAAGTATTGCAACCTGTCAGAAAAGGAATTCCAAAAGATAAGATACGTGTAGCCAAGTCCTGGGAAAGGCATCTGTCGCGCCGTTCCCAGGATATAACGCTGATGCAGTGTCAGCATGCGAATACCGCTCAGCGGAGCACGGCGTCTATATAGGGCAGTACGAGACCGTTTTCGGACACTCTTGGTCGCTACGACACTCTTGGTCACGAGAAGCACCTGTACGCGCTCTTCTGATTACGACAAGTGTTAATACGCGCCCTCTTGCCTACGACAGTCACTTGCGAATTATTTTACTTCAATTCAATTCAGTGCGTGAAGTGCTCCGAATAGCACCGTTGTTCGCATTCAGGAATTCAAGCGCGGGTGCGAAGCGCAACACCCGACTTAGCGTTCACATCCAGTATCTTTCAAGTGTAAAGAATAGAATCAAGTTAAGTCACGTCGAATCAATCGAATCAAGTTAACTCCAAGCGAATAATCAATACGATAAAATCAGTGCCATTGTTCCTGCAACTCGCCAGGCAACACCAGGTTTGTGTAACCAACTAAACTTTGTAATCTGGACCGCTCTAGGCCACCAGCGTGGTGAAGCCTCCGAAATTCAGTTAAATATAAGTAACCTGCGTGATCGAGACACTGCGTCTAGTCTCGATCCCCGATTCTCCGGTCGCGATAGTAAAGTAGAGCCGTTCTACTCCAAATTGTAGGGTTCGATCAATTAATAAACACCATACACACAATCTCGTGAGTCACCTATTGCACACCCATCCTCGCAACACTACACGTACACCCGCGTAAAACCTGGTTATCGGAGTGTTCTCTGAGTGTAATTAGACAGGGGATCTCACCCCTGTTCTTCCCGCGATACCGAAACCGCCGTGCGCATAAATCGAGTGGTCCTTGCTGCCGCCTTCGAGCCTGTGCCTGTATCGTCTCACGTGAAATTCCGTGGGCACTGTCGAACCTCTGAGTTCCGGTAACCCCTCAGCAACTCTTCTGCTGCGACTTCAGCTCACAGGTTTCGTCGGCCCGCGGCCGGGCCCCCTCGCTACCACCGTGGCTCCTCAACCACTTTCGGCGCACCACGGTTCGGGCCCAAGCCCAGTGGTCACACCCAAAGATCGCAACTATTCTCTCACTCAAACCCATAACCAAAGAGCACCCCGGCGTCCCCTGCCGCGTAAGGATTATAGAGGACATCGACGGGCCGGAGTAAAGGTCAGGGCACGTCGCGCCGCTGCTCGCTTGTATCAGTCGCAGCTACCTCGACAAACAGCGAGCGAATCCGCGAATCCCCTTCCGCCAACCTACCCGCACCCCGGACAGCACGCGCCACCGGCCTGGACCTCTCCAGAACAGCCTTGTCCGTTCGAACTACCACCAGGGCAAGATCAGTTTACTGTCTACTTCGAGCCTCTAGGACGGGAAATCGTACCGTCTACCATCGTGGTAACTGAGATCTGCGAAGATTCGGATGTCGAAATCATAGACTATGTAACCCGCACGAACGCGAGTAAATTCTTAGGTTGGTGTAATCTCGAGCTTCCAGCGACGCTCACGTTGCCTGTGCCGTAACCATTCGGACGCGAATAGATTCTTGGGTTGGTGTAATTCCGAGTCACCAGCTACGCCTATATTGCCTGTGCCGTAACCATTCGGACGCAAGTAGATTCTCAGGTTGGTGTAATCCCGAGTCACCAGCGACGCTCACATTGCCAGTGCCGTAACCATTCGGACGCGAGTAGATCCTCGGGTTGGTGTAATTCCGAGTCACCAGCTACGCCCACATTACCTGTGCCGTAACCATTCGGACGCGAGTAGATTCTCAGGTTGGTGTAATCCCGAGTCACCAGCGACGCTCACATTGCCTGTGCCGTAACCATTCGGACGCGAGTAGATTCTCGGGTTGGTGTAATTCCGAGTCACCAGCTACGCCCACATTGCCTGTGCCGTAACCATTCGGACGCGAGTAGATTCCCAGGTTGGTGTAATCCCGAGTCACCAGCGACGCTCACATTGCCTATGCCGTAACCATTCGGACGCGAGTAGATTCTCAGGTTGGTGTAATCCCGAGTCACTAGCGACGCTCACATTGCCTGTGCCGTAACCATTCGGACGCGAATAGATTCTCGGGTTGGTGTAATTCCGAGTCACCAGCTACGCCCATACTTTCCGCGCCGTTACCAGTCGGACGCGAGGATACACGTAGGTTTAGTGTCGAATCAGGACACCGAGTATATTTAGGCGCGTGCGGCGCCTCAGCGAGCCGCTCCGCTGACGCGTCAAATCTCTATCAGGCCGGTCACTTCGTCTGTCTTCCGATCCCCGGTATACCCGGTGTACGCAGGGTGCCGAAAAACGGAGGACGTAACAGTAGACGTATAAATTTTGGTGTCAGAAGTGGGATCTGACGATTTGATCGGTTAATATTAGTTCGGGAAAGAAAACAAAATGTCGCAAGAACAAAATCACGCGAAGGGACGGTACCTCACCGATGAGGAGGTAGCCCAATTGCAAGAAAAACTAAATGCCAAAGAGCGAGAAGTGGCGGAACAGACCGCTGCGTTACAAGAACTGCGGGCCGAAACTAGCACCGCGAAGAAATCCGTAGAAGCCAGTCTCCCACAGATAGTGAGCTCCTTGCAGCTCCTACTTCGCGAAGCGACGGAGCACTCGGGAGAAGAAACACAGGCGACTCCAGGGCGAGAACCTGGAATGCCTGATATCCGCGACACCCGAAGTCGTAGGGGCGCTCCTAGAAGGCCCCAATCCCCTGTGTCTGCCGGCGCGATAGGGATCAAGGAAGCATTGGAGATGGTCCCGATTTACGACGGTTACTCGATGCCCGTGCTCCAGTTCTGCCGCGCCTGCGAACGGGCACGCGACCTGCTGCCGTCGCGTTTGGAAACAAGTTTAACACAAATGATACTACTTAAACTACGCGGACACGCGTCTCACGCGGTCGAGGATACGGACGTGTTCGCGATTAGGGATTTGACAGAAAAATTAAAGAGCGGATTTGGACCAAAAAAATCGACGAGCCAATATCGCGGGGAGTTGGCAAACTTAGTAAAAGATCCCCACGAACACATGTGGGACTACGTGGCGCGTGCAAAGGAACTAAAAACCGTTATTACCGAGGGAGAACGGACGCTCCACGGAACCCTCGACATCGGGTTAAGGGAAAGTATAGAAGTAGACGCATTAGAAGGGTTCATAAACGGCTTACCGCCGGACATTCAATTGAGACTGCGGGTACAGGGTTACGAAAGCCTTGACGACGCCTTCGTAAAGAGCACCCAAATCGCCAGGGCAATCGAGATGGAGAACGAACGCTTTGGAGCGCCACCGCCCCATGGGCAACCTGGGCATGAGCCGAAAACACCGCGCGTCGCGCCACGAGACCGACACCCCCCGCAGCAACCGGATCAATTCGAGTATCGAGACCAATACCCCCCGCGCCGGTCGAATCAACCTGGATACCCAGACCAACGGCAATTCGAGTATCAGGACGCGCGTCAATTTGAGCATCAAGACCGATACCCCCCGCGCCGGTACGAAACAAGGAGCCCGTTCCCACCGCGCCGCTCCGAGCCGCGAAACCAATACTCACCACGCCGCTTTGAGCCACGAAATCAGTTACCCCCGCGCCATCCAAACCAATTCGAATACCGAAACCAACCTCCCCCGCGCCAAAACGAAGCCCAACCACGTCAATTCGCATCGCAAAATCAATACTCCCAGCCAGCCTACCGCGGGGCCCCAAACGAAAGAATCCCACCCGAAATGCCGGCGAGAGGAGAGGTTTTTTGCAATTATTGCAAAACGTCCGGGCACACGACAAAAGAGTGCGATAAACTGGCCTACAAACAAGGCCAAGGATACGAGGGGCAAGCGGGCCGCTACCACCCGGGAAACGCACCGGGCACTCCGACTTATCCCAACGCCCAGCGGAGCGCCCCGAACCAAGGGCGTCGGGTGATGATAACGGAAGCGACCGCGTCGACGTCGCAGGAGCCATCGGAATCGCCACAATAACGCTCGACCAAACAAAATACGTGCCCAGCATTCAACTAGCCTCCGAAAATTTAAAAGCCGTATCAACGTTAATGATCGATTCAGGATCGGAACTCAACCTCATAAAAGGGAGTTCGCTGAAAAACAATACCCACGTCAACGAAAAGGAGAAATTTAACCTCCAGGGTATCTCGCAAGGGGCAGTTGAGACATTGGGTAACGTACAACTTGAGATGCTAGGGACGAACGCCGATTTCCAAGTCATCCCGGAAGATTTTCCCATCTCGCAAAATGGAATCCTGGGATCCGCGTTTCTCACGAAAAATCTAGTTAAAATCGACTATTTTAAGAAAAGAATTAAATGCAACGGGATGTATGTTCCCTTCGCCGAACGGGAACTTGTCCAGATTCTCCCCCGCAGTCGAGCACCCTTCCACGTCAATATCGCGAATCCGGAAATTCGCTTGGGATATATGCCGCGAATGAACGTGAACGATGGAATTTATTTAGGAGACGCCGCGGTCGTTAACGACAAGGGACGAGCTTATCTCCCCGTCTTTAATACAACTGACTTAGATTTCGACTTAGTAGTCCCCACCGTTGTGCTAGAACCATTCGAAATTAACGAAGCAAATTCGACTGCGAAGGATAATATCAACAGTGCCTGTCTAGCCATCGGCGCCGCTGCTGCGAGCGAATCAGGAGGGAATTCGCGACCCGAACGCGTGAAAAAATTATTGAGGCTAGAACATCTAGGTGAAAAAGAGGGAAAAAGTGTGGAAACGTTACTACACGAGTCCGCGGACATATTCCACCTGCCGGACGAGCCGCTCGGGTGCTCAAGCTTCGGATCGCACACGATACATACCACTGATGACGTTCCAGTGAGTACGAAACAGTATAGATTTCCGCCGATCCACAAGGAAGAAATTAGCAAACAGGTTATGGAGCTATTGAAAAACGGGACGATTGAAGACTCGCTATCACCGTACAATTCACCGCTGTGGATAGTCCCGAAGAAACCGGACTCCCAGGGAAATAAAAAGTGGCGCATGGTAATAGATTATAGAACCTTGAACGAAAAAACAATTGGCGACGCGTACCCACTGCCAAATATCACGGATATCCTCGACCAGCTCGGTGGAGCAAGGTACTTTTCGGTATTTGATTTGGCTTCAGGATTCCATCAGATACCTATGTCTGACCACGACGCCGAGAAAACGGCATTTTCGACCCCTTATGGGCACTATCATTTTAAAAGAATGCCCTTCGGCTTGAAAAACGCGCCCGCGACATTCCAGAGACTGATGGATAACGTGCTGACAGGCTTGCAAGGGCAGGAATTATTCGTGTACCTAGACGATATCTGATTCTGAAGAAGCATAACCCATTCAGCTGGGGAGACTTGCAAACCAAAGCATTAGGGGTGCTCAAAGATGCACTTTGTTCGAAGCCAATACTGCAATACCCAGATTTTTCGCGGCCGTTTAATCTAACAACCGACGCGTCCGGATACGCGATCGGGGGCGTCCTCAGTCAAGGTCCTATCGGAAAGGACCTCCCAATCGGATACGCCTCGCGCCTACTGCACGAAGCAGAATCCAGATATTCAACCATCGAGAAAGAATGTCTGGCGATCTTGTACTGCGTGTCGCAATTCCGGCCATATCTATACGGTCGGAAGTTCACCATCATTACCGACCACAAACCGCTAGTTTGGCTCCACTCAGTCAAGGACCCGTCGTCCCGACTTTGGAAGTGGAGACTAAAATTGGGGGAATTCGAGTATAAGATTGAACACAAATCAGGATCAGCGAATTCCAACGCGGATGCGCTCTCTAGGAACCCCCCGGAGAAGCCAGCAACGGAAGTCGTGGCTACCCTGCCCGTTCAAGGCGAGAGACGCACTGCCTCATTCAAAACGGAGACACGAGACTCGTCATCCTCGTCATCCGAATGTACACCGGAAAAACTGACTGAGAAAAAAATTACCACGCTCCCGATTCACCTCAAGAAACGCCCACGTACACATCGAACCCGCATGTACTCCTCGACTTCCGATTCAGAAGCGGAAGATTCGTCCCCGCGAAGACGTAAAACTCGAGCCACAAATCGGCCTCCCAAGGCAAAAACCCCATCCACCGACGCTCCTGAACAAGCCAAGCGACCCCGTCCCCTCACCTCTTCTTCCGAAAACACGGCAAGACCACGTACAAAGAAAACAAGGGAATACGAAACTACCGACGTAACGGACATCTGTTGTACTCGCTCGGGTGGGCCCGAGTAGTAAGAGTTAGCCGCTTCTGGACCCGTGAAAAAAGTAAGCCGATTCTGGACCACATTTCTAGACCAGTAGCCGATTCTGGACCAGAATGGTATGGCCGATTCTGGACCAGTAGCCGATTCTGGACCAGCACAGTAGCGCAGTAGGCTTCGGTCTTGCGTGTATTTGTTTTATCGAATTTTTTAATGGAATTTTTTTTAATGGAATTTTTTTCAAAGGACCAGAATGGTATGGCCGATTCTGGACCAGTAGCCGATTCTGGACCAGCAGACACACAGTAGCGCATTAGTTTTTAATGGAATTTTTTTAATAGAATTTTTTATGGAATATTTTTATTGAATTTTTTTTTTTATCAAAGTTGGCGGTCTGGTCCTGTAATGAGTGGGGGGAGGGAAGTTTGCGGTCGTGCGCTTATCGGGTGGAGAGGTGAAGTTTGCGGTCGTGTCTTTTAATGAGGGCGGAAGTAGTTTTTGCGGTTAGGTCTTAATCAGAGGTGGAAGTTCGGGCGGGCGGGCCGTTAGTAAAAATTTGCGGAAGAAGCGTGCGAGAGCGGTTGGATTCTGCACGGCAGCGGTCAAGGTTAAGTAGAGTAGTGTCGGCAGCGGTTGGGCGATACGGTATGCGGTTTACATACGCGGAAGTTAGAGGAGGAGAAGGAGGAGATGAAGTTTGGACAGGAACACAATAGCGTACGATAAACACCGCGATATGGAGAGCGGAGCGGAGCGGAGGACGATAAAAGAGCGTCTAATCGACACACGCGCGGACTATGTAAAATACTACGAAACGGTGGGTAGATGGCACGGCGGAGGTAGTGTGTAGGCGTTGTACTACGAAATGTCGTGTGTGCGGGGGCGGGGCGGGGATGGGTTGGAAGTCGGAAGTCGGAAGTAGTCCGCGGGAAGGTTGCACGGAGGAACGATACGACGACGACGACGACGACGACGACGATAAGCGATTACGCGGTAGTCCGCGAGCGCGTGCGGGCAACGGCAATTCTACTATCATCCGCGAGGTGGGGAGGGGGGTGGGAGCAAGAAGGTGTACTACGAGCATTGAGGAGGTGGTGGGATGGGGGGATGGGGGGAGGGTCCCGGGGAAAGGGCGCTAGGCGCTAGCTAATATTCGCACGCTAGCTATAATGTAAATATCAATGCCAGTATTATGTGATGTATATCTATTGTTTTTAAAATAAAGTTAAAAATACAATTTAAATATGTTCTTTTCTTACGATACAAAGAATTAATATGAGATATGTTAAATATAATCCTGCGTTTCTTGTTCCGACGGCAAATCTGATATGGATTCCTGCCAGTCTTGTTCCGACGGCAAATCCGGTATGGATTCTACGGACGACGGTGAGGAAGAAGAGGCATAAGTAGCTCCTCTTTCACCGTTGTCGTTCTCCGTATCGCTTTCCTCGTTGTTACCGTCGTCAGAACTAAAACTCGCGGCGCAATATGATATTGGCGAGCAATCCTCAGAGTCCTGATGCGACGTCGGCATCATCGGTGCGCTGCAAAGACACAAATTAAATATTTTTGCTAAAGCGAATAAAGTCTGTGTGAAGCTGTGTGTGTGTGTGTGTGTGTACTTACTTCAAATGTAATTGCAAGATTTGCCTGCGTTCTTTGTCATACACATAAATATCATTCTTTAACTTAATAGCTAGCATTTCCTCGAATCCGTAGTCGTCTATAAACGATAGAATATCTTCAATGGTCTCTAGTATTTCCATATAAAGCCATGTAGAGGGTGATTTTATGAATTTGTCGTTTATCTCCATCATGAACTCGAATTTTGAAACGCTGAAAAAGAATAAAACTGAGTAGTATACGCGTGGAAAGTTGTAAATATGAAAAGAAGAATAAGAGTATTTATTATTATTATTTACTTACCATTTTGTCGCTATCGTATCGACCTCCTCCACCACCGGTATCATTATTTTAAATAATTTGTTTAATATATAAAAAGTTGTATTTACTTTTATCATTAGAAAGTTATATAAATCTCTTTCAATAATAAATTTTAAAATCTCTTTAATCTTATCGATTGTATCATTATTTATAAATTTCCAATGATTTGGACACTCAATCTCACAGTCTTCACTAATTGATAGGAGATATTTGAAATTACAATTCTCCATGTTTTTTTTTTTTTTTTTTTTTTTTAATTTCACTATGACGTTGAGACCACCGATCGTCCTTTGTTCACGTCTGGGCGTGCTATAAGGTACTGTTTATGAGAGCGGGTGCAGCTTATATGCATTGGGTGTTAGATATTAATGTACAATAAGAGGGGGGTAATTCTGTCGTAGTAGAGGTGTTACATTTATATTAGCTTACGCACAATACTAGATAATGGGTTATATTCTACTATGCGATCATGTAAAATAAGACAATAAGCACATGTATTGGGGGGGATATTATTAGCACATTCAAATTCAATTTTTACATCTACCGTACCCGTTTTGACCGCTTCGTTTTGATGCGAACAATCAATTACTACTATTGGACCTATCGTATCGGTAAAAGAGTCCATGCTCAGTAATGGTGCACATTCGGATAAATCTGATAAGTTATAATATGATTTTTTAAATCTAGCGTACATATCATATAAGATTGTAGCTTGATTGTTATCAAAATTTAAATTGAGTCTATCATAGGGATAAAAGTCGGAGTTTAAGTGAAGCTTAATATCCCGTAGAAAGCAATGATCGAATTTCGTACAGGCTTTCTTGAAATCATTTTTCCTACTAGTTTGAAACGCAAATATGATGTAGCGAGGCTTTTCTAGCTGAGTCGATGCTTTAACGGCCCACGTATGATTTTGTGTTTCGGGTAATAAGGGATATTCGTGTAACTCCCAAGAACGAAAGCTCATTGAAATTGGCCTATCATGTTGTAGTAGGCGTAAAAATTGTAATTTAGTACTTTCGTCTAACGTAATGTGTTTCATCATCCATTGTATTTTTGTTAATTCAATTTTTGGTTCCACGGCAAATTCATGTTCGGATACTATTGCATTTTTATCATCTTTTGCTCTAATTAAAATTAATTCATGCCTTCCATATGTAATTACGCGTTTATAATCTTCAAAGAATCCTAAAATTATATTCAACGGTACGCAAAAACTAAACGAATTGACAGATTCGTTTAGCGGTTTCCATTTTCCATAGTTCCAACCGGCTTTAGCCAGTTCCCTGCTTTTAGAATCTCCGAGTGAAATATAATTCTTTAATGTAGTAGTAATGCCCACATTTTTACAACGGTCTATCTCAATTCCATTAAGCTCGTATCGTATTTCATTAAATAGGAAAGCAATTGCATTGTTTTCTAAGCGGCTGGTTTTATTTGTATCGTTATTATATTTTATGCTACACCGTCCCTCGACCAATAAGTAACTTTCACACGGTAATACAATTAAATCTTGCTGCTGTATCGGAATTCTTATTTCATCGTTATAACTTAGAGAAGAATTAACGTAGGGATTATAAGCATGAAACTCGTAGCCACTAATTCGATTGTCAATAACAGGAGAATCATGAATATTAAGCGGGTCGCTCATATTATTTAGATATTAGCGTGAAGCCTAGCGATTCTAAAAATTTCTTATTCGCCGAACTTAACCTCTTTATTTTCGACGTTGACGCCGACGATGTAATACTCTTTCGCGAATGAGATGGGTTTCGGTGGAAGTGTATCGCTCTACTGACACGTTTCTTAATCGGTCCTCTTAATTTACTTACTTTTTCCACGCTATTAGCCCTCCTATCATTGCTATTGTTATAAATTATCATTTTTTCTAATATGTAGTCTTATTGTCACTTCTTCGTCTCCGAAATCAACTAAATCTCCGCTTTGATCTACTACTCGTAAATTTATACGGTCTATGACTCTTACGATGATTGGAAGATAAATGACGTTTGACGGCGTTTCCGATATTTTATATCCTGGCTCAACGTTTGGGAAAAATTCATGAATCGTGTGCACAATTTTCCCGTTACTGTATGCACCGGCAGTGATACTACACTCAATACGAATTATATTCACTTTAATAATTTTTACTGTAATATCCGATTCATACCATTTTTCAGGCTCGAGTATTCTCTTGTTTGAAAATCCTAATATACTTCCGATACTGTTTGGTTTACCGAAGTCAACGGAATACTTACATTTGATTTCACTTTTTAACGTACTATTATTTGCACGTAATATGAAGATATTATCTGGATCATCGTTTACCTCTTTACGAATATTGTCTTGAATATAGGTATTAATACTTGATAGCTCGTAGGAACCTTTTGGTATAACGATTTCCTTATTACCGTCGTAATAAAATTTATTATTTGATTCATCGATATTAGGAATAGCGTGAAATGTTTGAAAATCTACTAAACCCAATTCATATTTTCCATTAGTCAAATCTAACGGTGGGAAAAAATCGGCTATCAAGTCTGAAGACGTGCCACTTAAAGTTACGGTAAACGACGACATTTTTAGATGTTACGTTTAAGAAATTCAAAACATAACTGACCGCAATTAGTCATGTCGTATGATTGATAAGTGCTGTAATTATAAGAAACTGCTGCTAGGTTTTTTTTATTAAAATAATTTATTAGTTCTAACGGTGGTCTTAAATTACCGAACGAATCAAAATATTTAACATTGTTTCCTTTTTTAATATATGCCACCCAGTGTGTTCCTTTTCCTTCATTATTATCCAAATTTACTATTCCACATTCGTTTCTTCTTATCGTTATAGGTAGTTTATTTCGCATAAAAACCCCTCTAAAATATGGAATATTTTTGCATGCTTTTTCTAATTGTATATTAGTGGTTACTCCAGTTGCTACTAATGTATTCGAATTATTATTTTTTTTTTTTTTTCCCACCCTTTCTTCGTTTTCTAATACCGCGACCGCTTATACGCTTATACGGAGATAAATAGAGTCCGCGACCCTCTAAAGTTGCATTGTGTCTTTTCAATTCTTCTAGCTGCTTTTTCTGAGCTTTAGACCTATTTATTGCGGATGCAATGTTAGCAGCGCCTCCCGCCAGCGAACCCAAGACACCGAGAAGCGGCAATAGCGGTATAAATCCACCTCGCTTAGCAATACGTATCTTTCTTTTTCTATTTTTCTTTTTATTCATGCCCATACCCATTTTTCTTTTTGCATTCATAAGACCCCAAGTGACGGTAGCGGCAACACGATGGCCAAGTTTAGTATCTTGCGCCGTAGCAATCTGTTTAGCAGCCGCTGCTAAAGATTTATCTGCCTTATGTCGCTCCTCAATATCTTTACTATTAGAATAGGCGATGTCGTGTTCGCGACAAGCCGAATCTAATTGGTTTATACCTTTTTGTCCTAATGATAATCTTTTGTTTAAATGCGTACCAGGCCCGCAAAACTGATACCCCGGAATATGTAATTCGAAAGGAAGCGCATTGATCGCAGAGTTTAATATACCACTCCCCTTAGTACGACTACTATTCACTCTTTTTTTTCTATTCGCATACACTATCATTACACTTACACCTCACCATCTTCTGAGACAATAAAGCTAATAAATGATTACTCGCCTATTTATATGCTTTTGCTGTAAGCGAATATTCGTAGTTATTCTTTTAGTCTCTACGGGTAATATTATCATGCGTTTCGTTAAGCAGCCCTTGTCAATTTGTAATAATTTTGTATGTGAAAAAATGTTACCTGAAGAAAATCGTAACGATTATCGACGTCATAGTAAGATACTCCCCAATACTATTCGCTGTATAATATGCGGACCATCTAATTGTGGAAAAACAAATATAATAGTTAATTTAATTGAAAGCCCTAATGGAGTGCGCTTTGAAAATATTTATGTATATTCGAAATCACTGCAACAAGTAAAATATCGTTATCTCGAAAGAATTATATCAGCAGTACCAGACATCGGCTATTATAAATTTTCAAATAATAGCGAGATTATTCCGATTTCTGAAGCTTTGCCTAATTCTATCTTTATATTCGACGATGTAGCCTGTGATAAACAGCAAACTATAAGGGAGTATTTTTCAATGGGCAGACATTCTAATATCGATAGTTTTTATTTATGTCAAACTTACGCAAAAATACCTAAGCATCTTATAAGAGATAATACGAATTTGCTAGTAATTTTTCAGCAAGATAATACAAATTTACGCCATATTTATAATGAACATATTAATACGGATATGAGCTATGAAGATTTTCTAGCATTATGTAGAAAATGCTGGGAGAAAAAGTATGGATTTTTAGTAATTGATAAGGATAGTAATATTCAAAATGGAAGGTATCGAAAAGAATTTGACCAGTTTGCTATTATATAAATCAGTATACTGCTAATATTCAGTCATTATACGTCCACGGAAGGAGTGAGAAGTGAGATGGGTGGTGGTACGCGAGAAAATAAGAAACGCCGGCAAATTTTAAAACATATCGCGAAGACAAGTGATGTAATTCGAAAAAAATATAAAGATTTGAAACTTGGTAAAATAGAGTCTGAGGAATATTTAAAAGAAACATATAAACCGATAACTAAACCTCTACAAAAATTACTAGAGAAAAATATAATTACGAATAACAATAATGAAAATGAAAAGAAAAAATTTAAAATTGAAAAAGATATTGAAAGTGATATTGAAGATATTGAAGATAATGAAGATGATGTTTTTGAAGATGAAGATAGTGGAGGAGTTGAAGACTTGAGTAAGAAAAAAACAAAGGAAATGGTTAATCCGTCATTGAGTGAAACGCATTATAGTTATTCACCGTCTAGTGCCGTTATTAGGAGTACTAAAACTAAAAACGATAATATAAAATTTAAGTCAACGCCACAACAAATAGGTAGGAGAAGGACATTTGCCGAAGCGTCAACTCCTATATCTCCTATACCATTATCGATGATAGAAAGACCAAATGTTGAAGAACCATCACCGTTAGAAAGATCACATGCGGAATCCTCTATTAGCGAAATATTACAAAATCCGCCTGAAGATGTTAGAAATTTAATGCAGGAGAACTTAGGTCCATTATCGCGAAAATATATTAGCTTATTTTTCAGTACAGATTTTGACAAAGAAATTGATCATGTTTACGGTATATATTTTAAAGATGACAATCTAATGTTAGGTGACAGCATATTTGAAGTGGATGAAAATGATAATATTATTATTAAGAAAACTAGATACGGCGGAACTCCTGGAATTTTCGAATTAATTTTCAAGAAAATTCCCAATTCAAAATTATATAATAATACAGATTTAATTAAGTATAAAACTATTTTATTAAAAACAAATGCCTTCCGCAGAGACTACCAATCATCACAACAGATTATGGGCAGTAAAGGATTTAAATATAAAAAAATAATTGCCCCATTACTAGCACCACACTTAGCTATAGCTGCAGCTGCGGAAAGAGCTAAAACAAAATCTAATAAATTTAAAGTTGGAACAGGAAATAAATTTGCAATGAAAAAATATATGCCGAATGATATGTTAGTTACGAATGAACCGGTGAATTATGTTCACTGGGACAATCCTAATGAGCTTATTGATCGTTTACGGCTTTTAATATCGTCAAAAAAAGTTGGACATACAGGACATGATAATGAAATTATGTCAATAGTGGAGGAACTTCGCGAAGCCAATATTATTATATAATATTTGTGTATACCCAAATTATATTTAGTCTTATAATGTTCATTAACAAGTTTGGTGGTAAGGGCATAGAAGATGTTAACGATCGGTCACAAAATTCTAATATGAAAAGGAAAGGTATTTTTCTTCATTTCAACGTCAATGAGGGCGGCTATGATGCACGAAATAGAAAAATTATACGATTAGCAAATCCTGGAAACTCTACGGACGCTGCGAACAAATACTATGTAGATAAACGTATATTAAGTAACGATAGGGCGCTTCGAGGCAGTCTCAACGACAAAATTGAAAAGTGCGCATCGCAAAGCGAAGCTAATTACGATAAATTAAAGAGAATAAATGCCGTATTAAATCATTATGGCACAAATTTCAATAAACTTGACGAAGTGACTTTTACGTTAACAGAAAAAATTAGAAAGTTAGAAGTAAGTGGAAAAGCACATAATGAATTGCTGCTACATCTTATGGAAGATTTCCTCGCGCAACAGCAAAAAATAGAGTCTGATGCAAAAAGCTTTAATGAAAATTTGAATACAATTTCTAAAAATATTGAAGAAATTAATTATAATATTAATTCAGCAAAAAATACTATTATTCAACATGAATATTTTATAAACAATCTTAGGGAATCGGCTGCGACGAAAGATGCAGTAGAGAATTTGATCACGGTATTGGAAAAAGATATAGTGAATCTACAATATCTTCTTGATGAGCAGATAAATGGGGTAAAACAAAATTTACGCGATAAAGAGAACGACATAGCTAATATTCGTAATGAATTTGTGACACAAGATACGCTAAAAACTTCAATTGGCGAGCTGCGGAAGGAGGTGAATGATAATAAGGAGAATTTAAAAAATACTCTTATAGAAATTCTAAATAGAACACCTAATAATGCAGTAGAAACCTAAAATCATGAAATTAATTAAAGAACAAGAGCAGTTAGTAAAAGAATTGCATACACCCGTGAGAAAGAATTTTGTAAGAAGGCGTGTTATAATTAAAGGATATGATGATTTATGGCAAGCTGATCTAGTAGATATGAGAGCATATACACGATTTAATTCGGGATTTCAATATATTCTCACAGTTATCGACACATTTTCTAAATATGGCTGGGCTCGTCCGTTGAAAACGAAACAAGGTAAAGATGTGGTAAAGGCTTTCTCAAGTATCTTCGAGGAGCGTAAACCTAAAAATTTGCAAACGGATGATGGGAAAGAATTTTTTAATAATGATTTTAAGAATTTAATGGATAAACATGAAATAAATCATTATTCTACATATAGTGTTATGAAGGCATCGATAGTAGAGCGTTGGAATAGAACGTTAAAAAATAATATGTGGAAATTATTCTCGTTAAACGGAAGCTATAAATGGACGCATATGTTAAATAAACTTGTATACGATTACAATATGCGTAAACATAGAACAATCAAAATGAGACCTGCGGATGTGACAAATAAAAATGCTAGCACGCTTCTTTCGTCAGTTTATAGTAATATAAAGATCGCTAAACCGGGCAAATATCGAGTCGGAGATTTTGTACGTATCAGTAAATACAAGCATTTGTTCGAGAAAGGATATACGCCTAATTGGACGACTGAAATTTTTAAAGTTACTTCCGTGCAACATACTAATCCTGTCACATATTTAATTCAAGATTTACGAGGAAATGACATTAAAGGCGGTTTCTATGAATATGAATTATTAAAAGCTAAGCATAACGATATTTATTTAGTTGAAAAAGTTATTCGTAAAAAGCAAAATAAAGTATATGTAAAATGGTTGGGATTCGATAAATCACATAATTCGTGGATTGATATAAATTTAAAATAAATTTATTTTTAATTGTGTACTCATACTTTACAACATTACAAATAAGTAATAAAATATAAAAATTTATAATATTCCTATCAGTGTACATTATTATTATTATTATTATTATTTAAGACAATTTATTAACCACGTTGTGGCAATACCAATTTTTAAAAATTTGAACTTCTATCAGTGGGCAGTGTAGAATTTTATTATTCCAACTTCTTTCTTTTTCGTGTAATTTACATGCTATCGTGTTGATGTCTACTTTATTGTACAAAGGATTGCCCATGAGCACGTCAAATTTCGGACACGCCAATTCTTCTAAATTTATATTTTTTATTCCTAATTCGTTCAATATTTTTTTTTCGTAATTCCCCCCCTTATATGCTACAATTGGCGTGTCATATATCGATATAAATTCTTGAATAACTGACGGTAACTCCTCTTGCTCATAATTTTCAAAGCCATGATCCTTAAATAAAATACCGTGTACGTTGTTACAAACGTAACGCGCGCATCGTTTATCCGCCTCGCTTAAATCGTTATAATTTTTATTTAAATATATATATTCATGCAATACGTGGTCGTTAATAGATATAATTGCTATTTCTTTACATAAAAAAGTATAGCGATTAACGGTGAATCCATCCATGTCGATAAAATGAGTAATTTTGTCATAATCGGCTGTAGCCTGAAATAATATTAATTTAAGCAAATTAGACTATTGAAAATAAAAATATGTTTTACTTATATTCGAACTACATACCATAATTATATTTTTTAATTTTCACTACACTTCGACACAGACTGTAACTTTTCAATTTCAAACTTTTCACTTTAGTAGAAGTTTCTTTCAAAAAGATTCGTCTCGTACTGAAGCTCCTATTTGCGCCACTGTAGGTATTAAATGTGTGGAAAATCAGAAATTGAGCGTGGGCATAATCGTTGATGGGAGTAGGGGAATGAATAAAAGTGACGTATGTTGGAAGTTTGGGTGGAAGGGTATGGGGTGCATAAAGGGAGTAGGGGAAATGAAGAAAAGTGACGTATGCTTGAAGTTTGGGTGGAAGAGTATGGAGTGCATAAATAGCGCTACTTCGCGATACGCGCAGTTTAGTCGTCGAATAGCACAAGTGCGTTAACAGTTCAGTAGATATTTGCAGCGAACATGTGCGAAAATACGTTCAATTTGCTGAACAGTGTCAGTATTATAGGCAAGTTGCCAGTGAATCCGGTAGCAAATTTGGAAATTAACAAATCATATTTAATAAGCGGAATGAGAAAAATGAAGACCAAATTTGGAAATAGAGTTATGCTCGATTTAAACGATACATTCTCGATTTTTCTACCATTACGTATAAGTAATGTTTTATTAGAAACAAGCAAGCATTATCAAGTTATAGAGAATTGTCTTACGAGCGGTAAACCGGTTCAGCTAATATACCTTGGTGGGAAATATAATGAAATGAAATTCTCTACTGATGATAATGACGATGATGATAATGTTGATGATGATGATGATGATGTAAAAGAAGAAGAGCATGTAGAGAGTGAGAAGGAAAATATTCAAAATGAGAGCGACAAAGATTCGTCAAAACGTAAGCGCAAAAATGGAAACGAGATGTCAAAGGATGAAAAGAATAAAAAAAAAGCAGCATCATAATCAAAAAACAGGTTTGTAGACATACATCAAGTATGTATATAATTATAAATGATTCTAGTAATAAAACTATATAAAATAATAATTTCATTACAGATAAAACAAACTGTTTCATTCAACAACTTCTACTACTTATATATAATCGACGATACGTATCCCGAAGAATATCGATGTGCGCGTAAGGGATTCTGGCACATCGACTCCGCATATTTTAAAGCACGGGTTAAAAAAATGGATGATTTGCTTCGAGATATTATGAATTTGAAATTTACACAATATATAAATAATGAAAATAATGTTTAAAATTTCTAATGTATTTAACCATCTATATGAAATTAATAAAAAATGAGTTCATTATAAACTAGCGCATATTTTTCTTTCACATCAGTCTTTCGTCCTACCGTGACACGCGAGCACCTCAATTCTAATCATGACGAAATTAATTATATTTGTAATTCACACTGCGATACTTCTTCAACTTTTTCCTTCTCTCTTATCCATGAGGGTCAATTTGCGAGCGCCTTCTGCGCATGCGATGAATAAACGTTCAGCAATTAATTATCTTCAATATTACGGCTATATGAACGCTAACGATTCACGATCGCAAACTATTGATAATGATAAATTGACAGATGCAATACGAATTTTTCAACAATATTGGAATCTTAAAGTCGACGGCACTCTAAATGCCGAAACGAAAAAGTTGATGGAGGCAAAGCGTTGCGGAGTAAGTGATCATGTCAGCGATTACACGCTTCATTTTTATAAATGGAACAAAAAAACATTGCGTTGGTATTTCCATGTCGGAACGACAGATCAAATTCACCTTGCAAAAAAAGCATTTTCTGTGTGGCAAAAATCATCTCGGTTAACCTTTATTCAAGTATATAGTAAAACTGAAGCGGATATAATTATATCGTTTGAAAATAAAATGCATTACAATGTTAATTCACCGCAACAAGTTTGTTTTCCGCCATTCTCTAATCAAACATTAGCACACGCGGATCTGCCGAATAAAAGTAATGATGTCAGAGAAATTCATATATCTAAATCGTGGAATTGGATGATAGGCGAGGGCCCGATAAAAGATGAGTCAATCAGTTTATACGAAACATTAATACACGAAATTGGTCACAGTCTAGGTTTACTACATTCGACGAATATGAATTCAATAATGTCGCCGTTGTATCATTATGAAAATCATACAGATCATATTAAACTCGAGGAAGATGATATATTAGCTATACGAAATTTATATAATGTTAATGACGAGAATGAGTCTGAGGGAGAATTCGACAAAGATGCAAATGACAATGCTAATCCTGATACGTCACCGGATGCGCCAACATTAGTTCCGCCAAAATTAGCCGATTTATGTTCAGCTCCGGTAGATGATTTAAAATTTTTCATTTTTAACGCACGATTGTATATATTCTATAAAATTTGGGTATGGCCATTTAATTTAAACGTTAAATATCGAAAGTACGAGGAGCCGCAGTTAATAAGATCGTGGTTAAAATTTTTGCCATTTAATTTTTCAGGAATTAGCGGAATATATGAAAGAGTAAATGGAGAAATTGCATTATTTTCTGATAATAATATTTATATATTCAATCCTGATACTTTTCAATTAAAAACTGGCTATCCCATGACATATCAAAAACTGTTTGGCAGAGACTTTCAGTATAACGGAGTGCAATCCGCTGTTTTAACAAATACCGGTAGAACATATATTTTTTATAAAGGGGTATATGTAATTGAAATTGACGAGTGTGAATATGTGGCTAGAAAGTATACTTTAATTAACGATTTATTTAAGGGAATTGGTCTATCCATATCTCCACAAAATCCATTTTCCGTATTTAAGTATATAAATGGTAAACTTTATATATTACAAAACGGTAATTTTTATGAATATGACGAATTTAATTCCAATGTTGTAAGATCAGGCCCGTTCGATCTCTCCATTTTCAGTATTCAGTGTATCAGCGATAGTAACATTATAGCCAATTTGAGAGATATGGTAGAAAAATTAGTTCAATTTTATGGCGAATACAATAAAAATGTAAATTCAAGATTATCTTATAACACGAATAAACGTGATATAAACGAATTTAATACACAAGCAGAAATAAAAAATCATATGATTTCATATCTATGATAAAAGCGGTGCGGCGGTAAATGAGAGAGAGAGAGGGGATAGTCGTAGCAGGACAAATATATGCAGGAAATTGTGCGTCCGTTGTATTCTAAGCCGCGCGACCGTAAGCGGAGGCGGGGGAGGCTAACGAAGTGAAGTGCGTGTGTGCAGTGAAAGTTACAAAAAACGGTAGTGTGATTAAAGAGGTGTAAAATGAAATCTATTAATAGATTATCGGTGAAAATAGAAAACAATTTATTAAATCAAATGCCGTTTTTGAAGAAAGAAGAGGATTTTGAAGAGTGGAAAAAGCAATATACTATATATGTAAAACAAACTAAAGTACTCCTAAATAATGAAAATATGAAAGAAAAATATAGAGTGAAACTGACGGAACAATTAAAGCGGCTGAGGAATTTAAAGTATTTCGTAAACGAACGATTACGAAGAAAAAAAGAAAATGCAGCGAATAAAACACAACTGATGCAAAAAGAAGAAAATTTATTAAACCGTGCGTATTTAATTGAATCGGAAGCGGATAAAATCCAATGGATAGAAGATTGTGAACAGCATTTAAAATATTTGCATTCATTCTTAATTAATAAAAAAGAAAAAATAAGTGTCGGTAGGAAACAACATTTACTTGCGCAAATAGCTAAACTAACTTGTACGCGTGAGCAATTAAGTTTTAATTTCAATCTACACTCTGGATCTGGATTAAACGAAGAAACACAGAAGGATAAGAATGTTACACTGAAATGGAAAGAAATTGAAAGCGGACATGCCTTCCAAAGTCGTATAATCACTGGAATTATTATAAATTTACATCATATTGATCCTTCTATATTTTTAAACGATGCTAAAGATATAGTGGTAGATAAAGTACTATCGTATGTTAAACAGCACAAATGTGTTAAAGTAAACACGATCTTCAATGGTGAATTTACGTTAAAAGACAGTTTGACCGACGAAACAAAGAAGGAAATTAAAACCTTTGCAACAAAAAATGAGGTACTGCTGAACGATGATGATTCCACCGTAAAGGTTGATAACTGGTATACAAGCAATGTGCGTGACCAGATTCTTACGTCGTTAGAGGAATTTCAAGAACGTGACAGTGGATGGGCATTGAGCAAAATTGTCAGTTTGATTATAAATATCAATAAATGTTATTTATTGTGCGCCGGTAAAGGAAACTGTAGACTTCCATTAGCTATACGAAATAGAAAAGCAACTGTTTCTATTGATTTGACCGGCAATGAAAATGATTGCTTTGCTTGGGCAGTAACGTCAGCATTATACCCAGCATCGCATCATAGTAACCGTAAACACTCATATCCGTATTACAAAAATGTACTAAATTTAACGGGAATCACATTTCCCGTTACAACTAAACAAATACCTACATTTGAAAAAAATAATAATTTGTCCATAAATTTATACCAATTATTAACGAATAAGGATAAATCTGAACATGAAAAATATGAAGTATTACCGTTACGATTAAGTGATAAAATATCTGAACATAAACATATAAACTTACTAATATATCAAAATGAGCAAGAAAAAGATAATATGTGCCATTATGTATGGATCAAAAATTTATCAAGGCTGATATCGTCTCAAATTCATCAACATCAGCATAAATCACACATTTGCGACAGGTAATTCATCACTTTTCTATTTACACTTGTAATAATTTAATAGTTTAATAATATGACTCTTATAATTTACAGATGTCTAAATTTTTTCCATACAACAAGGAAACTTCGAGATCATTATGAAAGATGCGTGGATCAAAACGCATGCAAAATTGAATTGGTCAACGAAGATCAGAAATGGATTAAATTTAAAAATTATAGAAGAGGAATCCCGCTTCCATTTATGATATATGCCGATTTCGAATGCGCTCTAATCAGTAACGAAACACATAATTTAGAAAATCATAATACTTATGCATATCAAACTCATGTTCCACACAGTATTGGCTATTACGTACACTGTAACTTTGATGAATCGATGTGCAAATACGTTTCACACCGTGCGAAGGATAAAGTGGTATCTTGTTTTATATCAGATTTGGAAGGTATCATTTCATCAATTTTTGATTTTATAAAAAATAATTATACCATAATGGCTCCTTTAACTTCTGAACAATTACTAGAATTTAATACCGCTACACATTGTTTTATCTGTAAAAGTGTATTTAAAGAAGCTGATGTTATAGGCGGTAATAAAGTACGTGATCATTGTCACTGGTCAGGTTACTACAGAGGTGCAGCACACAGAGCTTGTAACCTAAATTATAAAACTTCGTATACGCTACCCATAATATTTCATAACTTAAGTAATTACGACGCACATTTTCTCATAGAAGAAATTGTTTCAATGAAATGTTTTAACTCTCAATTTCATGTAATAGCCTCTACAATGGAAAAATATGTTTCATTCACATGTCGCATGAAAAATAATATATCTTCTCTTGAAGTAAGATTTATCGATTCATTTAAATTTCTTAATAGCAGTTTAGAACAATTAGTATCAACACTAGATATAAATGATATGAGAATTTTACGCAAAAACTTTCCGTCGATCGATGAAAATTTGTTTAATCTACTGACGCGCAAAGGTGTTTTTCCTTATGAATACGTTGACAGCTACGAAAGACTAAATGATAATTGTCTACCTAATTACGACGAATTTCACAGCACATTGTACGGGCACAATATTGAAAGGAGCGAGTATAAGCATGCGCAAAACGTATGGAATAAATTTAATATCTCATCACTGGGCGAATATAGCGATTTATATTTGAAAACAGATGTTCTACTGTTAGCAGATATATTTGAAAATTTTCGAAGCAAATGTATCGAATATTATGGTCTCGACCCTGCCTATTACTGCACCCTACCGTCATATGCGTGGGACGTTATGCTAAAAATTACAAACATAACGTTAGAATTATTAACAGATATCGATATGGTGTTATTTATTGAAAGCGGTATACGCGGAGGATTCAGTCAATGTTCGCATCGGTATGCAAAAGCTAATAATCCGTACATGGGCGCGACGTATGACCCTAATAAAGAATCTTCGTATTTAATGTATTACGATGTTAACAATTTATACGGTTTTGCCATGTGCGATTCGTTGCCGTACGGTAAATTTGAATGGATGGATAATGATTTGATAAGTCAATTTAACATTAATTCGGCTAGAGCCGATTCTGAGATTGGATACATATTAGAGGTAGATTTAGACTATCCCGATGAAATACATGATTCGCATTCAGATTTGCCGTTCTGTCCCACTCGCGAAGTACCGCCAAACGCTAAATATGAAAAATTGCTAGCAACTTTAAAGTGTAAAACCAACTATGTTATTCATTATCGAGCCCTACAGCAATGTCTGCAACATGGACTTAAATTAAAGAACATTCATCGTATCCTACAGTTCAATCAATCTCCATGGATGTGTAAATATATACAATTAAATGCAAAACTTCGAGCACGATCCGAATCGGACTTTGAAAAAGATTTATTTAAGTTAATGAATAACGCAGTATTTGGAAAAACAATGGAAAATGTGCGTAATCGAGTTGATGTAAGATTATTAACGTCGTGGGAAGGACGTACCGGTATTAAGCCATTGATAGGAAGACCTAATTTTCATAGAAGAGTAATATTCAATGAAAATTTTGTCGGTGTGGAAATGAAAAAGATGAAAGTTAAAATAGATAAACCCATTTATATCGGCATGACCATTCTAGATATTTCAAAAATATATCTCTATAAATTTCATTACGACTATATGAAGGTTCAATTTCAAGATATGTGCAAGGTATTATATACTGATACGGACAGTTTAATTTATAAATTACAATGTGATGACATATATAGCATTATGAGGCGAGATATAGCTTATTTCGATACTAGTAATTATCCGATTGACAACGTATACAATATACCTTTAGCAAATAAAAAAGTTCTAGGCCTAATGAAGGATGAAAATGGAGGAAAAATTATGTGTGAATTCGTAGGATTAAGATCGAAAATGTATGCTATAAAAGTTATTGGCGAGCGCGACACGAAGAAGGCTAAAGGGATCAAAAAAGATTTTATTAAGCGAGAAATTAAATTTGATGATTATGTAAATTGTCTATTTAACGATGAAATTAAAATGGCTAGACAAAACCGTATTGCGTCGAAGCTGCATCAGATTCACACGATTTCCGAGGGGAAATTTGCGTTGCATCCGTACGATGATAAAAGATATATCACCGATGATTGTATACAAACACTTGCTTGGGGACACTGTTCGATTAAAAAATAAAACAATGCTTACAATATTTGAACACATGTATTATTTATTAATAATCTGCACCCGTTTACAATTTTAGTATACACTACTGTTCTTAACAAAAATCGGCCTAGCATTGAAAATAAGCGAGCATGCGGGTTAAAATTGCGATTCAGTTTTTACTGAAAAATTCCGTATTCAAATATTCTTCCATCCGTCCAGCTATCCAAGGATAATGACGCTTCAACGATTCCTTAAAACACAGCAAGTCCGACAGTCCTAGTCTAAAAATTAAAAAAAAAAAAATGTATAACATTTGCGATTACACCCTCGTTTTACCAGAGTTTTCTACAACTTACCGTGACATCTTATGGATCAGACGAGATACCCGCACCTCTTTACTTTCCGTATCCAAAATGTACTGTATCGCACCGGCGCGCAACACCTTGTCTCGTCTTAACTTTTGTACAACGCCATTACGTACATCGACATCGCGTAATTGTTCGCGAAATACTTCGTAAAATTGCTCGACATGTGCGCGCAGCTCACTTTGATTTTCTATCCATTGACTCATGCATACGGCAAGCCAGGGGTTATAAGACTTTAGTATTTCTGTGAATAGAATGAAATACAGTAGCGGCAATCTGCAAAGGTTAAAATTCAAATTTAAATACTTTCAATCCTACTATCATTCTACATTGATTTATAAATTTGTTTGTATCACTTACCTTTCTAGCTTCGTAATCAAACAACGCACCTGTGCTCTTCGTTCCTTCAGATTCAAAATATCGTAAATATCAGAATCGTTCAATAAGCCTTCATCTCCTAATTCGTCTAATATTCCATTTTCAGGATCAATTTGATCAACCAGTTTGTCATAAAAAAATCTGTACAATTGCCGAATATGCCCGTCAGCCGCCGCCGCCGCCGCCATCGTTACAACACACTTTCTTTTGTTTGTAATTCGCTTTCAGAAAATACCCCGATGATGATGATGATGATGATGATGATGATGATGCGTTACGTTCGACGTGCGAATATTAGCTAGCGTGCGAATATTAGCTAGCGCCTAGCGCCCTTTCCCCGGGACCCTCCCCCCAACCCCCATCCCACCACCTCCTCAATGCTCGTAGTACACCTTCTTGCTCCCACCCCTCTCCCCACCTCGCGGATGATAGTAGAATTGCCGTTGCCCGCACGCGCTCGCGGACTACCGCGTAATCGCTTATCGTCGTCGTCGTCGTCGTCGTCGTCGTATCGTTCCTCCGTGCAACCTTCCCGCGGACTACTTCCGACTTCCGACTTCCAACCCATCCCCGCCCCGCCCCCGCACACACGACATTTCGTAGTACAACGCCTACACACTACCTCCGCCGTGCCATCTACCCACCGTTTCGTAGTATTTTACATAGTCCGCGCGTGTGTCGATTAGACGCTCTTTTATCGTCCTCCGCTCCGCTCCGCTCTCGATATCGCGGTGTTTATCGTACGCTATTGTGTTCCTGTCCAAACTTCATCTCCTCCTTCTCCTCCTCTAACTTCCGCGTATGTAAACCGCATACCGTATCGCCCAACCGCTGCCGACACTACTCTACTTAACCTTGACCGCTGCCGTGCAGAATCCAACCGCTCTCGCACGCTTCTTCCGCAAATTTTTACTAACGGCCCGCCCGCCCGAACTTCCACCTCTGATTAAGACCTAACCGCAAAAACTACTTCCGCCCTCATTAAAAGACACGACCGCAAACTTCACCTATCCACCCGATAAGCGCACGACCGCAAACTTCCCTCCCCCCACTCATTACAGGACCAGACCGCCAACTTTGATAAAAAAAAAAATTCAATAAAAATATTCCATAAAAAATTCTATTAAAAAAATTCCATTAAAAACTAATGCGCTACTGTGTGTCTGCTGGTGCAGAATCGGCTACTGGTCCAGAATCGGCCATACCATTCTGGTCCTTTGAAAAAAATTCCATTAAAAAAAATTCCATTAAAAAATTCGATAAAACAAATACACGCAAGACCGAAGCCTACTGCGCTACTGTGCTGGTCCAGAATCGGCTACTGGTCCAGAATCGGCCATACCATTCTGGTCCAGAATCGGCTACTGGTCTAGAAATGTGGTCCAGAATCGGCTTACTTTTTTCACGGGTCCAGAAGCGGCTAACTCTTACTACTGGCCCGCAGGCCGACAGGTACCTCGACTCTTGGCCATACCCCGCACGCATCCATTCAAATGATCGAGATGTCGCCCGATCAACGCGCAATAAATTGCTACCAGTCTATACGGGTTGCTGGCCCCTCATCTTACTGGTGGAGGCGAGGCCTTTCTAAACCTCTCCCATAGTTCTGCCAACCATGGTAAGGCGAGCTGATTGAGTGCAGCTCCCACACCGGGATGTCAAGCCCTAGCCAGCTATGGCTTCACCACTGCCACGACGATTGCAACCCCGGTGCCTTAGATGATATGTTCAGTTAGTACCCAGGGTGCCGTCCCAAATGTGGGGGACCGGTGGCAGCTAAGGGCAACGCGGGTGGGACGTTCCCACACGCTACCCTACCACTACCACCGGTGGGCCCCCCACCCCGTCTACCGATTATCCTCCGGTCGAGTGGACCCACAGCCCAGCAGCCGATTAAGGGTCCAGTACAAGCGTATGTCAGGTCCGTGGGTACGCCAAGCCCCAAAGGTCCCCACCACCAAGGGCGGGACCCCCCTGCGGGCCGACGTAACGGACAGTTCAACCGACCTCGAAGGTCTTGCTACAATCGTGGCGCCACCACCCCTTGAATCGACGGACGAAATCCTACCCCCGACAGCCGCCGACAGGGAATTCTACGACACGTACGATACTGACCACTCCACCGAATTCGCGAACGTTACCCGCGCATCGGACCCCGAATGGGTCCCGAAACCCGGTCCTTCGCGACCTCGCGATGTTCCACCACCCGCTGACGCGTCATCGCCAATTCACATGACGGACGATGACTCAATTCCGGACATGAGTTTCGAAGAAGAAGTAAATTCAGACAATCCAAATGAGGGACAAGAGGTTACACCATACGAAACAAAAATTCAATACACCGACGACCCGATTTCTATACGTAAAGACAACGTCGTGATCTTTATTGACATGCAGGGAAAGCCTTGCGATGACGGTAGTAAAAATTTAGCCGAAAATAACCTCCTCCCAGAATATACAGAACTGACTTTAGGCCGCGCGAAAGTGAACAACTTTAAGTCGAAAAAACTGATAGCACTTCCTATCAAAGCAAGTGCTAACGACAGTCCCGACGAGACAACTATGAATGAGGCAGCTGCTTCGCTGCTCGATGCAGTGTTAGAATTACAATTGGAAACTCTTAGTATCGCCCATACGGCTCGAATAAGTGATTATTGGACTTGGATGAACGTTGAAACCGTGATGTTCCGAAGACTAAAAGGCAGAATTCGCGAGATTACTATTTGCAGCGCGAGGGTTTTAGTTCCTCCTCGAGAACTTCGCCCAGAAATTTTAAAAGAATACCACTCCTCTGCGCTAGGAGGGTATAAAGGGGTGACAAAAACGTATCGCCGAATACGCGAGCGCTATTATTGGGAACGGATGAAAGAGGAGGTCACAGAGTATATAAGACAATGCCGGAGTTGTCAACTAAAGAAATTGACTCGAGTCAAGACTAAACAACCCATGGTGATTACAGACACACCGGGCTCCGCTTTCGATAAGATAGCGCTCGACATGGTCGGGCCGCTCCCGGTTACCGCGCGTGGAAACCGATACATATTAACAATGCGAGACCTTCTAACGAAATACTCTGTCGCCGTCCCCTTGCCCTCCGGAGGGGCAATCCCAATAGCAGACGCTGTAACAAAACATTTTATCTGTCGGTTCGGAGCACCACGGGCGATACTAACAGACCAAGGCACCCCATTTTGTTCGTCAGTATTCAAACACATCGCGAGACGGTTTAAAATAAAACAATTTCGAACTAGCGCATACCACCCGCAAACCAACGGGTCTTTGGAAAGATCGCATCACGTTCTTGCCGAATATCTAAAACAATATATAGAGTCCCACGAAGATTGGGATAAGTGGACAGAGCTCGCGATGCTGTCATACAATACTAGCGTGCAGGAAGGCACGAAGCACACGCCGCACGAGTTAGTATTCGGGAAACTCGCGCGCATCCCGTCCAGCGTGCCGCATATCGAAGACGGGTTAGATATAACATATACAGAATACTTGGAGGCATTTTTATTAAAGGAACCCAAAAAAGGGAAATTTGACGATCAGTATGCGGGCCCCCACATAGTGCTCGATATACTGCCTAGGAATAATGTTAAAATAGATGTAAATGGTAAGGCACGAATAGTGCATCAGGATAAGATTAAACTTAGTAGGCTAGGATAAGAAAACTGCAAAGGTTGTGTGTGGATACCAGGAGAGAACAGAGAGGCGACAGCGCGGCGGCTGACCCCAATAAGCAAGGTGTTCGGAGGCAGGTTAGATGACATTCGCGAAAAGCTGACGCTTGCACCTTCGCACCTAGAGCCGCGTCGGCGACGCCGCCCGGGAGCACCGGAGCGATCACTCCTCAGTTAAGCCTCAACCTCGACAGGTCTGCCAAGGAAAAAACCAACCCAATTATTAAAAGTAAATTAAAATGGCATACAAATTCACGACCATGCGTCAAGGACGTGTACACGACGTACGAGTGGGAGCTAATATGCCCACGATGCGCCGCGGTACACTTTGATCTGGGGGCCCGTACCAGTAGAAAGATCATGGTACATCTCTTGGTGGGCCCACAGACCGGCTTACCGTATTGCCAGCGATGCTGGAGAGAACCCTTTTGGATCAAACCCGCAGCGGAATGCCAGCTGTGTGTTGAAGAGTGGGGGACGACGGGAGAGAATGCAGCCCGAGCCGGGGATATAAGCGGCTACAAGAGATTTATAAACGCCATCTGGGCTGACTAAAATGAAACAAAAAAAAAGGGAAAAAAAAAATATTAACCACCTACTAACCTTAGGCTAAGAAATACTAACATTTTTTGTATCACAATACTTTCCTCTTATATATTTTGTAAACCTAGATGCCCTAAGCAAACCAATAAACAAAAAAAAAAAATTCAACAAAAAAAAACGCACAAAACTTAACACAAAAAAAAACAAATATCAAAAAACCATATACCCCAGAGTGGACACACACACAACCTCTGCGTGCCGCGGACCTCTGCGCGGCGCGAACATCGGCGACCCGCGATCATCTGTAACCACGACGATTAGAATTAAGTTTAAATAATAAAATTATTAAATAAGATTACCGCAAAGGTTGTGTGTGTGTGTAGGTATCGGGAGGAAACTAAGACGGATCGGAAATCCGTGCATGCCACCGAAGCACAAGGTCAGATTTTACTGACCAGAGTTCATAGTATCGATCTAGATAACATTTTTTGGAAAGCTTACGCTGCATTTTCGTGCGTAGAACCGCGTCGGCAACGCCGCACGAGAACGCCGGAGCGGTCACTTTTCAGTCACGCCTCGCGCCGAACAGATCACAGCAAAAATAAAGAGGGGGTCAAAAGCGAAAGGACAAAAATGCAGAATACAGAAACACCGTGGCAACTCCCAATATTGGTGGCCGATATCCGGGGACTAAATCGGGCCAGGTGCATTAGAGAGGCGTATAAAGAGTACGAGAGAGAACTATTGTGCGTGGAGTGCGGCAACACGCACTTTGAGCCCGAGGCACGCAACGCCCTGGGCGTGATGGTACACATGACGATAGGCCCAAAGACGCACCTCCCGTACTGCAACCGGTGCGGACGGCGGCCGTTTCGCGTGCGTCCGGCAAAGGACTGTGTCTTGTGCACAGCAGACTGGCGGGCGTGGGACCAGTATGCCTCAAAAAATGGGGAACAGCGAGGATACCGCCGATTGATCGGCGCGATCTTGGCGGAGTGAGAAGGGAAAAACATAAGCAACCCAAAATGGAACCAGTATATAATCAGCTACTAACCTTAGGCTAAGAAATACTAATATTTTGTGTACCAATTCTTTCTCTTTTATACTCTTGTAAACCTAGTTGCCCTAAGCAAAACAATAAACTTTATTTTAAATTCAAAAAAAAATATATATGATGAAAAATTAACAAAAAGTGCACACACAACCTCGGCGTCCCGCGATCCTCTGCAACCGCCGCGATTAGTATTAAGTCCCAAAATCCACTTGCTAGTATTTCATTGGTTGCGGAATATGGATACACGCGTCGCGTTAATCATAATTAACTTATGCGCATTAATTGGGTTCGATTGCGGAGGGCAACACCTCAACTCCACTACCATCTATCTCTTGGACACCGGGGACTGCGACATCGAGCGGAAGACCCCAAAATCAGCGAAGATGGACATCCAGCTGCTCCTACTGGCCGCCTACCAACATACCGATATTCTCCAATGTAAGGTGGAAATATCGCAGACCATCTACTACTGCGGAATGCACTCGGACGTCTCCACTGTCCACAACGGACGATACGAGTATTTACTTGACGTCAGCCGTAAGCACTACCTGCGGATATAATTCGCCTACGCCCTGATGAAGAAACCAGGGTATATGGCAGTACCTGGGGGCGAAGTGGCGCATATCATCAAATGCATTCCGGTAGAAATGACCATCAGGAGGTCACCGTCATGGTATTCGGAACTACCAGTGACGCACCGAAATCAGTCACTTTACCTCACACCTAAATCCAGAATCCTGACCAAAATTGGCACACAGAGAGAGTGCAGTAGTATTTTGCCGATTATGTACCAAATCGAGGGGACCTGGTATAGGTTTGTTCTAGCACCCGTAGAAAACGTCGCTCCTGAGGTAATCCAGCCGCTGACGCAGCCCATCTGGAAGTACCTCACTCCAGGAAAATTGGCGACCAGCGGGATCTACTCGGAGGACGACATCGAGGAATTGCGGGACCATATAATGCTCCCTGCAGAAAGGCCAGCACTCCTAAATACGATAGCCCGAGGCGCCACCGGACAAGGAGTCCCGCACGGAGCTGTCTCAGTGCTCGGCCTGCTAGACGAGGAATCGCTGAAGAAAATCGCGGAGCCTACCGCCGAAAGACTCTGGGGCGGATTCATGACTTTCGGATCGGCCACGGCAGGAGTGCTTGGAATTTTCGTTTTGATCCGATCGATGAAGCTGATCATCGACACGCTTATCCATGGGGGGAGCCAAGCCAACAAGGAAGACCGGGAACATCGAGCTACAGGCCATCCAACCGATCTACGAGGACACCCCGAAGCCAGCCCAACGACAAATCGACCCCAAGCCCGACACCGCCCCGCATGAAAGCGTGCGAGAGACTTTTGCGAGAACTGAAAGCACCCGCCCGTAAACGTGCGAGTCCTTTTTTTAGGGGGGGAGGTGTTACGTCCTGCGACCTCCACACGCCACAATTTTTGCTTTTCTAAATTATTCAAGAATAACTAATCGATCGTTCTCGCCGCAGTCTCCCGTTCGCTCGATAGTTCTAAGATTTACTCTAATCTAACTTTAGGAATGTAGCACGGTTCTCACAAGCCCTTATTTGAGATAAGACACGTACGATTGAGTCCTGGGAAAGGCACCTGTCGCGCCGTGCCCAGGATATAACGCTGATGCAGTGTCAGCATGCGAATGCCGCTCAGCGGAGCACGGCGTCTATATAGGGCAGTACGAGACCCTTTTCGGACACTCTTGGTTACGGCGAATACCTGTACGCGCACTCTTGGTCGCTACGACACTCTTGGTCACGAAAAGCACCTGTACGCGCTCTTTTGATTACGACAAGTGTTAATACGCGCGCTCTTGCCTACGACAGTCACTTGCGAATTATTTTACTTCAATTCAATTCAGTGCGTGAAGTGCTCCGAATAGCACCGTTGTTCACATTCAAGAATTCAAGCGCGGGTGCGAAGCGCAACACCCGACTTAGCGTTCACCTCCAGTATCTTTCAAGTGTAAAGAATAGAATCAAGTTAAGTCACGTCGAGTCAAACGAATCAAGTTAATTCCAAGCGAATAATCAATACGATAAAATCAGTGCCATTGTTCCTGCATCTCGCCAGGCAACACCAGGTTTGTGTAACCAACTAAACTTTGTAATCTGGACCGCTCTAGGCCACCAGCGTGGTGAAGCCTCCGAAATTCAGCTAATTATAAGTAAACTGCGTGATCGAGACACTGCGTCTAGTCTCGATCTCCGATTCTCCGGTCGCGATAACGAAGTGGAGCCGTCCACTCCAAATTTGTAGGGTTCGATCAACCAATAAACACCATATACACAATCTCGTGTATCACCTACTGCACACCCATCCTTGCAACACGACGCGCACACCCGCGTAAAACCTGGTTATCGGAGTGTTCTCTGAGTGTGATTAGACAGGGTATTTCACCCCTTTTCTTCCCCGCGATACCGAAACCGCCGGACGCATAAGTCGAGTGGTCCTTGCTGCCACCTTCGAGGCTGTGCCTGAGTCATCTCACGGGCAATTCCGTGGGCACCGTCGAACCTCTGAGTTCCGGTAACCCCTCAGCAACTCTTTTGCTGCGACTTCAGCTCACAGGTTTCGTTGGCTCGCGGCCGGGCCCCCTCGCTACGACCGTGGCTCCTCAACCACTTTCGGCGCACCACGGTTCGGGCCCGAGGCCAGTGGTCATACCCACGGATCGCAACTATTCTCTCACTCAAACCCATAACCAGAGAGCACCCCGACGACCCCTGCCGCGTAAGGATTATAGAGGACATCGACGGGCCGGAGTAAAAACCAGGGCACGTCGCGCCGCTGCTCGCTTGTATCGGTCGCAGCTACCTCGACAAACAGCGAGCGAATCCGCAACTCCCCCTCCGCCTGCCTACCCGTACCCCGGACACCACATGCCACGAGTTTGGACCTCTCCACAACAGCCTTGCCCGTTCGAACTACCCCCAGGGCAAGATCAGTTCACGGTGTACTTCGAACCTCTAGAACCGGAAATCGTACCGTCAACCGCAGTGGTAACCGAGATTTGCGAAGATTCGGATGTCGAAATCATAGATTAAGTAACCCGCACGAACGCGAGTAGATTCTTGGGTTGGTGTAATTCCGAGTCACCAGCTACGCCGACATTGCCTGTGCCGTAACCATTCGGACGCGAGTAGATTCTCAGGTTGGTGTAATCCCGAGTCACCAGCGACGCTCACATTTTCTGCACCGTAACCGCACGGACGCGAGTAGATTCTCAGGTTGGTGTAATCCCGAGTCACCAGCGACGCTCATATTGCCTGTGCCGTAACCATTCGGACGCGAGGATACACGTAGGTTTAGTGTCGAATCAGGACACCCAGTATATTTAGGCGCGTGCGACGTCTCAGCGAGCCGCTCCGCTGACACGTCAAATCTCTTATCGGGCCGGTCACTTCGTCTGTCTTCCGATCCCCGGTATACCCGGTGTACGCAGGGTGCCGAAAAACGGAGGACGTAACAGTTATTTTGAAAAAAAAAACAGGTTTTTATTGTTAATTATCCTTGGATAATTTACACTTTGTCAAACGCACCAGGTGAACTCCAGACTAGGTGGTTTCTAGCTAACTGACTTTTAGGCGGAAAGGGCCTTTCTTAAGTACTATGGGCGCGGACCCCAATCCTTAAATCTAAGGGGTGGGGGCAGTGATCTCAGAAGTGGCATCCTGCCGCATTGCGGCACGCGTGGTGGGGGAAGGCGAGAGTTGTATGCGTGCCGTGTCCGTGAGCGCTGCGCGCGCACCGTACGTAGACAAGGAAGGAACTATGCTTTTCGTCTTTCTTCTACCAATGTAGAGAAAAATGACGTCAGAAGCTGCGCACGCACCCAATAGAAAGAGACACAGAATTATGCTCCGTCTTCTTTCCACCACGATCGCACACACGTGCTTCGTTCGTCATGCGACAGCGGTACCGAATTTACCTTTCGGCTGAGCGTTGAGCCGGCTGAAATTCTCAAAAATGCACTTGTACCAAATTTATCTCGCAAGGCGTCATTCGATAGGGGATGAAAAGAAAACGCTCTATGCCAAGTTTCAACCCTCTATCTCCATCAGAAGGGTAGTTATAGGGAAAATAAAAAAATCAGTTTTGACACATTTTCCGTATTTAGCGGTGCGGAAAAATTCTGAAAAAAATTGAGAATATTCAGAACATGTGAATTTATGGTTGGGAATTTTTGCAGATTTTTGTCTAGCAAATCTTAAGCATAAAAAATCAAAAACCCCCCAAAAACACGAAAAATTCCAATTACGTGTTGAAGTTTCCGACCCACAGAATTTTTATAAATGCTGTAGTGAAGTATTGGCATAAGTAGTACCATCATTTTTTTTTAGATTTTTTGGTAGTGTGCGTCGTAGTTCAAATAAATAAAAACCGATATTTACGACATATTTCGTGTAATAACTTATTGAATACTTAAAATAATTGCGTTTTCTTGATATTGCCAGTCAGTTATACGATGCTCTATGTTTTCGCATGCGAGAGAGCAATGTACAAATAAAGGGAATTAAGTTATTTCGAGTTTATTGAAAGTCTGTGTGCACCGTACTTTGAAAAATATTGAGCGACAAGCCAACAGCACGAGTAGCTCGTTGGTTAAGCTACACCCATCTGCGATATCGTTGGACACTTTTGTCGGAGGTTCGCGCGCAGGAAGGCTGATCTTTTTTTTCTTTCTAACAACTACACGACGGTAAGCGATATTCACTTACAAATATTTTAAACATACTTCTATAATATTTAACTATATTGTGTATGAATTATGTATGCACGCATTGCGTTATTTATGTGACCTTTACTTATATTTTATCACCCAATGAAGCTTCCAATGCGTGTAATGCATTCGAACACAGGAACATTCGACGAATTTGCTAGTATAAGTATTTTATTCTCCAAATATACATTTTCACGTGGTCTTCTACGCCACCCATAAGGTGCCACGACTAGCGCGTTCGGTTTTTTATTGTGGACCTTCGCCGGGAGCCTTATTGTACCACATTTTTAATTTATTAAATTACAGTGGTGATGGGATGTGTGTAAAAAAAAGCATATTTACAACACATGACAGCAATCACCATACGACAGATTTCTTAAACGTAAAGACATGCGGTCTGACACAGGTGAGGCCAGACCAATTTTTGCTGTACCTCTCCTGTTCGGAGAGGTACGGTCTGACACAAGTGAGGCCAGACCAATTTTTTTTTTGCTTTTTCTTATTCTTTTATAAAAAGTCAATATACCTACACCATTCCTTAAAACATATCCCATCACCACTGTAATTTAATAAATTAAAAATGTGGTACAATAGGGCTACCGGCGAAGGTCCACAATAAAAAACCGAACGCGCTAGTCGTGGCACCTTATGGGTGGCGTAGAAGACCACGTGAAAATATATATTTGGAGAATAAAATACTTATACTAGCAAATTCGTCGAATGTTCCTGTGTTCGAATGCATTACACGCATTGGAAGCTTCATTGGGTGATAAAATATAAGTAAAGGTCACATAAATAACGCAATGCGTGCATACATAATTCATACACAATATAGTTAAATATTATAGAAGTATGTTTAAAATATTTGTAAGTGAATATCGCTTACCGTCGTGTAGTTGTTAGAATGAAAAAAAAGATCAGCCTTCCTGCGCGCGAACCTCCGACAAAAGTGTCCAACGATGTCGCAGATGGGTGTAGCTTAACCAACGAGCTACTCGTGCTGTTGGCCTGTCGCTCAATATTTTTCAAAGTACGGTGCACACAGACTTTCAATAAACTCGAAATAACTTAATTCCCTTTATTTGTACATTGCTCTCTCGCATGCGAAAACATAGAGCATCGTATAACTGACTGGCAATATCAAGAAAACGCAATTATTTTAAGTATTCAATAAGTTATTACACGAAATATGTCGTAAATATCGGTTTTTATTTATTTGAACTACGACGCACACTACCAAAAAATCTAAAAAAAATTGATGGTACTACTTATGCCAATACTTCACTACAGCATTTATAAAAATTCTGTGGGTCGGAAACTTCAACACGTAATTGGAATTTTTCGTGTTTTTGGGGGGTTTGTGATTTTTTATGCTTAAGATTTGCTAGACAAAAATCTGCAAAAATTCCCAACCATAAATTCACATGTTCTGAATATTCTCAATTTTTTTCAGAATTTTTCCGCACCGCTAAATACGGAAAATGTGTCAAAAACTGATTTTTTTATTTCCCCTATAACTACCCTTCTGATGGAGATAGAGGGTTGAAACTTGGCATAGAGCGTTTTCCTTTTCATCCCCTATCGAATGACGCCTTGCGAGATAAATTTGGTACAAGTGCATTTTTGAGAATTTCAGCCGGCTCAACGCTCAGCCGAAAGGTAAATTCGGTACCGCTGTCGCATGCCGAACGAAGCAAGTGTGTGCGATCGTGGTGGAAAGAAGACGGAGCATAATTCTGTGTCTCTTTCTATTGGGTGCGCGCGCAGCTTCTGACGTCATTTTTCTCTTCATTGGTAGAAGAAAGACGAAAAGCATAGCTCCTTCCTTGTCTACGTACGGTGCGCGCGCAGCGCTCACGGACACGGCACGCATACAACTCTCGCCTTCCCCCACCACGCGTGCCGCGATGCGGCAGGATGCCACTTCTGAGATCACTGGGTGGGGGTAGTTCTTGTTAAAGGCTCTTTATTATACTTCGAGGACTAAACGTAGTACAATCAATTGCGTTCTACTTGTAACTGCCTCTTCCGTCTTACATTCTTGTTACTAAGAGCATGGCGCTCAGCGCTGCCAACCTTAACCTAGTGTTTTTCATTTTATTCAACACTCCTCCTCGATTTTTATAAATTAATACGGTGTTACGACCCGGCGCACAGTGTGTTATTTCGGCAATCTAGGAGGACAAAAGTCCAAAAATGAACTTTTTTTTTTTAAGTCGGGGTTATTGGGTATGTGTAGAGGAATATCAAGTAGTGTCGAAACCGAAACTGTTTACTCTTTTGTGATCCACACAGGCTGTTGGGACATGTTTGAACCGACCCGTATTCATGTTGCATATTAATGATCTATGGTCGTTATTCTCAGTTCCTTCTGTTTAGACGTCAAATCTGGAAAAGTGGCAAATCTTCCTGTTATTTTCTTATTCTTACCGAATTATACCTTCAATAAGGTATGTTCTACACCCTTTTCTTATATAAATATCCATTGTTTTTATGCAGATATTGTTCTTTAAAGTTTGAGCTCCACAATGCGAAAAATTCGTTTAGTACATGACATTGAGGTTAACTTTTTTTTAGTTATTCCGCAAAATTCCAGTTAGATTCTTTTATAGCCTCAATCTATGAACATTGAAGTACCCAAAACTGTAAAAACATTCTGCGCGTTTTTGCGCTTTTCGTAGAAATTGAATATTTTTCATGTGCATGTAGAATGTGCACAACAATTGCGAAGAAGGCCGTATTTGACATATGGGTCAATAGCGATACGAGGTCCAAATATGAGGTTGTGCTGCAATTTGTCCTGCAGAAAATCGGAAATGGAGAATTCCCAGAAAATCATTTGGGGGCAGTCAAGTCTGCAGTTAGAACATTAATTACAAAATTAGAATTTCGCTGGGCGAAAGCTAATCGGCACTGCGAACGCTTCCTTAAAATAAATTCTTTGTGGCTCGAGGGAGTCACCGCGTTTCCTAATCCTGTCATTACTACTGAAAACTCCGCTACGTCTTCAAGTGCCGGGATCGTTGGGTACGGAAGGCCTGCGAGAGAATTCGGAGAGTGCAGTAGGAGGACGCAGAAGCGCAGGGTCTCAAGTTTGGTGTGCGGCACATCACAAGAGGAACTTACTGCTGCTATGGAATCAAAATTACAGTTGATGGGAAAAAGGGATTCTGCAGCTATAGTCAAAGAGCTCTCTGTCTCCTCTCCAACTCGCGGAACAAAAATAAAAAAACTTCGAAAATCTATGGACAAAGATGAAAGCTTATCTTGTGATAAAGCGATTTGTTACATAGATTATTACTTTCTTCAGATCCCTCTATTGCTAGTTTGAGGCAATTTGCACATACTGAGCGCAAACATCTCTCACCCGAAGTAATGAACTTACATTTACCAAACTGTGTAGTTGGCAATAATAATAATGATGAAGAGAATTTTAATTGAATAGTGACTTGCAATTAAGTGTAGACGTACATTGGAGTTAAGCAGATTCTTAGAATTTAATTATTTCTTATTGTTGCCAGCTGTTATCTTTCATAATTTGTTGCAAATATATTTTTGTACTATAATTGTTGTTCTGTTCATATTCTATTAATTAATATAAAAAAACACATAACATCTAAATTTATAATTATTTTTCAAAACAAATTTTTTTTTTAAATATTCAACATTTTTTATTTACCGATTTATTTTCTTCTTATTTTGACTACTTACAGTTGAAAAATAATCGAAAACCTCGTTCAAGCACGAAGACAGAACTTTTGTCCCGCTAGATAGCCCAAATAACACACTGTGCGGCGTGGAGTCCCGTGGGGAATTTGGATGAATTCTCTTCTTACGGATTTTCTGACCCCTTGGTCACCGGTTCTGTCGTATTCCTGTGGATTCTCCTGTTGGAGGTGAGGAGCTGAAGCTCGTAGAAGTATCGAGAATAATCGATGCTGTGGTCGTCGACTTTCGAACACGTTGCAACGATGATAATATGAGCGGTAATTTTAAAAGGGTGTCCACCCGACTCGCTCTTTTTTCGGGAATAATAGGTCTTACACCTGTCTTGAGGATGGGTGCGTAGCCATTGGAGAATGACGGGGTGGTACAAATATATACATATATATATTAAAAATATATTTGTTTTCTTAGGCTAACGATACAAAAATGTGCATACGGTGATGCAAACAGGTCTCGTGGTAAAATAATATTACCTCTGTACCTCACAGGTTGGTGCTTGAGTCGCGATTTTTACTTTTAGATTACGCACCATTCTTAGAAAAATGAACTATTCTGGACAACTCGCGAACGGCTAAACGTAAGAACGACAAACGATGAAGAACGCAGAAAACTGACGCACGGCGAAAAACGTAGAAGAACTAACGCGGGTGGAGCAACGCAGGCTCCCTTTTATACTATTTTTAAGGAATAAACAAGCCCATAAAAGCTTTCTATTCTATTGTCGTGGATAATACGTTTTTTACGGATAATTCGCGAGGGCATCTTGAAGCACGCAGGCTCCCTTTTAGAGAAAGACAAACAAGCCTGTAGTCTTATCAGTGTCGGTACAATAGGTATTGCGCGGATACACGTTGGTAAACGACGACGGAATCTCAAGTGGTACAAAGATGCCTTTTAAAGCAGCTGAGGTGCTCGGAGGTTCAGGGTCGCGGTAATAAATTAGATTGGGGAACACTTTAATTGGAGCCTTGAACAGGCCCCCCATCGGTGACTCCGTGGCTGCGTCGGTTGATTGGCCCGTGGGCTGTTCCTCTTTTGACTTCTCATGGTCCGAGGTGGTACAGCCGGTTCTCTTTAACGCCTGCCGCACCGGGTTCCGCGTCGCCAGGTTTGATTCCCTGGTGGGCGGCGATGTCGTCGTGCCTGGTGGGTCCCCACTTGCAACCTGTCCGGTGGTCGCGGCTGAATACGTGGGGAACTCCTCACCCAGTTTGGTCCCGCCTGAGGACTAACTGGACGGTCGTAACGCCCCCCCCCCCCCCCGGGTGGTCCGATGTCCCCCTCAGGGTCACCGAAAGGTGATAGTATAAGTCCTCGTCAAAGCTGTTAATGAACTCAAGATCCCATCTTGAGCCAGGCTCCTCGTCCTGGTCACCATGACCTTCTTCTATGTCCGGTAGAGCCGGTAGTGGATCTGTTATTACCGGACCTGGCCGATATATATATATATATCCACCACCGGCTCTACCGGACATAGAAGATATATATATATAATGTGACCCGTAGAAGGATGGCAGGGGTGGCCGACTATTCCCGCTAGGTTGTGAGGTTCCTGCTTCCGCATCCGCGGGTAGGATCCATTAGATCGTAGAGGGCTGGACGCACACCCCCGTCCATAGCGGAAAGAAGAAAATGGGACATTGTGGTATGTCCGATGCCACTTCTTCCGCTGGAGTTCCCTCCATTTCGCGTAATATATACCTTTTTTCCCAAAGACAAAGTCACTTTCTCACTGTTAATTCGTCTCAATATCGCTTTTTAGACTGGCGGTTGCAGGGTCGTCCAGTCTTTTGTAAGATCGGTTTAGCCCTGCGAAAACCTTGAGTTGGAGCTCCTTCATTCCACTTGGATCTAAACATTTCTGACCTTGCTAATTACATGATGCTTTCATCACTGGAGACCTCCTACCTCTTTTCCTAACCCCACAGCCTGGTCTCCAAACTCTTTGTCGTACGCTTTATCAGTGTTTAGTGCCATGACGGTTTCGTATAGCACTTCCGTTTCGATCCCTGCTTATCTGATTCGGCCGGCATCCCATAAGTATAATGCCGTATATTTATAGCTTTCCGATGCCGGGCGGGAGTAGAATATTGGTGTACCGCATTTCTTACATTTCAAAGGTTCGGCATAGGTCCCTACTAGTGCGTGTACCAACGCCAGCAGGTATGCTGATTCCCCATTTTCGGTTTGGAGGTATCTTGTACACGCTGGGCAAAATAAATTCTTGGGGTCTCGTGTCGTCGGGTTTGTTGTAGAGCACCCCCCTTCGAGACACTCTGCTTTTTCGAGGTTTGTCATTACTCTGGCAATGTCTCTCGAACTGTATTCTACGAAGTATTCATACCTATACTAATTTTTATGTACCTATATATTATATACCTATATTAATTTTTATGTAGTTATTCGCAGTGCATAATGCGCGAATTTATCGGAAGGCGCGTTTCCTCTGGTATCTTAGGGTAAACACCCATGTATCCCGATGTGGTGGTAGGGGTTCTTACGGTTTCCGGTGGGTCGAGGCTGGCATTCGCTTCTTCAACCTGTGGGGCCGTGTCTTGACGTCTGGTTTCGTCATCGTCCGGTGTACGATTCCTGAGATGTATCAGGACGTTAGTCACCGAGTCCCATACAGCGCCTATCAGATGTATGCCCTACCCGTAGACGTTATGCAGTGCATAACCATGGAGTGCGGTGTCAATAGCGAATTTTACTGTTTGATGGCGATCCATATTCCGAATAATCCCGCACTGAAGGTACCAAAACCAGTAAAACATTGCCATATCCTGACCAGGTGGAGGAGGCAATTTCCTCGAGGGTTTTTTCATCGAACATATTTACTATAGATATGCCTTGCATATTTGCCTTTTGTCCAGACATTCCTCTAACTATGGTATTTAGTATGGCAGGTCTTTCGGCTGAAAACGTTATATGATTCCTCAATTGTTCGAGGTCTTGTGTCGAGTAAATCCCTGATGTTGCTAATTCGGCGGGATTTGTATAGATCCACGACTGCATCACCGCTGGCTGCAATTCGTTAGGTACCACTGCTGAGGTGGCGGTGGGCGTTATTTTGTACCATACGTTGTCCAAATGATACATTAGCGGAATGTAGGGGTTGCAGTCGACTTCAGTTCCCGTATTTAGTAGGATATGACGTTTGGGAGCCATGAACAGGCACATGTTTCCTTTATACACTGGAAGTTGTAAATAGCACTCATTGGTTTTCCGTCTTTTCACCATCGTAGGTACGCATTTCACTACATGATTCTGATTCCACTGCCATATGGCCAGGGCCCTTCATAATATGAAATGCGAAATCCTTTGGCATTATTTTGGCTATAATCAATGCGTTCTCCAGTATCTGTTTTGCCAAATTACATTGTTGCATAAGTACATCTGTATACAGGGCTTTCATTTGACCTCCCATATGTTTCTCCAAATAGACAAATTTACTGTTTACATATGTGAAAATGTCAAAATTTTTTACTGCTGTTGGTCGAAGTGTTGCAAACGACTCGCCTTTTCTCGTTTCCAGAATAAAAAGTTTTGGGTGTTCAGTTCTGCTGAGTACGAAATTACATAGCGTTAGTTGGTTCTTCTTAGCCAACGCGAAAGTGATGTCGTCGGTTGTTATTGCATATACTTTCTGCGAGATACGCGTGCTATAGTCTTAAATCTTGTAACCGCTTGGTATTGCCGTCTGTCGATGGAGTAACGTATCCACGCTTGTAGTGGGTTGCGTCGCTGATGCACCGGCCAGGGGTTACAGACCGGCCGATGCAGGTCCGTGTACGGGGCGGTGAGTGGAAGGTAGCGCAATAAATAAGTGGTGCAGACACGATTTTATATAACTGCTAAAATCTCAATATATTCTGTGTGTTTTGGTTATACAGTAGTGTGGGTCGCGCTGTTAACGGTTGGTCGGTGTGCAGCCGTGTGTTAGCGTCACTATTGCAGAGTGCGCTTGTGGAACGAAGGAATCGAATGGCCGATGCGCGTCTGTCGGTGCCTTCATTCGTTGACAAGTGCGATGTATCGATTATGTCGTACTATCGTATGTTTTGCCATATTCGAGATTCGAGTTATGATCGATGCTTGGAGCATCGATTGGATTTTGAAAAAGAGAGCGTCGGGAACAAATGTGTAAATGGATCTGGCCGTAAATTGGAGCAGGCAATGCCTGTTGGTAAGGGGACGGCCGACAACAAGGCATGCACTTACCCCAGAACCGTCGTGTTGAATAGTCATTTTGGAAATTAGGCGAGAACAGGATAATATTTTTAACATCAGAAGTGGGATACGATCAAAGTTTTCTTGCAAAGATATAATTCTTAGTTATCTGCGTACCATGGCGGACGAGTATAACGCGAGTGCTGCGGGTACCTCGAACCCCTCTTTGGAAGAATTGTTCCGCAATTTTATAAAAAGTGTCACGAGTTGTCCCGTGCAGCCCATCGCGCCGGTGGTGCCAAATTTGTGTGTAGAGGCAGTGCCCGGGTTCAGTGGAGCGGACATTGGGCAAGATGCTACGAAATGGTGCGATTTGGTCGAGACCGTTACCGAAAGACTTCCTGCGACACAGCGACTGGGTTTGGCGACTCATGCGCTGGAAGGGCCAGCGAAAGACTGGTACAAGGGATGGGACGGTACCCCGCGGACGTGGGAGAAATTCCGTGAAGACCTTTGCTCGGTATTTGTCTCCGAAGATCGGCTCTGTGAACGGTTGACTCGTGCAGTATCGTATACAAGCGATGCGGCTGATTCTTATCCCGAATATGCGCGTAAAAAATTAAAGTATTACGAGCAAACGCAGATCGCTTTTAAACCGCACGAATTAGTGAGTCTTGTAATAGGACATGTGACCGACTCGTATGTGCGACAGTCGTTGATCAACGCGCAGTGTGCATCCACTGCGGACTTGCTTGGTAGAATCGCTCATTTTGTCAAGCTTAAAACGGACAGACCTGTGCCGCCGGCGGGAGAGCGTTCTCGGTCGCATGAACCCGGAAAGCGTACGCACGAGCGGGGGCATTCGCAGGAGAACAGCGATTCATTGGGGAAAATGCGCTTTCCGCGGAAACGCTGTTTTGGCTGTAACGAGGTGGGCCATCTGGAAAGGAATTGCCCTAAGCAGCGGAAACGTTCGGAAGTGCCTCAGGACGCGTCCCATAGGCCGTCAACACTCGTTTGTGTGTTCTGCTCGAAACGGGGACACGAAGAGTCTCGATGCTGGGCAAAACAACGAGCTCAACGAGACGAGCCGAACAAAAAACGATCCAGCGATGGGAAGAAGTTCGAGGCGAACGTTGCACGAATTAGTGAACTTGGCCTGACACCCCTTCTATTTCATGGACATTTAGTGCATTGCTTATTAGATTCTGGTGCGGACTGCTCGATAGTGCGTGAAAAAATTGCTAAGCAAGCGTGTTGCAAGATCGAGCCGTATTTCGCGAATGTATGTGGCCTTGGTGGCGGACTTGTTCCCGTGATCGGTCGTACTATGGTGATCATTCAAGCTGAAGACGCTGCAGCCGAACTTAATTTCCATGTGGTGCCCGATTCTGCGATGGAGTATGACGTCCTTCTGGGAGATGACATACTCGATTATGAGGATCTGTGCGTAAAGAAAGTGAATGGAGAGAAGAAGCTGCTACATTTCCCGTCGGGACGTATAGCTGCCGATCGGCACTGCAATGTGGTCAAGACGTTACCTACTGGGGTAGGGGAACAGCTGCAAACGTTGCTGGAGAAGTACGATCAGCTGATAACGAAGGGAAGTAAACTGCGCTGCGTCAGTACTGGGGAATTGAATATTGTTCTAAGCGAGTGCAAAACTGTAAGGTATCAACCATATCGACTATCTTTTTCGCAACGGGCTGAAGTTCGTAAGATCGTTGACGATCTCTTAGAGAACGGGATCATTCGAGATAGTGTTTCGCCATTCGCAAGTCCTATAATATTAGTACCGAAAGCCAACGGTGGCGTGCGCATGTGCGTGGATTATCGTGGTCTGAATAAGATTACCGTTAAGGATAGATATCCCTTGCCCTTGATTGACGATCAATTGGATCGATTAGGTAAAGGGCGATATTTTACGACTCTCGATATGATGTCCGGATTCCATCAGATTCCGATTGCGTCGGACTCGATGGACAAGACTGCGTTTGTTACACCGGACGGCCAGTACGAATACCTGCGTATGCCGTTCGGACTGGCTAATGCGCCAGCAGTTTTTCAACGCGCGATAAATGTCGCTTTAGGCAACCTCCGATTTTCCATCGCGATTGTGTATCTTGACGATATCATCATACCTTCCCAAACAGTTGAGGAGGGATTTGAAAATCTGAAACAGGTGTTAGATGCATTAGATGCCGCGGGTTTTACGTTGAATCGAAGCAAGTGCAAATTTTTTGAAACCACGATCGAATATTTGGGACGCGAAGTGTCAGCCGAAGGCATTCGACCAGGGCGCCGGAAGGTACAGGCAGTGGTAGATTCACCAACGCCTATTAATGTCAAACAGGTACGGCAGTTCATGGGGCTCGCCAGTTATTTCCGTAAGTTTATCGCGGAATTTGCTTCGCGAACGGCGTGCATAACGAAACTAACAAAAAACGATGTTCCCTGGGCATGGGGTCGTGAGCAGGATGAGGCGCGGCAGTATGTGATAGATTGCTTGGTTTCGAATCCGTTACTGACAATCTTTGATCCTAGTAGAGAAACGGAATTACATACGGATGCTAGTGCTGTAGGATATGGGGGAATATTATTCCAGAAAGTAGAAAGTGACCTGCGTGTTATTTCCTATTTTAGTCGCCGTACTACAAGTGAGGAGGCGCGATATCACTCTTATGAGTTAGAAACCCTTGCAGTCGTTAACGCGTTAAAGTATTTTCGCGTGTACTTGTTGGGTGTTAAATTCAAACTTGTAACCGATTGTAATGCCTTGAAAGCGACGAAAGATAAGAAAAACATTTTACCCCGAATTGCCCGCTGGTGGGTGTATTTGCAGGATTTCCACTTTGATATTGAGTATCGGAAGGGAAAGAAGATAGAGCACGTCGATTACCTGAGCCGGAACCCTCTTAAAAATCGTTGTGTAAATGTAGCCCGTCTCGACAAGCTCGAAATCTCGACCAATTCGTGGTTACAAATTGCCCAGAAGCGTGATGAGGAAACTCAAGCCCTTGTCAAGCGTGTCGAAGCCAACGATGCTGTGTGCAGCGACTTTCATATGGTGGATGGGCTTTTATGCCGGAAGATACGCAGTGATAAAGGGAATATTCTTTCACGATTCTTTGTTCCAAAAGGGTATAGGATTGCATTGTTGCGTTTATACCACGATGAGAATTGTCATACGGGATGCGATAAAGTGTATGAAAGCATATCTCGAAAGTTTTGGTTCCCGCGGATGCGCGTATTTGTACAAAAATATGTAAAGCGTTGCCTCACATGTGTTGTATCTAAGCGTCAGGTCGGGCCGAAGCAGGGATTACTGCATTCGATTATAAAGAAGCCAATACCGTTTGACACCATTCATTGCGACTGCGTCGGGCCGTTTAACCAAACAAAAGACGGATATCAGCATATTTTGGTTATCATAGATGCATTCACAAAATACTTGCAGCTCGTTCCTTTAAAGACTTTAAGTGGTGCAGAAACGTTGCAGGTGTTTAAGGAACGTTTGACTTTGTTCGGTAGACCGCGAGTCATAGTATTGGATAGAGGCACTAACTTTACATACAAGCCTTTGCAGCAATGGCTGAAAAAGCAACATGTAGAGTTGCGTTTAATTGCAACTGGTGCGCCGCGTGCCAATGGACAGGCTGAACGATATGTCGGCACGGTCATTAATTTGTTAACGGCGGAAGTTTCGAAATCTATAGAGTGGATAAGTAAGTTAAGCAAAGTCCAGGAATCGTTAAATACTACTGTACAGTCGACCACGGGTTTTTTCACCGAGTCACTTACTGTTTGGGGTAAAATGGAATGCTGGGAACGCTTCGCATATTGAGGCTGAATTACCTGCGGTTCAAGAAACAATAGATTTGGTACACGATAGAGGAATCGCTTCGGAAAGGCTATTGAAAAATGCGAAAGTACAAAATGAAACTTTTAATAAGAAGCGACGGACAAACATAGAGTATAGAGTAGACGATACCGTGTTTATTAAACCAGCCGCTACGCGGGGAGCTAAGTTAGACAAAAAGTACCATGGTCCTTTCACTATTACGGTGATTTTGCCAAATGACCGTTATAAGATTGTTGGTCAGTCGGGTAGACCACAGGTTGCACCGAAAGATAGGCTGCGTCTATGGGAAGGCGAATGGTCGGGCGATGATGATTTTCGTAATTCAGATAGCGACAGTCCGAATGAACCGTGTTAGCGCTGTGGATGTTTGCATTTAGTTTTATAATGCCTAAGTTTGTATTAATTTTGTTGATTAATTTCAAAGTGTTTTTCCGTACGTTTGAATAAATTGTTGAGTAATATTTACATTATTTTGCTTATCTGGTTCTGTGTATTATTCTTTGTCTTTTTCTCTCTTAACCGTATACCTTTACTTTTAATTGCATGAACATCAGTTGCGTCGCTAGGGTAAATGGGCGTTAGGTTGGAGGCACATGGCTATGGGGATGCGATGCATCTACTAGCAAAAGGTTTTGTGGCTATTGAGACGTGTTACGTCTACTGGCAAAAGTAGCTTGTGGCTATGGGGATGCGATGCATCTACTAGCAAAAGGTTTTGTGGCTATTGAGACGTGTTACGTCTACTGGCAAAAGTAGCTTGTGGCTATGGGGATGCGATGCATCTACTAGCAAAAGGTTTTTTGTGGCTATTGAGACTTGTTACGTCTACTGGCAAAAGTAGCTTGTGGCTATGGGGATGCGATGCATCTACTAGCAAAAGGTTTTTTGTGGCTATTGAGACTTGTTACGTCTACTGGCAAAATGAGTTTTTGGCTACTGAGACGAGTTATGTCTACTAGCAACATGAGTTTGTGGTTGTGAGGATGCGGTCCATCTACTGGCTAAAGAACGTTTCATCTAAGGATTTGTGACGTCGGGAATTATTGTGTCTTTTAGGACACCAGAGCGTGTGTGGTACTCCTGCAGTTTCAGGTTCTATGAAAGTTTGGCATGGTGAAGCTTCTCGAGAGCGCGAAGCAGGTCAGTCTGGCCGTGTTAGCGTCACTATTGCAGAGTGCGCTTGTGGAACGAAGGAATCGAATGGCCGATGCGCGTCTGTCGGTGCCTTCATTCATTGACGAGTGCGATGTATCGATTATGTCGTACTATCGTATGTTTTGCCATATTCGAGATTCGAGTTATGATCGATGCTTGGAGCATCGATTGGATTTTGAAAAAGAGAGCGTCGGGAACAAATGTGTAAATGGATCTGGCCGTAAATTGGAGCAGGCAATGCCTGTTGGTAAGGGGACGGCCGACAACAAGGCATGCACTTACCCCAGAACCGTCGTGTTGAATAGTCATTTTGGAAATTAGGCGAGAACAGGATAATATTTTTAACACACGTGTGTGAAGTTAGCATCTCAAGTGTCAGCATCTCACAAATAAACTGCATATAAGTTGGCATCGCGCATAGTTCTACAGTTCTTGACAATTTTAACAATAGTTCCATCGATTTTATTATCGAAACCGCATTTTGAAAAAATGAGATGCTAACTTCGCAAACCGGATCTTAGCATCTCATCGGATTTCACAATTTTGAAGGTACTAGAGGTGAAATTAAAAAAGTTGTACATCCTAAACTTCTTCTGCACATAGTTATACCGGGTTAAAGTAATCAGGATCGCTAATAATCGTAATAACCAAAATATCCATAGAGAAGTCAGATGCTGGGGGTATGCGTTATTTGCCAGTTCTAGGTCGTATGGATATTGCGGAGGATAATAAGGGGTCCCTTATATAAGTTCCGGAAGAGTTCTGGTCTTTTGAACATCCTGAGTAATTATGGATCATTGTTATAAACAAAATATCCATACATGCATGAGATGCCGTGATATAACTGCGAGTTCCGGATAGTATGAATGTCGCAAATGATAACTAGAGGTCCCTCACCCTCTCCTGGTACAGATATAGGCAACTTTTTTCATTGATGATATAAGTAGTCCGATCGGGGACCTCTACCAGACCCCAGTGGGGTGTCGGAGCTGTGGTAGGGAGAGCGTTGAGATTCACGCATGCGCGGTACGTGACCAATGCGCTGACTTCATTAGCTTGGCTTCGTTCATCACGGCAATACGGCCCACGCTGCATACACTGACCCCGCTTTTTTTGATCGTCTATGCGTAGAAGATCGAATTTTGCAAATTGATCAAGCATCAGTTCTATGCTTTTTTCGTGGCAAGAAATACAGATAATTTTCTGAGATTCATCGAGGTCATTATCCTTACCTTGTTCACTTCGTACATACAATTTTACACATACAGCGAAATTTTTCTCCTTTAGAAATTATACTTCAAATTACCTAATTGTAGCTGTCAAGATTTCCAGCTTTTTTTATTGTCTATTAATTTATTTTTGTTGTCAACATCAGCTCTTCATACAGGTTAGGTAGATCTGAAGAGCAAAATGTAGATTCAGTATTTTGATTGTTTTGATCAATATCGAGGAATTTCGGAATGCTCGATTTCCTTTTTACACAAAATACTGCCTCATTCTTTTTAGTTCGGGTTAATCGTGCAGTCTAAAAATGCCGTACAAAAAGGATATATTACAGGAAATTTGGTACAGCAAGATCGCAGAACTTTAGATGCTTATGACAAAATTTTACCACCGACAAATTCGGTATACGTACGTATTGCCAACCGTATGGCAGTACGTGGATCGCTTATTCAGCCGCAACATGTATACACTATCGTCAACGAGGATCGTAACGGATTCCGAACAATGATAGTCAAGAGTTTCAAAATAGAACCAGGAAATCTGGATAATGCCGATACTAGCGCTTTAAGCGCAGCTCTACAAAACGATACGAATGCGTCTTTTTCGGGAAGTTTATTCTCCAGGCAAATAAAATTGGTTTTGTCAGCCGAGAAATCGTAAGAAATGACCCAAAAAAAAATGTTCGGTGGGCGAACATACTGTAAACTTCAAGAAGGGTGGGGTGACATCATTGCGGAACGAATATGTCAGCAGCATGGATCGATTGACTGCGTCTTTTCGTTTAAAAATAATTTAGTAACTCCATCGGCTACTGCAGCATGCTATGCGAAATTTGTTGGTTACTGCATCGAGTGCGAGGCGAAAATAACCCGTCAATTGCAAAAAGTACCAGCAAAGGATGTTGACGTCATATTTTTATGTGATGTTGAAAATATTCGACCTGCTCTGCACGAAGGCAAGAAAAAAAGACAGTTAAGAGGTAAACGCCGTGAAAAAGTGGCCAATAAATTAATAGAACAAAAGAAAGACGCTGTCACTTTTCAATGCGAGGCGGCCCAACAAATGAAATAATTCGGGGGTAAAAATCTCCCTATCGTGCCATATGCAGCCACGCTTCGAAAAGTAAAAGAACAACAATTATTAAAATTGCACGGGTTGGAGTCAGCAAATCCGCCCCTTAACTTGTTGAACGAAGCAAAGAATGGCAAATTCGCGGGTTCCATACACAGTATAAGCTTACTGGCCTTCTATTGCTTCTATTGGTTGCCCGAAGAACAGCAGATTTACACTGCACAGTGCCGACACAATCCAGATTGCATTCTAACAATTGACGTAACAGGAGGAATCGCAAATACGCAGGATCCTCACGTGTTTTAATATCAGTGTATGGTGGTTACGAAAGGGGGCAGTGTCCCCGTATTTCAAATGGTGTCTGCTGATCAACGATCGTTCATGTTGCAATTTACTATGTATCATTTGCAGAGTCACACAAATAAATATTTATACCGTCAATCGCCTCTATATCAGAACAGATAAAGCAATTAATGACTATTGTAAACTGTTAACTATTTGTTGGTAGGCAAAGTAATACATGTGTTCAGCGCAACACCAAGTTTGTAACTGCCTTTATTCCACGCAAAACGTGTCGCTACAGGTTTACCGGTCTTTTTATAGGTGGGGGCAACATGGCCACCGGAAGCTTAAACTAAATCAAACCTAGATGTTACTTTTCGCTTAAAATAACGCTGTATCTTCAACAAGCGCACTTTTTGAAATTCATTCTGACCAAAGGTGTGCCCCGGCCGCCTATTGTCGTGTGTGATTTCGGGCGAGCCTTGATTAATGCCGTTGCTCAAGAATTTGGCAAATGCAACGATTTGCAAGAATATCTGTGTTACGTCCTTGTTTTTGGCACCCTGCGTTCACCGGGTATACCGGGAATCGAGAACGGACGGAAGGAGGGATCGCACCGAAAAGGGGATTTATCCGTCAGTGGAGCGGCGCACTGACGTATCGCGGAATGTAAGAAGAACGCGTCCGAATGGTTACGGCTCTACTGTTCGTAGCTTCGGCGGGGGTTTAATGGGCCTACTGGTTACTTTAATGTGTGTGAACGCGTCCGAATGGTTACGGCTCTACTGTTTGTGGCTTCGGCGGGGGTTTGACCGGCCTACTGGTTACCTTACTGTGTGTAAATGTGTTGGGGAGAAGGGAAGGGGAAAAACGTCAACGTTTAATGGTCCTCAGTCGGGCTTTATTGTGGAATTGCCGTTATACTTTAGTTTAATATCTCGATTGCCGAGTCCTCGTAGAGTTCTGTCACTGTAGCGGTGGACGGGACTCCTTCGACTAGGTCACGCAGGTATGCGGCAGACGGGTACAAATAGTGCCTGTCGCGTTCGTCGTCAAATATATATGGATCGGCGAAGGATTCTGCTGGGACAGGTTCAGGAGGAATGTTTGGTTCGGGGGTGTGGATAGGGGAATAGTTGGGACTGGGGGAGGAAGGACGAGGCCCGCTGGGGCCGTAGGAGGGAGAGGGGTTGGTCAGGGGGTCTGAGACCTCGGTTTCAAGCTGGGCGGCCAGATATTCCCGGAGCCGGGCTCGTTCCTTTCGGTGAAAGTTGCGGCGGGGACCTGCGCGACGGTTGAATCTTAGTGGTGGTTTGTAAACGACAAAACTGCGGAGGTTTCGGCTGGTTCCATGTACCGGGCGGGGTTTTCCCATACCAGGGAGAGCGATCGTCAGGGGCAGTAGGAGTGTGGTGCAAGAGGCCAGGAAGGCTTCCGAACTATCTCACTACTAGGCACCCTACTCGATTGGCTCGATCCTAGTCCAGTGGGTGAGTTACCGCGGAGGAAGGCCGGGAAGGCGTCCACGCTCGCAGATGGCTCGACGATCACTGGGGTCCCTAGGTGGGAATGGGAATGTAGCCGAAACTGCCGAGTAAAGTGTGAACCGGTAGCTGAATGGAAGATCGCGGCGGTTCCATGATGTCGCGGTGGTCGTTTGGTTGGAGTGTCTCAGAGGATGGTCGAATGGTTCTTGAAGGTTGATCTACGGTCAGGAAGATTGATGGTTGTTGTAGTTACCTTGTGTTTGATGTTGAGTTGTATTTGTGCCGATACTCTTTCTCGAGGATCACAACTGTTCTTATTAAACTAGAGCTTGGCTGCTGGGAGCCTGACAACGAAGAACTTAGGCGAACGAGTTGCCGAAACTGAACTGACGTGACTTAGTGCCGGACCTGAGTTTGACGTTAGCTATGGAACTGACAATTGTAATTGAGGAATCGCTTGCTCTGTGGCCTATTTAAGTAGTGGGTTTTGCTGAGGGTCGCTAAGTGCTTCGTGGAACTGGCACCCTAGCTTGCGTTTTGGCGTTGGCGTTCTCAGAACTATGTGTTGCCGCGGATCGCTAGTCGATTGTTGGGGGTTGGCTTGTGAGCTGATTCGGCGTAAGCATTCTTTTGTTTCTACTTACATTACTATTGTGCGCGGTCGTTATGTCATTCCTTCGCGTGGCGCGCATTACGTCCCGGATGGGCGTCAGCGTTACGTGAAGGAATTTCGGTGGCGCGGAGCGCCAGCTCCTGTTTCGTTTATGCGCGACTTACGGCTAAATAGGGGGATACGCGGTGCGATGAGCCCGTTGCGAGAATATAGTTATAGAAAAAGCGGGACGTAACAATCTGCAAAAATGTTACAATTGTGTTGCGCGAGGAATTTCTGTAGTTCCGGGAACATATATGAGACTGGATGGGAGAGACTTGGTCGCAATGGTGGCCCGATGGAAATGCCTGAACTGATTGCAGCACGCAGATTTTATATGCGTTGTATTTGCCAAATTTACCAAATGGATGATTTCGAAACCGTAACGTCTTACATCGAATCATTGCTCGCTGTAGCTTTAAGTGAATTGATTGGCTTCGGGGCCGAGGGAAAAGCAGAACATTTTTATAATTTGTTTTATGGCTGTTAATGTAGAGTCGCTTCTGTGGCCGTAAAGAAATTTATGTGATGCGCCGTATTGTGCATCTACATGGATGCGAGTTCTAGGTTTTATCACATTTCTACATTATAAGTTGAATTTTCTAACATCCGGCATTCTTTACTCTTAGCGTATCCGGAACCAACGACGAGTACGTGGTAAGATCTGGCTCCATTTGTTTTTTATTTCGCTTTTTTCTTATCTTTTTTTTTTATTTTTTTCGTTTTTTATTTCACTTTTTTTCTTATCTTGTTTTGGTTTTCTATATTTTTTAATTTTTTTTTTTGTCAATTTGGTTTTGGATTGGGTACCATCTCCGAGCAGTATTAGTACTTTGCGCATGGCGCTCCTCGGGGCCCACCTCACACCTCGTGCGCTAATTGGTCAGCGTGACGTCACACCGACTGTCGTGTGGTTTTCCGCGCGTAGTGGCGAATCTAGGAACGGCGAAATTTCGGTTCTTCCTCGTTGGCGAGCCGCCTTACGCCAGTCGTCGTTCTCCTACCGTGCGTGCGCTCATTGTGCTTTCTTTTTCCGCTCCATTACTCGTTAATATTTGGGCGATCTCGCCTTCCGAAGTCGCGTATACAAGTATATTATACCGTAGCTCGCGTACTTCGACGAAAATCAAGTCTTTGCTGTGTGCTCGTGCGTGGAGCACAGGTTTCGTAGATTTTCCTTCCTTCCGTCCCTCGCGGCCTTCCTTCCGCGGTTACGGCGAGGAATCCCATCGTGGGTCTTAAGTAACCGCCGATATTCCTCACTCTTTTCCGGCTAATCAAGTCTTCCTCGAGCAATCCCTCGAAGGGCATCGCGGCTCCAGCTCGCGTGCTCCTTCCTTCCTGCTCTCTCCGGGTCCTCGAGACGTCGGTAGGACGATTTCCTTAGGAGGCCCTTCCATTCTGTGATGAGACCCTTCCCGCCATTTTCATTCACGCTACCGGAGAACGGACTAGAGAGGACGCACGCGTATTTCCTAAGTTGCATAGAGCGTCACGATATTAGTATTATTTAATCTTTACGCGTCGGGACGACTCCCGTTTTAAACCCGACAAGACTGTGTAACATTCAGTGCAACCTAAAATGAAAAACCTGTCGCTAACGTAATCCGCTTACTTTAACACTCGCTACTCCCCAGTATCCCCAGCCCTCGCTGTTGCCTTACACGCAAACAAATTTTCCTTTTTTTCCATCTTTGATTATTGTAATCTTCCCTTTTTCTTGTTTTTCAAACATATAACATACATTTTCTCTGGGCTCTTATCATATTTTGTATGATATATTTTATTTCATTATGAGAGGATCCTTTTTGTCACGTTGCTGAGCAAACAAGTCGTAGGAAATGAGGTTTGACTTGTGACCGTACTTATATTTTCCGCGATGTATTTCGATTATAATTAAGAATTCGCGGACTATTTTTCTTTTCACCGGAGTTTAGAAGGTTGCGCAATGTTTTTCTTGCCGCGCGTTCGGCTGCTCGTGTTCGTGTGTCGGCACGCTGGTAGTGGGGTCACGACCACTACCGCGGTCTCTAGTGCGTGAGCGCTCCTAGGCTTCGCACTGGGGTGGCGGGTGAGAGGAGGTACGGGCAATGAACTCAGTGTTATGATTCGCACAGGTGACAAAGATGTATATTCTGCGTGTGTCAAAATACAGCTGTTATGCCTATATTAACCGCTCGCTTGCGCGTCAATGCGCTTTCGCTTTTATAAATCGTGATTTTATATCTACGTGGGCTACTGCAGGTCTCCAGCTCCCTGCAGCGGTTTCAGACCGTCTGCACACAAGACCTCCCCCGGTACGTGGGCGGAAGAGACTTGGTGCTAGTCGTTTCCCAAAATAATAATCGCTTTTCTGGAGTGAATTCCAGTATCGGTCAGAACTTCACGGCCGGTGCGTGAGCGGAGGCGAAGGTCGTCCGTACTGGTATTCTATTCTACGTCTTCGTCGCAGATACTGCTGAGCTTTGGCTAACGTGCACGTCCCCACGGCCGGTGCGTGAGCGGAGGCGGGGTCGCCGCGTGCGTTCGCTTGGCTTCTCTTCTGACGGTTCGCAAAGTCCTCAGGAGAGGTGCGCTTTTCGGCATGCGCTGGAGATGAAGTCTCCGGTACGTCGCTTGTACACCGATCAGACGTGCTACAGCACGGCGCTAATCTGGCACACAGGCCCCGATTGTCAGATTTCGTCGGCTTTTATACTAGTGGGGCGGTGTTTGCCCTCTCGAGAATATTTTCCACTGACGCACCCTATCGGAAGATGATTAATTTGGGGTCGTTACCCCGGCCGGTGGTGGGGGGTACCTCCGCTACTGAGGCCGCTCGCATTACCCTGTGTGGCGTGTACGTGTACGGTCACAGACTGAACCTTTACATTCTCTTGAACTTAAAAGAAACTAACATAGGTAAAAATCATAACTCACAAGAAATCAACTTATTACAAAAAAATACGCTATTATTATTGCGATAAGTATTGAAATCTTACCATACCGTGAAAAAAATAACGCGAATAAAAAATCAAATAAGATAAATAAACCAAGTCTGGGTTTTTTTTTAAATCAATGTGACATCGAACATTGCGGATCTTTATTCCTTTATCGCGTCTTCCTCATTTTCAACTCTTTTCACGTGTCAAAGTGTACAGAATGAGGTGTGGTTGAACTGTTTTTTTGGCGTTGACACAGTCACGAGTTCGTCCTATATCATTATACTCATGCCAAAACATACCAAACTTTGCGAATCCCGTGTAATGTCCATCTGACCAATGTGCGGCACCTGCTAGACAGTAGATTTTGGTTTTTATGGTCACATAATTCGCTATGGATTCTAGTGGGTGATATAGACGTTCATTCTTGTTAGTATATCGATCATCAGTTACCACACTTGTATCGATAATTAGGTGTGGTCCATATTCGATGTTTTCTTCGATCAGTCGTTTACAATTTCGGCACGTTCGCTGTGTTTCGTGCCCGTCATCGACCGCTTGCTGCATGGAATCAAAACCATGCCACAAGATTACATCGATATTGATTCCGAAAATGATATTTTGATTTTTGACTTTGTATCCACATTGACAGGCAACTTTTGTCTTATAGCTCGTTATATAGCTGAAAATATATTGCGCCAAGTGAGCTACATTACACCCGCTATTCATCTGTTTTATCTTAATAGTGTAGGGATTGAAAGGGCAAGGAATGAGTTTTGGGTAAATGAAAGGAAGCACAAGGCACCGTTATATTTGTCCAGATCTCCTACACTCTACACTACAAGTTCACGCTTTCTTTTTCGTATTCTCAATCTTTCGCTCTTATTCGTATCGTCTCGGTTTCTCAACTGTGCCGCGGATCGCACCTCTCCTCATCGATTCCGTCCCCCCCGCACTCTCAGACACGCCGCTCACTTCTTTCCGCGGGACACATTCGCGGGTCAACGCACTCACACGCTTTTCACACACACATTCATACCTACTCGTACTCAGAATCAATTCATACACACACATTCATGCCTAGTCGCACTCATCGTCACTCTAGTCCTAGCCAATCCTACAATAGTGAAAGAGCGCATTTCGAAGAGTCCTGTTCTTGACAATATTTCTGCACTCTTTCATTAATCTAATGCCGATATTTTCTGCTTTTCCACTAATATTTTCCGGGCCAGTTGGACAGTTGGATTGGTACACTTCTCCAATGATTCAGAATACACTTGATTCGATGCCATTGCACTCATTATTAATTGGAAAAACGTATCGAAAACGCATGTTCTTTTCAAATTCAGTTGGAGATCACCCATAATAACAGGCTGGCAGAACAGACCGTTTTTAAACAAAGGAAGTTTTGGAACCTTTGTATTTTTTATATAATCCCATTCTGGACATGTATCCAAATACGAGGACTTCCGTATAGTTTTATTGACCGGAGATTCTTTTGATTCTGCGATCGGTTTTGGTTCCTTTTTAGCTTTTCCACCCCACTCTTCACGCGAATTCCAAATGCTGCACTCACTGGCTATATTTGAAAGGGCATTTTTATTGTTTTTCAAGCTATTCTCCGATGGACTGTCCTCATCATCGGTATTGTCGCCGATATCGTGCGACGCGTTTTTCCTGCACCTTTTTGTTCCTTTCAGTTGTCCACGGGTGCTCGAAACAATGTTCCCAATGTCTTCGCGTTGCTCGTTGGTAGACGTTTGAAATTCGTTGGTTGCATGACCGAGTTAGAGTTTTTGTTGCTCGTTGGTGGCGAATTCGTTGGTGACGTCATCAATTTCGGATTCTTCAGCAGGTTGGATACCTCGGTCAGTTACATCCTCATGAATGGTGCCTTCGTCTTCTGGTTCTTTTCCCAAGATTCGCGGCAGATCACGTGAGTTGGAAGCGAATTTAATTTTGCCATCGAGGTAGTCTAAATGCTGAAGTACAAACTTGTCGATACGCATCGGCAATTTTCCTTTAAAGGCACGACCTTTCAAGTCTGCAAACTCCGCTTCTACCGACGAAGACGTTGCGACTTTTTCACCTTTGCCGAAATGACGTCGCATGATGTTGGTCCAAAGTGGCAAAAAAGGGAGCAGCTGTATTTTTACACGTTGGGCGAAAGCAGGATTGAACAACGCATTGATCACACTTGCTTCTTTCGATGTTTTTCCAATTGCTTCTGCCTTTAAATATCTAGAATTCGCCCACGTGTTTCAATCCGTATCGATCCCGTCATTTTCCGCATCACTATCCTTGGTTGTCTCCATATCAGTCTTTTCGATATAGTTCTCAATTTCTTTTAAGTTGACTCCTTTTATGATATTGGTCAAGGCTTGCATCCGCATTTCAGATGGTACTGCTTTTCCCTCGGCCGTGAAGCCAATCGATTCACTTAAAGCTACAGCCAGCAATGATTAGATGTAAGACGTTACGTTTTCGAAATCATCCATTGGTAAATTTGGCAAATACAACGCATATAAAATCTGCGTGCTGCAATCACGGTCACGTTCAGGCATTTCCATCGGGCCACCATTGTGACGAAGCGGCTCACATCCAGTCTCATATATGTTGCCGGAACTTCAGAAAATCCTCGCGCAACACAATTGTAACATTTTTGCAGATATTCTTGCAAATCGTTGCATTTTCCAAATTCTTAAGCAGAGGTATTAACCAAGGCTCGCCCGAAATCACACGACAATAGGCGGCCGGGGCACACCTTTGGTCAGAATGAATTTCAAAAAGTGCGCTATTATGAACGATCGTTGATCAGTAGACACCATTTGAAATACGGGGACACTGCCCTCTTTCGTAACCACCATACACGGATATAAAAACACGTGCATATCGTGCGTATTTAGTCGTTTTGCGATTCCTCCTGTTGCGTCAATCGTTAGAATGCAATCTGGATTGTGTCGGCACCATGCAGTGTAAATCTGCTGTTGTTCGGGCAACCAATAGAAGCAATAGAAGGTCAGTAAGCTTATACTGTGTATGGAACACGCGAATTTGCCATTCTTTGCTTCGTTCAACAAGTTAAGGGGCGGATTTGCTGACTCCAACCCGTGCAATTTTAATAATTGTTGCTCTTTTGCTTTTCGAAGCGTGGCTGCATATGGCACGATAGGGAGATTTTTACCCCCGAATTATTTCATTTTTGGGCCGCCTCGCGTTGAAAAGTGACAGCGTCTTTCCTTTGTTCTATTAATTTATTGGCCACTTTTTCACGGCGTTTACCTCTTAACTGTCTTTTTTTCTTGCCTTCGTGCAGAGCAGGTCGAATATTTTCAACATCACATAAAAATATGACGTCAACACCCTTTGCTGGTACTTTTTGCAATTGATCGGTTATTTTCGCTTCGCACTCGATGCAGTAACGAACAAATTTCGCATAGCAAGCTGCAGTAGCCGATGGAGTTACCAAATTATTTTTAAATGAAAAGACGCAGTCAATCGATCCATGCTGCTGACATATTCGTTCCGCAATGATGTCACCCCACCCTTCTTGAAGTTTACAGTATGTACGCCTACCGGACATTTTTCTTTGGGGTCATTTCTGACCAGTTCTCAGCTGATAAAACCAATTTTAGTTGCCTGGAGAATAAACTTCCCGACAAAGACGCATTCGTATCGTTTTGTAGAGCTGCGCTTAAAGCGCTAGTATCGGCATTATCCAGATTTCCTGGTTCTATTTTGAAACTCTTGACTATCATTGTTCGGAATTTGTTACGATCCCCGTTGACGATAGTGTATACATGATGCGGCTGAATAAGCGATCCACGTACTGCCATACAGTTGGCAACACGTACGTATACCGAATTTGTCGGGGGTAAAATTTGGTCATAAGCATCTAAAGTTCTGCGATCTTGCTGTAGCAAAATGTCCTGTAATATATCCTTTGTTCGAGAATCTCGCGATTCCCGTTAAGGAAGTGGGAGGGAATAAAAGGAGAAAGGAAAGGGAGGAAAATGAGTAGATCTATTGGCGGTGGGGAGGTTATGAATCCACGTGGTCTACAATATCCGTTTAACAGAGTCTTTATTGTAAAAATGCTGTGGTCAAGGGTGCTTTACGAAAGTGAGCGTAACAATTGTAATGAGCGAGATATTCAGTTGTGTTAATTGTATCCGCCTTACAATGAGTTGTACCTTTTACGGATGCACGTGTTCGATTCGCGCCGCGTACAGATCCTGAGTCGTTGGTGTTGATGTACCGTGAGATTTCTCGGCACTTAGTCCGGGATTTGTATGTGCTATTCCGTGATTTTACGAGTTGATCCAAATGTAGCAATGTGTGAGATAAACTAGAATAACCGTGATTGCGAAAATTCGTGTGCGTTCTCGTTAATTGCTGAGACGATAATGGCCGACCAATTCGGCGGGAACGCCGCCCGCGTACCGCGCGCAATAAAGGCGCGCTCGCATAGTTCCGCGTGTGAACTGGCCCTCAGGCCGCCTTGAGGATGCCGCGACGATCATTCGTCCGGCGTCGCAGCATTCTCAAACATACTTGTTGTACGGCATTTTTAGACTGCACGATTAACCCGAGCTAAAGAGAATGAGGCAGTATTGGTGTAAAAAGGAAATCGAACATTCCGAAATTCCTCGATATTGGTCAAAACAATCAAAATACTGAATCTACATTGTGCTCTTCAGATCTACCTGACCTGTATGAAGAGCAGATGTTGAAAAAAAAAAAAATTAATAGACAAAAAAAACCTGGAAATCTTGACAGCTACAATTAGGTAATTTGAAGTATAATTTCGAAAGGATACAAATTTCGCTGTGTGTGTCAAATTGTATGTACGAAGTGAACAAGGTAAGGATAATGACCTCGATAAAACTCAGAAAATTATCTGTATTTCTTGCCACGAAAAAAGGATAGAACTGATGCTTGATCAATATGCAGAATTCGATCTTCTACGCATAGACGATAAACAAAAGCGGGGTCAGTATATGCAGCGTGGGTCGTATCGGCGTGATTAACGAAGCCAATCTAATGAAGTCAGCGCATTGGTAATGTACCGCGCATGCGGGAGTCTACACGTTCGCCCTACCACAGCTCCAGCCCTTCACCGTGCTAGTGGAGTTGGCGCACTGATCTCTATACTATGGATGCGAGATCCCGTGCTGGTTAAGCGTGTCCAATTGAACCGGTGGAATCGCAAGCGATCGTACGGTGTACTACGTATAGTGCCGGGCCTATTATTCGGCAAAGTGAGTACGCAGTAGGGCGCCCCGCTCTGAAAATTTTTCTGCACCATATTTTTTCTTCGGCGCACCCACCATTTGCCCTACCTCGTACCCACTTTATCGAATAATAGGCCCGGCACTATACGTAGTACACCGTACGACCGCTTGCGACTCCACCGGTTCAATTGGACACGCTTAGCCAGCACGGGATCTCGCATCCATAGTATAGAGATCAGTGAGTTGGCGCTTTGGTCACGTACCGCGCATTCGTGAATCTCAACGCTCTCCCCACCACAGCGCCGGCACCCCACTGGAGTCTGGTAGGGGTCCTCGATCGGACTACTTATATCACCAATGCAAAAAGTTGCCTATATCTGTACCAGGAGAGGGTGAGGGACCTCTAGTTATCATTTGCGACATTCATACTATCCGGAACTCGCAGTTATATCACGGCATCTCATGCATGTATGGATATTTTGTTTATAACAATGATCCATAATTACTCAGGATGTTCAAAAGACAAGAATTTTTGCGGAACTTATGTAACAGACCTTTAGTTATCATCTAAAACCTTTATACAACTCAGAAACAGCGTTTATACCACAGCATCTCACTCCTGCATGGATATGCTGTTTATAACAACGAAACATATATTTTGGGCCCGTTTGAAGAACAGAACTCTTTCGGAACTTGTGCAAGGGACTTCCAGTTATCATTTAAGTCCTTTCTACTACGCTGAAACCCTAGTTATAACACAGCATCTCACGTTTGTATGGATATTTTGTTTATAGCAATAATCCATAATTACTCAGGATGTTCAAAAGACCAGAAATCTTCCGGAACTTATATAATATAAGGGACCCCTTATTATCCTCCGCAATCTCCATACGATCCAGAACTGGCAATTAACGCATCCCCCCAGCATCTCACTTCTCTATGGATATTTTGGTTATTACGATTATTAGCGATCCTGATTACTTTAACCCGGTAGAACTATGTGCAGAATAAGTTTAGGATGTAGAACTTTTTTAATTTCACCTCTAGTACCCTCAAAATTGTGAAATCCGATGAGATGCTAAGATCCGGTTTGCGAAGTCAGCATCTCATTTTTTTAAAATGCGGGTTCGATAATAAAATCGACGGAACTATTGTTAAAACTTGTAAAGAACTGTAGAACTATGCGGGATGCCACTTTATATGCAGTTTATTTGTGAGATGCTGACACTTGAGATGCTAACTTCACACACGTGACAATAGCTTCCCTAATTGGCGCGTGTCGATCAGCTGCTGGTTACGTAAGTGCGCGAGGCCTTCCGTGGTCGCACTGTTAGGTTGTAGCCATCACTAGATTTAAGCATTTCTCTGTTAGGTCTAAGTCACCATTATTTTTATAGCTATCCGTTAGGGCATGCCCTTCATCTTGCGTAAATAACTTAAGTTTCAAGACAACTGAAGCTTTGTGTCAATGGTGATGTCACCGTATGCACCGCGTGCCTACGTGACCGACGCTAAGGGTTTTTCCCCCACTAGACAGTACCTAGAAAACGCCCAAATCTGGGCCCGACACTCTAAGCAATACCATTGAGCAAACAACATCGTAACGCTGCTCGATACTCCGCTCAATCACTTAGTTCATTTTGCAAACTGTACGCTATTCCTAACAAAACCTTAAGTTGTGCTTGTGAGAAGAGGAGTGAATACCGAGACTATCACCCCACACCTTCCCAACGCGGCATAACATCACGACGGGCAAGACAAGCTATCGCCGTGGCAAGCGCGGATTCGCAGGAGGTCACAAGCGATCAGGACCGGCACATCGAAACAGAGGAGCCTGATCGCTTGTTTCCCACCGATGGTCGAAAGAACGCTCGAGGAACATAATGAAAATTTAATTACACTCTCATGTGCCAGCCGAACTGCGAGGCCGAGTGCATACGCACCTTGGTGGCCTCCCAAAATTGTGGAGGGGATTCGGCGTTGCGACTCGGCAACCGCGTGGCGTTGACCGAGGGGACTTATGTGCGAACCGCGTATCGTGACCGACGTGTATCGAACGGTGAAATAAAGAACACTGTTTGTGCCTCGTGGCATCTCAATCCAGAGGTCAATTATTTACCCACTACATACACAACATATACTTTTCACGCGATTGAAAGAAGTAGGACTATAACTTCAACCGGACAAGTGTGAATTTCTCAGGTCGGAATTAGAGTATTTAGGGCACGTAGTTTCAAAGGACGGCTTTCAACCCAATCCAGATACGATCGAAAAGGTAAAAAATTACGCCGCTCCAAGAAACGCTAAAGAAATTAAGTAATTTTTGAGATTGATCGGGTACTATAGAGAATTTATGCCAAACTTTAGTAAGATCACGAAACTACTTACAGAGTTACTAGAAATGAAAATCTTATTAACAACAGCGTCGATTCTTGCGTATCCAGACTGGACGAAAGATTTTGTATTAACGACAGATGCCTCAAACTTCGCAATCGGAGTGATACTTTCTCAAGGAGAACCAGGCAAGGACAAGCCCGTTGCTTTCGCTAGCAGAAACTTGTAACCGTACACAACCTGCCCCGTGCAGGACGGCAACCGGCCGTCGGAGTCGATAATGTCTGGCGCTTAAGCGAAGACCGGAACCCACGCTTAGCCCATGTTGCACAGCCTATAACCCATTACGCGGAATTATGCCGAATTCCGCTAATTACTTTCTCCACCAATCAGGTGCCGATGCCATTACTCACCTGGCCGCTCTTCGAGGTCCGCACCTCTAGTATGTAAGGCGGGTACAAAACCCGCGCCGGTATTCGCATTGGTATACAGGTAGAATACACTTCAAGTAGAGATTCCGCCTAAGATAGCAATTAAAGCACGGGCAGTCCGATTCAAAACACGACATAAAGGAAATTATTAAGTATCGTCAGACGAGGGCCGATATCAAACCCCGCTACGTACATTCTCTTGTATGCGCCTCGAACGGAGGAGTCGCCGGTTCAAGCTGCACCGCGGCACAGAAGTCCTGACACTCCGGACTTTTTAGATTATTGCCGGATAACGGAAATCCAATCACCTTTAGTAAATTCTCATGATACGGTGCGTTTCAACAACCTCTAATTTGAGTAACACACAAGAGACGAGAAAATTCAATTAGGGTCGTTCAAATCAATATAAAAGCTAGACTAATTCTGTTGCGTATTCACAGTCGCCTCGGGCGGGCGGCCAATAGGCGCCCGCGACGCGCTCGCCCGAGATCAATCGTTGCGGTCGATACTCAGGGAATAATCTATGTAAACGCGCCTGCTAATCAGTAGCGCCGCGTCGCGTTCTTCTCGGGCAATTGTTTCTCTCTCGGTTCCCGCGTGCTCTCGACGGCCATTACTGTTCTCAGTACCGTTGCGACAGGTCGCGCCTTTCTTCTCTGCGAACGTTCTCAGTTTTTCTCGGCTCAACTCAATCAAGTGCTTGTGAAGGAGTGGAGGAGTAGATCCTCCTTGCATCGGCGTCTCTCGCGCATTATTGTATTTAATAGTAGTGTAAGTGCTTTAGTTAATAAAAGACACTTTAGTTCTCCTCAACCACGTGTTACCGTTGCGTGCCGGCCACGTGCCGAGCTAGCTCGTAATTAGTGCTCCTCTCTTCCCGTGTGTTGATTACCCGCGTCTAACCAGACTTTCTCAGGCCTCTCTCGTGAACATTTGTGGTCCTTCGAGCCGGATTCGAACCAGCGACCTATGGAAACTGCCTCGGGAACCACAAATGTTCACGAGAGAGGCCTGAGAAAGTCTGGTTAGACGCGGGTAATCAACACACGGGAAGAGAGGAGCACTAATTACGAGCTAGCTCGGCACGTGGCCGGCACGCAACGGTAACACGTGGTTGAGGAGAACTAAAGTGTCTTTTATTAACTAAAGCACTTACACTACTATTAAATACAATAATGCGCGAGAGACGCCGATGCAAGGAGGATCTACTCCTCCACTCCTTCACAAGCACTTGATTGAGTTGAGCCGAGAAAAACTGAGAACGTTCGCAGAGAAGAAAGGCGCGACCTGTCGCAACGGTACTGAGAACAGTAATAGGGTGCGGAACGCGATTGGCTCCTGAGGACTCTCAGAGCGAACGGCGAAGACGCTGCGGCTGGAAGTCCGACCCTCCAATATACGGGTCAGCGGCGTTGGAGGGACTCACTCAGGCTCCACCCGTGGAGCGATGGTGGTGCGCCTCACGTCAATCTACGACCGGACCTCAGGACTCACCATCACGGCTCACATACTCAGGAAGACCACCACATGGCTGCCCTCATTTTCTGCACCGGAGCTGTGGTGGCCACATCTGCAGGGAATACCTCTTGCCGATCCTGACTTCCTCACCCCCGGAGAGATCGACCTCATTTTGGGAGCAGACGCCTACGGGCAGTTGCTGGAGCCCGGCGTTCGCAAGGGGAGTCCTCAGGAGCCAATCGCGTTCCGCACCCTATTCGGATGGGCCGTACTCGGCCCGGTCGACGACGGGCTAGCAGGTCAGACCGCAACCACGCATGCGGTCGCTATCGACCATCACCTGCACCATCTTCTCGAGCGATTCTGGGTTCAAGAGGAGTCGACGATCAGGTCTACCGCGAGCCTCACCGAGGACGAACTTGCGTGCGAGGAACACTTCATGGCGACACACACCCGAGACGCCTCAGGACGATACATGGTCAGGCTACCTCTCAAGGCTCCGGTGACTAGTCTGGGTGTGGTCCTTCGAGCCGGATACGAGCGCGTGTGTAAGAGACTCTTGTGCGGGAAGAGAAAACTGCCTCGGGAACCACAACGTGGTAAACTGCCGTAACCGAAAGCGGTGCCAGCACTGCGGGGGCCTTCATCACTCGATGATCCACCTGCAACCGGCGCATCCTCAGGAGCCACCTCAATCCCGCACGGTTACCACCACCATCTACAAGCCCTCACCGGCAACCGAGCAGACGCCGTCCGAGCTGGACGAGACACTCAGAGCTCCTACGCCTCCTCTGAGACCACCAACACCGCGGCCCACCTCACCCGCAGGGATCAGCGTGGAACGGGCTCTCCTCCAGGCTCGCGGCGTCCCACGATGGGAATCACTGGGAGGGCGGGGTAAGGCGCCCCCTGAGTAAACTCCCTCCCGGGTAGTTTCTCACCCACCGGAACTCAATCTCGGACACCCTCAGGAACGGACGCCTCTCTGGAACATCCTCAACCGGGCACTCCTCTTGCCGCACTGCCGGTCAGCGCACTCACCCCCCCACCATCAGGGATCCTCAGGCCTAACGTGCTGCTGGCCACGTGCCAGGCCATCACCTTGTCAATCTTTGGCACCACGCATCAGGTACGCATTCTGATTGACCCCGGCTCCGAACTCACATTTGTCTCAGAGCGAACGGCGAAGACGCTGCGGCTGGAAGTCCGACCCTCCAATATACGGGTCAGCGGCGTTGGAGGGACTCACTCAGGCTCCACCCGTGGAGCGATGGTGGTGCGCCTCACGTCAATCTACGACCGGACCTCAGGACTCACCATCACGGCTCACATACTCAGGAAGACCACCACATGGCTGCCCTCATTTTCTGCACCGGAGCTGTGGTGGCCACATCTGCAGGGAATACCTCTTGCCGATCCTGACTTCCTCACCCCCGGAGAGATCGACCTCATTTTGGGAGCAGACGCCTACGGGCAGTTGCTGGAGCCCGGCGTTCGCAAGGGGAGTCCTCAGGAGCCAATCGCGTTCCGCACCCTATTCGGATGGGCCGTACTCGGCCCGGTCGACGACGGGCTAGCAGGTCAGACCGCAACCACGCATGCGGTCGCTATCGACCATCACCTGCACCATCTTCTCGAGCGATTCTGGGTTCAAGAGGAGTCGACGATCAGGTCTACCGCGAGCCTCACCGAGGACGAACTTGCGTGCGAGGAACACTTCATGGCGACACACACCCGAGACGCCTCAGGACGATACATGGTCAGGCTACCTCTCAAGGCTCCGGTGACTAGTCTGGGTGATTCTCGGCCTACGGCGCAAGGAGCTCTTCAGCGCCTACTCAAACGGCTCTCAGGCGACGACCAGTATAGGGAGCTCTACGTGTCGTTCATCCGTGAGTACGAAGAACTTTCTCATCTCCGGAAGCTTTCGCAGACCTCTCCAGAGCCATCCTCGGTGTACTACCTCCCTCACCATGGCGTCCTCAAGGAACAGAGCCTCACCACGAAACTCAGGGTCGTATTCAACGGATCCGCTCCGACTTCCTCAGGGCGTTCCCTCAACGACATCCTCTACACAGGCGCTAACCTACAGGTCGACATCGCTGACGTCATCCTCTGGGTTCGGAAACACCGCTTCCTCTTCGCGACGGACATCACTAAGATGTTCCGCCAAATCGGGGTGCACTCGGATGATTGGGATCTGCAGCGCATCCTCTGGACGGACGAACAGGGCGCCATCACCCCGTGTCAGCTCACCACGGTCACCTACGGCACCCGTCCGGCGCCGTTCCTTGCCGTTCGGGTCCTCCTCCAGTTGGTGGCAGACGACGGGCACCGATATCCTCTGGCCATCGCACCTCTTACAAAGGGGCGATACGTCGACGACATCTACGGCGGGTCAGATGATCTGAAGGAAACTCAGGAGACAGCACGCCAAGTAACCGCTCTCTGCAAGGCGGGCGGATTCCCGCTGGCAAAATGGGCCAGCAACGACACGGAGCTCCTCCAAGCCATTTCCCCCGAGTCCTCCTCTTCGGTTCTCGTTCACCCCCTCGAAGATGCTGGTGTCAAAATTCTGGGCCTCTCTTGGCATCCTCAGGCGGACGACTTCAGGTTTCATGCACTCCCTGCCACCTCAACCTCAGTTACGAAACGGGCGGTACTCTCAGAGGTCGCACAATTATACGACCCTCTCGGCTTCCTCGCACCGGTCATCGTGCGCGCCAAAATGTTGCTTCAGGAACTGTGGCTGGACAAGTTAGGCTGGGACGATCCTCTGTCCCCTCAGACGCGCCAACGGTGGCATCAATTTCGAACGGACCTCATTGAGTTGCGGCAACTCTCGATTCCACGCTGGTTGCACCTCACTCGAACTACGCAGGTGGAACTTCATGGTTTCTCGGACGCCTCTCAACTAGCCATGGCAGCGGTCGTCTACGTCAGGGTCTCCTCCACGGAAGCAGAGCCGATCACTACTCTGGTAAGCGCCAAAACACGGGTTGCTCCTCTTAAGCCACTCACGATTCCCAGGTTGGAACTCGGTGCTGCGGTACCTCTCGCCAAACTCGTCAAGCACATTCAGGAAACTCTCGAGCTCGTCGGAGCACCCACATTTCTCTGGACCGACTCTACCGTTGCCCTCACCTGGATCCTCAGTCACCCCTCACGATGGAAGGACTTCGTCCGCAATCGGGTGGTTACCGCTCAGGATCTCGTCCCACACGCACAATGGCGCTTCGTACCAGGCAAGGACAACCCCGCTGACTGTGCTTCGCGCGGGCTCACGCCAGCCCAGCTGTCGCACCACGCATTATGGTGGAGCGGCCCTCCTTGGCTCGCCCTACCTCAACAGGATTGGCCATCATCAATGCCGCGACCGGACCCGAAGGCAGACCTCGAAGAGCGGCCAGGACTCACCCTCGCATCGACGGCATCGGAACCTCACCCTCTCTGGGAATTAATTCACCGGTATTCGTCTCTCACTCGACTCCTCCGTATCACGGCACTGTGCCGACGAGCCATCGCCAGATTCAGGCGCACCCCGGACTCTTCTCTCAACAACCCACTCACCTCGGAAGAGATGGAAGCAGCCCGAATACATTGGGTAAGGGCAACGCAAGGTGCTTACTTCTCAGCAGAGCTCAGAACCATGGCACGCGGACAACATCTCTCACGGACGCATCCTCTAACTCGGCTCACGGCCTTCGTCGATCGCTCGGGCATTCTCAGAGTGGGCGGTCGGCTGCGCAACTCGGAGCTCGAAGAAGGAACGAAGCACCCCTTCATACTGCCACGGGACTCGCCTCTTACTCGCCTCCTCATCTCGGACGCTCATCTACGGACTCTTCACGGCGGCACTCAACTGACGCTGGCCCACCTCCGCAGGACCTACTGGATTATCGGGGGTAGGGCCCCGGTACGATCTCACATCCTCCACTGCACACGCTGCGCTCGCCAACGAGGCGTGCGAGCCCAGCAGCTCATGGGACAGCTACCTCCGTCCAGAGTGACGCCCTCTCGGCCCTTCCTCAACACCGGAGTCGACTACGCAGGACCGGTCACCCTTAAGACTTGGCGAGGTCGCGGGGCCAAGACGCACAAGGGCTGGCTCGCGATCTTCGTCTGCTTCGTCACCTCGGCAGTCCACCTCGAGGCCGTCTCTGACTATTCAACGGAGGCCTTCATCTCGGCATTCCGACGCTTTGTGGGAAGAAGAGGCATCTGCGGGTCACTCCATAGCGACTGCGGCACCAATTTTGTCGGGGCAGATGCCGCACTCCGGAAACTCTTCACCTCAGGCACAAGGGAGTTTAAGGAACTTTCTCATTTACTCTCAGGCGATGGTACTCTTTGGTTTTTCAGTCCTCCGGCAGCTCCTCACTTCGGCGGGAAATGGGAAGCAGCGGTCAAGTCGGTGAAGCACCACCTGCGGAGAACCATCGGGGACACTCTTCTCACATTTGAGGAATTGACCACTCTACTGGTGCAAATCGAGGCAGTTCTCAACTCCCGACCGCTGCATCCGCTGTCTGACGACCCCGACGATCTCGTTGCCCTCACGCCCGGCCACTTCCTCATCGGAGCACCACTGACGACAGTGCCAGAACCTTCACTCTCTACGGTACCGGTAGCACGTCTCTCTCGCTGGCAACTGATTCAACAAAAGTTTCAGTATTTCTGGGCACGCTGGTCAAAGGAATGCCTACAACGTCACTTGGCCATCTCGAAGTGGCACCATCCAACCCATCAAATCAGGGAGAACTCACTGGTCCTCATCACCGATGAGCGGTTTCCTCCTGCCAAATGGCCTCTGGCGCGGGTGCTCTCGTTACACCCCGGAGCTGACGGTCTCACCAGGGTGGTCACACTACGGACCTCCTCAGGCACGCTAGTCCGACCCATCGCCAAACTCTCGGTGGTGCCGATCTCCACGCCAACGGATTAGCCAACGCTGTAGGCTAAGGCGGGCGGAATGTTGCGTATTCACAGTCGCCTCGGGCGGGCGGCCAATAGGCGCCCGCGACGCGCTCGCCCGAGATCAATCGTTGCGGTCGATACTCAGGGAATAATCTATGTAAACGCGCCTGCTAATCAGTAGCGCCGCGTCGCGTTCTTCTCGGGCAATTGTTTCTCTCTCGGTTCCCGCGTGCTCTCGACGGCCATTACTGTTCTCAGTACCGTTGCGACAGGTCGCGCCTTTCTTCTCTGCGAACGTTCTCAGTTTTTCTCGGCTCAACTCAATCAAGTGCTTGTGAAGGAGTGGAGGAGTAGATCCTCCTTGCATCGGCGTCTCTCGCGCATTATTGTATTTAATAGTAGTGTAAGTGCTTTAGTTAATAAAAGACACTTTAGTTCTCCTCAACCACGTGTTACCGTTGCGTGCCGGCCACGTGCCGAGCTAGCTCGTAATTAGTGCTCCTCTCTTCCCGTGTGTTGATTACCCGCGTCTAACCAGACTTTCTCAGGCCTCTCTCGTGAACAAATTCAATAGAGTCATTTAATAGTCTTAGGATCAAATTAGCATCCGAATCCGTCTTAATTAAATTTGACAATAAAATAAATTCTTTCTATTACGAGGTGCATTCGCCCTCCATTATATAACTAGGTACCGGCTAGCAGACCCTTCACCCTTGTGCAGTCTAGCGTGATCCAGTAAATTTTTCCAAAGTCATTCGGAAATCAGCACTCGAGACAGTGTGGTTGACTCCCATATCGCCCACGTTCCGATCGGGGCAATTCATTGGGATCTTGAGGTGTGCTTGTATATATGCCGTAGGTTGCATCCAAGGTAAAAGATCCAGGTGGTCGTGCTCTGCCTGCCCACGTTCCGGGCAGAGGCTTCTTCATACGAGATCTGAAAGCAGTGCTACTGGAGGCACTTATTTCACTTCACCAAGACGTTATTTTGTTTTGTAGATAGAAATTATAATTTTCCTTACTTATAGGCAAAATACCAGTTCGAACCATAGTTAGGTTAATTGCGTATTATTGGTTAATTACAAGACCAGCGCCGCGCCTAGGACTAATTTTCCAACACTATACACTATAACCCACACACATATACACTCACGACACCACTGTATAGCCGCGTATAAAACGTCAGAGAATATATTGGATCATACCTTACAGGATCAATTAACTTGTGTATCATATTATAAAACCAATTTCCGAGTCCCCCTCTACTCAAAATACGAGCACGCACACGTGCAGAAGTAACCACTGTACATGTAGGTCGGACACCTCAGTGATAAAATCATTCCGCGGACATCGTGTCATTTCACGATCCGTCTAGAATCCAGATCCGCGAAGTATCGGTTACAACCTTAAATAAACCGGAACAAAATTAGAGCACATCGGAAGAAAAATTTTTGGCAATCGTTTGGGGAACTAAACATTTTGGACAATACCTCTTCGGTAGAAAGTTGAAGATTGTGACGGACCACAAAACATTGATGCACTTAATGAACGTTAAGGATCCGAACAGTAGGTTAATGAGACAGAGATTAAAATTACTTGAATACGAATGTGAAATAGTTTATAAAAAGGGAACGCAACATAGCAACGCTGGTGTGCTATCGCGCATATTCGTCCTCACAAATGACGAAACACAGGTCAACCCAAGCTCATACGCGGAGTTAATACAAGAAAAACGTGCGGAAATCAAAGAGTTGAATTTTGTTTTATTTAAAACCAGAGAGAGAGCGGGTTATATTAACTTAGATTCGAGACCAACAAAATTAGAATGGGAACACGCATTGGACCCAATCAAAGTCACCAACAAAAGGTGGATCGTAAATATAGAAGGTAGCGAAAGCTTTGAAGCTTTAGGTAGTTTTTATAACTTCAGAAAGGTAATCCGAGCCTTCAATGATCAGGTAACACATAACTTTACGGACATACGGGTTCAACCGGAGACTCCGAGAGTCACACCTAAACCATCGCTAAAAAGAGAAATAATTATGAAACCGGGACTAGATCCAAATAAGGTTCCAATATTGCAATTGATAGAAAGACCCCCATTAAGGGAACAACCAGAAATTAAATACATTCCGCCAAACGAGACACTGACGGAACAATTGAAAATTCTCAGTGCCTTTGAAGGAAGCGCTATTAGGATTGTTCGAGAATCTCGCGATTCCCGTTAAGAGGATATGAGAGGGAATGAAAGGAAAGAGGAAGGGGGGGAAATGAGAAGATCTATTGGCGGTGGAGAGGTTATGTTTCCACGTGGTCTACATAATGTCCGTTTAACAGAGTCTTTATTAGTAAAAATAGGGGTCACAGGTGCTCTACGGTAGTGAAAGTAACAGTCATAATGAGCGAGATAGTCAATTATATGAATTGTATCCGCCGTACAATGATTGATACCTGTTGCGGGTGCACGTGCACGATTCGCGCCGCGTACAGAGCCTGAGTCGTCTGGTGTGGATGTACCGTGTGTATTTCTCTGCGAATAGTCCGGGATTTATGTGTGCAAGTCCGTGATGTTACGAGTTCGTTCAATGTGCAGCAATGCGCGAGATAAACCAGAAAAGCGTAAATGCAATAACCCGTGTGCGTTCTCGTTAATAGCTGAGACGATAATGGCCGCCCGATTCGGCGGAAACGCCGCCCGCGTGCCGCGCGCGTTAAAGGCGCGCTCGCATGAAAGCCGCGTGTGACTCGGCCCTCAGGCCGCCTTGAGGATGCCGCGACGACGATTGGTCGGCGTCGCGGCATTCCCAAACATTCCGCCCGCCATCAGCAACGAAGGTTGATGATGCCCCTTGCTGATCTTGTTCGGAGGTGGTGATTGGCAGCACGGCAAGCTTGGAGATTGGCCGTGTGAGTGTGGCCGTCGCGGTTTTCAATGTCACCACTCTGGTGAGTCCATCCTTGCCCGGGTGAAGAACCGTAACTCGGGCGAGGGGCCATTTGCTTGGTGGAAAGCGCTCGTCCGTGAGTAGCACCATGGAGCCAACCTTGATGTTGTTGATTGGATGGTGCCATTTGGAGATTGCCTGTTGAAATTGCAAATAATGAGTAGACCATTGAGACCAAAATTGCTGTACCTTCTGCTGGATTAATTGCCACCGAGTCAACCTTGACACATTTGTATCAAGGAGCGATGGCTCCGGAATGGAAGTGATGGCGCTGCCGGTGAGAAAGTGTCCAGGGGTGAGCACAGCCATGTCTTCTGGATCATCACTGAGGGGCTCCAGTGGTCGTGAATTGAGAATAGCCTCTATTTGGGCAAGCAGGGTGCTGAGTTCTTCCTAGGTGAGTACAGTCTCACCTACAGTCCTCCTGAGATGATATTTGGTGGACTTCACCGCTGCTTCCCATTTTCCACCCATGTGTGGAGCCGCCGGTGGATTGAACGACCACTGTGTGTTGTCCGATGCCAATACCTTCGAGATGACCTGGTGTTCGGCGGAACTCTGGGTGAAAAGGTTGTGTAAGACCCTTTCTGCTCCCACAAAATTAGTCCCGCAGTCTGAGTAGAAGGTGTGTGGAATTCCCCGTCTTGATGAGAAGCGCCGATAAGTTGCAATGAATCCATCCGTCGAGTAGTCCGTTACCACCTCGAGATGTACTGCCGATGTTGTGAGACAAACAAAAACACAAATCCAACCCTTATGTGTTTTTGAGCCTCTTCCTTTCCATGCCTTGATTGTAACCGGTCCTGCGTAGTCCACTCCGACGTGAGAAAATGCCCGTGATGGTGTGACACGACAGAGAGGTAGTTGGCCCATCAATTGACAGGCACGGATCCCCCTCTGCCTTGCACATATCACGCATTTGAGAATATGGGACTTCACAGGTGCTCTTCCGCCGATAATCCAGTACGTTTGCCGAAGATGAGCCAGAGTAAGTTGTGTACCGCCATGAAGTGTTCGACGGTGGGCATCATCTATAATGAGATCGGACAAACGTGAATGGCGAGGCAATATGGCTTGATGTTTGCCTTCGTAAGGGAGAGATGACTCGTTGAGTCGACCTCCTACTCGCACGACCCCTTGGTCATCGATGTAAGCCGTCAATCGGTGAAGAGCGTGATTGTTCGGCAGTTGTGTGTGCGATTCCAGTTGCTTCAATTCGTGTGAGAAGTATGCCGATTGAGTTGCCTTTATCCAGAAAATCCTTGCCATTTCCAAGTCAGATGGTGTAATGTTCGTTAATGGTGATGAGACAGAACATTTTCTCAACCGTGAGCGAATTCTGAAACAAAGAGCAGTAATCCTGAGCAATTTACCAAGTGATGAGTAGCGGTATATGAGGCCCCAGTGGTAGTCGACTTTTGGTGAGGCCACAATCAATGAGATTCCCGGTCGAGCCTCGAGAGCCGAGGACTCGTCAGGAGATGAAGGTTGTGTTGGCCATGTGTCCGCTGATTGAGTGAGCCATGGTGGTCCCGTCCACCACAGCTCATGTGTTCGTAATTGCTCCGTTGTGATTCCCCTTGAGGCGCAGTCCGCTGGGTTGGAAGTGCCAGGAACGTGTCTCCATTCAGATCTTGATGTGAGCTCTTGGATTTGCGACACCCTGTTCCGGACATAATCTTTCCAGCGAGAGGGATGGGCTTTGATCCATGTGAGAGTTACCTGGGAATCCGTCCACAAATGGGTTGAGCTTATGTCCATGTTTAGTGTGGCTTGGACATATCTCATGAGCTTTGCGAGTAACAGCGCGGCCGTAAGCTCCAACCTCGGGATGGTCAGTCTTTTAAGTGGTGCTACCTTGGTCCTTGAACAAACTAGTGACGTCACTATTCCTGTGGACGGTGTGTTAACGGCAATGTAAACTACCGCCGCCATGGCGAGTTGCGAAGCGTCAGAGAAGCCGTGGAGTGTGATGGTGGTACTCCCAAGCGTGTGAAGCCATCTTGGTACTGAGAGCAGTGCCAAGTTTGTGAGGTCTTCTCTGAGCGATAACCACCGTGAAGAAATTTGGGATGGCAGGCTGTCATCCCATCCAATTTTGTGCAACCAGAGCTCCTGAAGGAGCATTTTCGCCTTGATAATTACAGGTGATGCGAAGCCTAATGGATCAAATATCTGAGCCACTTCAGATAAAATGCGTCGTTTTGTGAGGTTTTCCATGCGATGATCTGACTTGGGTGTAAATACGAATTTATCCTCTTGAGGGCTCCACATGAGTCCTAATATGTTTGTTGCGCAATCGTCGAGAGAGATGAATGATCCTGGTGTGTTTTCCGAAGAGGTGGCGGTTAACACATCTGAGTGAGTTGAATGCCATTTTGCAAGAGGGAAGCCGCCCGCGTTGCAAAGTTCCTTTAATTGTTGTGCGATTTCCACGAGTTCTACCACGGTGTCAGCGCCTCCAAAGATATCATCAACGTACCGACCGTGAGAAATAGATGGTATTGCCAAAGGAAATCTATGGCCCTCATCATTGATGAGTTGTAGGAGCGCCCGAACTGCAAGGAATGGTGCTGCTTTTGTGCCATAGGTTACGGTGGTGAGTTGGTACGGGACTTCTCTTTGCTGTTCATCCAACCACAGGATTCGCTGTAAATCCCAATCATCGTGATGTACCTTGATCTGTCGGTACATCTTTGTGATGTCTGTGGCGAAGATGTGGCGGTGTTTGCGTATCCAAATGAGCACATCCGTGATATTGAGAAGTAAATTGGGACCTGTGTGCATAATGTCATTGACCGAGAGCCCGGAGGTGGTAGGGCAAGAACCGTTGAAGACAACACGCAGCTTCGTTGTTGAGCTGCTCTCCTTCAAGACACCATGATGAGGCAGATAATACTGCGACACCGGTTTGGATGTTTCTGGTGCCTTGACCATGTGATGGAGTTGTTGATACTCGGTCATGAACTGATGGTACAATGTGCTGTACTCACCACCCCGATCCAACTTCTTAAGGAGTCGTTGCAAACACCGTTGCGCTGTAGTCCGTGATTCGCCTAATGTGCTGGATTCCGCCTTGAGAGGTATCCGTACAATGTATCGCCCAGTTGCATCTCTTGAATGCGTGGACAGGAAATGATCCTCACACTCTTGTTCCTCTGGTGTGAGAACGGTGGAGACGTCTGATGGCAGTTCTTCTTGCACCCAGAACTTCGTCAGCAATTCTTGGAGTGCATTGTCGTCGTGATGAAGGGTGACGTGGTGAGAAGAGTAAGCTCGTGATGATGGTGTGCTTACTGGTCCAAGAACAAGCCATCCGAAGATGGAAAGCTGAGCGATTGGCATTGATGGCGATCCCTTGATGATGTTGGGCTTAATAGCCTGCCCGTATGCGTCTGCCCCTATGAGGATGTCAATAGGGCGAGGCGTGAGAAAATCCGGATCTGCTAACCTCAAGCCTTGTAAGTGCGGCCATGACTGAGGCGATGCATCGAATGATGGTAGGATCGATGTCAATTCCTCGAGGATGTGAGCTCTGACCGTAATTTTAGCAGATGAATGCAACGCATAGATGGTAATCGTTGCCACGCCCCGTGTTCTTGTCGCGTTAGAGCCGCCAATGCCCGTGATAGAAACCCTCGATCGGCTCCGTTGGATGCTGAGTACATCCATGAGCCGTTCCGTGATGAAGGTGAGTTCAGACCCTGAGTCAAATAATATCCTGGTAAGTTGTGTTCCTGTCCGTGATTGTGTCCGTGCTACCGCTGTGGCCAGGAGCGTAGCATTTGTGATGGTCCTTGATACTCCGACGATTGCGCTTGCTCCCTAATGAGCTTCCGCACTGGTGCTTGCTGCCTGGGTGCCGGTGGTTGGCTGCGCTCCGTGTAGCATGGTGTGGTGCCTGCCGGAACACGATTTGCACGTTCGTGCACGACAGACACGCACAGCGTGGCGCCCCAGGCAGTTATAGCAGAGACGCTTGTTTGTGGCGATGACATGCCGCTCCTTCACCGACATGAGCCGGAAGGTAGGGCACTGAACAATGTAATGCCTCCCTTGGCAGGCGTCGCAGGGGTAGGCAACAGAGGAGTCCGTGGCTGGCCGGGTGGAAGTGGCCGATTGTGTTGTGTGCAGTGCCGGCTTCCGTGATGTGTTTGCGCCCGATGCGCGAGTTGTTGCCGTGGTGGGTGTCGGTGCCGGAGCCTTTGCTAAGCGCTCAAGCGTGCGTGTCCTGGACACCAGGAAGTCCTCCAATTGGTCGAAGCGTGGGAACTCTTGTGTGGAGCCGAGTGAGTTCTCCCATGCTTCTCGAGACGCTGCATCCAGGTGCCTCAACACGTGGTGGACGACAAGGCAGTCCCACATGTCATGAGTGACACTTAGGACTTTCAGCGCCCTTGTCGCCTCCACCACCGTTGAGGTCAGCGTTGAAAGTGTGTCTGCATCCTTGATCGCTGGTGTCGTGAGGTTGAAGAGTCGATCCAAATGAGCTTGTATGTGCAGGCGCTTATTCTCATATCGTGCCTTGAGGAGTTCCCATGAGGTGGTGAAAGAGTCGGCTGCGAGAGGGAGTCCCTGCACCACCTGTGCGGCTGGCCCAGTCAAACAACCACGCAGGTAGTGCAGTTTTTGAATAGATGTCAACCTTGAGTTCATCCTAACTAGGGAGTCGAATAGTTCCGCAAATGAAGGCCACTGCTCATACTCTCCAGCGAATGTGGGAAGTGAAATTTCCGGCAGCTTGGTGGTTGTAGCTCCTTCTTCCATGTGCTGGCGCCCTTGAGTCGCCTCCATGAGGTCGTTCTCCAGACCGGACAAAGCAAGTCTGGCCCTGAACACAATGACTGATTCTAGATTGTGGTAGTCCAGTCTGAAGTATTCGTGCTCAAGGCTGTTCTTGGGCCAGACTGCCTCAAGGTGCGCGTGTTCCTTGGAGAACTCCGTGTGTACCTCCATGATTGTGTCCCTCAATGTGGTCACCTGCTTGAGTGAGGTTGTGGACATATTGGCGGGGATCGCTTGGCCCATTTGCTTGAGCAAGTTCACTCTGCTCATTTGTGTCTTCACCTTGAGTAGCATCTCTGATGAGAGACTGGCAGGTGAAGTTGCTCGCTTCTTGCTGGTGCCTCCTTTAGTAGTTACTGCCAACGGAGGGATGGTGAGTGTGGCAGGTGAGATGGGGCTGTTGTCAGACGCAACCTCAACGTCCTCCTGCGTCGTCTCCTGTGAGGACATGGTGATGTAATCCTTGCGCTGCCTTGAGATCAACCTTGATCTGAACCCTGAGTTGAAACCTGTTGAATATCAATTGTATAAGCCCACGAACAGAAGCTTGTCGATTTCAACCACCGTGAGAAGAGAACACATATCAGAGTCACTACACATTGAGTCAATGTTCACACAGTTTCACTGAGTCGTTGCACTTTTCACTTTTATGACCACAATGGACACTCTCACACCGCCAATCCGGCTCGAAGGACCAAATGTTCGAGAATCTCGCGATTCCCGTTAAGAGGATATGAGAGGGAATGAAAGGAAAGAGGAAGGGGGGGAAATGAGAAGATCTATTGGCGGTGGAGAGGTTATGTTTCCACGTGGTCTACATAATGTCCGTTTAACAGAGTCTTTATTAGTAAAAATAGGGGTCACAGGTGCTCTACGGTAGTGAAAGTAACAGTCATAATGAGCGAGATAGTCAATTATATGAATTGTATCCGCCGTACAATGATTGATACCTGTTGCGGGTGCACGTGCACGATTCGCGCCGCGTACAGAGCCTGAGTCGTCTGGTGTGGATGTACCGTGTGTATTTCTCTGCGAATAGTCCGGGATTTATGTGTGCAAGTCCGTGATGTTACGAGTTCGTTCAATGTGCAGCAATGCGCGAGATAAACCAGAAAAGCGTAAATGCAATAACCCGTGTGCGTTCTCGTTAATAGCTGAGACGATAATGGCCGCCCGATTCGGCGGAAACGCCGCCCGCGTGCCGCGCGCGTTAAAGGCGCGCTCGCATGAAAGCCGCGTGTGACTCGGCCCTCAGGCCGCCTTGAGGATGCCGCGACGACGATTGGTCGGCGTCGCGGCATTCCCAAACAAGGATAGTCGTAGATAAGAATAGAGATGATCAATTTAGGATATTAGTCGACAATTTAAATAGGGATTTAACTATCTTCGTATGAGAGCAAAGAAACGACGGACTTAATAAACGAGACATTTTAGAATAAGCGCACGGTAGCGAATTAGGAGGGCACTACGGAATAGAAAAGACCCTGCAGAAGATAAGACGACTTGCGAATTGGCCCAACATAACGGTACATGTAGCTGACTTCATACAAAATTGCGGGATTGGCCAACGCACTAAGAATACACAAAGACAGACATACGTTCTACACTCGACTGACATCCCTGATAAAATGGGAGATAAAATATCCTTGGATATCATGGGACCATTTGACGAGACGGTTGGCAAGAACAAATACATACTAGTTATCCAAGATTACTTAACTAGATATTTAATAGCCGAACCGATAATAGACAAATCCGCAGCAGCAGTGATAGAAGCTTTGTGGAAATTTGACATTAGATATTTCGGGAAACCATTAACCATATTAACTGACAATGGATGCGAATTTACTTCTAACGAGTTTGAGGAATTTTGCACTCAAAGTCATATCACTCACGTGACGACAAGCGTATACCACTCACAGTCCAACGGTAAGAATAAAAGGTGTTCGAGAACCCCGCTTTCGCGCCGAGCAGTAGTGGAGCTGAGCACACGGCGCGGGGGTGCACAGCGTCGGTCTCCTCGCGAGCTACGTGCGGCGAAGCATAAGCAAAATGGAGATACGCGCGCGTGTAAGCGCCAGCGGCCCGTCTCCGTCTCACCCGCCAATACCCCGCTAGGTTGGAGTGCCACCGACTACCCGGAGCCGCCAATGTTTTGACTTTATAGCGGTTAAAGATTCGAATAGCGCGACCGGGCGGCTCCTGGAGGTCGGAGGGCATGCGACCAAAGGGGGAAGCGACCGTTGCTTCCTCCTTCGTGTAAGGACCTCCGAACCGAAAAGACGTGAGCGTACGAGAGACAAAGGGCGATAAATAGATTCCAGAGTGCAATATCCCGGTCGATTCGGTGGTTTCTTTATTCGGTGCAGTATCCCGTTCGATTCGGTGACTTTCTTGTATTAGGTGCGGTATTGCAAGGCGTGATAGACCGTTCGAATCGGTGCGGTATTATAAGACGTTATAGCCCGTTCGAATCGGTGCAGCATTTTTGTCCAGGCGTAAGATCCCGTTCGAATCGATGACAAACAGTTCAAATTTCGGTTTTAATAAAGTGTGTGACTAGTTAAGAAAGGAGTCTTTTTTTCGGAACCCTCCTTTCTACGCTTCGCGCGAGAACTGTACGAGTAGCTCCCACGAAGAGGCCGGGGTACTCGTCGAACAAAAGATGACAACTGATACTTAAAGGATACGTACGACAGTATTCCAACCAAAACGACTGGGACGTGGAACTATCACACGCTATGCTAACGTACAACACGGCAATTAATAGACAGAGAGGCTACTCACCGTACGAACTGCAATATGGTAGGGAACCACCGACGATATTTAGGAAAGAACAAATTATCGAAACACTCCACGACAAACTACAGGACAGAAAACTAGGATTAGAAAATCAGCTAAGAGAAGTTAAAGATCGATTGCACACCATTTTCAATGAAAAGACGGGAATTGACTTAAAAATCACATAGGAAGGATCATTAGTTCTTGTTAGGAACTTTAATTCGGGACCATTAGATGATAAATGGATAGGTCCATACGAAGTGACAGAAAGAATAGGCGATGTCACTTACAGAATCAGTGAAGGTACGGAAAAGGTAACTTACGATAGAAGTGACATATGCCATTTTTCAGGACTCAACATGCGGATCCTGATATATCTGCAGATACTACTCATAGTGCGGAGCGAGAACTACTTTGTACGGAAATGAAGAAATGACGAGGTCGTGCATTTAGAGGTACTCTCGTTAACCAGGCAATACAGGGAAGCTTGGAAGTTAGTTTATGAAAATTTTAAACCACTCAGAAGACTTCCGATTTACTTGAAATACCATTGCTAGAGAGGAAAGAATACCAGATAATTAGACCAATTAGAATCCCGCAAATGAACTGGGTATCGCGGTTTATAATCCACCCAGATAAGAATGTGATGATACCAATAGACACCGCGAAATGGTATTCTCGCCTTTCGATTATTCAAAATTAATACTGAGTAAAACGTTAGACAGGTGTAAGATTGTAAAAAGAAGCAGGTTTAATAGAAATTTAAACACTTGGAGACACGAGAAAATGCCGAACGCATTACACGCAGTTAGCGAATACACTGTAGATTCAATTAGATACTAATTCCGACTAGACAGGAGCCTCTCCTAAGCAGAAAATACCGCGTAGCCACAATAAGCCACGTCGTATGGAATTATTAGGTAGTTTCATACTGCAGTTAGATAAAGATTGTACCAGTGCAACTAAGATTTGACAATAGTTTTCCTTGGTATAATAGAACTATTTAAGCTAGTTATAAGAACCATACAATTGTGCTGTGTATCATATAATAACTGTAGCTTTGGAAACAAAGCACCCACGCAACATGTTGCACCAGCTGCAGCAGAGGCAACATTTTCTCTCGACAGACCGGACGAGGTACGCTTCATCGCTCAACGACCTAGAACGAGACCGATGAAGGCTGCTTATGGATTTTTGTTTAGATCAGTACCCGAATTAAAATCTTAACCTACCTTGGGAGGTGCAAGCGGGCCCAGGTACCGAGCCCTTCGCCGGTTTCCCTTTTTGACCACCCATACCGTACCGAGGGATACTTTACGACGTCCTGGTAACCGGAAACTGATCGATAGTGAAGTACATGCAGCTGTTGCGACACTGAGTGTACACAGATGTCTAGATAGCCTAAATTCCTAGAGACTCCCTTACCAAGAAGAGAGACGTCGTGGATGACGCCCTCGCCCCTTCTCTGGGCTACCGACGCAACCCCCTCTTCTTACAAACCGTAGATATAAGAAGCATGTCCTGCGCTGCGAGTTTAGTCATAGTCTACATTTTAACACCGAAACTCTGCCAGTATCATTATCCATTCTTAATAAAGTACAGTGGAACCTCGCTTAACGAGCACCTCTCATAACGAATATTTTGCATAACGAGCAAAATAATTTGTAAGAAAATGGCTCGCTTAACGAGCGACATTTCGCATAACGAGTGATGCGGAAAGGTGAAGTCCCCGCTTCACGTCACGCGGTTATGCGGGTCAGTTTGTGTTATCCGTCGGCCTGGCAACGGTAGGCCCGGTGGGAGAGCCTGCCGGCTTGGCTCCCGAAGCGTGTTTGGACCAGTCTGTGCTTGCATGTTAGTGGTGTTTGTAATTAACATATTTTTCCAAACTTGTGTTTTGGATTATTTGTGATTTTTTTTTGTGCAAAGTTTAATAACTTTTCAAAAATGTCTCCGACGAATAAGCCACAAAAAGGCAGCTATAAGAGAATGAAAATAACCGTAGAAATAAAACGTGATATCATTGAAAAGCGAGAACGAGGTGTGAACGTGGTTGATCTAGCACGCACATACAATCGGTCTCCATCAACGATTTGCACTATCCTCAAGAACAAGGACAAGATTAAGGAGATAGATGCTTCAAAGGGAGTGACAAGGCTATTTACACAACGATTACGTTTCCTCGCCGATATTGAAAGGTTGCTTCTCATATGGATAAACGAAAAGCAATTACAAGGTGATACTATTAACGAAAGCATTATTTGTCAAAAAGCGAAACACATTTTTGCCGACCTCGTTAAGAAGACGCCAGGATTTCAACGGCCGAAGACGAAGTATTTAAGGCCAGTCATGGATGGTTTGAAAAGTTTAAGAGAACAACCGGCATCGACAGCGTTGTGAGGCACGGTGAAGCAGGAAGCTCTGATGCAAAGGCAGCTGATATCTTCATCGGCGACTTCAAGAAGCTTATAGATTCTGAGGGTTATCTGCCGCAACAAGTTTTTAACGGTGACGAGACAGGTCTCTTCTGGAAAAAGATGCCGAAGCGAACCTACATAACAGCAGAGGAGAATGCATTTCCCGGCCACAAGCCAATGAAAGACCGGCTCACACTGCTATTTTGTGCCAATGCAAACGGCGATTTAAAAATTAAACCGCTGCTTGTTTACCATTCAGAAACTCCATGAGCTTTCAAGAAGTGTAATGTCCAGAAAAGCAGGCTAAATGTGATGTGGAGAACCAACAACAAGGCTTGGATGACATGTGACATTTTCACTGATTGGATCAATGAAGTGTTTGGTGATTCTGTGAAAAAATATTTGCTTGAGGTGATTCTGCCACTTCATGCCTTGCTTGTTATGGACAACGCACCTGCCCATCCTCCAGGCCTACAAGATGACCTCCTTGAAGAATTTAATTTTATCCAGATCCAGTTTCTGCCTCCCAACACCACTCCGTTACTTCAGCCTATGGACCAGCAGGTTATTTCCAACTTTAAAAAATTCTACACTAAAATACTCTTTGAGCGTTGCTTTGAGGTGACTGAAGGGACCAATCTCACTCTCAGAGAGTTTTGGAAGGATCACTTTTACATCGTCGCCTGCCTCACGATGATTGATAAGGCGTGGAAAGGGGTCACCAAGAGAACCCTCACTTCTGCTTGAAAGAAGCTTTGGCCACAGAGCGTTGTCGAATGTGACTTTGAGGGGTTTGAGACAATACCTGAACAGCCTATAGTCAACGAGATTGTGCCTTTAGCCAATATCATGGGACTGGAGGTGGATAATAAATAATGATATTGATGAGCTTGTGGAAGAGCACAGCCAAAAGCTGACCACCCATGAACTTACAGAATTGCAGTGTCTATCACAGCAAGAAGTTGTCGAGGAGAGTTTGACAGAGGAAGGGGACGAGGAAACATCAAAGCAACAATCTTCTGGCGCAATAAAAGAAATGCTGAAAGCATGGAAAAGTGTCGCATCGTACGTTGAAAAGCATCACCCTAATGAGGCGGTGGTTATGCGCGCTACCAATTTATTTAATGGTAATGTGGTGTCACGTTTTCATCAAATTTTGAAGCGCCGGCGAAAGCAAATGTCGCTAGATAGTTTTATAATAAAAAAGAACTAATATGTAATTTATGTATAAGTAATTTTATTGAAATAAACGTTTCATATAAAAAGTTTTTAATATTTTTTTGGCATGGAACGCATTATGGTATTTTACATTAATTTATATGGGAAAAATTGTTTCGCTTAACGAGTGTTTCGCATTACGAGCATGATTCTGGAACAAATTATGCTCGTTATGCGAGGTTCCATTGTATTCATTATTATATTTTATTTTATGTCGTCTTTTTGATTCGCGTTATCACGACACGAATTCGGGATACTGCAGCAAGAAGTGCTCGACAGTGTCCACTTCGCCGCATTCGCAATGGTCATCGGCGGTCAACCCGAGCGCTGCGAGGCGCGCTCTGAATTTGCCGTGACCAGTAAGCACCTGTGTGCTGTAGTAGTTGGGTGCCACCCAACTGGTTTCCAGGCGTTCGCGAACATCTGGAAGGAATGCGAATGTGGTGCGGCCTTCGGTGGAAACAGACCACCTGCCACATGTCTATTGCTGTGTTTCTCGCGGTTCTAAACGCGTCGGGCTCACAGGCGGCAATGGCTGTTGCGGCCACTTTGGCGTCCTGCCTTTTCTTAAGCCAGTACTCTGCTTGTGGTACAAGCAGGATTAAGTCGACAGGGAGAACACCTGCGATCGCGCAGAGTGCTTCCCCAGCCGTTGTCCGATACGCAGACAGAACGGCTATCAGCGCACGGCGCTGCACGGGGAGGAGGACCTTCACGTCTTTGACGGTGCACAGGTCGAACCATTCCGCAGCGGCATAAGCCGATACTGGGACGAGCACGCGAACCGTACAACGTTTTCAACGACGGGAATCGAAGACCCCATCCTTTACCTGCGAGTCCTCTAAATTTACTGAACAGTGTCCCAACCTTTGCACTGAGATACCTACAGTGTGAATGGACTCGCATCCCTACATCGAGGTGGACGCCAAGATAACACACGGTATTCTTGAATTTAATTTTACCGTCGCCTAATCGGATGGTTGGGGGCCTGTTGGCCAGCGTTGCTTTCTTGGGCGGCTTACGTTTTCTATCCGGCCGGGCTCCTCCCCGTCTACCTATTGGTCGAGTTTGCGCCCCATCACTCCGCATGATTGCTTCGGTTTTGGTGGTGCTAAGCTCGAGTTTAGCTTGTTTACACCCTTCTATTATCGGGACTATTCGGTTCCCTTCCGACTCTAATTTTTTTCGCGAGTCGCCCCGAATGACAACGACGAGGTCCTCCGCATATGTGACAAAATCGTTGCCCACTGAATTTTCGAACGTATTCAGCAGGCCGTCGAACATGAGGTTCCAGCAGATCGGCCCCAGGACCGATCCCTGTGGACACCCGCGTGTAGCCTGCTTAGAGACCTCTTGAGAACCGATAGAGATCCTGACCCAACGATCGGCGAAGCAGTTTGTAAGTACCTCGAAAACGTTCGCTGGGCAGTCTCCCTCGCGGAGGCTTTGCATAACTAAAGGCCACCAAACATTATCGAAGGCTCCCGAGATATCGAACAGCAGCGCAGCAGCGTACCTCTTTTCAGATGCACACACCAAGCGCCGTGCAGCTTCTCTAGAAGTTTGCCTACCACGGAGAGGAGGCAAATCAGTGTATAAGGTTTTGGGTCCTTCACCTCCTTACCCTCACCTATCAAGAGGATTCGGAGGAAACCCTCTTTCCAGCATGAGGGAAAAACGCCCCACTGAAGGCACCCATTAAAGAGCTTTGTGAGCTCTTCGGGTATAATGGCCCATGTCGTCTTGAGGACACCGACCTCTATTAGGTCGGCGCCTGGGGCTTTATTATATTTTATCGTTCGGGCGGCCGCTGCCACCTTATCGAAGGTGAATGGGGGAGAATTTACTGTATCAGGGACGGTATTCGCTGCCGCCCTGATCTGTTGTTGACACGGGGTATCTAACTCCGCCCGGTCATTGGGAACATGGGTGTTTAAGAGTAAGACTGCCGTCTGCTCTATGTCCAGAGTGGACGTCCACCCTTTGCTCAGTGTACTGGATACGCTCCCGGCTCGGAGTTTATTTGCCTGGGCCTTGTATGCACAGCCCCAGGGATCCGAGTTACCCACCGAAGTTACAAATTGCTGCCAGTTTTCGCGTTTGGCAGCCTTGACCTGCCTGCTATATGTACGAAAACTTTTGCGGTACTGTAGCTTCTTGGCTTGATAATCCAGGCTACCGTAACGCGCTTGCATTTGTGGACGACCTTTTTTAACTTGGTCAGTTCTTTTGTCCAACACGGGTTGGACTTCCTAAACTGTCGTTTGCGTGGAATTAACTGGGTGCAGGCGTCGGTGAGGACACCTGTTAGAGTCTTTGCCATTCGCTCTATGGATTCGGCAGAGTCCAGCGCGACAGCCTCAAACCGTTGCCGCGAGAGGCAAGCGAGAGACTCGGCAACATTTTTTCCAGTCTGCCCTGCGAACGTCGAAACGCTCAGGGCGTCAGGTCTCCGGTGCAGCTCTCGGCCGCCCCAGCTGGACCTCTATGGCGCAGCGGTCGCTAGTCGTCCAATCCGGACGCACCTTCCACTTAAGGATAAGTGGGGCGACGCTGGCGATACATAGTGTCACATCGATATATGACATACCGCTGTGGGAGGAATAGGTGGCCGGCTGGGTCGGGTCGTTCACAACTTCTAAGCTATGTTCTGCTCGTTTTTTTTATATAAATATCAATTGTTTTTATGCAGTTATTGTTCTTCAAAGATTGGGCTCCACAAGGCGAAATATTCGTTTACTACATGACATTGAGGTTAACTTTTTCTTAGTTATTCCGCAAAATTCCAGCTAGATTCTTTTATAACTTAATCTATGAGCATTCAAGTATCCAAAACTGTAAAAACATTCTGCGCATTCTTGCGCGTTTGGTAGAAACTGAATATTTTTGATCTGCGTGTAGAATATATTTTTGAACTATAATTGTTGTTCTGTTGTCACCGTACAATCTTTAAGTAGGATGTGCCTTCGGGCACGGCCCGTCAGCGGTGACCTGTCTGACGCGTCCCGGCCTTCCTCGCTGCAGCGGCGGGTCCTGCGCCGGTACCTTCATCGTGCAGCGTTGGCCAAAGTCCGCTCCGAGAAGTAGAATTACTCTTACGAGTAGTGCAGGAGTGGGCGAAGGGGAAGCGTCAATAATGAGCAGGCACGGGTTATGCTGCAATGCAGGGTGTTGTATTCTTGTGCGATATGTAATTGTGTACAGTCGGTATATATTTCGGACGTCTGGAATGACGTGGGCTCGCTCGCTGGTGTCGATGTAATGTACGTGCGCGGCGCGTATGTCAGCGCATCGCGTTTCCGGGTTAGTATTCCCGGCGACGGAGAGCGTCTTCGTACGTCGTGTCCTTTGTCGTGGCAGGAGAGCACGAATCGGGCGCAATCTTCGCCGGTGCCAAGAGCGGGTTAGATTGCCCCGACTGCAGGGTTTTGGAATACACTATTGTGGGGTTGGCGAACTGCGCATCGCCTTGGCCGGTGCCGAGAGCGGGTGAGGCAGATCGCAGCCACCGGGTATAGTGGAGTTAGGTGTTGTGGTAGACGAGATAAGCGTGGCCTTGACCGGTGCGTGGGCGGGGTAGGCCACCTTATCTGTCGGAAAATTGGTGTGTTGGTTTGAGAGGACGAAAGCGAGCGTGGCTGTAGCCGGTGCGTGAGCGGGGTGAGCTACCAGTGATCTCAGAAGTGGCATCCTGCCGCATTGCGGCACGCGTGGTGGGGGAAGGCGAGAGTTGTATGCGTGCCGTGTCCGTGAGCGCTGCGCGCGCACTGTACGTAGACAAGGAAGGAGCTATGCTTTTCGTCTTTCTTCTACCAATGTAGAGAAAAATGACGTTAGAAACTGCGCGCGCACCGTACGTAGAGACAAGGAAGGAGCTATACTTCTCGTCTTCTTTCTCTTTCTATCAATGTAGAGTACAATGACGTCACAAGCTGCGCGCGCACCGTCGAGGACAAGGAAGGCGCTATGCTTCTCGTCTTCTTTCTACCAATGTAGAATAAAATGACGTCAGAAGCTGCGCGCACACCCAATAGAAAGAGACACAGAATTATGCTCCGTCTTCTTTCCACCACGATCGCACGCACGTGCTTCGTTCGGCATGCGACAGCGGTACCGAATTCACTTTTCGGCTGAGCGTTGAGCCGGCTGAAATGGTCAAAAATGCACTTGTACCAAATTTATCTGGCAAGGCGTCATTCGATAGGGGATCAAAAGAAAAACGCTCTATACCAAGTTTCAACCCTCTATCTCCATCAGAAGGGTAGTTATAAGGGAAATAAAAAAATCAGTTTTTGACACATTTCTCGTATTTAGCGGCGCGGAAAAATTCTGAAATAATTTGAGAATATTCAGAACATGTGAATTTATGGTTGGGAATTTTTGCAGATTTTTTTCTAGCAAATCCTAAGCATAAAAAATCAAAAACCCCCCAAAAACACGAAAAATTCTAATTACGTGTTGAAGTTTCTGACCCACAGAATTTTTATAAATGCTGTAGTGAAGTATTGGCATAAGTAGTAACACCAATTTTTTTTAGAGTTTTTGGTAGTGTCCGTCGTAGTGCAAATAAATAAAAACCGATATTTACGACATATTTCGTGTAATAACTTATTGAATACTTAAAATAATTGCGTTTTCTTGATATTGCCAGTCAGTTATACGATGCTCTATGTTTTTGCATGCGAGAGACCAATGTACAAATAAAGGGAATTAAGTTATTTCGAGTTTATTGAAAGTCTGTGTGCACCGTACTTTGAAAAATATTGAACGATAAGCCAACAGCACGAGTAGCTCGTTGGTTAAGCTACACCCATCTGCGACATCGTTGGACATTTTCGTTGGAGGTTCGCGCCCAGGAAGGCTGATCTTTTTTTTCTTTCTAACAACTACACGACAGTAAGCGATATTCACTTACAAATATTTTAAACATACTTCTATAATATTTAACTGTATTGTGTATGAAATATGTATGCACGCATTGCGTTATTTATGTGACCTTTACTTATATTTTATCACCCAATGAAGCTTCCAATGCGTGTAATGCATTCGAACACAGGAACATTCTACGAATCTGCTAGTATAAGTATTTTATTCTCCAAATATACATTTTCACGTGGTCTTCCACGCCACCCATGAGGTGCCACGACTAGCGCGTTCGGTTTGTTTATTGTGGACCTTCGCCAGTAGCCCTATTGTACCACATTTTTAATTTATTAAATTACAGTGCTGATGGGATATGTGTAAAGAAAAGCATATTTTCAACACATTACAGCAATCACCACACGACAGATTTCTTAAACGTAAAGACATGCGGTCTGACACAAGTGAGGCCAGACCAATTTTTGCTGTACCTCTCCTGTTCGGAGAGGTACGGTCTGACACAAGTGAGGCCAGACTAATTTTTTTTTGCTGTACCTCTCCTTTTCGGAGAGGTACGGTCTGACACAAGTGAGGCCAGACCAATTTTTGCTGTACCTCTCCTGTTCGGAGAAGTACGGTCTGACACATGTGAGGCCAGACTAGTTTTTTTTTGCTGTACCTCTCCTTTTCGGAGAGGTACGGTCTGACGCAAGTGAGGCCAGACCAATTTTGTTTTTTGTTTAGACTAGGATTTACCATAAAATAAACTATTCTATGGTACACATTAGTCTTATACATTATGAGACGAGCAGGGAGTAGCAATGTCTGCTGCATGTTCTGTGACTATTTTACGGGAACATGCAGGATATAAAGTTTTACTTGACATGAGAGACAAATGTCTCTCAGTGACATTTAAGTTCTTAGCAGTTTCCCTTCTCGCCTTTAATGCCGACTTTACAACACAAGTGGCATTTACATTAGCGGACGACAGTTTGTTTCTTTTTTTTGTTTTTAAATCTGCCAAGAGGGAAAAGATTCTATCCGAATCAGCATTTGAATTCGGGAGGGACCTTACAGCATTTACAAGACCCTGCAAATTGGGATATTGACGAAGGCGGAAAATTTCTTCCCACATTTCGTCAAAATTAAATTTTAAGAAGTAATCTTTTTCTGTTGCTTCAAAATGTTCATACAGAGCGAACCATTCCGATCTTAGACCATTGTTAATTCCCTTTATTTGTACATTGCTCTCTCGCATGCAAAAACATAGAGCATCGTATAACTGACTGGCAATATGAAGAAAACGCAATTATTTTAAGTATTCAATAAGTTATTACACGAAATATGTCGTAAATATCGGTTTTTATTTATTTGCACTACGACGGACACTACCAAAAAATCTAAAAAAAATTGGTGTTACTACTTATGCCAATACTTCACTACAGCATTTATAAAAATTCTGTGGGTCGGAAACTTCAACACGTAATTGGAATTTTTCGTGTTTTTGGGGGGTTTTTGATTTTTTATGCTTAGGATTTGCTAGACAAAAATCTGCAAAAATTCCCAACCATAAATTCACATGTTCTGAATATTCTCAAATTATTTCAGAATTTTTCCGCGCCGCTAAATACGAAAAATGGGTTAAAAACTGATTTTTTTATTTCCCCTATAACTACCCTTCTGATGGAGATAGAGGGTCGAAACTTGGCATAGAGAGTTTTTATTTTCATCCCCTATCGAATGACGCCTTGCCAGATAAATTTGGTACAAGTGCATTTTTTACCATTTCAGCCGGTTCAACGCTCAGCCGAAAAGTGAATTCGGTACCGCTGTCGCATGCCGAACGAAGCACGTGCGTGCGATCGTGGTGGAAAGAAGACGGAGCATAATTCTGTGTCTCTTTCTATTGGGTGCGCGCGCAGTTTCTAACGTCATTTTTCTCTACATTGGTAGAAGAAAGACGAAAAGCATAGCGCCTTCCTTGTCTACGTACAGTGCGCGCGCAGCGGTCACGGACACGGCACGCATACAACTCTCGCTTTCCCCCACCACGCGTGCCGCAATGCGGCAGGATGCCACTTCTGAGATCACTGTGAGCCACCTCGTCCGTCGGATACTGTTGGTAGGTTTTGGGTAATAGAATTTTACTTATCGTCGTGCTTCTAATCTCTCTAGTTTACTAATTCGAGTGGTCGTTCGATAGTTCGCGATTTATACGGAAGTTACCGCCTTCTATGGCGATAACTATGTGGCACGGCGCGAATTGATCGGAACCTGGGCCCGTCGTTGCGGAGTCTTCCGGATACGACTACGTTTTCACGCGGCGAGCTTCCTTGTGAGTTCGCGATCTCTGGGCTTATTCAGCGCGTCAGAGGATTGATCGAAGAATCGATGTCTACCCGTCGCGGATCGGCGCCTTATATACCCGGGCCGCGTGAGGGGAGGTACGTGGCTCGTGATGGGAAGTACCGTTATAGTCTTCCCCTCACGTGCTCGGGTATGATTAGGCAGGTAAGTGTGCGTCGCGGTTCGTCACCTTACCGGCCACGCGGTGTTCGTGCGTGTAGGGCTCGCTCTCCTATTACTCCGGGTCTCCGCCGGGCGCGCGCCGGTGCGATCTCCTTGTGCCGGCGCGGGCCTCAAAATTTGTACGGTTACACTGTTCATATTACATTAGTTAATATAAAACAAATAACATAATATCTAAATTTATAATTATTTTTCATACATTTTTTTTTTTTGTTGGGCTCGAAATTTGTTTTTTTACCAGGTTATTTTCTTTTCATTTTGACCAGGTACAGCTGAAAAAAATTAAAAATCACGTTCAAGCACCAAGACGGTACTTTTGTCCCGCTAGATTGTCAAAATAACACACTGTGCGGCGGGCCGCATCCACGTCCGCGCGTCACCTCAGAGCGAATCACATATGTGCCATAAATCTATGACAGCCGCACGCTCGCTGCCGATCATTGCACCAATCAGCGGTCTCGAGCCGCTAACTAGTGTCCAACAGCGCGGCCACTCAGAATCACGAACGAGATCACGTGGTGACACGTCACATCCGTCCGCATCGTCTCGCTGCGGGCATGCCGCTTCGGCGGCCATTCTGTTCAACGTCTTGACGGTAAGCACACGTGTTTAAGGAACTCACAGTTCATTATCGTGTTATTCATCCACCAAACCAACGAGCAGATCATGCCCACGCACAACAGACACACCCACTATATCAGATCATTATTCACCGGCGTTTTCGTAACTGCGATACTCCAAAAATAGAGCAAATCATTTGAGTGCCACGTGGCGGTAGTTCACCGGCAACCACGGCGCTCGTTCATCAGTAGCAGCTCACTTCTTCAGCAGAAGCATAGCCCAGATCACCCAGGTACTCATTACAATTCGTCAATTCACTCAGATTCAAGTGGAGAGTTCAATGTGTGCGACCTAACCTTACTATTTTTGAGCACTCTACATTAGTTGCAGCTCATTCAGATTCATCCGGTTGCACACAATTATACCTCCCGTTATTATTCTTGCTTCAATACATCATCGCACTCACCCAGTCCACATATTTCCCCACGACTGTCACCAGATACAACACCTTATACCGGCAGAGTTATATTCATTCTGTAACGAGACCAAGGACGCAGCAGCGTCCGCACCTAGCGATTCCGAATAATCGTGAAAAGCCAACAATCGCGTCAGGCCATTGACCCGAGCCGCCGCGTATCGAAACATCTAGAAGCGCCTAGAAGCATCGAGAAGCGTCTCGAAGCTTCTAGAAGATTCCGGATAACTTCAGAGCATTACATGTACCGCGCGCATGCGAACCAAGACGCAGCATCCAATACAGCTGCGGAGCTTGTTGATCATACGTAGAAGCCTAGCAACGAAGTAATATAAATGCCGATTCCCGACTGCGACTCGTTCTCTAGTATTCCTGCGGGAGAGGACGAGGTAAGACCATCGGCCGCCCGCGGTAAACTCTGAGCAAATCCTATGGGAGAGGACGAAGCTTTGCTATCGGCCGCCCAAGGAAGCGAGACAGGATACCTCCATGGGAGAGGACGAAGCTTTGCTATCGGCCGCCCATGGAAGCGAGACAGGATAGCTCCATGGGAGAGGACGAAGCATTGCTATCGGCCGCCCATGGAAGCGAGACAGGTTAGCTCCATGGGAAAGGACGAAGCATTGCTATCGGCCGCCCATGGCAGCGAAATAGGACAGCTCCATGGGAGAGGACGAAGCATTGCTATCGGTCGCCCATGGAAGCCAGATAGGTAGTTCCATGGGAAAGGACGAAACCTGGTTATCGGCCGCCCATGGAATAGGAAAGGACGGTTGAAATAAACCGGCCGCCTGTTACAGATATAGGGATACGAGTAGACTTCTCGTGTTAGAAATTCTGTGCTGGGAAAGAGCGGTTTCAAACTAGCCGTACGCCCGTTAGAGATAAAAACTGTAAAGTCCGTCAATAATTCGTTGTTAGCCATCGGCGTTGTCCAATGAATAATTGAGACACATCTGTAAGAACAAAATGTATCTAACATAAAAAATAAATATTCTGTCCTTAGAACCCAACTCAGCGAATCCTATTCCTTCAAACTCCATCCTACAATTCTAGATTTTTTACTCAACAGGTAGACTAAGGCTTGACTTTGTAAGTCTGGTTTCGGCCTGTCCCAAAGTTGACGGTTTTCGAGTCGCTTGCCAATCATTAGTTTACTACAAATCAGCATTCAGTCTAACCTCAGTCAACATTCCAGTCGTCTTTGGGAAGTTATGCCGACTGACAGTCGACTAATAGTATACTCTGTGCTATGTGGGTTAACACCCGAAGGATTATTTAAAATACAAATTTACAGTGTTCTTGACACTCTATTGCCCCCAATAGATTGGCGTTACGAAAAAATGAAATCTATTTGTAACGATTTTTGCTTTTTGTATGGCTCGTCCTTGTGTGTTGCTGATTTAAAAAAATCGGCTGCAGATCTCGCGATTAAACATAGCAAAGATTTGAACCAGTACGAATTCGTCTGTGAAATTGAAAATTTTAAGTTCGAAACAACGACACTAATACAAAATATACAAACTTGTAACCGTACATTTTGAGAGCCGCGGCCGAGCAAGAAGATGATACCGACACGCGCCCAGCGGAGACACCCGAAGGTAAGAGACGAGCCGCACGCGCACCGCCACTCGCGTAGCCGGTAAGGCGACGAGCCGCGAGACCGTCTTACCGGCCTGACAACACCTGTAATCGTACCGCGCCACAGAGGTATCGCCGCAATGGCGGTAAGTTCTCATCACGCACGTCCGTTAAAAGATTCACGGCGATCAAATAATACACGGCACTTGGTGCCGAAATCAATTACAGCACAGAAATCCATACACCCGCACCTACCACATAGATCCAACGGATGAGGTGGCCTACCCCGCTCACGCACCGGTCATGGCCACGCTCATTTCGTCAGCACAAAAACTCAAATACCACGATACCCGGTGGCGGTGGTACGCCTCACCCGCTCTAGGCATCGGCACAGGGTACTCACTGCTCGCCATTCCTACCCAGCCTCTCAAAAATCGACGACCTCTCACCTACGGTCAGGGCAGCCTCACCCGCTCTTGGTACCGGTCAAGGCTGCGCCTGATTCGAGACATCCTCACCAGACAGAGACGACGACAAACCCCGACACATTATAATAATACAAGACGCCAATACCGAGAGCGCGATACCCCGGAGGCAACGACGTGCCACGCGACGCCCACGCACACACGCGCCGCGTATAATCCACATCACATTGAGACTAACGAGCGCACGAAGCGACTATACACCAGCGGAGCCGGTGTCGACTCTACATACATCGATCCTGAAAATACACAAACATACATTGCAGCATCAAACGGTCACACGATTCATTTAAATAAAACTTTCTTCGTCCACTCCAAAACCTCTGCCACTGCGATCAGTAGGGCATCCCACGAGCGAACCCTGGCCGCTTCGACAGGAGCGGGAACCCGCACAGGACCGCCAAGGGAGGGAAGGCAGGCCCGTGCCCCGTCAGACGCGTCACCACTGACGGACCGCCCAACGACGCACGCTTTCCACGACACCACGGAAAAGCGTACTTTGACAAACTACATCGCCGCTTAAAATTCTACAGGTTCTCATGATTTTTGACTAACTGAATCTTACCCAAACATCAATGTTGCTCTTCGTCTATTTTTAACACTTGCCGTGTCTATTGCTTCGTGCGAGAGAAGTTTTAGCAAATTAAAATTAATAAAAAATGATTTAACCCTTAGTAGCCTGATTTACGAAAGTGATTTATTTTTAATATTACTGTGTTTGCTTGAGGGTCTAGATGAAGGGAAAAATAGGAAAAATAAAAATTAAAAGATTGGTATCAAAATTGAAACTCTAGGTTATTAAGGGTTCAGATCAACAAGAACGGTTATCCAATCTGTCTATTATTTCTATGGAATTTGATATTGTTAAAAACATAAATTATGATCATGTGATTAATGAATTTGCTGAAATGGAAGCCAGAAAAGTGTTGTTACGTCCTGCGTCCTTCACCCGCCCGCAAATTTTTACTTTTCTAAATTATTCAAGAATTAACTAACCGATTGCTCTCGCAGCAGTCTGCTGCTCGTTCAATAGTTCTAAGATTTGTTATAACTCAACTGTAGGAATGTAGTGCGGTTCTCACGGACCGCCGTTAGCGATAAGACGCGCCGCGTGCGACAAGTAAAGGTAACCTACACCCGGCCGATAGCCGAGACGACGCGAGTAGCAAACGAGCGAAGCGTACGGGACATGGCGAAAAGAATCTCGAAAAGATAAGACACGTACGGCCGAGTCCTGGGAAAGGCATCTATCGCGCCGGTCCCAGGATATAACGCTGATGCAGTGTCAGCATGGGAACGCCGCTCAGCAGAGCGTGGCAGCTATATAGGGCAGTAGGAGACCTTTTTCGCACACTTACTTGTTGGACATTTTTCGCTTCACTTCTGTCTGTGCAGTGCTTCGAACTGCACCGTTGTTCGCGTATTAAGAGTTCAAGTGCGGGTGCGAAGCGTAACACCCGACTTAGTATTTACCTTCGATATCTCTTAAGTGAATCAAGTCTAACGAATAGAATCGAATCAAGTCAAGTCAAGTCAATAGAATGAAGTTAAGTCTAGTGAATAGTTAACGCGATAGAATCCGTGACATCGTTCCTGCATCTCGTCGAGCAACCTCAGGTCTGAACAATTCTTCAACTTGTGTAATACAACTAATTATAAGTAACCTGCGTGGTCGAGACACTGCGTCTAGTCCCGACCTCCGACCCCCCGCTCGCGACAACGAAAAGGAACCGTTCCACTTCTTCAAATTGTAGGGTTCGATCAGTTAATAAACACTAAGTAAACAATCTCGTGAATCACCTACCCTACCACCTATCCTCGCGACGCGCACACATACACCCGCGTAAAACCTGGTTATCCGAGTGTGCTCTGAGTCTAATCAAACGGGGCATTGCACCCCTTCGCTTCCCCGCAGTAACTTGGGCTACCTAAACCACCGGGCGCGTCAACCAAGCGTTTTTCGCTTCCACCGTAGAGCTTGTGCCTGAGGTCACCTAGCGAGCAATACCTCGCTGTCACCGCGAACCTCCGAGTTCCGGCGACCCCTAGAGCGACACGTTCGCTGCCACCGTAACACCTCCGTGTTCCGGCGACTTCTAGGGCGATTCATTCGCTGCGACTACGTGGCACTCGTTCCGGCGACCACTAGCGTCCTTCGCTGTGATCGTAGCTTCCCAGCTGCTTTCGACAACGCGCACCACTGATCTGAACTTCCCCAGATCACCCTTGTCCGTTTGTTCGAGAATCTCGCGATTCCCGGTATGAGGAAAGGAGAGGGAATGAAAGGAAAGAGGAAAGGGGGGAAATGAGAAGATCTATTGGCGGTGGAGAGGTTATGTTTCCACGTGGTCTACAATGTCCGTTTAACAGAGTCTTTATTGTTTCATAAAAATAGTGGTCACGGGTGCTCTACGGTAGTGTAAGTAACAGTCATAATGAGCGAGATAGTCAATTGTGTTAATTGCATCCGCGTTACAATGAGTAGTACCTATTACGGGTGCACGTGCACGATTCGCGCCGCGTAAAGAGCCTGCGTCGTCGGTGTTGATGTACCGTGTGTATTTCTCAGCGTTTAGTCCGGGATTTTTGCGTGTGCAAGTCCGTGATATTGCGAGTCGATCCAATTTAACAATGTGTGAGATAAACTAGAATAACCGTGATTGCGAAAGTTCTCGTGCGTTCTCGTTAACTGTTGAGACGATAATGGCCGACGAAACCGGCGGGAACGCCGCCCGCGTGCCGCGCGCGTTAAAGGCGCGCTCGCATGAATACCGCGTGTGACTCGGTCCTCAGGCCGCCTTGAGGATGCCGCGACGATGATTGGTCGGCGTCGCGAAATTCCCAAACACCGTTCGAACTACCTTCCGGGCAAGACCGGTTCACGCTCTACACTGAGCCCCTAGAACCGGAAATCGTACCATCCATGTTGGCAATAGCCGAGATTCGCGATGACTCGAATATAGAGACCATAGAGTAAGGAAACTGCGCGGGACGGGGCCCAACGAGGAACCCTCACAAAGGGAAACGTAAGCATTATCGCACGCAATAAGCGACTACACGGAGCCGTAACCATTCGGACGCAAGAATACTTTTAGAGCCGTAATCATTCGGACGCGAGAATACACGTAGGTTTAGTGTCAATCCAGGACACCGAGTAGATTAAGGCGCGTGCGTCGTCCCAGCGAGCCGCTCCGCTGACACGTCAAATCTCTTATCGGGCCGGTCACTTCGTCTGACTTCCGATCCCCGGTATACCCGGTGTACGCAGGGTGCCGAAAAATGGAGGACGTAACAGTGTTAATAAAATAAATCTTATTAAATCTATTGTAATGTATTTGTTTTATTATTTTCCTAAATGTAATTAATTAAGGGGCCTAAATGCAAATTCTTGCACAGGGCACAGCAATGGCTAGTTACGGCACTGCTCAAAGATACAGTTCCCAGATTTCTTACTGATCAATGAAAAACCAAATAATTGTTGCTACATCAAAGAGCAAACAATTGTAATTATTCATCATATCTGCCAAAATGAAACGGAAACACCTGTCATCATCGGTCGGAAATTTTTTACGACAAAGCCTTTGCCGATGTATCCATGTGACTCAAGCCATATGCCCAGTAAACACCAGACAACTTTAAGAGGACTTCAAAGTCATCGTTTTTGAGATGTCTTATAAGTCGTCTTAATTGTAAAATAGTATGTTTTTTTAATTTTCCAATCCTAACTAACTTTTTCGCACTTGTTCTTTGTTTCGTGTAAAACGGTATTTTTTACCAACGTGACAACCGGACAACCGACTGTTCGAAGTTATGTCGAATAACGACAGGCAATATACTGGTGGGTTTGTGGGTGGACACCTCAATAAGACCAGTAAGTTTTGATCAATTTAATAGGTGGCTCTTGATATTTGTTCAAATATAATTGCAGTGTAACATTGCAATGCAACCCAACAATTTATTATTGGAGGTTTTATATTTATGTACAGAACTTGGCAGTAAACTAAAAGCACGTGTCCGTCTGATCCAAGAGAGGGTTTTGAACCGCTATGTGGTGGTAAATGGGCCAAGCACGAGTGGGTTGCATATTGCAAATACACTGGTCCCACATGCAACACATCATTTTCAGAAAACAAGTACGTACACAAATGGTCCCAAAAGTTTTATTTGCCAGGCGCAACGTACATCATTTTCAATAAAAGAGTATGTCATAACCTCAAAATTAAAATACTTCAACACAACTTAAAATTTAAGAAAATGCAGTGGCTTAATAGTGAATTACTTATTTTTACACAGTTACATTAGACTTCCCCCTTAATTCCTATCTTATTCTTTATGCACTTGATTGTCTCTCTCTCCCTCTCTCCCTCTCAAAAGCTCGAAGTATAAACAGACCCTAAAAATTTAAACTATACTAAGTAATCAAACCTCAAAATTGGATTTAACAATCAATATGGCTGAACATGGTGGATCAAATATGGAAGTTGAAGTAGCTCCAGTTGCTGTTGCTGGCCCATCACGTGTGATTGTTGATGCTAGCAACCCCAACTTGGTGGTCCCTAATGCTAAGAAAGCAGTGGCTCCGCAGGAGATAGAAAAGAAGATGAAAATAATAAAGTTCATGGCAAAAGCACACAATGAAATTTTGATTTCCCTAATGGGAGTTGAGGCGGACGTGATGAATCTATCGTTGGGAGATCAGATTCCCAATATACTATTCACTACTTGTACAATTTTACGGCAACGACACAACCAAACCGGAGGCAAATTGGAACAGCGCATTGCTGGTACCGATTTTAAAGTGACATATTTGGATAGAGAATATACCAAAGGTAGAACTGCTATAACAACTCTTGTCTAAGCTAGAGCAGTGGAGTGTGGTATTCTATTCGCAAAACATGAGCAGAATGATCCACTCGATTGGTATGGGATTGCAAATCCACTATTGAATCTCTTGACTGGGTTTGCATTAAGACGGAAAGAACTACGACTTGGACATCATCACATGCCAATAGAACGAAAGAATAAGATTGAAAAAGATGTTAATTTGGCACAGTATGGGATATATGGAGTCCACCATGTCCTTTGTGAGGGTGTAACATTTCCTCCTAAAAAAAGAGCCTTGATGTCGCAAAAACAGTTGGACCTATGACTGCTTTGTTTTGTTATTTGAAATCTGGTAGAAGATATTGTAAAAAATGGGAAGACGCGGTAAAGCGGTGTTTCGCACATTTCCCTGAAATAGACACAGTGATGCAAATTATAAAAGAAAAGGACCCTTCAGAGATTGGAACATTGATTTTTCTAATTGCTGATGTCGCATTGATTGTAACAACAAGACAAGCTACAAGAATGTTCCCACCGCCTGCTGCTTTTTCGTGGATAATTATGAAGGATAATAAACTTGGAAACACGGAATATAAATCAGAAAATGTTATTAAGAATATCAATTTCTTTGGACATGGAGCATTTATATTCTACAAGATCTATATGAGCAAATTTTGGTCTTTGAATTTGAATGGAGGAACGGATAGCATGGCCAAGCAAATTTGTTATCACTCCATGTTTGGAACTTATAAGGAGGATTTAGGCGTATTGACTAATATAACCAATGAAGCTAATTGGGATACCAGGGAACAATTGGGTGGTGTTTTCAAACAAGCGAATACAAAAGGAGTTCCAATATTATTTAATCCAGATCAACAATTCGACAGATACTATTCGAAACTCTCACAAGCCAACCAGACTGGATTGCTGACGTTTTCATATAGCCAATTAACATCTGCTATAGTGGCAAAACAAAAACGAAATTTGACGACGCATTCTTCGACCATCTTGCAACTGAGAAGACAAGAGCAGCGGGTGGCCAATCTTTACAAGCACTAATTACCCCATATTCTACTTTAAGAGAGGAACTACGTATCATGTTTGAGAGTAAAGGTGGATTTATAGATGCGGGAACAACTGGGTGGAGAAAGATTTAAAACATCACAGCTACTTTAGAACCACCAGAAACAGAAGATATTACAATTCAAGCTACTGGAAAATTCTTCCTGGGGAAAAATTGATATTGTTCTTTCATTACATTATTTTATAACTTTTTATATAAATCATTATTCTAGACTATATTAGTAGATACGAATTGACTATTTACGTTAAAAGAAAAAAAAAAAAAACAAGGAAAATCGCATGATTTTAAAAGACTGCTAGTACCACAAATAAAAAGTGGAGAGAGAAAGCAGTGAGGACAATATATATTTTATTTATCTTATATATGTAATAATGGGGCTATAGTGTTAAGACATTATATGTATATTACTACCGCGATGGTAGTAAACCTGAAATGTAGCTACTGGAGTTAAATAAATATCTATCTATATCTATCCCTCCCTCTCCCTCTCTCCCTCCCACCCTCTCTCCCCCCCCCCCTCACTCTCTCTCTTACATCTATTTACTGGAAAGTAATATTTACATGACAATAAAGAAGATTACGCTCCAATATTGCAATAAGAACTTACTTAAATGTTAAATGTCTCTGAAATCTGAAAATTTTAATAATAATGTTAAAATGTATAACAATTTATTTCAAAATAGATTTCAATGTGGAGGCATCACCGACAGATTTTGTTGTTGACAACCAAAGAAACGAGAATTATTCAGCAAGACCAGATGACAACCTACATGAAATAAGAGAAGTTGCTGATGTTGCTGAAGACGAGGAGGCCGATACAAACATGGACGATGACATGTCTTACAATACTGAGAACAATGAGGATGGAATAAATACCATCTATTTACTTGAAAGTAATATTTACATGACAATAAAGAAGATTACGCTCCAATATTGCAATAAGAACTTACTTAAATGTTAAATGTCTCTGAAATCTGAAAATTTTAATAATAATGTTAAAATGTATAACAATTTATTTCAAAATAGATTTCAATGTGGAGGCATCACCGACAGATTTTGTTGTTGACAACCAAAGAAACGAGAATTATTCAGCAAGACCAGATGACAACCTACATGAAATAAGAGAAGTTGCTGATGTTGCTGAAGACGAGGAGGCCGATACAAACATGGACGATGACATGTCTTACAATACTGAGAACAATGAGGATGGAATAAATACCAACGACTTGATGAGATTGGAACAAGAGACACACGAACCAAATACATGCTGTTGTAAGTAAATTCTATCAATTTGTTATTCTACATAAATTTCGGTTTACTTTTTATTTTAATAGACATTAAAAAAAAAATGTATTGTTACGTCCTGCGTCCTCCATCCGCCTTTCTATGGCCATGTTCTCGCAACGGGTTCACCGCACCGCGTATTCCTCCCATTAGCAGTAAGTCGCATAGACGAAATAAGAGCCGGCGCACCGCGCCACCGAAATTCCTTCACGTAACGCTGACACGCGCCCGCCCCAGCCCGCAGGTTAATCACACGACAATCGATCAGCAATCCGCGACAATGGCGATCCGAAAACGCCGACACAAGTTCCGCGAAGCGCCTAGCCACCGTCAGCTAAATCCACTATTTAAATAAGCGCGGAGCCACAGAGCAATCAATTACAATTATCAGTCTCATAGCTAACGTCAACCTCAGGTCCGGCACCAAGTCCCGTCAGTTCAGTTTCGGCAACTCGTTCGCCTAAATTCTTCGTTGTCAGGCTCCCAGCAGCCAAGCTCTAGTTTAATAAGAACAGTTGTGATCAATCTTCCTGACCCTACAACAACCTCCAAGAACCATTCGACCATCCTCTGAGACACTTCAACTAAACGACCACTGCGACATCCTCAAACCGCCGCGATCTTCCCTTCAGCTACCGGTTCACACTTTACTCGGCAGTTTCGGCTACATTCCCATTCCAACCTAGGGACCCCAGTGATCACCGAGCCATCTGCGAACGTGGACGCCTTCCTGGCCTTCCTCCGCGGTAGCTCGCCCACTGGACCAGGATCGAGCCCATCAAGTAGGGTGACTAGTAGCGAGATAGTTCGGAAGTCTTCCCGGCCTCTTGCACCACACTCCTACTGCCCTTGCCGATCGCTCTCCCTGGTATGGGAAAACCCCGGAGTAAGTGAACTGGAACCAGCCGAAACCTCCGCAGCTTTGTCGTTTACAAACCACCACTGAGATTCAACCGTCGCGCAGGTCCCCGCCGCCACCGGAAGAGGCCCCGCGCCGGTAGACTGGTACGGGCCCGAAAGGAACGAGAAAGGCTCCGGGAATATCTGGCCGCCCAGCTCGAAACCGAGGTCTCAGCACCCCCGACCAACCCCTCTCACTCCTACGGCCCCAGCGGGGCCCGTCCTTCCTCCCCCAGTCCCAACTATTCCCCTATCCACACCCCCGAACCGAACCTTCCCCCTGATCCTGTCCCAGCAGAATCCTTCGCCGATCCATATATATATGACGACGAACGCGGCAGGCACTATCTGTACCCGCCTGCCGCATACGTGCGTGACCTAGTCGACGGAGTCCCGTCAACCGTTACGGTGACAGAAATCTACGAGGACTCGGACATCGAGATACTGAACTAAAAGTGTAATGGCGATTCCGCAATAAAGCTCGACTAAGGACCACCGAAACGTTGACGTTTTCCCCTTCCCTTCTCTCCAACGCAATCATAAACACTAAGGTAACCAGTAGGCCGGTTAAACTCCCGCCGAAGCCACAAGCAGTAGAGCCGTAACCATTCGGACGCGTTCACACACATTAAAGTAACCAGTAGGCCGGTTAAACCCCCGCCGAAGCTACGAACGGTAGAGCTGTAACCATTCGGACGCGTTCTTCCTACATTCCGCGATACGTCAGTCCGCCGCTCTACTGACGGATAAACCCCCTTTTCGGTGCGATCCCTCCTTCCGTCCGCCCTCGATCCCCGGTATACCCGGTGAACGCAGGGTGCCGAAAAACGGAGGACGTAACATATTATTTGTTGTGTGGTAAATCAGGATCAACACTTTCACGTTCACCCCGTGATTTCGATTTTTATTGTCTTTCGATGTAAGTGGTATAATGTTTATGCTGTCGCCTCATGGACCTGACTGTAGACCAGGATTTTATACTGTGATCGCCTTGTGGACCTGATTGTGGATCAGGGTTTTAGCTACGCCTGTACGTTCACGTCTTTATGTTTTTTGCTCAATCCGGGTCGCGATTACGCCTCAACGTATGTGTACGCTGGATCGCGACAACGCCTCGGATGATGGTTATAGAATATCGCTATTTTTCACTTTTACTGCTTGCTACGCTCGTTTACTCGCTTGCTACGCTCGTTTACTCGCTTGCTACGCTCGTTTACTCGCTTGCTACGCAACTGCTCGTCTTCGCGACCGCGTCTCTCCGTCGTGTCTCGACCGGAGAAGAGGCGCGATCACGTCATTGGCGCGTCTCATTAGACACCGCCCATCGACAGATCGCGCGTACAAATATTTCGATCGCCGCGGACGCGAGTCGACCTTTGCGGGACTGTTTGATCCCTTAGATGACCGCCGCCGCTCTGTTGGAGTGCGGATCGGCCTTGTATGCGTGAACGTACACACGCAGCTGGCCGTTTGATACATAAAGCTTTTGTCTTATGCTACGTCGTGCACGACTACCTATATTTAGAACACAACATTATTTATTATTTTATTTCAGCCGGATGTCGAGAATTATTTCTTAAATCGATTCAAAAATGGATGAATTAATTTTATTAATAAACAGTGGGACTGCAACGAATACAAATAAGGGCAAAATGTGCAAACAAATATTTCCATTATTACCCATGTTACCAGCAGAAAACATTGATGATCTCAAACTATTCGATCAAAACCTGGCTGACACCGGCCACGGGGAAATGAAATTACAATTCGTAATACGTTTATTCCATTAAATTAATTAAACTATGTACGTTAAAACATTATTTATTATGTTACGTCCTCCGTTTTTCGGCACCCTGCGTACACCGGGTATACCGGGGATCGGAAGACAGACGAAGTGACCGGCCCGATAAGAGATTTGACGTGTCAGCGGAACGGCTCGCTGAGACGTCGCACGCGCCTAAATATACTGGGTGTCCTAGATTCGACGTTAAACCTACGTGTATTCTCGCGTCCGACTGGTTACGGCACAAAAGCGTTAGCGTCGCTGGTGACTCGGAATTACACCAACCTAAGAGTTTATTCGCGTCCGAATGGTTACGGCACAGAAAAAGTGAGCGTCGCTGGTGACTCGGAATTACACCAACCTAAGAATTTACTCGCGTCCGAATGGTTACGGCACAGAAAAAGTGAGCGTCGCTGGTGACTCGGAATTACACCAACCTAAGAATTTACTCGCGTCCGAATGGTTACGGCACAGAAAAAGTGAGCGTCGCTGGTGACTCGGAATTACACCAACCTAAGAATTTACTCGCGTCCGAATGGTTACGGCACAGAAAATGTGAGCGTCGCTGGTGACTCGGGGTGCTCTCTGGTTATGGGTTTGAGCGGGAGAATAGTTGCGATCCGTGGATATGACCACTGACCTCGGCCCCGAACCGTGGTGCGCCGAAAGTGGTTGAGGAGCCACGATCGTAGCGAGGGGGCCCGCCGCAGGCCAACGAAACCTGTGAGCTGATGTCGCGCGAAAGATTCGCAGAGGGGTCACCGGAACTCGGAGGTTCGACGGTGCCCACGGGATATTGCCCGCACGGCGACTCAGGCACAGGCTCGAAGGCGGCAGCAAGGACCACTCGATTTATGCGCCCGGCGATTTCGGTATCGCGGGAAGAAAAGGGGTGAAATCCCCTGTCTAATTACACTCAGAGAACACTCCGATAACCAGGTTTTACGCGGGTGTGTGTGTGTCGCGTTGCGAGGATAGGTGTGCAGTAGGTGATTCACGAGACTGTGTACATGCTGTTTATTGGTTGATCGAATCCTACAATTTGGAGTGGAACGGCTCCACTTCGTTATCGCGACCGGAGAATCGGAGATTGAGACTAGACGCAGTGTCTCGATCACGCAAGTTACTTATAATTAGTTGAATTTCAAAGGCTTCACCACGATGGTTGCCTAGAATGGTCCGAATTACAATGCTTGATCACGCGGATCACTTATAATTAGTCGAATTTCAGAGGCTTCACCACGCTGGTTGCCTAGAATGGTCCGAATTACAAAGACTGCTTGGTTACACAAACCTGGTGTTGCCTGACGAGATACAGGAACAATGGCACTGATTCTACCGCGTTGGTTATTCACTTGGACTTAACTTGATTCTATTGACTCGACTCGACTTGCCTTGATTATATTCGTTACACTTGATTCACTTGAAAGATACCGAAGGTAAATATTAAGTCGGGTGTTACGCTTTGCACCCGCACTTGAATCCTTTATACGCGAACAACGGTGCAGTTCGGAGCACTGCACCCAAAGAAGTGAATTGAAGTAAAACGTTCAACGAGTAAGTCACAAGTCCCGAACAGTAAGTCGCAACCAAGAGTAAGTGATGACCAAGAATGCGGTGGTGACCAAGAGTGCGCATACAGGTGTTTGCCGTAACCAAGAGTGTCCGAAAAGGGTCTCGTACTGCCCTATATAGACGCCGTGCTCCGCTGAGCGGCATTGGCATGCTGACACTGCATCAGCGTTATATCCTGGTGCCCTTCCCAGGACTCAATCGTACGTGTCTTATCTTAAATAAGGGTCCGTGAAAACCGTGCTACATTCCTAAAGTTAGATTAGAATAAATCTTAGAACTATCGAGCGAACGGGAGACTGCGGCGAGAACGATCGAATAGATATTCTCGAATAATTTAGAAAAGCAAAAAATTGTGGTGGGCGGGTGGAGGACGCAGGACGTAACAATTAATTTTAATAATATTTCAGGAAGGAAAGATCGATTGACTTTGGAGGCGAAACAATGGAAAAAAACATTAAAAATATTATGACAGTCGTTATGACTGACGAAGTAGCCACGGCTTGCACGTGAATCATTTCCAAACCGAGGGAAACAAAAATTTTTAATTATAATTTCCCCAAAATCATAAGTAGTGAGTTATCCATTTTGCTTTTATAAAAATGTCATTATTCCCTTTTCTATACGTTTGTTAAATTTATAATCGTATTTGTTTTAGCATACATTGCAGGGAAACATAACTGTTCGGAGGAGTCTATAAAAAAAGGGATGCAGCTCTGGCTCCAGAAAGCAGGGGATAGGATTCGGGGACGCCGTCAGCAAGCTGAAGACTATTTATGAAGCAGTGTCAGCATTATGATAATAAATACTTGAAAAATAATAATGTCTGTTTTATATACGATTTTTTATTCTAATTGCAACCTAACCTATAAACCTATTAAAAACCTAGGGACCTCTGTTTAGTTCTCTTAAATGTGGACTTTTTAGTTCTCTTCAAGTCAACTTTTCATGTCGCTTAATGTCAACTTTTTAGTTCTCTTCAAGTCGACTTTCCAATTCTCTTAATGTCGACCCTTTTTAGTTATTTTGAAGTCGACCCTTTTCAATTCTCTTAAATGTCGACTTTCTAGTTCCCTTAAAGTTGTCTTTAAAGACAATTTTCTGGTTGGACATTGGACATCTTTTTCCGCAAAGAAAAGGCGACCTTTAAGATGTCTTGAAAGACATCTTTGATCACATAAAAGTTGTCTTAAAGAGCGCTTTAAGTTAACTTTTTGTTTACTGGGGACCTTAATGCCTGAAAATGTCAGGGGTACGGCGGAATTTTGTGCGGAATTTAATGACGTGTTCGACATTTTATACAGTCGGGACAAATTTTCCAAGGTTCCGTTTAACGCCCCGATAAGGGAAAGCAATTTTGAAAAATTTGAAACATTCTCGAACTCTTTCGAAACTTACGTAAAAAGCCTTAGTATAGTTGCCGGCCGTATGTTTTTGGCATGGCCATGGCGGGCCCCGTGATGAGTTCCAGGGCGCGGAACTGGCCGGGACAGGAGACGCAGCGCTGACCCCCCCTTGCCCCCTTGCTTTATTCCGATGTTTCCGTCTTCCGTGCGGACGAGCCGGTTATTAGGCAGTCATTTGCTGGCCGCGGAGGCGCCCAGTACTCTTATGTGTATCGCTTTGTGTATGTGAAATATATATATGTTAACCGAGAAAGAAGGATCTACCTCCCTCACGTGCCTTCCCCACGGCTTACCTCCTGATAATACTACAGCTTCAGAAGTGGGATATGAATCGGAATCTATTATTCGTCGGAGTGTAGATCTGAACTGAAATGTGAACTGGAACAATTTAGTTAAGTGTACGTGCGTTAAGTGAGGTGCCACGGCAAGAAGATGGCGACGTAGAATGATATACCGGCCATAAGCGCAAATCTTAAGAGGGCCTCTGCAAAATCCATCCGAGCCCTTCACAAGTTGGTTTCGGGAGAAGACGGAGATAGAAACAACAGGAAGCGTCTACGTTGCTTCGCAGGTTTCGACTTCGCACGCGGATCGCCAGAGTGGAAGAAGAAAGTCGAGTGGACAAAGGAAACTTTCGAATTTGTCGAGTTGATAGCAGTCTGCCAGGTGTTAAATATGGATTACAGTGGGCAGCACGGGGAGATTGCGACGCGCATTTGCGAACAGTTGACGTGTGTAAGTGGACTATTGGCGACTCCAGTGGACGATTTATCGGAATCAGAGGACGACTCGGAGGTGGAAGAAATGAATCGTACGATACGGCAAATAGACAGCGACGCTGCTGCGCAGTCAGCACCCGCCGCGGTAGAGTTGCAAGCGGCGCAGGCCGCCGGGGTAAACCGCGCAGCGGACCGAGATGCGCCGAAATTTACGCTTAATTTTCGCGACATTGAAGATTCCATACGACAGTTTAGCGGAACAGATGGATATCCGGTAGAAAGCTGGATCCAGGATTTTGAGGACAATGCAGAATTACTTGGATGGTCGGATCTTCAAAAGCTTTTATTTGCCAAGAAATGTTTAACGGGATTGGCGAAATTATTCCTGCAAGGGGAACACGGAATCACCACGTGGAAGACATTAAAGTTGTTATTGCGGAAAGAGTTTTCGACCAGAATCAACAGTGCTCAACTACACCAGATACTACGTAACAGAAGAATGAAGCGGGACGAATCGGTGCACGAGTACTTCTTGGTAATGAAGGAAATAGCAGCTAGAAGCAATATCGAAGCGGACGCGCTGATTCAGTATATAGTGGACGGAATTCCCGACGATCCAATACGGAAAGCCCAATTATATGAAGCACGACAATTGAGCGAACTGAAAGATAAACTAAAAATTTATGATCGGACACGGAATTTAACTCGCCACCCATTGAAGACAGGATCGGCAGCTCACCTTGACACTTTCCATAAGCCAGCAACAAAACCGGTAGCCGTTCCAGGAGATTCGAAGCCGTTAGTTAGGTGTTTCAATTGTAATGAGGTCGGCCATCGGTTGAGCGCCTGTACGAAGGCAAAGAGGGAGCGGGAATCATGCTACATCTGCGGAGCGGCTGATCATCAAAAGCGATTCTGCCCTCGACGACCTACTGGTTCGAGAGAGACGACGGCCGCAGCGACAACGAGTACACCGTCAACGACAACGCATCTGGTACAAGTTAAGGAAAGCGTAATACCTTGTTACACCGTTGAAATCACGTTAGACCTGGGTAAAGTAACCGCTGTTTTAGATACCGGAAGTCCTATATCTTTGTTAAGTTATGCGCTTATTTCCCCGGATCTAATCTTAACTCCACCTGATCAGGCAGCACGATTTGAAGGAGTGAATCATAGTCACATTACGATACTCGGACGATTGAAGCAGAAAATTTTTGTATTAGACGGTGAAATCGAAATAAATTTTCATGTAGTGCCCGGAGACACAATGAGTTGTGCTTGTTTGTTAGGTCGAGATTTTATAGCAAACGACGATTTGGAAGTGACTTTTGGGAAAACCGTAGAAATCCGACATAAATCCAATAATAATTTAAAGAATTCCGATTATTTGATACCGGAAATTTTGAAAATTGACGCAGTAGAGGAAAACTTTAAGGGCGACATATTAACTAATATGAATATTAACGAGAATCTTGACTGGACGTTGCGAGAACAGGTACATGACATTGTTGATGAATATTATGTGAAACCGGATAGGCCAGAATTCCCAGTCACAGTTCTCGAGATGGACTTAGTGCTTAAACCGAATCACCAGCCGTTTTATTACAATCCAAGACGGCTGTCTTATGTCGAGAAAAATGCCGTCGAAACAATTATTAAAGATCTAGTGAAGCGAGAAATCATTCGTCCGAGTTCATCGCAGTATTGTAGTCCAATTGTGCTCCTGAAAAAGAAATCCGGACAATACCGAATGGCCGTTGATTATAGGGACCTCAACAAATTAACTTTGCGGGATCATTTCCCTATCCCCAGAATAGATGATCAGATTGATCAACTGCGAGATAAAGCTTACTTTACGCGACTGGATTTAAAGGATGCTTTTCACCATGTCCGATTAAGCGAAAAATCAATTAAGTACACCGCCTTTGTCACTTTTATGGGTCAGTATGAGTACCTTCGTATGCCTTTCGGACTGTCGAATGGTCCTTCATTTTTCATGCGCTTTATTAACACTGTTTTTCGTAAGTTATTGGATCAACAGAAAATATTAATCTATTTAGATGACCTTCTAATAGCTACGCGGACTATTCAGGAAAATCTGGAGATACTTAAGGAGGTCTGTGAACATTTGGTTAAAAATTGTTTAGAATTAAAATTTGAAAAATGTGCATTTTTACTGGAAGAGATAGTTTATTTGGGCTATCGTATTAATTCATCGGGTGTTAGTCCAAGCGAAGATAACATAAGAGCCGTGTGCGAATACCCGATACCGAGAAACTACCGAGAGTTACACAGTTTCCTTGGATTAGTCTCGTACTTTCGGAAATTTATAAAGAACTTTGCATTGAAGGCGAAACCAATGTACGATCTATTAAAGACTAAACTCGATTATAAATGGGACGACGAATCAGTCAAATGTTTTGAAGAACTTAAGAAACAATTAATATCAAAGCCTGTTTTAGCTATTTATTCTCCCTTTGCTGAAACCGAGCTGCACTGCGATGCGAGTTCCCATGGGTTCGGATCAGTGTTGCTGCAAAAACAGGCCGACGGGAAATTTCACCCCATTTGTTACTTTAGCAAAAGAACGACTAAAGCAGAAGCCAAATATCATAGCTTTGAATTAGAAGCCTTAGCTATTGTTTATTCAGTGGAACGTTTTCGGATTTACCTACAAGGAATTGCCTTTAAAATTATTACCGATTGCCAAAGCCTCAAGTTAACTTTAGAGCGTAAGGAGATAAATCCGCGCATCTTACGATGGTCCCTCATCCTTAGAAACTATCAATACTCATTGGAACATCGGCCGGGAGACAAATCGGTACACGCAGACGCGTTAAGCCGTGAATTCAGCGTATTAATTATTACAGAAAATAGCTTCGAGCGTAATTTATCTATTTTACAAGGCCAAGATCCTCAAATCAAGAAACTGCGCGACGAATTGCAACTAACGGAACACAAACATTTTGAACTAAATAATGGCCTGGTTTACCGCAAGATTAATAATAGATTGTTGTTTTATGTTCCTCTGTCAATGGAAGAGAACGTGATACGCAAAAATCACGAGGAAATAGGTCATCAGGGTGTTAATAAAACTATCGAGTATATATCACGCGTTTATTGGTTCCCAGAAAAGAGACAAAAGGTACAGACGGTCATTAACACGTGCTTGAAGTGCATTACGTATTCAACCACGGCCAATAGAGTAGAAGGGAAATTGCAGTGCCCGGATAAAGGATCGGTACCCTTTTATTGTTTGCATATCGACCATTACGGTCCGCTAGAACGGACAAAACACCGACACAAATACATTTTTGAAATAATCGACGCGTTCACAAAATTCGTTAAATTCTATCCTACGGTGAGCACAGACAGTGAAGAAGTCATACGCCATTTAGGAACGTACTTTACCACCTATAGCAGACCAAAGCGAATTGTTTCCGATAGAGGTAGCGCATTCACCTCGGCAAAGTTCGAAGAATTCTTGTCCGAATATGGAATTCAACACATTTTAATTGCTACGGCTACCCCACACGCTAATGGACAAATTGAGAGAATAAATCGATCACTTACGCCGATGCTGTCGAAATTAAGCGCCAGTGCAGGTGCGTGGAACCAGGCACTAGCGGAAGTAGAATATGCGTTAAATAATACGTTAAATCGCGCTATCGGCGACACCCCAAGTAGACTATTGTTTGGCGTGAATCAGATAGGGCCAACTAATGACGACTTACGTGTAATATTAGAAGAACAAACCTCGGACGAACGCGATTTAGATAAGATACGGGAGAATGCAACTGCACAAATCCAGATGACCAATGAATATAATAAGACATACTATGATAAGCGACATAAACTGCCGACACGATATCTATTAGGTGATTACGTAGTGGTTAAGAATGTTGATGTTACGCCGGGAGTAAATAAAAAACTGTTACCGAAATTTCGAGGACCCTACGAGATAGTGAAAGTTTTGGACAATAACCGTTATGTTATACGCGATCCAGAGGGGCAGCAATTAACACAGTTGCCGTTTGAAGGTGTTTGTTCACCCGAGAACATGAAAATATGGTCCAAAGCAAAACCGAGTCAATGCGAAAGCAAAGAATAAATACATATTATACTTGTACGTAATTTGTGTGAAGTATGTTTAAGGTAGATCTAGTAAGGATTAGGTGTAAGTTAAGTGTATAATGATTTAGTGTATGTTAAGTACTCTATTTGATGTGCTCTAGTTGTAATTGCTCCACGACTTCTGATTAATTGAGTTAGCGCTGCGAATCGTTATGTCTGTTATGTGCGTATTGCCTTATGCGTCTTATGTTGATATTGCCTTATGTCTCTTATGTTTGTATTGTTTTAGGCACTTTGTGTCAGTAATGTCTTATGTGTCTTATGCGGTTATGCCTGCGTTATCTTATGCCTTATGTTTATACCTTATGCTTTCCCCTTATGTTGTATTATGAGAGAAAACACCTTATGCAGTGATTAAGTAATATGCATGACGATTGGGGTCAATCGTCGGTCAGGATAGGCCGAACTATAGTTGCCGGCCGTATGTTTTTGGCATCGCCATGGCGGGCCCCGCGATGAGTTCCAGGGCGCGGAGCTGGTCGGGACAGGAGACGCAGCGCTGACCCCCCCTTGCCCCCTTGCTTTATTCCGATGTTTCCGTCTTCCGTGCGGACGAGCCGGTTATTAGGCAGTCATTTGCTGGCCGCGGAGGCTCCCAGTACTCTTATGTGTATCGCTTTGTGTATGTGAAATATATATATGTTAACCGAGAAAGAAGGATCTACCTCCCCTCACGTGCCTTCCCCACGGCTTACCTCCTGATAATACTACATTAGATTTGGCAATAATACCCCGGTGCTACGGTCCAACCGAAAAACTGGTTTTCTAGGATTTATAATAAATCTGCGCAAAGCCTTAACCCTTTCGCTACTACGGGCCACTATAGTGGCCTTCCATAAGGTGCCACTGAGGTACTACGGGCCACTATAGTGGCCCTCCATAAGATGCCACTGAGGTACTACGGGCCACTGAGGTATTGCGGGCGACTAGTCGTTCTGCATGAGCATCTCACTCTGGCCATGCACTGATAGTATTTTATTTTGCATCATTTGTTTCTGACAGCCGAAATAACTAAATGCTTAGCAACGTATATGCCCCGAAAATCAGTCTCGAGGTAGCTGTACGATCGTTCGTAGCGAATAAAGTCAGTGCTTACTGCAGAAAGATAATTCACCTTATTTTTCTCCCAACAACAGATAAATAGGTATGCCTTAGTGTTTTTCAATTTTGTTTAACTTTATTTAGATTAATTATTTCTGAACAGATTTTATCTCACCCCTAAAATGATGACAAATAACAGAAAAAGACGTATTGTCGAAAACCAGAATTATTCGGACCTGTCAGAAGGTGACGAGATAAATTCAAATTTGGCAAGAGAGATACCTCATAGAAATAGTAAAAGATTTCGAGAGATGAGATCCAGCACATCCGAATACGAAGAAGACAGTTCATCTAAATGTGAAAAAGATCTCACAGACATTACATGGGCCAACGACTTATTCCGACCGACTTTCCATAAATTCAATTCCAAGCATTCCGGAATAAAGGCATCAATTAGCTATTTGGCACCGATTTTAGATTATTTTCAATTATTCTGCTCTGAAGATTTTATAAATTTCATTGTTGGCACGACGAACAGCTATCGCAGTAGCCTTGATAAGAATCATAATACAATAAATAACCAAAATACATCTCTCCCAGAAATGTATTGCTTTCTCGCCCTCAAATTATTGATGTCGCGAAATAAAAAACTATCATATTCTGAATACTGGTCTAACGACAAACTTTTGAGGAGCAACATTTTTGGAGAGATCATGAGTAGGGATCGGTTTTTATATTTGTTAAAAATTTTACATTTTAATACGAACAATGTGACTGCAGATGTTGATAAATTATATAAAATAAGAGAAATTTGTGATAAGCTGCGACAACATTTTCGGGAGGCATTTTATCCATTTCAAAATCTATGTATTGACGAAAGCTTACTCCTGTATAAAGGAAGGTTATCGTTTAAGCAATACATACCCTCTAAAAGAAACAGATTTGGAATAAAATCATTTGTTTTATGTGATACGCAATCTGGATTTGTGCAGGATTTCATTATTTATAATGGCTCATTAACTACTGTAAACTGCGTAAATGAATTTATTGGGAAGTCAGGAAACATAGTAATGGAATTATTAAAACCTTATTTAGGCAAAGGCCATACGTTATACGTAGACAATTGGTATACAAGTCCCTCACTTTTTACTCTTTTGCATCAAAATTTAACTAACGCTTGTGGAACGGTACGTAAAAGGCGAAAAGGCATGCCAGTTATCCAAAATAAATTAAAAACTGGTGAAGCGAGTTTTCGCTCCTCGAAGTATTTATTAACGATGAAATGGTGTGATAAAAGAGAAGTACACATGCTATCCTCTTTCCATAGCGAAGAATTTGTTGAAACGAAACGTCATTACCGGACTCGAGAAATGATTAAGAAACCAAAGTGTGTTGTTGATTACAATAAATTAATGGGAACTGTGGACAAAACAGATATGGTTATCAGCACCATTCACTCACAACGCAAAGCGTTGAAATGGTACAAAAAATATTTCTTTCATTTAATTGACATATGTGTTTGGAACGCTTATTGCCTATATAAGTTAAAAACTGGAAAGCAAATATCAATGGCAAGCTTTCATCTACAGTTAATTCGTCAACTTTTAAGTCATTATCAATATGACAATAAGAATACCATTGCGAATAAATCAGGAGAAACGAATCCACTTCGCCTTACTGGAAGACACTTCCCGTCGCTATATACAAATGAAAATCCAAAACGGAAGAACCAGCTGCGAAAGTGCGTAGTCTGTTCAAGAAATGACAAGAGAAAGAGATCGCGATACCAGTGTCAAATTTGCAATGTTGGCCTGTGTGTAACACCATGTTTTAAAAAATATCATACGCAGTTACATTATTAAAGGCCATTATAATCATACAATTATATTATGTTATATTATTTTATTTTATTATGTTGCATAATGTTATTTCCTCTCATACTGTAAATTAAAGAGCGCATGCTAAGACGTTATATATACCCTGGAATACCCTTTATTTATAAATACCCTTCGGAGAAAAATGTTGTCGTTCCAAAACATTCAAGCAGCTTGGGTTCTCCGTCGCGGTACTCCCGCTGACGATCGGCGTGGCGTAGCGTGCAGTGATGTCGCGGCGCTCCGTTCAGCGGAAGTACCGCGGCGGAGAACCCGCCCGTAGCGAAAGGGTTAAAATTGTATCGAAAAGTAAACTCATTAGGGCAAGAATATTTATTAACATTTAAGATTAGTCAGGATCATATTGAAAGTTTTTTCCGGGCTTTTCGGAGCAGCGGAGGATTTTATAACAATCAAACAGCTTTTCAATTCCAAACCTCGTATAAGAGACTCCTTGTGCACCACGAAATAACGGCATCCAAACACGCCAACGTGATTGTAACAGATATCCCAATTTTACACACAGCATCAACGACTATACACGTCATTGATGCAGTCACAGAGGATATAGTAAATGATGACATACTCGACAATGACAGTCATGGCCCTGACTTTGATGAACAAAATTGGAATTGTACCACTTTTGCACGAAATGTTGTGGCCTACATTGCGGGTGTGACGGCCAGCCGTTACCGACACCATATCCGACCCGCCTTTAACCATAAGAACTAATGTAGCCGGCTAGGATCTTGAAGGCACTCCGAGAGGTCGCCTAAGTGGACGAACGATGGAACTTCTCCCTCACTCGTTCACATTCACCTAGTTTAAGCCATAATAACATAGAATCGAGTCATAAGTATATATATATCTTTGCGTCTATACCCATCGAGCGCTAGGGCATTAGTTCTAAGTAAAAGCGCACGCGGCGCTCCAAGTGGACTGCGCTCCACCACTAACGCGCCTGCGCCGAGCGCCGAGCCTCGACGCTAAGGGCAGTACCCGTTCCTTAGCGGCGGGCCCTAGTAATTAGATTTAAGGCCGAGTCGAACCGAAAATCAGTGCTATTATACTTGACAAGCAGTTCATTACTTCTTGTTGAGTGCATTCTACTTAGCTCTTTGCTTAATTCCTTCTTGAAGATCAGTCAAGTCGTCTTGAAGATACATCATATTGAAGAACAAGTGCATTAAATCCTTTGTACGAGATCTATAGTAAAAGTTCAGTTCAGTTCGATTCAATCACATCTCAAACTCATAAATCTAAATCAAACTCAAAAGCTCAAATCATAAATCAAAGAATCAGTGCTGAAGCTGCATCCGAAGATTCGACAAAGGCTACTCCCGGTAAGCAATATGACTTCCCGGTTCGACACTCATATAACACTACATTAACTATTAAGGTAGAATCTAGTTCCTTTAATTGTTCAAGCGTGTAATTAACATTGTAAGAATCATATAGTCAAGTCAATATATAGACCTTTGTTATACAAATTACTTTCGTTCATTCAATCCTTGCGTTTCTTAAAAGTAAATTAAGCCTTCCATAACGCTCTACGTCTAAGTACCTCCTCACCACACATATCCAGGCAGTCAACGAGAGGACGATAGCTCGACGACATAAATGCCTACAAATCTCACACATACCTTCACCTCACGTTCCATTATTCCGCTAACGAGAGGACGTTAGCTCGACGACAAATATTCCTTCAATTTCTTACGATTCCATTATTCCGTCAACGAGAGGACGTTAGCTCGACGACAAATATTCCTTCAATTTCTTACGTTTCCATTACTCCGTCAACGAGAGGACGATAGCTCGACGACAAATATTCCTTCAACCCCATACTTACCCTCACCTTATACAGTCCGTTTACCCGCCAACAAGAGGACGATTCGCTTGACGGCATATACATCCACCATAAGATCCTGAATGCCTAGACAAAAGAGAGCCGGCCGGAAGAATCAACTACGTAAACTGATCAGGAACTTTTACGCTATCCCTTCAGAAACTAACAGGCCTCCGCCACCAACCCCAAAACCGTGTATAGTCGAGTGTCGTGCCGTTAGATCCAATATACGGGTAGTACAGGCTTCTGCGAGTAACGTAAAGGAAAGTCAACCTTCTGTAAGCGGTGTAAAGAAGGTACAGCCGTCCGCTAAAACCGCGTTAGTTATAAAATCGTCCGCGAGCTCGGTAAAAACAGGTAAATCCTCGAAGTGGGAACTTATCCCGCTCAATTTAGAAGCACCGATATATCCCGCGACCGTGCCGAGATCCGATACGCGTTTCGAAACGTACACTCAAAAGAGGCGCGAACGCCTCTAACCGGGACTCATCGTGCTCGACCAATAAGCGCACCGCCAGGATCCCCAAGCCGTTGAGGTTGCACTCGGTGGCCTCTCGACTAAAGGAGGAATTAAAAGTCGCTTCCCGACTGCAGCGTTTCGTGAAAACTCTCCTTTCCGCGAAATCGTCGATCGGGACGTGACATTTTTGGTGACAGCGGTGGGATACCTCCAGTCCTGGTGGGTTTGGTTGAGAGTTCATTTCAACGCGCCGCGTCAAAATAGATAAAAATGGTCGAACCCTTGACCGAGGCCCAATTGGCCATTGTTAGCAAAAGTCTCGCAGAAAGGGAGGTAAAGTTGCAAGAACAGGCAACCCAACTCAAAGGAGAGGCCGAAAACCTACGAAAAATAGAAAGAAGGGCATCAAACGACTCGGCCGTTTTAGCTAAATTATGCCGGGAATTGTCGGCATTGCGCGCTGATTTAAATAAGATACGGTGCGAGCCTGAGCCTGAACCATTCGCGGCATCCAGTCCGGGTACTCTCAGACAGACACCGAACGCGCCAAATTACGCACCAACAACGCGTCAAAGCAATCCTACACCGACAATGGGTTCGGCAGGCCAACCACCCAGTTTTTCATTGCGCGAAGCCGTTGATTCCGTGCCATCCTTTAACGGGTATAATATTCCCGTGTATCGATATATTCGCGCAGCCCGTAGAGCGCGCGACATTTTGCCAGCCGAATCAGAAAACACTCTTACAAAACTCCTCATAAACCGCCTCAAAGACCGCGCATATTTAGCCGTCCAAGACGAACAGTGCACCACCATAACGGCACTGTGCGACGCGTTTCATTCGGGCCGCCGAAATCCGTATACCAGTACCGAGGAGAACTATCGAATATATTTATGCGACCGGAGGACCATATCCTGGAGTATATCAATAAGGTCAAAGATTTGAGATCCGCCATTATCGACAGCGAACGCGTCACTTACGGAGAAATGTCGCGGGAAGCCCTGATTGATTTAGATGATTTCACACTAAAACGTTTTTCCGACGGCCTTCTGCCGTCAATCCGCACGCAATTCCCATATAATGACTGCACGACTTGAACAGAAGCGTATAGTCGCGCGAAAGAACTCTTCCGACGGTACGAACTAGACCGCGAAAGATACGAAAATCCGCGCCAACAACCTCGAATGCCTGACTCAGTTCCGCGAAATCCCGGACTGCGAAACACCGACCGACGCATACCGCCAGTTCAACAGCAATCCCGCGAACAATGTACCGTTTGTAATAGAATCGGACACCCTGCAGAGCGTTGCTGGTTTAAAAACGCGCAACATCTGCAATACCGCGACCAAGTCGCGATTCCCAGTGTTACGCCCCTCGCCAGGCAGAGACTAGGCGGAGGGAAAAAAAATGATTCACCAGCGACGACGATGCGACCCCAACCACCAGCGCGGAGGCAGCAGAAGCAACGGCACAGGAAACATCAAAAGACCAACACCGTCCGCCGGTATCTTACAGTTACCGAAGATACAGCCAGCAAGTACGACCGTACCCCGCACCGGTGCCGCGAGATGGCAGCATTTACGACTGGCCAAGAAAGTAAAGTAGTGCGCGGGACATTCGCGCCGGGGGTCAAGACTTGTGTATTAAAAGATAAGACGTAATTAACAATGCGGGAGTCGCCGTGTTTTTCGCGACACCCATTCCCCATCGTCCCGAAGTGACGACTTTCTCACGTCCGGCCACGTGCAGTTCTAAGAATTATTTACTCTTGAAATTAGATGTCACACTGGATTCTGCGAAATCCTATTTAGGTCAAGCTAGCCGTCCCAACTATCGACGAATAATCGTGTGACAAAAGAAGCCGCGATGCGCCGACTGCATTTACTCATCTTGATTTACTGCCGATCATTCCACGAATTATTATATAGGTCAGACCAGCCGTGTGCCGTATATGGTCTTACCTACGTCAAATTAGAGTATAAAAGGGAGCCTGCGACGCTCCAGTTTCCTCAGTCTGAAAATCACAGTCCTAAAAAGTGCAGTCTCAACCATTCAAGCAAAGTGCCGATATTTCAACTGTCTAAAATCTAAGACTTCGCTGCAAACTAACCTAGGCGAACAACTGCGTTGCATTCCGCTGCAGCTACGCTTCAGCGCATCGCTCACAAGCCGCTCTGAACGTAAGACAATACGTGGGCAGAATTTGTACCATTTCTATATATTTTTAAATAATAAATAGACATATATATTTGTACATCTGTACCAACCACTGGATCCCTCCATGTCTGCGCATCGATCCGCCCGCCAGGTAAATACCTTGACTATTGCCCGTCAAGAGTAAGTTCGGGTGGTTAGCATTCAAATCTCCGCGGAAATACTCGAAATTCTCGCAGAAATCGAGACAAGAGTCGATTATTCTCGAAGCGTTTCTCGGAACTTTAGTTCCTCACCTGCAACAGGCCGATCCTCAATTAAACGACAAATTCCGGCGCTAAGGAATCAAGACGACCGACAGGAAGGAGAAATTCCAATTCCCCACGGGATTCTGCGCCGGGTCGTAACATAATTTTGGTGGCAGCGGTGGGATACTGCCTGTTACCGGAAGCGAAGATACGAATCGCATATTTTCCGAAAAGGGGAAACAAGAGAATAAAAAGACAAAATGCCATACACCGCAAAAGATACATCCGATCAAGACATGGCCGGACCAAGCTCACATGTGCAAACAAGGCAGCAAACAAAAAGCGCACAGTTAGAATGAACGCCGGTCAAACGATTAGAAACAATCCCAGAAGTAGCTCCGGAGGAAAACAACCCGTATGTAGTTCCTCAGATTACAATAAAAGACGCGTTAGAAGCAGTACCGTACTATGACGGGAGAACGGACACGTTCCGATCGTTCGCCGACGGATGCAAAAATGCCAAAGATATGGTTCCATCAAGAATGGAAGCCAATCTTGTTAAATTAATCTGCATCAGATTGCGGGGCGCACCTAAAGAAAGTGTGGAAGGAATTCACTTCCCTACAATTGAGGAATTATTAGAATATCTGGAAAAAATGTTCTCGCCCCCGCAGTCTATACCAAGCTTATTCGGACAACTCAGTAGACTGTTACAAGCCACCAATGAAAAGGTTGCCTGCTATGGCACCCGCACAATGCGGCTGCTTAAATTAATAATCGAAACCCAACAAAAAACATCGCGTCTAGGCAACGCAACGAATAATGAAGATTTAGAATTCGAAGCGATTAAATGCTTCACACGCGGATTAAAAAGGGGACTTCATATTAATCCAAACAGATACGAAGATCTTGCTTCAGCTATACGCGGTGCAATTGAGGCTGAGTCGGAGAAACAACAATATGACGAACTCCATGGCACATTCCCTTTGGAAAGGAGTATTACCAGGTGGTCGCGATTCCAGCAGAACGACCCGAATGAAGATCTTCGACGACCTCCACCTCCTTGACGAAACATAAACAGAGTCGAATGGCAGCCACAACCTTGTTCACACTGCAAAAAACCAGGGCATGCCACGGAAAAATGTTGGTCAAAATTTGGAAGCCCAGCAAATTGGGACAAAAGGCGAATGATGAAATGCGCATACTGCAACAATCAAGGGCATACTATTGAGGAATGCCGCAAGAAAAAGTATGACGAGAGGGCGGGCAAGCAAAGCTCGGGAAACGGGCCGTCCTTCTCGAATACGGGCGCCAATCAAGAGGAGTCAAGAAAGAGCGTCGCCAAGCTGACCAAAACGCCCACGAACCAAGAATTCGAATAGTCAATAAGATAAGTATTGACTCCCCGTCCATAAGAATTAATCACCCGGACGGGATACAGCTAGATTTGTTATTGGATACCGGATCCGAGATCAACGTCATGAAGAGAGAACTGATAGCATCGGGATCAGAAATAAACACCACCGACGCGTGCCAGATCTCGGGCATCACGAATGGGAACATTCGAACATTGGGTACCGTAAATATTGAAATTCTAAAACATGTAATACCTTTTCATGTAGTCGGGAGCGATTTCCCGATAGCTCACGACGGAATTTTGGTATCGCCATATTTCGCGGAAACACTAACGACAATTGATTATAAAAGACATTGCTTAACTATTCGTTAAGAAGAAATACCGTTTCTTGGGCAGAATCTAATAAAAATACCGCCGCGCTCTAAACTTCAAGTCTGCATTTTACTAATGGAGGACTCGCCCCCGGAAGGGTACATTAAAAGGCTGGACATCGGAGGGCCAAACGTGTACATCGGAGAAGCAATTATTACGAATCACAACGGGAAGGGTTACCTCCAGGTTATCAACACTATGGAGAAACCCGTTATACTTACCTTTCCACCAGTGAAACTGGAGGAAATTGACAGCGTAACGCTCGAAGAAATGCCACAAGTCGCATGCAAAGAAATTGCTACGGATGCCGTAAGCACGACAACTCCTCGCCAGGATCCGATTCAAATACGGGATGCCATAAGCACGAGAACTCCTCGCCAGGACCCGATTCAAATACAGGATGCCGTAAGCGCGAGAACTCCTCGCCAGGATCCGATACAAATACAGGATACCGTAAGCACGAGAAAACCTCGCCAGGATCCGATTCAAATACGGGATGCCATAAGCATGAGAACTCCTCGCCAGGACCCGATGCAAATTCAAGATGCCGTAAGCACGGGGACGAAAGCTCCTCGCCAGGATCAAAAGCAATTTCAAGATTCTATAAGCATGCAGACGAACATATTACCCCCCGCGGAAGAAGAAATCCCGCAAACAACAAGATGCAAGTACACTGAATCACAGATTAATGAGTCCAGTATTGTTAGTAAAGACGCACAAATGTACGCCGCAGTAAATAAAGCGGACACGTCAAGGAAATTATTTACTTTGAAGATCGATCACAAGGAATCTTTAACAAGAAGAGAAAATGAGCTATTACAATGTCTACGCATAGACCACATGAACCAAGAGGAAAAGGAACAGCTATTTCGGTTAATAACGGAATTCGCCGACTGCTTTCATTTGCCCAGGGACTCGTTACGTTCAACGAATAAGGCACAACATAAAATATATACGGCGGACGAAATCCCGATCAATACCAAACAATATCGTTTTCCACTTATACACAAGGAAGAAATTCAGAAGCAAGTAACAGAAATGCTAGAGACGGGAATAGTTCAACCGTCAGTTTCACCATACAATTCACCACTTTGGATTGTGCCTAAGAAGGCAGACTCCAAAGGAAATAAACGTTGGCGTTTAGTAATAGATTTTCGTGCACTAAACGAAACAACTACGGGAGATGCATATCCGTTGCCGAATATAACAGAAATTCTAGACCAACTTGGAGGTGTTAAATATTTTTCAGTGTTTGATTTGGCCTCCGGCTTCCATCAAATTCCAATGGACCCACACGATAAACAAAAGTCAGCGTTCTCAACACCGCACGGACATTATGAATTCAATCGTATGCCGTGCTGAAAAATGCACCCGCGACATTCCAAAGACTGATGGATCAAATCCTCACCGGTCTGCAGGGAACAGAGATGTTCGTTTATTTGGATGATATTGTAATTTACGCCAAATCATTAGAGGAACATGAAATTAAATTCAGGAAGTTAGCCCAACGTTTAAGACAGGCAAACCTCCAACTACAACCAGACAAATGCGAATTGCTACGGAAGGAAGTCACATATCTAGGGCATATTATAACCGAAGAGGGCGTACTACCGGATCCGAAAAAGACAGAATCAGTACGGAATTTTCCGGTACCCCGAAACGCGAAGAATATAAAACAATTTTTAGGGCTTACTGGATATTATAGAAGATTCATAAAAGACTTCGCAAAAACAGCCAAGCCCTTGACACAGCTGCTAAAGGATAAAATTCCTTTCCTCTGGGAGCATCAACAACAACGAGCCTTCGAGACACTCAGGGATCAGCTCTGCGAGAAACCAATTCTGCAGTACCCCGACTTCTCTAAAACATTCAACATAACCACCGACGCGTCAGGTTACGCAATCGGCACTGTGCTCAGCCAAGGGGAGATAAGCCATGACCTTCCCATCTCCTACGCATCACGCACGTTACAAGGCGCCGAGTTAAATTATTCCACTATAGAAAAAGAACTGCTCGCCATAGTCTACGCAGTAAATTACTTTCGACCATATATATATGGAAGGAAATTTACACTCATCACTGACCACAAACCATTAATATGGTTACACCGTGTAAAAGATCCTACGTCGCGTCTACTCCGATGGCGACTTAAACTCGCGGAATATGAATATGGAATAATCTACAAGCAAAGCAGAGCAAATAGTAACGCTGACGCCCTATCTCGAAATCCGCCAGAGCGAAAGATGCTACCGCTTGGCTATTTTCCGACGACATCCGACGATGAAGAGGAAAATAATGACATTGAAGAACCACAACCATCCCCTTCGCGTGAAAACCCACACGCAACAGTACAAGATGAAGAAACTCTATCCGACACAGGAAGCGAGGAAGCTGGAACGTCTCAATTAAATACATCTTGGGAGGATATAGGCGAAAGGCCCCAGGAAAATCAACCAGCAAAATTAATTAAATTAAAACATCACATCTTAATGCAAAGGGGAGCAATTTTGTGTTTTACGGACACAAAAGGTAATCCGATAGACGAAGGAACTCGCTTGGTGTTCAGGAAACATTCAATAGATCTTACCAAAAATCAGAATTCGGGATATGATCTAAACAGATCTGGAGATAAGTCCAATCTTTTCATAATCGTAATCCAAAATCGTGATGATTTGGAAAAATCCCTTAAAACGATAAAGGAACAATTAATGCAAGAGGGTCATACGGTAGTCTCCTTATTCCAATCGAATAAAGGATTACTGACAATTAATTGGAGTACCGTTGAAACACTCCTTAAAGAATGCCTTAAAGGAATCACCGTTCTGATTTGTACTAACCAAATCACGTTACCAGAACGAGATCAGATACCAGATATTCTTCTTGAAAATCACGCAACATTAACTGGAGGTCATAAAGGGATAGCAAAAACGTACGCCCGAATCAAACAAAATTACTATTGGGAAGGAATGAAGAAAAATGTATCGGACTTCGTACGACAGTGTACCAGCTGCCAGAAAAAGAAATTAACTCGTATCAAAACCAGACAACTTATGCTCATAACGGATACGCTACCGGAGCCATTCTATAAAATCTCGCTAGATCTCGCTGAGCCGTACAGAGAGACTAAGAAGGCAAATAAATATCTACTGACGATACAGGACAACCTGACAAAATTTTCAGTGGCCGTGCCCTTGACAAACGCAACGGCACGAAGCATCGCCGAGGCCTTCGTAAGAAATTTTATCTGCCGCTATGGCGCACCACGATATGTTTTGACCGACCAGGGGACCGCCTTTATCGGGTCCTTCATGAAGGCACTAACAAGAGTATTGGGTATCAAACAATTACAAACCACCGCGTTCCATCCGCAATCAAATGGGTCTTTAGAACGAAGCCATCACGTCCTCGTTGAGTATATCAAACATTTCATAAACAAGCATCGAGATTGGGACGACATCATGGACTACTGCATGTTCTCATACAACACCAGCGTACACGAGGCCACTCGTTTCACACCTCATGAATTAGTCTACGGAAAAGAAGTTCGACTTTCAACCTGTCACTCGAGCTCAAGATCAGAAACATACCCAGAGTACATAAACGACTTAATCGACACTATGCATAATGTACAAGGAATGGCAAAAGCGAACTTGCAGTCGGCCAAGGAAAGATCTAAGCGTTATTACGACCAACGACTGAATGTCCGTCATTTCAAAATTGGAGATTGGGTGTATTTACAAAAAAATCAGAGAAAAACTAAGCTGGACGATCAATATGAGGGGCCTTATGAGATTCTAAACGTGTTCGACAACGGAAATGTAAAGATTCGAGTAAAGCATACTGAGAAAACTGTCCACCCGAACCGACTCATATTCGCCCAAGGGCGCCGTCAGCAATAAAAAAAAAAAAAACCCTCTAATCATTCCAGGTCTTCTGGCATGTTCAGTTACTGAACATATTAGCCGCGACGACCGCATTAATAGCTTACGACTGTGGTTCACCAAATATGAACATCACCAGCCTCTCATTACTCTCAATAGGGGAATGCAATATTCCCACTGCAGAGCCAACGGTGACACGAACATACGTTCAACTATTGCAACTATCCGAATTTTCCAACACCCAAATAAAGCAATGTCATATCGAAATCGACAGAACCATCTATTACTGCGGAATGCACTCGCACGTTTCGCTCGTAAGCAATGGACGAATGGAATACGTAATGGAATTAAGTGCCGAAGCTTGCATAAAACTACATCTAACTGGAATCCTTAGTCTCGAACCCCACAGTATTCCAACCGTTATTATGTCAAACACTAGCGTGACCAGAGCAACAACGATAGCTGTGAGAATTACATCAACCGGTGAATGCAAAGGAGTAGAATATTCCGACCCATACGGAACATGGAGCGACGTAGTCGTCCAAGCCATCCTGCGCATCACGCTGCGAGATTACACCGCAACGACACGCCCGGTCGTAAATGAGATTATATTAAGCTCTGGAACGCAATGCACGCTCTCCGACGGAGCCTGCATGGATGTAGAAGGTGGGAATACTTTTTGGGCACCAATTCCCATGGATCACTGTAAATTTAGCAGCTACGATATTCTGTATAAGGGAATAGCTAGTAAAATTTATGACAATAGCACCACCGCCCAGTTAGCACAGGAGGTGTACGCGATAACAACTAAAGACATCACATTCGCACTAGCAAAAAAGGGACAGTTTTCATTATGCAATTACATACTTAGTAGAACGGAACATCCAAAGCTATTTATCTTGGAAACCAGAAAAGGTGAATCTTTCGCAATTCATCGCCCAACAGCAATTAGGAACTTAGACATTTTTGCATACGTCAACAGTAAATTCGTCTACCTAGAAAAACACCTGGGGAACCAGATGAAAACTCTTTACAGAGACGTATTTACCCAACAGTGTAATCTGGAAAAGCAAATTGTTGGAGAACGCATTGACGATCGCAAAACTAGTACCACAGGATTTTGCATATCACATTATGAAAAAGCCCGGATACATGGCAGTAGTGGCAGGGGAAGTCATCCACGTTATAAAATGTGTGCCGACATGGGTAAAGCGACGGGAGACTAAGGAATGTTATCTACAATTCCGGTTTATAGAGGAAATATATCTTTATTTATGGCACCTAGAAGCCACATATTATTGAAAACGGGATCGCAAGTCGACTGTAATCCCTACATTCCATTGATGTACCGACTTGACGGCAACTGGTATAAAATTACGCCCATAGCCACTTCTGCGGTACCACCCAATGTACTGCAACCTGCAGTTGCGCAATCCTGGACGTACACCAACCCCGCCGAATTAGCGACATCAGGAATCTACGCTACATGAGACCTTGTACTTCTCCACCTGAGAAACTCCGCAGCACAACGCGACGAGGCAGGATCACGCAACAAGGCAGAACCACGCAACACGATCGCTCTGAATAATGACATCGTCACCAATGACTGAGCTCCAGGAACTTCGGGATTATATCCCCGAATACCGGAGGCAGAATTGAACGCAATTGAAGTTCACCCTGTGCAATATGAATAGTAACTGACATAAGTAAGAAAGTATATGCTACTAACGACGTACGAACCCTATAATTACAGATGAAAGGTACAAAATCAGGGGATATCGCCAAAGTTGTGGCAAATCTCGAAAAAGCCCAGTGCCATAGCGGAGAATGCGCTACATCCGACCCGGTATACCAAGCCAACGACACTCTATTCTGTCTACCTTGTGCGGATCAGCTCCACCGAGAAAAAACGGGCGTGGCATATTACCTGGCGGAGGGACATTCGCTGCTAGGATCATTCGCACCTTCAACAAAATGCAACCGATGCAGGGTTGATCTATTCACTAGCGTACCTGCTTCACGCTGTCATAAGTGCACGGCGCTTTATTTATTTTATTCAGACGGCGCAAAACAAAATAATGAAGATCCAGAAACCTTTTACGACCTCGTGATTGATTCAGACACCGAGGCATCTTATAAGGCATTCTTCGAAGACGAGGACCCATGAGAGGGGAAGACAAGGGGGGGGGGCATAGTCGCCAAAGGACGTCGTAATAAGCAGCAGCAAGAAGATCAAGTGCAGGGAACGTTAGGAAGGGGCGCACTACTCCCACTCGAGGTCCAGCCCTAATAAAAGGCCTCCGTCCACAGGGCCACGGGCAATACCAATTAGCAGAGCAGGAAGAAAGTTATAGTTTGAGATCATAAAGCAAAAGTGTGGCAAAAATGAGGCATCGGAAGCCATCCACAACCCACCTCTATCTGGTGGCAGTCACGCCGAATCCCCGGCGACCAAATGGGCCAGGAGGAGCGGGGGTCACGGTGAACTATTTGGGAGAAGTCCAGAACGAACCAACACCATTAGAGACCTGGGCGGAAAGTATGCTGACAGCATACAATGAAGAGTTATTTTCCAACATCCCCGCGTTAGAGGAAGAAACGACCGCTCCACGAACGCCATCGCAGGGGGCCATACCAAGTCCTCAAGTGTCCAATGAGGTCATTGGACATCCACAAGGAGGGGGGGGGGGGGTGTTACGCCCCTCGCCAGGCAGAGACTAGGCGGAGGGAAAAAAAAGGATTCACCAGCGACGACGATGCGACCCCAACCACCAGCGCGGAGGCAGCAGAAGCAACGGTACAGGAAACATCAAATGACCAACACCGTCCGCCGGTATCTTACAGTTACCGAAGATACAGCCAGCAAGTACGACCGTACCCCGCACCGGTGCCGCGAGATGGCAGCATTTACGACTGGCCAAGAAAGTAAAGTAGTGCGCGGGACATTCGCGCCGGGGGTCAAGACTTGTGTATTAAAAGATAAGACGTAATTAACAATGCGGGAGTCGCCGTGTTTTTCGCGACACCCATTCCCCATCGTCCCGAAGTGACGACTTTCTCACGTCCGGCCACGTGCAGTTCTAAGAATTATTTACTCTTGAAATTAGATGTCACACTGGATTCTGCGAAATCCTATTTAGGTCAAGCTAGCCGTCCCAACTATCAACGAATAATCGTGTGACAAAAGAAGCCGCGATGCGCCGATTGCATTTACTCATCTTGATTTACTGCCGATCATTCCACGAATTATTATATAGGTCAGACCAGCCGTGTGCCGTATATGGTCTTACCTACGTCAAATTAGAGTATAAAAGGGAGCCTGCGACGCTCCAGTTTCCTCAGTCTGAAAATCACAGTCCTAAAAAGTGCAGTCTCAACCATTCAAGCAAAGTGCCGATATTTCAACTCAGCGCATCGCTCACAAGCCGCTCTGAACGTAAGACAATACGTGGGCAGAATTTGTACCATTTGTATATATTTTTAAATATTAAGTAGACATATATATTTGTACATCTGTACCAACCACTGGATCCCTCCATGTCTGCGCATCGATCCGCCCGCCAGTTAAATACCTTGACTATTGCCCGTCAAGAGTAAGTTCGGGTGGTTAGCATTCAAATCTCCGCGGAAATACTCGAAATTCTCGCAGAAATCGAGACAAGAGTCGATTATTCTCGAAGCGTTTCTCGGAACTTTAGTTCCTCACCTGCAACAGGCCGATCCTCAATCAAACGACAAATTCCGGCGCTAAGGAATCAAGACGACCGACAGGAAGGAGAAATTCCAATTCGTCACGGGATTCTGCGCCGGGTCGTAACACCAGTAACAATATTCCAAGTTCCGCACCATTTGCGCCACATTCGCAGGAACAAATATCATGCAGGTACTGCAAAAAGTTCGGACATGAAGTCCAACATTGTCGGAAAAGACAATACAATAACGCCCAGCGAGAGCAGGGAAACGAGGCCCCCGAGCGCAGCGGTAGCGACACGGGAGGCCGCCCCAAACCGCCCGCAGAATGTCGACGTGGTGTACACGGAGGACATGCCCGAATCACAACTATCCGATTAAATTCTGAAAGCGCAGTTCCGACGGTCTCACTTTCTTCCAAATCACTTATGGCAGAGACCAAGTTCATGGTCGACACCGGCGCGGAACCGAACCTCGTTAAAATTCAGGCACTCGATCGGGATGAGCTTATCGATATCGCTAACCGACTAAAAATTAGCGGCATCACAGACGGATATGTGAATACAATAGGCTCAATAACTATGGAAATTCTTGGACATCCGGTAAAATTTTATGTCGTCAATAATAAATTCCCAGTAGAAACCGACGGTATATTGGGATCAGAATTCTTTACGGAAGCCGCCGATGTGTCGTACACACAAAATCGTCTGATTTGGAAAAATATTGAAATCCCATTTAATAATCCACTTACAGTGAATATTCCGGCTCGCACTAATGTAGGAATAGCCGTAGTCGTAAAGAACAAAGAGGTGCGTGAAGGATACATTCCGCGCATCGAGATAGAGCCGGGCATCATTTTCGGCGAAGCCATTGTAAAGAATACGCACGGCCGAGCGTACGGGCGCGCGATAAACACCTCAGATCGCGACATAGTCATCGCTAGGCCGGCGATCACCCTCTCAGAATACGACGAGATAAGCGGCGCAGCATCCTCGTCCAGTCTAAATATCTCATCTACGCAGACCCAAACATCCTGCGTCTCGGGTTTCGATCATGGGAACATACCATCGACGTCGAATTCCAATGACGAACCCACTTCACTTAAGAGTACAACTCTAAATACTAGCGAGTACACTAACCAAACTAAATCCTCTAAATCAAACTCAGGCGCCATAGAGCATCTAGTGTAACTCATCGCGAGGGGGCCCGCAGGCCGGCGACCACCACGACTCAAAGGTCTATATGACGCCAACCCTCAGTCAAGGATCGAGATACGCTCGATCAACGCACAATAAAACTGCTACCAGTCTATCGGGTTGCTAGCCCCAGCATCTTACTGGTCGAAGCGAGGCCTTCCTAAACCTCTCCCATAGTTCTGCTAACCATGGTAAAGCGAGCTGATTGAGTGCAGCTCCCACACCGGGTTTTCACACCCTAGCCAGCACTATGGCTTCACCAACTGCCACGACGATTGCAACCCCGGTGCCTTAGATATAATCAGAAGTTAGTACCCGGGGTGCCGTCCCAAATGTGGGGGACCGGTGGCAGCTAAGGGCAACGCGGGTGGGACGTTCCCACACGCTACCCTACCACTGCCACCGGTGGGCCCCCCACCCCGTCTACCGATTATCCTCCGGTCGAGTGGACCCACAGCCTAGCAGCCGATTAAGGGTCCAGTACCGGCGTATGTAGGGTCCGTGGGTACGCCAAGCCCCAAAGGTCCCCACCACCAAGGGCGGGACCCACCTGCGGGGGCGCCATAGAGCAGCCTACGAATACTAAATCCTCTAAATCAAGCTCAGGCGCCAACGAGCAGCCTACAAATACTAAATCCTCTAAATCAAATTCAGGCGCCAACGAGCAGCCAACAAATACTAAATCCTCTGAATCGTATATAAATACAAAATCAAGTACTGCCGAGCGCGCCGTGAACGTCATCAGCCATGTACTCACGAAGAATCAAGCGTCACGGAACGCATCGGATATTACAGACCGCCAGAATCACGTAAAAACGCAAGATCAAGCTCCAATCATTTAAATAAGGTTTCTGCATCCGCTGCATTACATTCAAATGCAACCTTAATACACGGTCCATCAACATCCGCGGGAACATTCACAGCGCGCATCGTTGACGAATCATCCGTACCCCCTTCCGTTCCTCGCTACGATGCCGTTAGAGAAGCTTTGCGGATCGAACACCTCAATGCCGAAGAGGAGGCACATGTTCTCAACCTAATAGGACAGAACCTCGACCTATTTCACCGCCCGACGGACTTTCTTTCAAAAACGTCTGCAGTAGAACACAGAATTCCCACCACAGACGACATACCTATTCACGTAAAACAATATCGCTATCCTCCGATCCACAAAGAAGAAATTAATCGCCAAGTAACAGAACTCCTAAAAAATGACATAATTAGATCGTCTTCCTCTCCATATAATTCCCCACTTTGGGTAGTTCCAAAAAAACCAGACTCGCATGGCAATAAGCAATGGAGAATGGTAATAGATTACAGAAGCTTAAACGAAAAATCATTAGCGGACGCATACCTGCTACCCAATATCGCGGAAATACTCGACCAGCTCGGGAGCGCCAAATATTTTAGTGTGTTTGACCTCGCGAGCGGTTTCCACCAAATCGGCATGAACGAACATGACGCGCCTAAAACTGCATTTTCTACCCCTTACGGGCATTACGAGTTCGCACGTATGCCATTCGGACTCCGTAACGCGCCCGCCACTTTCCAGAGACTTATGGATAACGTACTGCCGGGACTTCAAGGCAACGAACTGTTCGTTTATTTGGACGATATAGTAATTTATGCAAGCTCACTTCGCGAACATGAAATAAAATTTGAAAAATTAACCAAACGACTGAGAGACGCAAATCTCCGGTTGCAACCCGACAAATGCGAGTTCCTCCGGAAGGAAGTTACGTACCTAGGGCACATAATCGGCGAAGACGGTGTCCGCCCAGGCCCGCGTAAAATAGAATCGGTAAAAGAATTTCCACGACCAACTGACGCGAAAAATATTAAACAGTTTCTGGGTGTCGCAGGCTATTACCGCCGCTTCATCCCAAATTTCTCGAGCATCGCTAAACCACTTACTAACCTCTTGAAAAAAGACACTCCGTTCGAGTGGAAAGAAAAATGTGAAAACGCTTTCGTAACCCTCCGCGACACACTTTGCACCGAACCAATTTTACAATATCCGAAATTCGATTTACCACTCAATCTCACGACCGACGCGTCCGGATACGCTATCGGCGGAATTTTATGTCAGGGCAAAATTGGCGAAGATCTACCCATCGCGTACACATCTAGATTATTAAACGGTGCAGAACTCAATTATTCAACGATCGAGAAAGAATGCCTCGCGATAATCTATTCCGTTCAACACTTTCAACCTTACCTATACGGAACTACCTTCAAATTAATCACAGATCATAAGCCGCTCGTGTGGATGCATTCGGTTACAGACCCGACATCGCGATTAGTACGTTGGCGTCTCAAATTGGCCGAGTATGAATACGAAATCGTCTACAAGGCCGGGGTGACAAATTTAAATGCAGATGCCCTTTCTCGAAACCCCGTCGTAAAAACCCCAATAGTCAAGGCACTTCCAATTACAGGTGACAAGCAAACCAACACGAGACCGAAACGCAAAATTAACCCCAGTTGGACTCCTTAGCCCGACTTTTACTGTGATTTCGGTACGAACAACCAGTCAAACGGAAACGTGAAACGAAAAACCGACCCCGACTGGACTCCCAGTCAGGTATGCGGCAAAGATCCTAAATCCACCCCAAAACCAGACAATGACAATGAAGACAACGATGACGACAACAGCGACAACGATGAGGGAAACAACGACAATGACAATGAAGGCAACGTTAACAACAACGATAGCGACGACAACAATGATGATGACGACGACAGCGATAATAATGACGACGGTAACGCCGAAGCAAGCGACTACCTCGCCGACGACGACGAGGACGATCCTGAGGTGAACAACAACCTCGCTGACAAAACCAACGACGAGGACGACCCTGAGGTGAACGACAACCTCGCTGACAAAATCGACGACGGTGACGGAATACAACCGTGTCTTGCCGACGATCCTGCTGCAGACAGCGACGAATCTTACGACATTGACTTAAATTTAGCCAACAGCAATATTCCTCAAAATCCACAATTCATTGAAGTACGCGACAAGTTATCCATGCGCAACGACAACCTCGCATTCTTCGTTACAATGCGCCGAGAGCCATGTGACGCAGGGGCGGAGGATCTAGCCGAAACAAATAAATTCCCGAAATTAAAAGACCTGACTTTGGGTCGCGCAAAAGTAATAAAGACCAGGCATCGGTACCTGATTGCTCTTGTTGTCAAAGAAACGTTAACGACACGGGTCGACAAAGAAGTTTTATTCGAAGCGGTAGAGTCGCTGGTTGACGTGGCCCTTGAATTACAGTTGGAAACTATTAGTATAGCTCAATCGAGAGTAGGGACAGAAAACTGGCCCTTCATTCGACATTACATCAAGGAACGGTTTACAGGCCGCTTTACTAAAATCATAACGTGTCAGGGCTTGATTGCACTTCCTCCGAAGGAACAATGGGAGGAGATTGTCGCGGAAAATCATATCTCCGCCTTTGCTGGTCACAAAGGCGTCACAAAAACATACGCGCGCATTCGCGAAAGGTTTTGCTGGCCACAAATGAAAATTCACATCCAACAGTTTATTCAAAAATGTTCGAGTTGCCAGTTAAATAAACTCAGTAGAATCAAAACACGACAGCCAATGGTACTGACGGACACACCCGGTACTGCATTTGACAAAATAGCAATGGACGTTGTTGGGCCATTGACCACCACCCCTTCAGGGAATACATACATTCTTACAATTCAAGATCTGCTAACAAAATATTCCCTTGCAATACCCATGCAAGGCATTTCCGCGATTGACACAGCTGACGCTCTCATCAACTCATTCATTTGCCGTTTCGGAGCGCCGAAAATCATATTGACAGACCAAGGCACCAATTTTCTCAGTAGCCTAATGCGTATCGTAGCGAAAAAATTCAAAATAACGCAGTGCAAAACCATAGCATTCCATCCTCAAAGCAATGGCTCTTTAGAACGATCACATCATGTATTAGTAGAATACAAGCATTTCGTTAATAAAAATTCAAACTGGGATGAGTGGCTGAATCTCGCAACTTTCTCATATAATACCAGTGTACACGAAGGTACCCGGTATACACCACATGAATTGGTTTTTGGCAGACTCGCACGAGTCCCTTCAAGTGTGCCACTTACAGTAGAATCAGAAAATGAAACATATGCAAATTACTTAACCAACCTCTCTTCACAGTTAATATCGATACAAGAGACCGCGCGCGTAAATCTTAATAACGCCAAAATCAAAACGAAAAGATACTATGACCGAAAAGTCAATGCCAAAGTCATCAATGTTAACGATTTCGTATATTTGCAAAAAGAGCCTAGGAAAGGAAAGCTGGATGCACATTATACAGGGCCCTACAAGGTGCTAGCGACGTTTACGAATCATAATGTCAAAATAGAATATAAGAACAACTTCAAAATTGTACACGCCAATAAGCTTAAGCTGGCGCAGAATTACAGCCCCGCTCCAGGCGGCGTAAAACCATAAACTTAGGAGTCATATATATACGCAGACAAACCGAGGACCGACGACGGCCCCATTGTCCGCTGCGAACCAGGGAAAGCGTTGAGAGATATGCAGTCTGCGCGCAAAGGGGGTCCATGCCCCATTCACGACGTCGACGAATACGACGGCCTTTCGACTTGCCGCTGCGTCCATACCCGATTGTATGCCGTACGAAGGAACTATTACGTGTGCATCCGATGCGTGCTGTCCCGTTTTGGGGACCCCATAGATTACACCCTCAAGGGGGCCCATATGATTCTGGGACCCGGATTGCCCCTCCCGGATTGTCCGGGTTGTGATCGTTCACCGGCATATGTGTCCGCGGCTGCAGCATGCTACGCGTGCAACGAGGAGTATGACGAGTCCGGGCTCCGTCGAGAAAGACTCGGGCTGCTTCTCGGCTATAAACGAATAATTAAGGAATTTACCAAACTCAAGGGGAGCGATGAGCTGCAGATCTATCTGCTGAAAGTCAACCCGCTCCCTTGGGTCATCCTAAAGGAATGAAATTCTCTCGTCACCTGCATCACCGTTCAACCATATTTTGTTACAATCCGCACAGAACCAAGAGAAATGCGGCCAAGAAGGGGAAGCTCTACCCCCAGCAGGCGTGCACGGCGACGCGCCGTCGACTCCTGCATCTGTATCCACGCTCAGTTTTATGCCGTGACGGATACCTACCTCATCTGTCGCTCATGCGCGGCACTAACACCGGGAGGTGCCCGCCAATATTTGCTCGTGGTGGTTCATCTGATCCTGGGACCGGGATACCAAATCCCGATGTGTGAGCGGTGTTTGAGGTTACCACACATCATGCGACCAGCGGCCGAGTGCCTCATGTGTACGGAGGAGTTCACACTATCAGGGATTCCCCTGCTGATGCGTGAGCGGCTGTGTGGATACTACCGAATCCACAACCAGATGACCATCCCTGGGCGTAACCCGCAATAAACTCCGCATCGTGATATATATATATGAAGAAACTATCTCTGGGCGTAACTTGCAATAAAGGGCACATCATGATACTTATATGAAAACTCTTACTCAATGTCCGGCATTCATGTCCCCATAGGCGCCCCCGCGCGGGTCCGAGCCCCACCACGACGGTAGCTGAAACATATAGGTAGGGTTAGAGTATACATATATGCAGGCCGACCTGAGGACCGACGATCAGTTGCTCCGCATCCGCCATCGAGAACACATCAAGATGACACCATACTACACATTCGTACTTACTTTATTCGCACTTCATATGCGAAGCACCCACGCTATCATTGGGTTTGACTGCGGGGGACAAGCTCTTAACATCTCTACCTTCTCTCTACTACATATCGGGGAATGCAAAATCCCACACGTACATCCGGAAAAGATAGAAAAATATGTTCAATTATTACAACTTGCTGAATACGATAATACGGAAGTAATGCAATGCAAAATAGAAATTGATCGTACCATTTACCACTGCGGCATGCATTCTCATACATCCGTAGTACACAACGGTAGAAGACAATATCTCTTCCCCGTTTCACTTCAATTATGCAGACAGCTACAAACCACCGGCATGTTCACAATTGGAAGCAACGTACACATATCTGAATTAAGACGGAACTCTACTGAATCTCGAAGCATTACACTCGCTGGATCAATTGGTATAGACGGGGAATGCTCCGGCACCCTATACAGCGACCCGTTCGGTACCTGGAATAACGTTGTTGTCCAGGCTTCAATTCAAATAACTCTGCAAAATTATCAAGCAACCATTAAACAATCTTCGCATCAAATCATTTTACGCTCTGGATTATATTGTGACATTTCTGATACAACATTCCTCGACGCTGATGGCGGCGACACTTTCTGGTCTTCAATTCCTGAAGACAACTGTCACTTCAATGACTATGAGGTGCTGTACGAAGGACTGGCAGACAAGTTGAGCCCGAAAGGTAAGACCTGAGGACCAACATTATATACAGTCACTACGCAGGAAACCACATTCGCTCTCACTAAAACAACAGAATTTGCAATGTGCGGTTATACTATCATAAAGACAGAACATCAAAAATTATTCATTATGGAAACTACAAAAGGCAAAACATTCAAAATCCAAGGCAGAATACCGGTAAATAACTTAGACATCTTTAGCTATGTGAACTCTAAATTTATATACGTTGAGAAACACATCAGGACGCAAATCGATCAGCTCTACTACGATGTGATCCAGCAGAAGTGCGCCCTTGAGAAGCAGGTGTTGCAGAACGCCCTCGCAATGACCTCAGTTTCTCTAGACGATTTCTCTACGCCATCATGAAGGGACCCGGATACATGGCGACAGTTGCTGGAGAAGTAATTCACATCGTGAAATGTATCGCCATCGAAGCAAAATTACGACGCACAGAAGAATGCTACAAGGAACTTCCAGTATCTTATCAAAATTCCTCTTACTATCTCACACCAAAGAGCCGCATTTTAACCCAGCATGCCAGTTTAAAGGAATGCAACGAGCTCCTACCTTCAATGTATAATATTCATGGAACCTGGTTCCGATTCCTTCCTCTGCCCGTAGAAAGCTTGGCGCCACCCAGGATCCAGCCGCTCTCGAAGCCAAAGTGGCGATATGTAAGCCCACAACATCTGGCGACCAGCGGGATATACGGCAAGGAGGACCTGGACAAGCTGCGGGACCACATAATGTTCCCGATCGAGAAGCCTGCCATGCTGAATACCATAGCTCGTGGAGCCATGGGACGAGACATTCCACCAGGCAGCGTTTCACTCATCAACCTCATGGATGAAGAATCCTTGGAGAAAATTGCAGTTTCATCAGGTCAAAAACTCTGGTCCTGGTTTATAACATTTGGATCAGCAAGCGCCGGAATCATGGGAATCTATCTCATCTTCCGTCTCATCAAGCTGACCGTGGACACACTGATCCATGGTTACGCTCTCCACTCAATCCATGGGTGGAGCATACATCTCCTGGGAGCATTATGGAGCTCTATTACACACCTGCTCCTGCACCTGGGAACACGCAATCAACCTGCTGACCCAGCCCACCAACAGAGGGAAGCTATAACCGAGACCACTGTACCAATTCCTCAACAAAGGACAACATCCGAAGACAACTCACGAGCAGCCTTAGGTCAGGTAAAAGTAGAGTCAAGTTTAGATACACAGATGTCATACGCAGAATTAAGCGAAAGATTAGCCGATGCTTATGCGTAGAAATACCTTCTTAAAAATCACAATCTATTAGTATGTCACCTTTCGTTCGTCCTTCTGACATTTCGCTCACATCATTACATCTTTAGATCATTAAGCATAAAATATACGTAGAATTCTAGTAGAACTAAATCATTTCAAAATCGCCCTCTAGCAGGGACTTTTCGCATCACGGAAACTTTTGTCCAGAATTTATCTTACGAAAATTCTATTTTAAGGGGGATGGTATGACGGCCAGCCGTTACCGACACCATTTCCGACCCGCCTTTAACCATAAGAACTAATGTAGCCGGCTAGGATCTTGAAGGCACTCCGAGAGGTCGCCTAAGTGGACGAGCGATGGAACTTCTCCCTCACTCGTTCACATTCATCTAGTTTAAGCCATAATAACATAGAATCGAGTCATAAGTATATATATATCTTTGCGTCTATACCCATCGAGCGCTAGGGCATTAGTTCTAAGTAAAAGCGCACGCGGCGCTCCAAGTGGACTGCGCTCCACCACTAACGCGCCTGCGCCGAGCGCCGAGCCGCCACGCTAAGGGCAGTACCCCTTCCTTAGCGGCGGGCCCTAGTAATTAGATTTAAGGCCGGGTCGAACCGAAAATCAGTGCTATTATACTTGACAAGCAGTTCATTACTTCTTCTTGAGTGCATTCTACTTACCTCTTTGCTTAATTCCTTCTTGAAGATCAGTCAAGTCGTCTTGAAGATAAATCATATTGAAGAACAAGTGTATTAAATCCTTTGTACGAGACCTATAGTAAAAGTTCAGTTCAGTTCGATTCAATCACATCTCAAACTCATAAATCTAAATCAAACTCAAAAGCTCAAATCATAAATCAAAGAATCAGTGCTGAAGCTTCATCCGAAGATTCGACAAAGGCTACTCCCGGTAAGCAATCTGACTTCCCGGTTCGACAGTCATATAACACTACATTAACTATTAAGGTAGAATCTAGTTCCTTTAATTGTTCAAGCGTGTAATTAACATTGTAAGAATCATATAGTCAAGTCAATATATAGACCTTTGTTATACAAATTACTTTCGTTCATTCAATCCTTGCGTTTCTTAAAAGTAAATTAAGCCTTCCATAACGCTCTACGTCTAAGTACCTCCTCACCACACATATCCAGGCAGTCAACGAGAGGACGATAGCTCGACGACATAAATGCCTACAAATCTCACACATACCTTCACCTCACGTTCCATTATTCCGTCAACGAGAGGATGTTAGCTCGACGACAAATATTCCTTCAATTTCTTACGTTTCTATTATTCCGTCAACGAGAGGACGTTAGCTCGACGACAAATATTCCTTCAATTTCTTACGTTTCCATTACTCCGTCAACGAGAGGACGATAGCTCGACGACAAATATTCCTTCAACCCCATACTTACCCTCACCTTATACAGTCCGTTTACCCGCCAACAAGAGGACGATTCGCTTGACGGCATATACATCCACCATAAGATCCTGAATGCCTAGACAAAAGAGAGCCGGCCAGAAGAATCAACTACGTAAACTGATCAGGAACTTTTACGCTATCCCTTCAGAAACTAACAGGCCTCCGCCACCAACCCCAAAACCGCGTATAGTCGAGTGTCGTGCTGTTAGATCCAATATACGGGTAGTACAGCCTTCTGCAAGTAACGTAAAGGAAAGTCAACCTTCTGTAAGCGGTGTAAAGAAGGTACAGCCATCCGCTAAAACCGCGTTAGTTATAAAATCGTCCGCGAGCTCGGTAAAAACAGGTAAATCCTCGAAGTGGGAACTTATCCCGCTCAATTTAGAAGCACCGATATATCCCGCGACCGTGCCGAGATCCGATACGCGTTTCGAAACGTACACTCAAAAGAGGCGCGAACGCCTCTATCCGGAACTCATCGTGCTCGACCAATAAGCGCACCGCCAGGATCCCCAAGCCGTTGAGGTTGCAGTCGGTGGCGTCTCGACTAAAGGAGGAATAAAAAGTCGCTTCCCGACTGCAGCGTTTCGTGAAACCTCTCCTGTCCGCGAAATCGTCGATCGGGACGTGACAGCGGGTTTTGTTTTACGCAGACTCAGTCTGAAAAACACGCGCGGAATATGTAGGAAAAGTTGCTATGCAACAGAAACAACTGTTGCGAATAGACAAACTTATAGTTTAATTAAAGTCAAAACGAGAGGGGGGTTATTATATCCATCAATCGCTTTAGTTAAAATATGCCTAGAAATTGAGGAACTAATACGGCAGTACCCTAAATTAATGTTTACACGCAACTTTCCTCTTTTCATATCGAATCAAATATTAACTGAGGCAAGAGCGTTATTAAGCAGTGAAACTATTGACGAACATGTGGCTTCGCAAGATGCGTTTGATAACCACCTCATTCAAATTATACAATTAATTATAAGTTTATATATTAAGATCAGTCTGCACCACGAGGCGGCAAAAATAACCAGCAAGGAGTCGTACATTCGGCGAAAATACCACAAACTTATTTTATTTAAAAACCAATTAAAATTGTTACGAAAAAGTGTACTATTGTTTCATTGTAAGTGTCACACCCAAAGGTGGAACATGCGGCCCTTACGGGCGTAACTTTGAAATACTCTCAAATGAATCATATGAAAATGATTTTACTTTGACGTTAAAAATTTGAAATATCTGTTAAATTCAACCAACTACTTCTAGACTGTTACGTCCGGGCTTCGGGAAGTCGATATTTAATAGTCGATCAAAGATCTGTCGAGGATGGACGGTAGTCGAGCGGTCGGTTCGATCTGCAGGACTTATAGGATGCCCACGTCCACTAAACCCGTACAGCAGGCCTGCCCAACGGTGGCCCCCGCGCCACACACAGTCAGCACACAGCCACACATGTTCCCTTGACCCCGCTCGCTACCGCGGACTTGCCGGCGGAGAGGTGCCCCTGTAGCGACGATCCCAAGATGACGGTCGCCCGGCAGTACACTGCGTTACCGATGCCAGGAGTCGGGTTTTCTGCCGCCAGGGGCGGGGAGTGTTAAGATTGCTGTTGAAGAGAGACGTAGGAGAGAAGGTGTATTTTTGTTATAGAAGTGTGCAATAAATAGTGTGTATTCCGTATATTGGCAAGATCCATTCCCTAATATATTATTGATCGGAGGGAACTCCATCCGCGGAACACGGCTGGACCCCACCTCCACATTGGTGACCCCGACGTGATCGGATTGAAGTCGATTGACAGCGGAAAGCCGGCAACGCGTAACAATGTGCGGAAAGCATGTCGTCGCCCAAGATGGACGAACAAACGCCAACCGGCAGGAAAGCACACAGCGCAGCAGCAGACGAAGAAAGCGGCGTTATTCACTCACCCGCTAGGCGAGAGATTTTCGGCACGGATTTTGCAAAAATCAAACTGGCCAACTTCTGGCCAAAGCGTCCCAAACTTCGGTTTGTGCAGTTAGAAAGCGAATTCAGCCTGCCCAGGGTCCGATCCGACGACACCAAATTCCATAGCGTGATCCGGCACCTAGATGAAGCGGCAATAGACACCGTTGCGGACGTGGTGGAAGACCCGCCGACTACAGGCAAGTACGACGCCATTAAATCAGCATTAATCGAGCGTTATACAGACTCAGAGGAAAAGCGGCTTCGGCAACTCTTCTCGGGCATTGAGCTAGGGGCCAAGAAGCCAACAGAGATGCTCCGGGAATTAAGACACCTTGCCGGCCGCACAGTCACAGAGAACGTTCTTCTCACGTTATGGATCCAACGCCTCCCTCCAAACACCCAAGAGACCTTGGCGGTGGTGGACAATATGCCATTGGACAAGCTGGCGGAGCTTGCTGACAAAATTATTGACCGCAGGGCAGACTGCAGGACAGTGGCAGTGGTCTTGAAAGCTGCGCCAACAGACTCAGGTATGGCTGAGGCACTGTGGCAGGTGGTTAAACGCCTAGAAATCCTGGAGGCACGATTTCCTGAACACCCAACCAGGAAAGAGGACCGAACCACGCATAGAAGAGACAGGTCACGGCCTCGGGCACAGACCACGAACACAGGCCAGCTGGAACCATGCTTGCATCACAGAAAATACGGACCAAAGGCTTGGACGTGCACCAAACCCTGCTCGATGGCCAAAAGGTTTGCAGACGAGGGAAACTAGGAGGACCATCACCCATCGAGGCAGTGGGGGATGGTCAATCAACACAGAGTCACCTCTATATTACAGACCGACGTTCAGGTACTAGCTTCCTAGTGGACACAGGGGCAGACATTTCGCTCCTGCCCCCAGCCAGCACCCGCAGACCGACGGCGACGTCCCAAAATATCCAGCTGTTTGCTGCAAACGGGACATCCATCGGCACGTATGGCGAGAAGCTGATGGCTTTGGACCTTGGATTACGCAGGGAATTTAAATGGAATTTCTGTGTCGCAGACGCCCAGCGGCCTATTATCGGGGCAGATTTTTTAGGACATTTTGCGCTAATGGTCGACCTGCGCAACAAGAGACTAGTAGACGGAGTGACAGGACTCACCCGACTGGCTCCAGTCGTGCAAACTGACCAGGTATCGATCAATACAATTGCTCCCGGACACCCAGGCCATACATTTTTTGCGGAATTTCCGGGTATCACTCGCTTCACACCCGATCCAACCGAACGGGCGCACGGCGTGGAGCACCACATCGAAACCAAAGGCTCCCCGGTGGCAGGAGCCCCGAGAAGGCTACCGCCAGAGAAGCTCAGGGCAGCAAAAGAAGAATTCAATTGGATGGTAGAGCTCGGGATATGTCGCCCATCCAAGAGCCCCTGGGCCGCCCCATTACATATGGTGGCCAAGAAGGAAGGAGGAGCGTGGCGTCCATGCGGGGATTACCGCGGACTAAACACAGTAACAATTCCGGACCGTTACCCGATTCCGCACATACAGGATTTCGCCACGGGACTGCACAGTAAGACCATATTTTCTAAAATTGATCTGGTCCGCGCATACCACCAGGTCCCCGTGGCACCAGAGGACATTCCGAAGACGGCGGTGACGACGCCCTTCGGACTATTTGAATTCACTGCCATGCCTTTTGGGCTGAGGAACGCCGCTCAAACCTTTCAGCGGTTGATGGACTCCGTCCTTAGAGGGTTGGACTGCACCTTTTGCTATTTAGATGACATCCTGATAGCATCCAGTTCACCGCGGGAGCACGAGCAACATGTGCGAGATGTCCTGCGAAGACTCAGCGACCACGGAATCACCGTCAACGCGGCCAAGTGCGTTTTTGCAGTCGACGAAGTGCCGTTCCTGGGTTCCCTGGTCTCGGAGAAAGGAATAGCCCCCCTGCCTGGGAAAGTCGAGGCAATACTCCAATTTAAAAAACCGGAAACAATCGCGGAAATGCGCCGTTTCCTTGGCATAATTAATTATTACCGCCGGTGCCTTAAAGGATCTGCTTCATATCAGGCCGTCCTTTTCGCATACCTTGAAGGCAGCCCCAAGAGGGATAAGAGACCGGTGGATTGGACTCCAGAAGCCGAAGAGGCATTTAACCGGTGCAAAAGCGAGCTGGCAAGGGCAGCAACACTTACCCATCCGGCAGAATCAGCACCATTGGTGCTGACAACGGATGCATCCGACGCAGCTATTGGCGCTTCCTTAGAGCAGCAAGTGGACGGCCGGTTTAAGCCTATAGCGTTTTATTCAAAAAAGCTAACGGAGACGCAAAGGAAATACAGCGCGTACGATCGCGAACTTTACGCCATGTACGCAGCAATACACCACTTTAAACACATGTTGGAAGGCCGTCAGGTGATCATCCGGACGGACCATAAGCCACTGGCCTACGCTTTACACCAACAACTGGATAAAGCGTCACCTCGTCAGGCCAGACACCTCGATTTTATTGGGCAATTTACTTCGGACATCCGCTACATCCCAGGGGAGGAGAACACGGTGGCCGATGCCTTGTCAAGAGTAGACGCTGTTGCATTGCCGGTCATAATATCGATGGAGGAGCTGGCTGAGGCGCAAGCGACGGACGGCGAACTGCGCACATTGCTGGCCAGCGACACGTCGCTCGATTTGCGAGAATTCGCGATAATAGGCGGTAAGGAACCCATGTATAGCGACTGCTCTACCGAGTTCGCCAGACCGTACGTGCCAGCAACACTGCGGAGGAGAATTTTCGACGCCGTGCATGGCCTGGCACACTCCAGCGGACGAGCAACGAGCCGACAAATCAAGCAGAAATTTGTCTGGCCAAGCATGGACCGGGACATAAAACAATGGTGCCGCTCCTGCCTCGCTTGTCAAAAGGCGAAAATACACCGGCACACCAAGCTATCGCCGGCAATGCCAGTTATGCCGAATCATCGCTTTCAACACGTGCACCTGGACCTAGTGGGACCCCTCACGATCTGTCAGGGCTTCCGCTACTGCCTCACCTTGGTGGATCGTTTTTCCAGGTGGCCGGAGGCCATCCCACTGAAGGATATTGCAGCGGACACGGTGGCGACGGCGTTCTATTCGCACTGGGTGGCGAGATTCGGAGCACCACAGACGATCACCACGGACCGCGGGCCGCAATTTGAGGCAGCGCTTTTCAAGGCCCTGACGCATCTGTTGGGATGCAACAGAATCCGTACTACCGCATACCACCCAGCCTCTAATGGATTGGTGGAGAGGTGGCACCGAACGTTTAAAGCAGCCATTATGTGCCACGAGACGGCGCCTTGGGTGGAAGCCCTTCCGACGGTACTCCTCGGGCTGCGCACCTGTTTCAAGGAGGACATCGGGGCTTCAACGGCGGAACTGCTGTACGGGACGACGCTGAGGGTTCCAGAAGAATTTTTCGAAGCGGCGGAGGAAACCGAGAAGCCACATGTATTTGCAGAGAAACATCGGCACTTCATGAGAAGACTGAAGCCCCGACAGACGGCGCATCACGTGAAGACCCAACCCTTCTCGGCCAAGGACCTCGGCACCTGTACGCACGTATTCGTGCGAGAAGACGCTGTTCGACGGCCGTTGCAGCCACCGTACACCGGGCCATTTAAAATTATTGAGAGGGTAAGCGAGAAAGTTTACAGGGTTAATGTCCGCGGAGGCCAGTCAACGATAAGCGTGGACAGACTCAAACCAGCGTACCTGCCGACCGAGGGACCAGAACTGGACAACCGACGGGACGCGCAACCGACTCCAGCAGTACAAGTCGTCGGCAAGGGGGTCCATATCGCGCCTTTGCCGCTGGAAGCGGGGTCATGTGGCGACGATCCCAAGATGGCGGTCGCCCGGCAGTACACTGCGTTACCGACGCCAGGAGTCGGGTTTTCTGCCGCCAGGGGCGGGGAGTGTTAAGATTGCGGTTAAAGAGAGACGTAGGAGAGAAGGTGTATTTTTGTTATAGAAGTGTGCAATAAATAGTGTGTATTCCGTATATCGGCAAGATCCATTCCCTAATATATTATTGATCGGAGGGAACTCCATCCGCGGAACACGGCTGGACCCCACCTCCACACCCCCTCTCCTGTAATGTTTACAATGAGGTGACAACAGTCGAACATCGAAGACTTAGCCAGATTTCTGAGCAGTAGGCATAGAGGGGGCAGGTCTCCGTCGGCGAGACCGGTGAGACCGCGTTGCCGAGCGGGGCCAAGGGAACATGTGTGGTTGTGTGCTGACTGTGTGTCGCGCGAGGGCTACCGTTAGGCAGGCCTGCCGTACAGGTTCTGCATTGTTACGTTAGAATTCGCGTATGAGTCACCTTATATAGAAGCATGCAAAGAAAGTCAAAGTATAGATCGTATATAGTGTGGAACCAAAAAGTGTATATTCTGACATAGATGGATATGTTGCGTGTATAAATGTGTCGACAGGCGTTACCGTTCCAGAGGTGTTTTGTTTGTTAACAAAGCACAGCCATTGTTGTGTAAATTTGATTCAAACGCAGGTTTCTGACACCAATTCCGCTGTTTAAAGTGGGTATAACGTTCAGTTGAGAATCGGAATATTTGTACAATGAGAAAACAGAAAAGCTAACTATTACGCAACATCGTTTTCTGTAGTACAACTTCGCTGGTATGCTACGTGTGGTATATCTCGGTTGAACGACGGAGTTCGAATTGCGCTACTACTCGCGATATAATCGGTACATGAGTATTCGTTTGGATAAAGTATAAAGACAATTTTCGTTTCTCCTGGCGCTCGGAGTACTCGGTTATGCGTGTGCCCTTACGACTGTTGCCCTAGGTTCCCCGTAATACTAATATTGGGGCAAGAGTCGGACCAGCAATCATGATCGAGGTAGATAGTTGGAATATTCTTACCGTGTTGCTGGAAAGGCTCAGACAATCTCTCTTTTCTACTTCTCTCGCACGCTGGCTCGGTGTAGTTCGCTCGCTTGTGCTACTCTCTCTCTTAGATCGGCGGTAATGTCGGTGGAATTCGTTGAATTAACAAGGATGAGTACCTTCGAATCGTAAGTGTATATTAATACTACGATTAGCCTGATATTGCTTAAGCTCAGATGTTAGATGAGCTATGCAAGTTACTCGCGATGAGACTCCTTAGATCAGTCTAGATATTTCAATTCAGTCTAAATTCAACGCCAATTCCTCACACAAGAAAAGACTTATTCCGTTAGGTTCTAAATTATAATAATACAATGCGCTTTAAATGAGACTTCGGAAATAACGGGCTCGGCGCAATTCGCCGACCACGTGCCGGGAGCTAACGCGGATCGCACTTTCGCACTCTAGATAATATTCAAACAAAAAGAAATATGAGTCCAAGCTCTTATTAATAACTAGATTTTAAGACTAAGTTTAACGAGGATTAATGAGTCTCTGATTAAACTGCAAGAATTTGCACAGATTAGCTCACAAAAGAATAACTAAGATATGCTCGGACAGAGGACTACGCACCTGGCGACTACACAGCCAACTGCAACGATGATCGCGTCTCGAGGTGGTTCCTAGGCTCGCTCAGGGCTAGTTTTTCATTCCTTTTTTGCGGAATCGGCCACATAGCGGTCGACGGTATATACAAATATCCGCAGAACTATGTACAGCGAGACACTGTGTTTGGGATTGGGTACCGTCTCCGAGCAGTATTAGTACTTTGCGCATGGCGCTGCTCGGGGACCCACCCCGCACCTCGCTCGCTAATTGGTCAGCGTGACGTCACACCGACTGTCGTGTGGTTTTCCGCGCGTAGTGGCGAATCTAGGAAAGGCGAAATTTCGGTTCTTCCTCGTTTGGCGAGCCGCCTTACGCCAGTCGTTCTCTTACCGTGCGTACGCTCATTGTGCTTTCTTTTTCCGCTCCATTACTCGTTGCTATTTGGGCAATCTCGCGTTCCGAAGACGCGTATACAAGTATTTTATACCGTAGATCGCGTACTTTGACGAAAATTGAGTCTTTGCTGTGTGCTCGTGCCTGGAGCACAGGTTTCGTAAATTTTCCTTCGTTCCGTCCCACGCGGCCTTCCTTCCGCGGTTACGGCGACGAATCCCATCGTGCTGTTATGGCGTGATGCTGGGTCCTGCTGACAGAGATCCTGCGTTCCCGGTAGCGAGCCGGATAGCGCTTCTTGGGATGCTTACGTTGCTATCCCACGCGTGGGACCGCGTCAACGGCGACGCTTGGCGACACCCGGGTGGTCACTTTCCGATCACGCCTCTGGGCAGTAACTTCGATCTAACTCTTGTCGGGAATCTTTTGTACGCCTATCTATAATAAACCGAAGTTGTGCTCGAAGGAGAAGTAAGTGGTGTGTTCGAGAACCTTCACCATCCTTCCACGGCATAACAGTGCGTCTTAGGTAGCCGCCGATATTCCTGATTCTTTTCCGGCTAATCTAGCCTTCCTCGAGCAATCCTTCGAAGGGCATCGCGGCTCCAGCTTGCGTGCTCCTTCCTTCCTGCTCTTTCTGAGTCCTCGAGACGTCGGTTGGACGATCTCCCTAGGAGGCCCTTCCATCCTGTGGTGAGACCCTTCCCGCCATTTTCATTTACGCTACCGGAGAACGGACTAGAGAGCACGCACGCGTATTTCCTAAGTTGCCTAGCGCGTCACGATATTAGTATTATTTAACGTTTAGGCGTCGGGACGACTCCCGTTTTAAAAGGACAAGACTATGTTACATTCAGTGCAACCTAAAATAAAAAACCTGTCGCTAACGTAATCCGCTTACTTTAACACTCGCTACTCCCCAGTATCCCCAGCGCCTCGCTGTTGCCTTAGACGCAAACACAATGGTTTCGCTCGTTAGTCTCTTTCTCTAGTTAATGAATTTTATTGTGAGTGCGACGAGATTCCGGAACGTAGAGATTTAGTATCTCTCAAACGCACGCTCTGGTTGAAATAATGATAACGAAAAATAATCTTATGCCATGGCGATGCCTAACGGAGGCGTAGTTAATAAACGAAAAAAGAGCGAGAAAGACAAACAAAATTATTAAGCGGAAACTCTTCGCTAGACTTAACTCTATATATACACACATGCATACCGTGTACACGCATTTATTCCTTATACTAGTTCGCCGTTCTCGTTGTATGAATGTATATATATACAACGAGAGCCGCCATATTGGGTAGGGACGACCATGATTCCAAGGCGAGGGATATTCTACTAGAAGTTACCGCTCAACGGTACCGCGCATGCGCTAGGCATATGCCGTAATATACAAGTATAGGCGCAACCGGAGATCGGAGTATCAAAAATAGGAAAATACTAAGCAAATAAGTTAAAAGTTACGCTGGGACCATTTATATCATAAGAGGGTATTCGAGTGTGACTGGGAATAAAATAAGATTTCTCACGAAAAACTTAAGATATTAGTTCAGACAACAGTTCAGTTGTAGGTTGTGAGTACGGTTAAGTTACAAATAGTGCCTCGAAAATTATCATCCAACGTAGATATCCCCTGCACACAATAAAAATGTCATAATATAATTCTATTTAATCTATATATTACATTTCACATGATCTAAGTTATTTTCGAAGTAGGATATATCATAATTTCAAACCGAGTGTATTACTGGAAATTAGCCGCTATGCTTGTTGCCATATGTACTTTATTCTGCCCGGAGCATGCGCATTATAAGAAAAATCAATACATTGTTATGACCCTCCAACAAGTCCCCAGGCAACACCAAACCGGGTAAGGAGGTCCCGAAGGGTCCGCATCCAGCAGCCGGGCTGACTACAGATAAGGACCCACCAGGCCCGACGACGTCGTCGCCTACTAGGGACCCGGTCCTGGCGACGCGGAACCCGGCGTGGCAGGCGCTAAGGAGAGCCAGGTTTACCACCTCGGACCAAAGGAGAAAGTCAAAAGAAGAACAGCCCACGGGCCAATCAACGTACGTAGCCACGGAGTCCCCGTGCCAAAATGCTCCCCAATCTAATTTATCACTGCGACCCTGAACCTCCGAGAACCTCAGCTGCTCTAAAGACATCTGTGCATTACTTAAGATTCCATCGACATTTATCTACGTACATTCGCGCAATACCTATTGTACCGACGGCGATAAGACTAAGAAACTTTATGGATTTACGTATAAGCTAAACAAGCTATAGTTTAGGGACCCAATTTCTTGGGGGCGCCCAAAAAAAATTGTCCGTGTGAGCAAATTGTCATATATACTTAAAAACAATTTGACCCTTAAGGCATTCTCTTTCGCTCTTTATTTTTCCTCTACCTATAATTTACATACATGTGAATACGTGTGGCCGCCGGTGGAGTGAGCATATTTCGAACCGAAGTCTAAATAAACGAAATCATGCACCTAAACCGGGGATCGAACCCGGTGTAATGTTGACACCATAGATATCAGTTGCTTAGGCTAAGGGTCCAGCGTTTAGATCATATGTCACTTGAGATATCGCATTCCAACGTTTTCGCCGAAGCGACGCCCCTTTTTGACCGTGCGTTCTGAGCAGCGTCTTTTCCGAACTCTCTTTGCTCACTCTTAATTCAGACCTCCTTGCGACTAGACGTATTTTTCTCTCATAAGACCTTTAACCCTGGTGTTGGACCAGTATTCCAAAATAAAATTGTTAAGTCTAAAGTGAAGATTTACACGAGTGTTCATTCATTCATCCTCGACATAACATAAAAATTGGTGGCAGCGGTGGGATACTGGTGAAGATATCCGAGGAGCTTCGAACAAACGACACCAGCCAAGGTTAAGATAAGAAAAGCGCTGATTGTACTGTAAGTACAGAAATATATATATATGCCCTTTTCTACATATCGAACAAATCAAGAGTCAATTTTAACGGACGATTCCCCCTTGACCGAGGACTCAGGAGAATCAGACGTAAATCAGATTACGATAAAAATGCATAATCATTTCGAATCTCAGGAAGCTAAACCTAGCAACTTAGCAAATTCTACGCAAGATAACGAACAGTTGCGCCGTGAGAACGTTCAATTAAGAACAGAGTTAGAAAACGTAAGAAGATTGTTAGAAACGACGATAAATAAGGCAGGAAACAGTGAAGATGTTCCGCGCGAACAAGGTACTGCACCTCCCGAGATAAGCAGCGATGATATATCATCAACGCAAGCGTCTGCAAGATAATTGTTAGTCGATACTCAATCTGGAATCAAACTTCTACATTTAATATCGGAATTTGACGGAAAGAATCGGACCGTGGAACGTTTCTTGGCTGATATAAAAACTGAGTTAGTAAACTTTAAGATTGAGGAATCAATTCTCCTCCCCTTGATAGTAACAAATAAAATAAAGGGAGATGCGAAGGATTTAATTGATGGATTCAATGTTCGCACCTATGATAAACTTCGAGAAGTTTTACTACTAGAATACGGACTGAGTAAAAGCGGCGATTTATTGTCGCTAGAAAGACAACATTTAAGGCAAAACGGACGTAATATTCGAGAATTTACGCGACGTTATAACTTGATGCATAGAGATATCGTTCGAAGCATACAGGCGAAAGGACTTTCTGGTCACGAAACCAATATTCTTGTAAAGTCCGAGAAAGAGACCTCATTAATCACATATATCAGAAACCTTGATCAACCTATACAACGAGACGTTAGAAATCAAAAACCATGTACGCTACGCGAAGCACAGCAGATAACATACGAATTGCATCGTGAAAAGGAATTGCAGAAACATCTACATAGATACCGCCCGACTAGCACAAATTTCGAAAAATCACGCGTTACGCCTATGAGGCCACCCACCATAAGGCCGCGTTCGGTCGCACACTCCTCAGACAGCAATAAACCGAACCTGGAGAGGCCATCTGTTTCTTTCCGTACCCCAGTGTGCTACAGATGCAAAAAAGAAGGTCACTACTCGAGAGAATGGCCCCTGGAAAATTTTCGAAAACCCACAGCACCAACCTCCCCAAACATCAAGTTCGTGGAGTCAGCCGAGGAACACGAAGAGGACCCGAATGAAGAAATATTATTAAAGGAATGACAATTAGACTCCGAGGACGATAGCGCACTAGAACTTTCCTAGTCGATACAGGCGCTAGTATCAACCTTATCAAGGAATCCCCTTCTAAAGATTTATAGGCACGCTCTTCCACGAACGAGTTCTATGGAATTAGCGGACAACCAATGCGTAGCAACAAAGAAGCCCGATTTAAATTCGGAGACAATTATCATGAGTTGGTAGTTGTTCCGGACGATTTTCCTATTAAAGAAGATGGAATGCTTGGACTTCCTTTTTTGACTACAGAGGGAGGCCATTATAGATACGAAAAGTAGAGAAACTGTAATCAATAATTCTTTGCATAAAGTCTTTGTTTGCTCTAGGGACAGTAAGACAAGAGTACGAGGATTGTTCGAAAGCACACGCCTCACACATCTGAAAGACGCAGAAGAAGTTAAAAAATTAACGGATTGATCGCCAGTTACGTAGATATATTTAGTTTATCCGAGGATGAATTGTCAAGCACTGCGTTAACATCTCATCAAATCCCCACTCAGGATGAAATACCGATACATGTTAAACAGTATCGATACCCGCCAGGGCATCAACAAGAAATTGAAAATCAAATGAAGAATTTGAAAGACAAAGGAGTTATTCAAGATTCTACGTCGCCGTATAATTCACCCCTTTGGGTAGCACCGAAAAACCAGACGCTAATGGTTAAAGAAGTGGAAAATTGTAGTTGATTTCTGGAAATAGAACGAGAAGACCCTGCATGACGCTTACCCGCTTCCGAATATCGAAGAAATATTGGATCAACTCGGACGAGCCCGATGGTTCAGTGCCTTCGATCTAGCCAGTGGTTTCCATCAGATACCCACGAACAAAAAGAACCAGCCTAAAGCAGCATTTTCCACACCTGCAGGACACTTTGAGTACACGCGAATGCCATTCGGACTCAAGAATGCACCTGTTTCGTTCCAACGCATGATGGATCAGGCCTTGAGAGGACTAATTGGTAAAATCTGTTTTGTATATTTGGACGATATTGTCGTATTTGGAGAAAACCTCAAAGAACATAGGGAAAGGTTGAAAATGCTTTTTGATCGACTTCGAGAAGTAGGAAGCTGTTTGAAGTTAGCACCCCATTTTTCAAATTTTCAAATCCTAAGAATTGTTCCAGGTCGTTCTAGACTTGTTCTAAATTGTTCCAGAAAATTACATTTTTATAATGAAAATTTTCGCGGATAATTAAAAAAAAAAGAATTTGACGTGGCACCCCATTTTTCGAAAATCAAACTTTTAAAGGTTGTTCCAGATTGTTCTAGTTGTTCTAAACATTGTACCAAAGTATTGATTCTCCAAACAAAGAATTTAAAAAGATATAATAAAAAAAATAGAATCAGCGCAAAAACAGTATTTTTACGTCTACAGCTATCACTATCATCTTATGAACCCCAAATTACATATTTAAGCTAACAATTAATGGAACAACCCAGAACAACTCTTATTTTCCCCAGAACAAATTTCTAAAGGGTACTTTACTCTTGGAGGTAGACTCTTTTATGCATTTTTTGTAATTTTGGACAAAAATCGTTTTTTTTTTAATCTCCGCGAAAATTTTTGTTATAAAAATCTAATTTTGTGGAATAATGTTTAGAACAACTAGAACAATCTGGAACTGTGACGTGCGGCGCCGTAGAGCCCCGCCGAGCGTCGCCGAGCGCCGCCGAGCGGTGCCGACCAGCGCAGCAGCCCGCGACGTCGTGCCTGCCTGCGTGCCTGCTGTGACGTCAGCACGCGCCGCCTAAACTAGTGACGCGCCCGATGCAGTGACGCGCCCGATCTTGTGACGTAGGGACTCTAACAAAGCGCGGTGGCCACTCGCGATCACGTGCACTGCGCGTGCATAGCAACGGTTGGGAACGTGTTCTTCCCCGAATTCGCAGATCTTAAGATCTTAATGTATAAAAGAGCGCTCCTCCAAGCCTCGCGAGTCCAGATTGCTACAGAAAAAGACCGTGCAAGGGTCTGCGTACGAAATTCCCGAGCGTATTATATTCAGTGAAAGAGTGATTCCAAGATCACCAGAGTGTCTTTTTCGCAATCTGTTCTCATTTACAAGGAACAACCTGTGCGTGTTCCGCGTGTTCTAGTCTTAAAATCAGAGTCCGGTTTCCGAAAAAGTATCTTTCGCTTACCGTGTTTAGCAAGGAATAACTTGTGCGTATTCCGAGCAGTGTTAATCTTAGTCGTTCTGCCACACGAAAAGTGTGTAGTTTTAGTTCTCATATAACACTTCCTTGAAATCCAAAGACTTTACGTTTCTAGTCATAATTCGTATTTTGTATATTTATTCGCGTCGTATTTTAGTAGCGTTATTACCATTAGCTGTTGAATTATCGTTGTGTTTATTATATTTTATTGCTTTGATTGTATTTATTTTTCTCAATATAGTTCATTTAATTGTTTTCCATATTCCTGAGACATCTCGTTATTTGTTTGCCTAGACAGTCGAATTTCACGAACTAGATTCTCCTTACCGCTCGGGAGAATCAGCGAGCCAAAAGAAATCACAATATCCTTAGAACCTCAAATCTGCAGGGGTGCCGCTGTGAAATACCAGTTAAGGCCCTGCAGGTATTCACGTCGAGACAGAGAGCTCAAGGTGCCGCAGTGGAAAATCAGTTAAGGCCTGAGTAATCACCCTCACCCCCATACTTTCTGAGAGGTGCAGTCGTGAAAAACCGACCGAGGCTCGAAGAAGGTAGTCCGAACCCCCTCATGCCCCCTTTAGTAAAAGGTATCACTAAGGGTATCAAGAGCGCAGGGTGCCGCGGTGCAAAATCCGTCAAGGCCTGCGTCTCGCGTGCTCACTCCTCTCATACGATTTCTTTCCTACCGGCACTGACGACAATTCCTCGCCACGTCAGGCCGAGGCTCGTAACAGAACAACCTTCAAAAGATTGATTTTCGAAAAATGGGGTGCCATGTCAAAAAGTGTTTTTTTTTTTAATTTTCCGCATAAATTTTCATTATAAAAATTTAATTTTCTGGAACAATTTAGAACAACTCTTAGAATTTGAAAATTTGAAAAATGTGGTGCTAACTTCATACAGGTGAAGTAGGATTAAAATTGCAGCCGGATAAATGTCAATACTTGGAACCTGAACTTCAATATCTGGGACATTTAATTACAAAGGACGTAGTTAAACCTAATCCCGAGAAAATAAAAGCTGTTAAGGAATTTCGCGTACCAAAAACCGTAAAAAATATCAAGGAATTTTTAGGACTCGCTGGATATTACCGAAGATTTATTCCAAAGTTTAGCCCCGTGTTTCTCAACCTGTGTGCCGTGAGACATTGCCAAATGTCCCGCGAGGGTTTTTAATAAATAATTAAAATTGCATGTGTTTTGTAACTTTGAAATAGTACTTGTAATTACCTCAACGGTTTCTAAAAAAATCTTTTTTAAATGGTAGTATCGGCGAAAGAAACGTCGCGCCGTGCTGCGTTCACACATTGTCGGTGTATCGGTGGACAAGATCGCGCCTTCGGTTGGCGATCACACATTGTATCGGTCAACCGTACACCTGCGACTCGAGTTGTGAGTGGGTACCGTTCTGTAGAGCGAATGAGTGAGTGAGTAACTTAGTGAGACAAAACAAATGGAAAAGACGCATGAAGATCGCGAGACATATCCTGAGAGGAACAGGCGTATTACTGCAGTCTTATGTGATATCGCGACGACGCAGCCAAAATCAAGCAAGTGACAGCCACGTATAACGCAGCTAAAACCGCGTACACGCGATACCAATTTTAATTGCCGGTGATTCAAATTGGCTCTTTCTTAAAATCAAAAGATTTGTGAAATAAGTAAGTCTTTAAATTTCTTTAGTGTGATTGTATTGCTGTGAACTTAATTAAAAAATGTTTTATTCGATTAGCCATAATGGACAAATATTTAATAAAATCTGGTGCTCCACAATCGGAAGATAAAGATTGCATTGCTGTGAACTAATTAAAAAATGTTTTATTCGATTAGCCATAATGGACAAATATTTAATAAAAGCTGGTGCTCCACAATCGGAAGATAAACAAAGAAATAAGCGGAAGTATAAAGATGACTACATCGAATTCAGATTCATCGCAAATGAAACGGAAGACCCTCAAATACCATTCTGTGCTGTCTGCAAAAAGAAACTTGCAAATGAAGCTCTCGTTCCAAGTAAATTGAAAAGACATTTGGAAACTTCACACCCACAGGTCAAAAACAAACCGAGAGAGTATATTGAAAACTTGGCAGCACAGCAAAATAAGACAGCAACCAAATTTTTAAACCTTATGAAGGTGCCAGAAAAGGGATTGATTGCCAGCTACAAGGTTGCACAATTAATAGCACAACGTAAAAAAGCACACACCGATGCTGAGTCCATCATTGCACCAGCATTAGCTATTATTGTGGAAACAATGCTGGGAAAGGAAGCGGCAGAGACAGTCAAGAAAGTACCTTTATCCAATGATACAATATCGCGCAGAATAGAAGATTTATCTTCAGATTTAAAAAAAAAAAAATTGTCGAGCATTTTGAATCCCACACCAGTGAACTCTGGTCTCTTCAGATTGATGAATCGACAGATATCAATGGAAAAGCACAGCTCCTTGCTTTCATTCGATTTATAAAAGGTGACAAATTCTTGAATGAGTATCTTTTCTGCAAAGATTTGAAGAGCACGACGATAGGAAAAGACATATTTGAGCTGGTAAAAGAACATATTTCAAGTTTTGGTTTGCTGTGGCAAATTGCGTCGGTGTTTGCACAGACGGATGTCCATCAATGTTGGGAAACAAAAAAGGATTTACCACACTTGTGCGCCAAGAAAATCTGCATATTATAAGCGTCCACTGCATGATTCACAGAGAATTTTCACTCAGCTGTGCGACGCAATGAACTCCGACTATAAAACTCTTTTATATCATACCGAAGTGCGTTGACTTTCGAAGGGAAAGGTTCTGAAACGACTCATACACCTGAAAGCAGAAGTAATTTTGTTCTTGGAGGTCGAAAAATCATCTTTTGGATTTTCTCTTGATGACGAGATTTGGTGGCTCAAAGTTCAGTTTCTCTCGGATTGATTTGAAAAGCTAAATTCTCTGAATTTAAGTCTTCAAGGTCCATCCGAAAATATCATCACATCAACATCAAAACTGAAGTCAATCGAAGAAAAATTAACATTGTAGAAATCCGAAATATCAATAGGAAATTTTGACTACTTTCCGGGTGTTAATGAATCTCAGTCGAAAATAGAAATTGCAGACGAAATTATAAGCACTATTAACGAACTTCAAACCTCACTTAAAAGCTACTTTCCTTCTCTTTCAGTTGACGAATATGAATGGTTAATGAACCCATTTATAATTTGTAACGCACGTAATTTGACCTTAATAGAAAAAGAACAGCTGTTACGTCCTGCGTCCTCCACCCGCCGCAAATTTTTTGCTTTTCTAAATTATTCTAGAATTAACTAATCGATTGCTCTCGCAGCATTCTGCCGCTCGCTCAATAATTTTAAGATTACTCTAATCTAACTTTAGGAATGTAGCGCGGTTCTCACGGACCCCCATTAAAGATAAGACACGTACGATTGAGTCCTGGGAAAGGCATCTGTCGCGCCGTTCCGAGGATATAACGCTGATGCAGTGTCAGCATGCGAACACAGCGTATCGCGGCGGCTATATAGGGCAGTAGGAGACCCTTTTCGCGCACTCTTGGTTACGACTTACTTACTTACTTCGTACGCGCGCACTTAGTTACGACTCGCCACTTGGGACTTGTGATTTTTTGTTTCGACGTCTTTCACTTCACTTCAATTCTGTCTGTGCAGTGCACCGAACTGCACCGTTGTTCGCGTATTAAGAATTCAAGTGCGGGTGCGAAGCGTAACACCCGACTTAGTATTTGCCTTCGGTATCTTTCAAGTGAATCAAGTGTAACGAATAGAATGAAGTCAAATCGAATCGAGTCAATAGAATCAAGTTAAGTTTAGTGAATAATCAACGCGGTAGAATCAGTGGCATTGTTCCTGTATCTCGTCAGGCAACCCCAGGTTTGTGCAACCAAGCAGTCTTTGTAATTCGGACCATTCTAGGCAACCAGCGTGTGAAGCCTCTGAAATTCGACTAATTATAAGTGATCCGCGTGATCAAGCATTGTAATTCGGACCATTCTAGGCAGCCATCGTGGTGAAGCCTTTGAAATTCAACTAATTATAAGTAACTTGCGTGATCGAGACACTGCGTCTAGTCTCAATCTCCGATTCTCCGCTCGCGACAACGAAGTGGAGCCGTTCCACTCCAAACTGTAGGGTTCGATCAACTAATAAATACCAAGTACGCAATCTCGTGAATCACCTACTCCACCTCATCCTCGCGACGCACACACGTACACCCGCGTAAAACCTAGTTATCGGAGTATTCTCTGAGTCTAATGAGACGGGGGATTTCACCCCTTTCCCTGCCCGCGATAACTTGGGCTACCGAAACCGCCGGAAACAAATCTCTTATCGGGCCGGTCACTTCGTCTGTCCCCCGATCCCCGGTATACCCGGTGTACGCAGGATGCCGAAAAACGGAGGACGTAACAGCCTTTTAAAAGAACTTTTGTTTCTTTTTACCAGAGTTTGCATTTTTAAGTTTGTTATGAATAAAAATGATTTTAAGTTAAAGATTTATTATTTCACTATCTATATACTTCTTAATTGTATTTCAGTTTAACCCTCTAGGTACCCGAAAATCATATTTGGCACTGACATATAATATCTGGACTTATAAAGGGTCCCATATCTCAAATAGCTTAGGGCCTTATCAAGTCTAAATTCGGTCCTGCTTGTTTGTCTTTAATTTTCTTTAAAAGGGAGCCTGCGTGCTTCAAGATGCCCTCGCGAATTATCCATGAAGAACGTATTATCCACGGCGATAGAATAGAAAGCTAGTTTAGCCGTTCGCCAGTTGTCCAGAACAGTTCATTTTTCTAAGAACAGTGCGTAAGCTAAAAGTAAAAGTCTATTTTACCACGCGACCTGCTTGCATCACCGTATGCACATTTTTGGATTGTTAGCCTAAGAAAATATATATATATATTTAATATATATATACTTGTACCACCCCATCATTCTCCAATGGCTACGCACCCATCCTCAAGACAAGTATAAAACCTATTATTCCCGAAAAATAGAGCGAGTCGGGTGGAACACCTTTTTAAAATTGCCACTCATATTATCATCGTTACAACACGTTCGAGAGTTGACGACCACAGCATTGATTATTCTCGATACTTCCACGAGCTTCAGCTCCTCACCTCCAACAGGCGAATCCACAGGAATACGACAAAAACCGGTGACCAAGGGGTCAGAAAATCCTGTTACGCCCCTCAGCGATCCGAGGAAACGCACCAAATCCTTGACGAGGAAACCGGGTTATTTATCCCGGCACCACCCGTGGATGTAAATCCGTTTATACCACCACCCATTTACCGGCTACGGGTACCGAGGGTAAGGAGCCGCCGCAACCCGCCACCTTACCGGCCACGGCCGCCGAGGACCCCCCTGCCGTACTTGCCGCCGGACAATAACCAGCAGGGAACACCGCGCGACGGCGAGGGCCCCCCACGGCGCCGTGAGTAAGCGAGTTCGCGGATCTTTCGCGCCCGGGACATCCAATCTTGTGTTGCAAAGTAATCCGCGACAAAACATTGCGTCAGCCGCCATGGTTCCCACGGCAACCATCCTTCTCCCGCCGATGAATTAACTTTGAAACGTCCGCCTGTGAAAAGTGTTGTTATAGAAACTAAAATGTGTCATTCGATTCCACGAAATCTTGTGTTGATCACGCCAGCTGTCACGATTATCGACAAATAATAAGGTGAAAGTGATACTCCGATTACATCGGTTTATCATAAGATTTGCTTGTGTCTATTCTTCTGACCAGCCATATATGGTCATGTTTACTGAGTAACGATCATATAAAAAGGGAGCCTGCGTCGCCCCAAAAAGTCGGTCTTTACTAATCAGCTCAGCTTAGAACTCTGTTAGAAACCAGTTAGAGATCGAGCCACAAAAGCCTCAGTTAGAAGGCAATTTATAAAAGTCGTAGTTTGCTGCATAGTCTATCGTACGTTCAGCTTGTCGCAGGATATACATTAGGTTAGTGTATATTAAACACGCTATCAGTTTCGTCAGCTAACACTCCGAGCAGACTCAACACGATTTCGTCACTGCAACGAAGCTTGTAAACGTAAGATAATAAGTCGCCAACACTACTGTATCACAATAGTCGTCTAAGGAAATATACATATATATTTATATAATTAAACCAAAAAAAACCACCAAGTTCTCCATGTCTGCGCATCTGTCAGCTCGCCAGGTAAATTCCTCGCCTATGCAGCTGTTACGTCCGGGCGAGGCTTTTCACGACTTTACCTGTCAGGAATGGTCGATGAGTATCCGCGAGCGGTCTGCCGTGCGACCGGGCGTAACGCTAAATAACCTTTTGTCATTTAATTATAATAAATAACGGTAATCTAACTGAAGATCAATAATGCGTTATATATTTTAATCCCTTTCTTAAAGAGTGGGAACATTAATTTATATGAATAAGCTAAACGGAGAAGTTAATTAAAGTATGATATCGCGTTTAGTTACTTGCAGGACTTATAGGATACGTGTGCTTCCGAAAAACCCGTACAGGTACCGAATCGTTCGCGAGGTTATGTTTTCGGTTCGTGTAATACTACGTTTGAGGTGTGACGTCACAACATAAAAGAAATCAGAGAGAATAGTATAAAGGGGAAAAACAAGATAGATATATTGCAATTGAAAATATTGAACATAAAGAGATATTGGATATTAAGTAATATTGATAATAAAGTATATAATGAATTTGAAAAGCAGCTAATAGAGCTCTGCAGTGGTCTCGTTGCAGTTTTGAGAAGAGTTCGGATGCTAGTGCGTGACAATAATGCGCCTTAATGCGAACGCTATTCACAAGGCGTTTCGATAGCGTACTCGGTCGTTAACAGTTAATCCTTCACAATCGAGAAATCGTTTTTAGGAAAGTATTCACACACTCAGCGACCGTGCCCGGTGGATCTCTCCGTGGCGTGAAGCGCGGGCATGGTCAGACAAGATAGATGGTTTACAACTTTGTCGAACGGTGCGACTGGAGGTTCTTACCGTGTCGTTGGTCTTCGGTTACGATCGTACAGTTTCGCTTGCGCACGCGCTCTTTCGCTCCTTCTCGTCTCTCTCTCTCTCTCTCTCACAAATCGGTCGAAATATTCTCGGTTTTCGATGCGGTAAACGATGATAGTACCTTCGAATCGTAATAGAACTTTAGTAATTCGATCCTCCTTGGTTTGCCTATGCTCGCTCTCCTCTTTTGCGGTAAATCGGTCGAAATATTCTCGGTTTTCGATGCGGTAAACGATGATAGTACCTTCGAATCGTAATAGAACTTTAGTAATTCGATCCTCCTTGGTTTGCCTATGCTCGGTTGTGATTGAGCCGGGATAATGCCCGTTACAAGGGGCGGCAGATCAAGAAAGATTGCTTCTACTCGTTAAATTTCGTTAATGCCGACTTTATTCGCTGCGCGAGCGAGGAACAACCTTCTGCGTTCGTTCAAGATATATGTACAATGAAAAGAAGAATCTAATTGAAGTCAAATGAAACTTAATCTAACGGGTCCGACACAGAATTCGTCGGCCACGTGCAGGACGTACGCGATCACACTTTCGCACTATTCACAACGAAAGAAAAACTGAGTCTCTTGCTCAAAGAATAATAATTACAATTTAGAACTACGATTTAACGAGGATAATTGAATAAAGAGATATCTAAGATATCCTCGAACAGTGAACCACGCACCTCGCGACTTTACAGCCAACTGCCCAGAGGAATTCGTCGCGAGGTGATTCCTGGGCTTACTCTAGGACGGTTTTTCATGCCCTATTTGCTGAATCGGCCGGCTAACGGTCGATCCGGTGTACAAATATTACGCTGAAGCGCTCGCTCGGTGTTCAACGAGATAAGATTTTACAGGCGCACGCTCTCGACTTTATATATTTGAACAAAATTAGGTTGATGTCTGAGCGATGGCTTATTACCATGAAAAATAATAATTGAACTTGTGAGACAGAGAAACTGAAAATTAACATGCGGAACCTCATCGCATTCTTAGGCTATATACACACATTCATACTATATACACACATTCATACTTGTCGCTCAGTTTTCGCGCTTATATCTATACTTATACCTACACTTAAAACTACTTATATGTACATAAGGTGGGACGAGTATGATTACATGGTGAGGGAACTCCACTACATATTACCGCTCGACAGTGCCGCGTATGCGAAGGCATGAGCCGTGATACAAGTATTGTCGCATACGAGGCCTGGAGGAAAAATTAAATAATGATGATTTTTAAGCTAATACTCAAACAGCGCGCCGGATGCAAAGGCCTAAGCCGTAATATGAATATTGTCGCAACCGGTGGAGGCCGGAATAAAGGAGATAAAAGAAAGATTAATTAAGAAAATCAAAAAGTTACGCTGGGACGTAACATACGATAAGAATAAGTTCGGGTGGGACAATATCAAATCGCCGCGCAATCGCTCGCATTTCTCGCAATATCAAGGATCGAGATAGAAGTCGATCATTCTCGAACGTTTCTCGGAACTTCAGTTCCTTACCTACAACAGGCCGATCCTCAACTTCACAACATATTCCAATGCTTAAGGAATCAGGACTACCGATAGGGAGGAGCAATTCCAATTCCCCCACGGGATTCTGCGCCGGGTCGTAACAATCCGTAAGCGGGGAATTCATCCAAATTCCCCACGGGACTCTACGCCGGGTCGTAACAACATAAAAGAAAATAGAGGACGGACATATGTCTCTGTCCTAGAGCAGTGTCATCAGAAATAGCATATTGCCACATGTGGCACGCGTGGTGGGGGAAGAGAGAGAAGTAGTATGCGACGTGTCCGTAAGAGCTACGCGCCGCTCGATTGGCTCGTAGCTCTCACGGGCACGCACGCATACTATTTCTCTATGTGCGGCAGGATGCTATTTCTGATGACACTGTCCTACAGTCCACCGGGCAACTCTTGCTGGAAATGCGCGGTCCATGTATACAAAGTCCTTAGACTATATATGTGTGGCGCCTCGTTCAGGCAACGATGGCAACGCGCGCGCCTGACGGCGCAAACAGAACTTTAAGCCTGTAACCGTCCAATTTTGGAGCGTTACATCGTGCGCTTACTTTCCCGCAAGCGCTCCACGCAGCACGCCCGACCCACCAATGTGTGTGTGCACACGCTAGGCGCGTGAGGCGTCGCCTGCTCGCGTATGACTGATCATAGTTACCGACCCCGGGCGGTAGATGCCTCCTTTTCTCGCCATAGGGTTTCGGCGCTCACATGTATATATGGTGCCCGGCCGTACTGCAGAATCGTTCTTATCCTGAGTCAAAATCAAGTGGTGCACGCTACGGCTGTCGCCCACAATAAGCAGCACGCATAACTGCTGTCGCCCTTATCATCAACGCATTACGCCGTACCGCCGGACACAATATATTCGGAATACTGACAGTTACAAGACGACTCACTGAACACATAAATCGCATATAGATCTACGAAGGAGCGCTCTCCTTTTATAAAATTGCTCACGTCGCCGAAGCTTGCGTCAGTCACTGCCCCGTCAAACTGATTGCCGCTGTAAACGCGTGTTAAGACAATTCACATATAAAAGCATCGCCGTCATTCCGTATTTTCTCGCGTATGTTCATACTCGCGTACTGAATTCCAATATACTGCTGTGCTACCGCATGTAGTAAGAGCGTCGCGTATAAGACCAGGATAGTTCCAAAGAATAAAAAGTCATAAAAAAGGAGAAGTTGAGAATTAGAGACAGGCTTAGCTCCAGAGAGGTTGAAGTGGCCAGATTGACTCCCGGCCAGCTTAGCGCTCCCGCAGAACAGTATCGTGTACCGTTCTTCTAACCTCTCTGAGTAACCCTGTAAGCAGGCGGACGTATCCTACGGCTGGCAACTGCTCCCCCAAGGATACTCCTAGCCTCCCTTGCAGGCATTTTGCATAAATAGTAAAAGTAATACAGAATATCTGTGGTGCGATAGACCCATGGCACGGCCAGCCTAGCGCTCCCGCCCTAAGTCGATTTCATAACCGCAGAGTTCCTGTAGACATATTGAAAACTCTTGCAGTAGAATCACATAGATTAATTTACGCCTGAGTCCGAACGAAACATTAAAACCGGACACGGGATAACCTCTGGCAGACGGATCAGACGCACGGCCCAAGCACTACGGTGTACCCCGCCTGACGATCCTAGTCTTCGTCCAGGTGTTCCCTGGTCTAGAAAAACTTGACAATTGCAAACGTTCGTAAGATAACAGGTCTAGGTCGTTCTGTCCTGGCAGCATCTAAAACATACATAAGTATTGCGAGTATTTGCCGTTACATACACCGACGCTCGACCATATAGTTTCCTGTATCTATTTTCAAACAAGAATATATTCATTTTGTGTGCAATATAAAATCGCTGTTGCTCCATCACTCGTCCCGTGCACGAATCCACCGACACCTTCTGTGTCGATTCCAGGGAAGTAGAAAAATAAATGTAACCGCTGCTTTCCTGAAGAAATCATTTTGCTGCGATTGAATCGCGTGGCGGATTTTTGATTCGTGTTCCGTTTGCATCGCAGCGGGATACGTGAACTTTTGCCACGACGCTCACGTCGAGGTGAGAGCGTGGTCATCCACAGACCTCCTAATACAAGGAAAAAGATTCGATCGCGAATTGGCACCCATTCTGGGGCCAGCAAAAAAAAATACGGTTACAAGCCTAGGAACTTTTTCTAGTCATTTCGCCGTCTCGTGCTTCAGTGTAAATATAGCTTTAAGTGTCCCCACAGTAACGCGGTCGGTTAGTTCTAATTGATTCTACTTTCGTCTTCCATTTTTCAAGTACATTCCACCATTGTTCCTTTACCGAGCTTGCCTCGTGCTACTAATAAAGTGTTGTTTTCGTGTTATATTCGGACCTCAGTTTACTTTCCTGCCTTGCTGCGTGTTCACTAATTAGTTAAGAAGGGGCTCCAGATATGGTGCACCCTTTAGTGGTGACCCCGACGTGATCTCCAGCAACGTGCAGTTTTGTGCCACCACGTGCCGCAACAGGTCCCATAACCTCACGGCCCTTTCCACGTGCGCACCGCAAGAAGACCAGAGCGGCGCATGATTCATTCGCCGGCACGCCAGGCCGAGGCCTCCCCGGCCGATCCACCACTGCCCGAACCGACGCTCATCGAGCTGCAGGACATCCCGGCGTCGCCCGCCGCCGGTCCGCCATGTGGCTTCGCAGCAATGGCCGCCGCAGATCTAGCGTCCCCCACAATAGAGGCTGTTACGAGCTGCCGCCTTCCGCCTTTTTGGCGCGCAAAACCGGAACTGTGGTTCGTGCAGGTAGAAGCTGCCTTCCAGTTTCATCGAGTCCGTGGGGATGAGTCGAAGTATCACCTGGTCGTCTCGATGCTCGACCCCGAATCGCTGCAGGAAGTGGAGGATGTCGTTCGCGCGCCGCCGAGCGGCAACAGGTACGCCCGCCTAAAGAAGACCATCCTGGCTCGCCTAGACCGACTCGGCCGACCGCCAGCTTCTCAGGCTGTTTACGCAGCTCGAGCTGGGCGACAAGAAGCCGTCGCAACTCCTTCGTCACATGCGCGCACTCGCCGGCGACCGAGTACCGGACGACGTGTTGAGAGTCAAGTGGCTGGACTTCCTGCCCGTAAGTGCCCAGCGGCTGCTTAAGTTTTTTAAAACTCTCGTCCTCGAGGAGCTTGCGGCAGCAGCGGATGAGCTCATCGACAGCGGGCCCATGGTGGCCTCCACGAGCCACTCGACGACCCGCCTAGTCGACGCCGGCCCTTTCCCCACCGGATCGACCACGCCGCCCCAGGTCAGCGCCATGTCCTCGTACGGAGACCCTGGTGGCACCGCAGCGGAGCTGGCCTCGATTCGTTCCACCCTGGCGCAACTGGTGGGGCTAAATCGGGACATTATCGACGAGCTACAGCGACGCCCAGGCCGCAATGACCAGCGGGGCCGCAGCGGCGCCCGCCAGCGATCACACTCGCCCGTACCAGCAACAGCATCTCGAGTGTGCCACTACCATCTGCGCTTCGGCAGCCAGGCACAGAGGTGCCTCCGGCCGTGCGCCTTCTTGACCTCCCAACCACCTCCGGAGCCGCAGAAGAAAAACTAGCGTCGCCGGCGTCCGTCCAGGCTACCGACGCCGGCGCGCCTTCACCAGTGGAGAACCGCCTCCACGTGTTTGATCGCGAGACTCACCTGAAGCTCCTTGTGGATTCGGGCTCGGTGGTCTCGCTACTGCCCAGGTCAGCTGTACCCAGGAGACTACCGGTGCAAAGGCTGACCCTGTATGCTGCCAACTCCTCCGCCATCGCCACCTACGGTCGGCAAGCCCTGACGCTCAACCTGGGCCTTCGCAGGGTCCTCAAGTGGATCTTCATCGTGGCGGATGTCCAGACTGCCATCCTTGGTGCGGATTTCCTCGCGCACTTTGGCCTCCTGGTCGACGTTGGAAAGCGACGTATTATGGACCCGCTAACCTAACTGGCAGCAGAAGGTGAGTGCCACGTGGCCGACACCCATTCTATTTCCACGGTCCGGCTTCCAGACTTCCCGGAGGACCCCTCCTCTCAGCGCTGTGCTCGCCTGCTGGGCGAATTTGCCGACCTCGCCGAACATGTCGCCTCTGCAGCGGTCCTGGAAGGCTGCCCCGTGCAACACTACCTCCATACGACAGGCCCACCTATCTTCGAGCGGCCTCGGAGGCTCGCGGGGGAACGCCTTGCAGCTGCCAAGGAGGAGTTTGGCATCCTGCTCGACCGCGGCATTGTCCGACCTTCCTCTAGCCAGTGGGCTAGCCCGCTGCACCTGGTGCAGAAGCCCTCTGGTGGCTGGAGAGCCACAGGCGATTATCGACGCCTCAACGCCTGCACCATACCGGACACAACCCGCTGCCTGTCATCGAGGATCTCCTCCAGGACTGCCACGAATGCTCAGTCTTCTCCTCCATCGACCTGCAGAGGGCGTTCTACCAGCTTCCAGTTGCGCCTGAGGACGTCGCCAAGACAGCAGTCACCACGCCGTTCGGGCTGTTTGAGTTTGTGGGCATGCCCCTGGGGCTGCGCAACTCAGCCCAGACCTTTCAACGGTTTATGGACGCCCTGCTTCGCAAGCTGCCCTTCGCACGTGCCTACCTCGACGACATTTTGGTCATGTCGCATTCTCACGAAGAGCACCTCTCGCATCTCCGCCTCCTCTTTGAGGCCTTGCGCGGCGCCAGACTTGCCATCAACCTGGAGAAGTCTGTTTTCGACAGGAACCAGGTCAACCACCTTGGCTACGTCGTCTCCAAGGACGGTTGCCAGCCGCCGCCGCAGAAAGTTGAGGCAATCAAGTCCTTCCCAAAGCCGGTCACAGCGTCGCAGCTCCGTCGATTCCTCGGGATGCTCAACTATTACCGGCGTTGCATTCCGAGGGCGGCCGAATTCCAGGCTCCGCTGCACAATCTCCTGCATGGCATTCCGAAGTCCTCCAAGACGCCTCTCACCTGGACGACAGAAGCAGAGCAGGCATTTCAGAGCGCGAAGGACAGCATCGCCTCGGCAGTCACACCAGCATTCCTGTAGCCGACGGCCCCTCTTGCGCTTGTCACCGACGCCTCCGGCTCTGCTATCGGCGCTGCCCTGGAGCAGTTCACGGATGGCGCATGGAGACCCATTGGTTTTTTCTCGCGCAAGATCAGCGATACCGAGCAGCGCTACAGCGCATACGACCGCGAACTTCTGGCCGTTTTCGCAGCCGTGAAGTTCTTCCAACGCATCCTGGAGGACCGTCCGTTTGTGGTCAAGACCGACCATCGTCCGCTCGTCCACGCAACCGGCCAGCGTTCCGACAAGGCCTCCCCGCGTGTCCAAAGACAACGGGACTACATCTTCCAGTTCGATATGCAGTTCGAGGCGGTCAAGGGAGACGATAATGTCGTCACGGACGCCCTCTCACGTACGTGCACTATCGGCATGCCTACGCTTCTTGACGCGGCCACCATCTCTCAGGCCCAGCTGACGGATCACGAGCTGCCGCACCTTGCGGACGTCTCCTCGCGCGAGCTCCACCGGCTCAACATCGAAGGCCACGACGTATCCTGCGACATCTCCACCGGCGTCGTTAGGCCCTACATCCCCTTGCCGCTGCGCCGCAGCGCCTTCAACGTGTTCACGGGCTATCTCATGCCAGCGGCAGGTCTACTGCACGCCTTCTCGCTCAGAAGTTTTTCTGGCCAGGACTGAGGAAGGATGCCGCCCAATGGTCCAGGGAATGCGTCCCCTGTCAGAGCGCCAAGGTGCATCGCCACAATCCGGCCGTGCTTGGCACCTTCAGCGAGCCGGACAACAGGTTCGACCACGTCCACGTCGACCTTATAAAGCTGCCGCTCGTTAACGGCTTCCAGTACTGCCTCACGGTAGTCGACCGGTTCTCCAGGTGGCCTCTCGCAGTTCCTCTCAGGGACATGCAGGCCACGACAGTTGCCAAGGCCTTCCCGGATAATTGGATCTGCCTCTACGGGACACCGCTGACAATTACCTCTGACCAGGGAACGCAGTTTGAGTCTGCGCTGTTCACCGCTCCCTACCACCCACAGTCCAATGGCCTCGTCGAGCGGATGCACCGTTCCCTCAAGGCAGCGCTTATGTGCCACCCACAGACGCCTTAGACGCACCTGCTCGCCCCAGCACTCCTCGGCCTACGGACGAGTTTCAAGGAGGACCTGCAGGCCTCGCCGGCCGAGATGGTATTTGGCACAACGCTCCGCGTCCCGGGAGAATTTTTCGTGAAGAACAGCGTTCCTGCAGACCCGTGCGGTTTCGCCGACAAGCTCCGCTCGCTCTTTCACCAGGTCAAGCCTGTGCCGACTTCTAGGCACGCCCAGTCGCGCCCATTCGTCTTCCGAGACCTCCGGACCTGCTCCCACGTCTTCAAGAGGGTTGACTCCATCAAGAAGCCGCTGGAGCCGCCATACACCGGGCCGCATGAAGTCATCCGCAGGCTCAGCGACGGGGATTTCGTCATAAGGGTCAACGGCGCCGAGAGGACCGTCTCCACCGATGCGCTCAAGCCGGCATACCTGGCGGCAGAGGATGCCCCGGCGTCCACCGCTGCGCCTGTGCCTGCGCCTGTGCAAACGGCTGCGCCGACGCCGACGCCTACTCCTGCGCCTGTGCCTGCGCCTGGTCCCACACCTACGCCTGCGCCTGTGTCAACGCCTGCGCCGACGCCTACTCCTGCGCCTGTGCCAACGCCTGCGCCGACGCCTACGCCTGTGCCAACGCCTACGCCAACGCCTGCTCCCACACCTACGCTGCCGCCTACGCTGTCGTCTACTCTGCCGACCTTAAAGAGGACGGTTTCGTTCTCCTCGCCTCTCAGCGAGGTCACTGGAGGGGGAGTAGCTGTGGCGCCTCGTTCAGGCAACGATGGCAACGCGCGCGCCTGCAGGCGCAAACAGAACTTTTTCTAGTCATTTCGCCGTCTAGTGCTTCAGTGTAAATATAGCTTTAAGTCTCCCCGCAGTAACGGGGTCGGTTAGTTCTAATTCATTCTACTTTCGTCTTCCATTGTTCAAGTACATTCCACCATTGTTCGTTTACCGAGCTTGCCTCGTGCTACTAATAAAGTGTTGTTTTCGTGTTATATTCGGACCTCAGTTTACTTTCCTGCCTTGCTGCGTGTTCACTAATTAGTTAAGAAGGGGCACCAGATATGGTGCACCCTTTATATGTATGGACTGCTAGCAGCTACCGCGAGCCGTGTCGGACCCAGTGATGCCAGAAAGCGAAAAAGTAACAGCAGCACGCCGAGTGGTGGGGGCCATGCGTGCGTCCCGTGTCTCTATGAGCGTCTCTCGCGACGTTCAAGTTTAACAGACACGGCACGCACACACTTACCGCATGGCCCCCACCACTCGGCGTGCTGCTGTTACTTTTTCGCTTTCTGGCATCACTTCGGACCGTGGCTCAAAGACCTACAGCGCCTCGGTTAACTAAGAACTACACAAGTTGCTGGTTTCACACCATTGTCAAGATACAGTGAGTGGTTTCAGTGAGCGAGAAAGAGCGAAGAGCAGCGAAATTTTGCATGTGCGCGCAAGTGTACTTTATACATATATATATATATATATATATTCCAATGCCTCTATATATATATATATATATATATATATATATATAGAGGCATTGGAATCCTCGTCGGACTCACAGTTTTTTCTAAAAATTGAAAAACATCTCGAGAAATAGGTGCGCAAAACGTGTCTTATTCACTTTTAACTAATGTTTAAACATGTTTGCAAGTTTAAATTGTAAAAGTGTTTGATACCGTTTTATTCGGAAAAGTCTGGAGAATTTTTTGCGACCAATAAAAATTGTCTAACTTGTATACTTACGGCCTGATTGTTGTTCAAAGTGGAAAAAAGGCTGTTTTTTTCAAAATTCAATTACTCAAACTCTCGAGCCAATTTTCAAAAACGGGTTTCAGATTCGTTTTCAGCGGGTCAAGATTAATCGAAATTGGCTATTTTCGTTCAAAAGCAAAAAAAAAGTCCAATTTTGTTGTCCAGTGTAATCGGATATTAAATGATACTTGGGACATTCTCAGTATGTCCCAGTACGTATCTCGTTCATTCTGAGGATATACGCAATGAACTGCAACAGGGGCGTCAATGCCCTAACAGCACATGATACCCTACGACTATCCCATATTCATACTGAATATACTGCGATTATCCGGAATGTTCTGAGAACATTCGTAGAACGTCTCGGCAATACTTTACTTATCGTATATTTTCAGTACGTTCCGATATATCCTGAGGATGTACTGGGATGTACTGAGAATATCGTAAGGATATACTGAAAATATCGGTGGAACATCCGCGTAACATTTCTCGTATATTCTGAGAACATCCTGAGAATATCATGCAAATTGAAACAACGCCATATTGAATGTACGTCACACCGCGAATTATTCAGGATGTTCAAAAGACCAGAACTCTTGCGGAACTTATGTAACAGACCCTTAGCTATCATTCAAAACCTTTATTCAACCCAGAAACAGCGTTTATACCACAGCATCTCACTCATATATGGATATTTATTATTAACAATGAACTATAATTTTTGTGGGAGGTTTAAAGAAGAGAACTGTAACCGTACGTCTTCTGGTCAGTAGTATGTTCTATCTGTCACGGTCGCGAATGGTTACGGGTTCGCGATCCGTCCTTCCGCGTCGGAAGGAATAGTTCCCTTGTTACGCGGGCAGGTTCGTCCTCTGTCGACGATCGCGGCTGTGGAGCCTTCGCGGTCGCGAATGACAGGAGCCGGGAGCGTAATGTTAGGAGAGATGATTTGAGTCGAACTATATTATGTTTATTAAAAGAGTACTGCACAGGAAGTGCTTGAATTACGACTCGGACAGTATATGAAGATCGCCGCAGGCTGCCTCCAACGCAGATACCGGGAGGGACGTCTGTCGATGTTTGTTCTGTGGTTTGCATGTGTTCGTCGTCGTTTGCCCGTCAGAACTAACCGCTCGTAGCCGTGACCGGTGCCAAGAGCGGGGAAGGCTTACGGTAACCGTTTGATGTCTCAGTCTTTCGAACTACTTACTATCGTAACCGTGGCCGGTACCAAGAGCGGAGATGGTTACGGTGAGAGTTCTATTGTCGTTTGTATGAGAGATGGGTGATCATTCGCTATCGCAGCCGGGATCGGTACCAAGAGCGGGGATGGCTTGCGGCAAAGATCAGTCGTATGAGTTTGATGATGATTAGGTGGGTGTTGATGGCGAGCAAGCTATCGATCTGTATTAAGCGTAACAGCGTTTGACGGACGTGACTGTAGTTTTACGAATACACGAACCATCGAATGGGCGGCCGCAGTGCAGCGGCCGTTTATACCACAGCATCTCACTCATATATGGATATTTATTATTAACAATGAACCATAATTTTTGTGGGAGGTTTGAAAAATAGAACCTTTTCTGAACTTGTATAAGGGACTTCTGGTTATCATTTAAGTCCTCTCTACTATACAAAAACCCTAGTTATAACAAAGCATCTCACGTTTTTATGAATATTTTGTTTATTTCAATAAACGGTAATTTCTCAGAATATTCAAAAGACCAGAACTCTTCCGGAACTTATATAAGGGACCCCTAATTATCCTTCGCAATCTCCATATGACTCAGAACTGACAATTATACCCCAGCATCTCACTTCTCTATGGATATTTTGGTTATTACGATTTATTAGCGATCCTAATTATTTTAACCCGGTAGAACTATGTGCAGAATACGTTTAGGATGTGGAACTTTCTTAATTTCACCTCTAGTACCCTCAAATTTGTGAAATCCGATGAGATGCTAAGATCCGATTTGCGAAGTTAGCATCTCATTTTTTCAAAATGCGGTTTCGATTGTAAAATCGACGGAACTATTGTTAAAACTTGTCAAGAACTGTAGAACTATGCGGGATGCCACTTTATAAGCAGTTTATTTGTGAGATACTGACACTTGAGATGCTAACTTCACACACGTCACAAGATGCTCCTTGTTAAATATACCATATTTCCAACCTGTCACAGGTGTTCCCCTAGACTACATGCACTTAATATGTCTGGGAATTATGAAGAAACTGTTAATTTTATGGCTGGCTGGAGATACAACATAACGGTTGCAACACCGAGTAGTCAACGAAATATTCACACGTTTAGTAGATCAATTACAACCATCGATACCTATAGAGTTTGCACGACGTCCAAGAAAATTAGACTGCATCAAACTGTGGAAGGCAACAGAATTTGGATTAATATTATTATATACGGGTTCAGAGGCATTTAAAGCGGCATTAAAAAAACATGCGTATGTACATTTTATGACACTACATGTCATTATGAGAATTTTGTCTTCAGAAGACTTGCAAGAATACCTGAGTTACGCACATGACTTAGTGAAGTTTTTTATTAAAACCTTTATAAGTGTTACGTCCTGCGTCCTCCACCCGCCACAATTTTTCGCTTTTCTAAATTATTCAAGAATAACTAATCGATCATTCTCGCCGCAGTCTCCCGTTCGCTCAGTAGTTCTAAGATTTACTCTAATCTAACTTTAGGAATGAAGTGCGGTTCTCACGAGCCCCCGTTAGCGATAAGACACGCCACGCGCGACAAGTAGAGGTAACTTACACCCGAGCCATAGCCAAGACGACGCGAGTAGGGAACAAGCGAAACGTACAAGAAAAGCTCCGCCGAATTCTCGCGCTGCGCGACCGGACAACCGCCAAGTAATGCAACCTGTCAGAAAAGGAATTCCAAAAGATAAGATACGTGTAGCCAAGTCCTGGGAAAGGCATCTGTCGCGCCGTTCCCAGGATATAACGCTGATGCAGTGTCAGCATGCGAATGCCGCTCAGCGGAGCACGGCGTCTATATAGGGCAGAACGAGACCCTTTTCGGACACTCTTGGTCGCTATGACACTCTTGGTCACGAAAAGCACCTGTACGCGCTCTTTTGATTACGACAAGTGTTAATACGCGCGCTCTTGCCTACGACAGTCACTTGCGAATTATTTTACTTCAATTCAATTCAGTGCGTGAAGTGCTCCGAATAGCACCGTTGTTCACATTCAAGAATTCAAGCGCGGGTGCGAAGCGCAACACCCGACTTAGCGTTCACCTCCAGTATCTTTCAAGTGTAAAGAATAGAATCAAGTTAAGTCACGTCGAGTCAATCGAATCAAGTTAACTCCAAGCGAACAATCAATACGATAAAATCAGTGCCATTGTTCCTGCATCTCGCCAGGCAACACCAGGTTTGTGTAACCAACTAAACTTTGTAATCTGGACCGCTCTAGGCCACCAGCGTGGTGAAGCCTCCGAAATTCAGCTAATTATAAGTAAACTGCGTGATCGAGACACTGCGTCTAGTCTCGATCTCCGATTCTCCGATCGCGATAACGAAGTGGAGCCGTCCACTCCAAATTTGTAGGGTTCGATCAACCAATAAACAGCATATACACAATCTCGTGAATCACCTACTGCACACCCATCCTTGCAACACGACGCGCACACCCGCGTAAAACCTGGTTATCGGAGTGTTCTCTGAGTGTGATTAGACAGGGTATTTCACCCCTTTTCTTCCCCGCGATACCGAAACCGCCGGGCGCATAAGTCGAGTGGTCCTTGCTGCCACCTTCGAGGCTGTGCCTGAGTCGTCTCACGGGCAATTCCGTGGCCACCGTCGAACCTCTCACTTCCGGTCACCCCTCAGCAACTCTTTTGCTGCGACTTCAGCTCACAGGTTTCGTTGGCTCGCGGCCGGGCCCCCTCGCTACGACCGTGGCTCCTGAACCACTTTCGGCGCACCACGGTTCGGGCCCGAGCCCAGTGGTCATACCCACGGATCGCAACTATTCTCTCACTCAAACCCATAACCAGAGAGCACCCCGACGACCCCTGCCACGTAAGGGTTATAGAGGACATCGACGGGCCGGAGTAAAAACCAGGGCACGTCGCGCCGCTGCTCGCTTGTATCGGTCGCAGCTACCCCGACAAACAGCGAGCGAATCCGCGAATTCCCTCCCGCCTAGTTACCCGCACCCCGGACAGCACGCGTCACGGGTCTGGACCTCTCCAGAACAGCCTTGTCCGTTCGAACTACCCCCAGGGCAAGATCAGTTCACGGTCTACTTCGAGCCTCTAGAACCGGAAATCGTACCGTCTACCGTCGAGGTAACTGAGATCTGCGAAGATTCGGATGTCGAAATCATAGATTAAGTAACCCGCACGAACGCGAGTAGATTCTTAGGTTGGTGTAGTTCCGAGTCACCAGCGACGCTCACTTTTTCTGTGCCGTAACCATTCGGACGCGAGTAGATTCTTAGGTTGGTGTAATTCCGAGTCACTAGCGACGCTCATATTGCCTGTGCCGTAACCATTCGGACGCGAGTAGATTCTTGGGTTGGTGTAATTCCGAGTCACCAGCTACGCCCACATTGCCTCTGCCGTAACCATTCGGACGCGAGTAGATTCTTAGGTTGGTGTAATCCCGAGTCACCAGCGACGCTCACATTGCCTGTGCCGTAACCATTCGGACGCGAGTAGATTCTTGGGTTGGTGTAATTCCGAGTCACCAGCTACGCCCACATTGCCTGTGCCGTAACCATTCGGACGCGAGTAGATTCTTAGGTTGGTGTAATCCCGAGTCACCAGCGACGCTCATATTGCCTGTGCCGTAACCATTCGGACGCGAGTAGATTCTTGGGTTGGTGTAATTCCGAGTCACCAGCTACGCCCACATTGCCTGTGCCGTAACCATTCGGACGCGAATAGATTCTTAGGTTGGTGTAATTCCGAGTCACCAGCGACGCTCACATTGCCTGTGCCGTAACCATTCGGACGCGAATAGATTCTTGGGTTGGTGTAATTCCGAGTCACCAGCTACGCCCACACTTTCCCCGCCGTAACCAGTCGGACGCAAGGATACACGTAGGTTTAGTGTCAAACCCGGACACCGAGTATATTTAGGCGCGTGCGACGTCTCAGCGAGCCGCACCGCTGACACGACAATTCTCTTATCAGGCCGGTCACTTCGTCTGTCTTCCGATCCCCGGTATACCCGGTGTACGCAGGGTGCCGAAAAACGGAGGACGTAACAGTAGACGTATAAATTTTGGTGTCAGAAGTGGGATCTGACGATTTGATCGGTTAATATTTGTTCGGGAAAGAAAACAAAATGTCGCAAGAGCAAAATCACGCGAAGGGACGGTACCTCACCGATGAGGAGGTAGCCGAACTGCAGGAAAAACTAAATGCCAAAGAGCGAGAAGTGGCGGAACAGACCGCTGCGTTACAAGAACTGCGGGCCGAAACTAGTACCGCGAAGAAATCTGTAGAAGCCAGTCTCCCGCAGATAGTGAACTCCTTGCAGCTCCTACTTCGCGAAGCGACGGAGCACTCGGGAGAAGAGACACAGGCGACTCCAGGGCGAGAACCTGGAATGCCTGATATCCGCGACACCCGAAGTCGTAGGGCCGCTCCTAGAAGGTCCCAATCCCCTGTGTCCGCCGGCGCGATAGGAATCAAGGGAGCGTTGGAGATGGTCCCGATTTACGACGGTTACTCGATGCCCGTGCTCCAGTTCTGCCGCGCCTGCGAACGGGCACGCGACCTGCTGCCGTCGCGTTTAGAAACAAGTTTAACACAAATGATACTACTTAAACTACGCGGACACGCGTCTCACGCGGTCGAGGATACGGACGTGTTCGCAATTAGGGATTTGACAGAAAAATTAAAGAGCGGTTTTGGGCCAAAAAAATCGACGAGCCAATATCGCGGGGAGTTGGCAAACTTGGTAAAGGGTCCCCACGAACACATGTGGGACTACGTGGCACGTGCAAAGGAACTAAAAACCGTTATTACCGAGGGAGAACGAACGCTCCACGGAACCCTCGACATCGGGTTAAGGGAAAGTATAGAAGTAGACTCACTAGAAGGGTTCATAAACGGCTTACCGCCGGACATTCAATTAAGACTGCGGGTACAGGGTTACGAAAGCCTCGACGACGCCTTCGTAAAGAGCACCCAAATCGCCAGGGCAATCGAGATGGAGATCGAACGCTTTGGAGCGCCACCGCCCCGCGGGCAACCTGGGCACGAGCCGAGGACACCGCGCGTCGTGCCACGAGACCGATACCCCCCGCAGCAACCGGATCAATTCGAATATCGAGACCAATATCCCCCGCGCCGGTCGAATCAACCCGAGTACCCTGACCAACGCCAATTCGAGTATCAGGACGCGCGTTAATTTGAGCGTCAAGACCAATACCCCCCGCGCCGTTTCGAGCCGCGAAACCAATACTTGTAAGCGGGCCCAGGTACCGAGCCCTTCGCCGCTTTCCCTTTTTGACCACCCATATCGTTCCGAGGGATACTTTACGACGTCCGGGTAACCAGAAACTGACAGATAGCGAAGTACTTGCAGCTGAGGCGACATCTGAGTGTACACAGATGTCCAGATAGCCTAAATTCCTAGAGACGCCCTTACCAAGAAGAGAGACTTCGCGAAGGACGTTTTCGCCCTTCTCTGGGCTACCGACGCAACCCCCTCTTCTCACAAACCGTAGATATAAGAAGCATGTTCTACGCTGCGAGTTTAGTCTTACAAGGGAACATAGGCAACCCGGAAATTCAAAAAATTCTGAAATTTGGCACACATGTAGAGTAGTCCATCCGTAACACAACCATATTTTTTATTGGTGCCATAACTCGTTTTTAGGGGGTGAAAACACCCTTTGAAAAAAAATCAGATTTTTCTTCTTCGTCAAATATCTCAAGAACGGTAAGAGATATCGGAAAAAAGTTTAATCAAAAACTAAATCGCTTGTTCGCGTCTACGAAACTGCGTTATTTTTTATTTTATTTAATTCATATTTTTTTTGTCACGCCACCCTCTCACCCCCTTTTTTCAAATTTTTGTCTTTTGCTGGCCGCCATGAAATACCTATTGACACCGTCTTTTCATACCTGTAAATGATTTTTGCGTTAACATTTTTTTTTGTGTGTATAACCGAATGTTGAAGTGAAAATGCACGCGACATAAAAGAGATTGTAGGGATAATAAGGCGTAGGCGTATTAAAGGTATTCAGAGATGACAATTTAAAATACATCTTTATTATATTATTCTGTACACGGAACAAATACTGTTAAAATTATGGGCTGTAATTGGTACAATAATGATATTTTTCATAGAAATGTTTGAAACAAAGGTACTGGCCGCACCACGCACATCGCATAAAAGCTGGCGCTCCACAAATACTACATTTAGGTACGTGCTTTACACTCTTAAAGTAACAGAAATCTACTGGATTTTGGAACTCGCCGGAATGGGTTTCTAAATACCCACTTTTAAACCAAACATATTGGAAAAGATTTATGAATCTGGGTGAAGAAAGCTGATTATTAATTAACAACTGTAATTTAATTATATTATTGCGTGCATGCAGATTGATATTTTCGTCTAGTAGAATTACATTGTCCGAAAATATCCGTACAAAATTTTTCCAGATTCTGAAACCAAACACATCCAAAGGTTGAATCATGCCAGTGATCTTCTTTGGAATGATTGAAAATGTCACTTCTTTGTGGTCTGTAATGAAATCGTAACGAGGAACAAAGTTCACATGTGCGATGATCGGAAAATAATGCAATATACGCGTCATTTAGCGCCATCGACGAGGACAGGCTTATATTCCACGGAGGGCACAAAGATGTTATAAACACGAAATATTAATACATTTGTTATTCATACGATAACTTGGTATAAATACTCCTGTGGGTGTTCTTTTTACGAATAGCTACGCTTACGAGAACAGTCAGTGCACATGGTGTCATTCGAGTAAAAGAAGTGTGGTACGTTAAAACTTCTTCTTCAAAATGCATTTGCATAATGTTGCTAACATAATAAATATGTTAGCCGGAACGTTTCAAATTGCAAGTATAACGCAGACTCCAATGAATTCGAAAGAAGTTGACTTGCACAACGAGCTGCGCGATATTATTGCAAATTTTCAAGATATGGATTGCGTAACGTCAATTGAACATGATTACGTACTTGACTTTGCCGATCCATCGGAACCACATGTTCCGCAATTTGTAGAGTACCTTACGCCCACAGAAACGGAAGAAGATAATTATTATCCTGAAGAGTGTACTGTTGATGACGAAGGAGGAAAAGTCGATATAAGCTACAAGAAGAGGGCCGTTGAATTTTGGAAATCCGGAAGAGTAACTCATCGGCCGCTTACCAGTGTACAGAGGAACTTTCGAAACGTAAAATCCGTACAGCAGCTACACAGGAGGGCTGCAAGTGTTGAGAAGGGTACAACAAATGCAGAGAAATTCACATGGATTGCAAAATATGTATTGGAAGAGTTTGAAGTGGCTTTTGACAGAAAATCTTTTTTCCATGACATGAATTTGAGATTGTGGGCTTTGGAGGCAAAAGACCTGGTGGACCTACCCGATTTCAAAGCAAATATCTGGTGGATATGGAAATTCAAAAATGTACATGGAATCGTGTCTCGGAAGTTAACAACTTTCAAAACGCGATCTACGTTTCAAGGCATTGATAATTTACACAATATCGCAAAATCTTTTGTCGCAAGCATAAGGACCAACATCCCAACTGTCGGAATTGAAGAAATTTATAACGCTGACGAGAGAGGCTTCAACCTCGAAGTTCATTCTGGACGAACATTGTCATAGTCTGGCGTGAAAATAGCGGAAGCAGCGATTCAATCGGTATCCTCTGTGACATACAGTTACACAATCATGCCTACTATTTCGGCAAGCGGACGTCTTCTTTCACCTTTATACATCATTTTAAATGAGCCCACGGGAACATTTGGTCCGAAAGTTTGGGAAACTTTATTCCGTCCACAAAATATTCAAAATCAGGGAAACTCATGTCAGGCCATTTCAAAACTTGGTTCAGCGAAGTATATCTGAAAAATACTAGCGATAACACCATTCTATTACTCGATTCGTGGTCGGGGCACTGTCCAGATCAGTTGAATCAGTTGATTCCAGAAAACAAAGAAGTGACATTTTTAATCATTCCAAAGAAGATCACGGGCATGATTCAACCTTTGGATGTGGTTGGTTTCAGAATCTGGAAAAATTTTGTACGGATATTTTCGGACAATGTAAGTCTACTAGACGAAATTACAGTTGTTAACTAATCAGCTTTCTTCACCCATATTCACAAATCTTTTCCAATATGTTTGGTTTAAAAGTGGGTATTTAGAAACCCATTCCGGCGAGTTCCAAAATCCAGTAGATTTCTGTTACTTTAAGAGTGTAAAGCACGTACCTAAATGTAGTATTTGTGGAGCGCCAGCTTTTATGCGATGTGCGTGGTGCGGCCAGTACCTTTGTTTCAAACATTTCTATGAAGAATATCATTATTGTACCAATTACAGCCCATAATTTTAACAGTATTTGTTCCGTGTACAGAATAATATAATAAAGATGTATTTTAAATTGTCATCTCTGAATACCTTTAATACGCCTACGCCTTATTATCCCTACAATCTCTCTTATGTCGCGTGCATTTTCACTTCAACATTCGGTTATACACACCAAAAAAAATGTTAACGCAAAAATCATTTACAGGTATGAAAAGACGGTGTCGATAGGTATTTCATGGCGGCCAGCAAAAGACAAAAATTTGAAAAAAGCGGGTGAGGGGGTGGCGTAACAAAAAAAATATGAATTAAATAAAATAAAAAATAACGCAGTTTCGTAGACGCGAACAAGCGATTTAGTTTTTGATTAAACTTTTTTCCGATATCTCTTACCGTTCTTGAGATATTTGACGAAGAAGAAAAATCTGATTTTTTTTCAAAGGGTGTTTTCACCCCCTAAAAACGAGTTATGGCACCAATAAAAAATATGGTTGTGTTACGGATGGACTACTCTACATGTGTGCCAAATTTCAGAATTTTTTGAATTTCCGGGTTGCCTATGTTCCCTTGTTAGTCTACATTTTAACACCGAATATCTGCCAGTAACTATATTCATTCTTAATAAAGTATTCATTATTATATTTTATTTTATGTCGTCTGATTGATTCGCGCTATCACGACATAAAATTGGTGGCAGCGGTGGGATCCCACAAAATCCATCAGTGAAGAAGGATAGTGCAAAAAGAAGAAAAAGTGTATTCTAGTTGTCCTAGACCTATAACTTCTTGAAACAACGGTTTCGGCTCGGAGCAGTCTAAGACCGGCACAGTGAGGACCCACAAATCTATCATACTGGCAGGGGACGCAAGTAAGTGGACAGCATATCGTGACTCAAAATCACCGATCTCCTCTACTGACTCTTCGCAAACATCCTCGTTCGAACTCCAAAGCTTAATTGAAACCATGTCGAGAGCAGCGTCGCCAACTAACACTAGCGAGACAATTTTGCTCGGGTTTAAAGAACAATTGAATAAACTGACAGAGGGATTAGATAAACGGGACGAAATACCGAAGTCAAAAAAACCAGAGTCTAGAGGGTGGTTTCAAAGCAAGTTCTCAGAAGATACGAAAGAAGCGAACGATGTTGCGGGAGAAACAACCAACGCGGTTCCCGAAGAGGACCGAGTCCGAAACAACGAGGTTTTCTGCGGAGCACAGCTGCAGTTTTCAACTTCATAGCTCAAATCGAAGAAGCAAGAAGAATAACGAAGCTAGCGGAAAGACAAATTCTTCTACGGTACGTCCTAGCACAGAAATTAAAATGAAGAGCCGACGGGGCAATCAGAGCAGATATGGTAGAAGAATATAAAGACTTATACGTCCGACTTCGCTTTCAATTCGGCATTCGGCAAAGTCTGAGTTCATTGGAGCAGCAAAGAGACATGTGTGTAATGCACAGCAACGAAGCTGTAGAACACTACGTCTCGAGATTTGTAGCAATAGTAGATTCGATAAGAGTCGCGATCGATAACCAAAAGGAGTGGACGCTACAAGAAATAGCTTTCCACCACGATGTAAATGGAAGGAAGTCAACGGATATATTCATCCGAAATCTGGCGGATCACTTGTACCACCAGATAAAACCGCTGAAACCAGGTAGTCTCAACGAAGCAATCCAGGTGACACTCGAGGTGGAAACCGAACTCGAGGAAAGAAGAGCAAGGGGACGAAGACAAATCCCGATTCAAGACAGACCAGTGCACGCCCCCAGACTAGGGCCAAGGCCACAAGGCCAACCCATTCCAAGGCAAAGAGTACCGCAATGCAATTATTGCAAGAAATTGGGACACGAAGAACGCGAGTGCAGAACGAAAAATTTCCACCAAAATCGAAATTTTCAGTCAACAAGGCCTCAAGAGAGACCACCTGGGAGAGCCCAATACTTGGAAGAACAAACCAACTACACGCCAGGGATGATGACACCGGAACGGGACGAATACGAGGGGGTAGGCTGCCTATGGTTCGTCTAAGCATGGAGGGAATTAAGGAAAGCAGTTGGCTCGTGGACACGGGGAGCAGCTTGACTCTCATAAAAGAAGAGTCGGAACACACCATCCAAAGAGGCCTGCCAAAATCATGGGTATAACTAACGAGAAAATATCAGCTAAGTATTCGATAGAAATACAGCACTTCGGAAAAATTAACCCCATTCAAGTATTCGATAACTCCTTAAACATACCCTATGACGGTATATTGGGCGTAGACTTTCTCTCGAGACACGGTTTCTTATGGAATTCGAGCGAGCGATTAATAAAAATAGGGCCTAGAGAATTTAAGCAAAAACAGGTAGAAGCAACTAATAACGAAGTAATGATCCTCTTCGAGAATAATTTAGCTTGTGCGACTAAATTAGACAATAATGGAGATCCGATTTTACCAACTCAGCTGAAAGAGTGGAAAAACACGAGCATTAGATCCTTCAATAGGTATGATAAAGATTTCTTCGACAGACAAGTAACGAACAGACCGCCTAAACAAACGTTGACTGAGAGTAGGGAAAAACTTCCACGACAAAACGCGAGACTAGACCATATTAAAGACGGTAAACAGAATATATGGGAAATTATAAAGACGTTCCACGAGGTTTTTACATTACCGGGAGATCCACTCCCGCTTTCGAATTTAACCCAGCACGCGATACACACGTTGGACAGCGTACCAATAAACACTAAACAATACAGGTACCCACCCTGTCATAAAGAAGAAATTCACAATCAGGTTAAGGAAATGTTAGAAAAGGGTATTATTCAGGAAAGCAACAGCCCATATAATAGTCCCCTCTGGGTCGTACCAAAAAAGAAAGACGCGTCGGGGACGGTCAAGTGGAGAATTGTAATAGACTTCAGAAAACTCAATGAAAAGACGGTTGCGGACGCCTATCCGTTGCCGAATATAGACGAAATAATAGATCAATTAGGGAATTCACGATACTTCTCAGCATTTGACCTAGCTAGTGGGTTCCATCAAATCGGTATGAAGACCGATGATAAACCCAAAACGGCGTTTTCCACACCAGAAGGGCATTACGAATACAACCGCATGCCTTTCGGTTTAAGGAACGCACCGCCCACGTTCCAGCGGATGATTAATAATGGATTAAAAGGATTAACAGGGAAAATATGTTTTGCTTACATCGACGATATAATAGTATACGGAAGAACGCTTGAGGAACATAATGAGAATTTAATTACACTTTTCACGCGACTAAAAGAAGTAGGATTAAAACTTCAACCGGACAAGTGTGAATTTCTCAGGCCGGAATTAGAGTATTTAGGGCATGTAATTTCAAAGGACGGCATTCAGCCCAATCCCGACAGAATAGAAAAAGTAAAAGGTTACCCCGCTCCAAAAAACCCTAAAGAAATTAAGCAATTTTTGGGATTGATCGGGTACTATAGAAAATTTGTACCAAACTTTAGTAAGGTCGCGAAACCACTTACAGTTATTAAAACAGTCGGTAGAATTTAAATGGCAAGACCGTCAGGAGCAAGCATTCAATGAGATGAAAAACTTATTAACAACAGCGCCGATTCTTGCGTATCCCGACTGGACGAAAGATTTTGTATTAACGACAGATGCCTCAAACTTCGCAATCGGAGCGATACTTTCTCAAGGTGAACCTGGCAAGGACAAACCCGTTGCTTTCGCCAGCAGAACCTTAAATAAAGCAGAACAGAATTACAGTACGTCGGAAAAAGAATTATTGGCAATCGTTTGGGGAACTAAACATTTTAGACAATACCTCTTCGGTAGAAAGTTCAAGATTGTGACGGACCATAAACCCTTAAAACACCTAATGAACGTTAAAGACCCAAACAGTAGGTTAATGAGATGGAGATTAAAATTACTCGAATACGAATACGAAATAGTTTATAAAAAGGGAACGCAAAACAGCAATGCCGATGCTTTATCGCGCATATATGTCCTCACAAATGACGAAACACAGGACAACTCAAGCTCACTCGCGGAGTTAATGCAAGAAGAACGTGCGGAAACAAAAGTGTTGAATTTTGTTTTATCTAAAACCAAAAAACGAACGGGTTACATCAACTTAGATTCGAGACCAACAAAAGTAGAATGGGAACAAGCATTGGACCCAATCAAAGACACCAACAAAAGGTGGATCGTAAATGTAGATGGTAGCGGAAGCTTTGAAACTTCAGGTAGTTTTTATAACTTCAGAAAGGTAATCCGAGCCTGGAATGATCAGGTAACATATAACTTTACGGGAATAAGGGTTCAACCGGAGACTCCGAGAGTCACACCTAAACCATCGCTAATTAGAGAAATAACGTTCCGATATTTCAATTGACGGAAAGACCCCCATTAAGGGAACAACCAGGAATTAAATACGTTTCGCCAAACGAAACACTAACGGAGCAATTGAAAATTCTCAGTACCTTTGAAGGAAGCATTATTAGGATAGTCGTAGATAAGAATAGAAATGATCAAATTAGGATATTAGCCGACAATTTAAATAGGGATTTGACTATCTTTGTATGGGAGCAAATAAACGACGGAATTAATAAACGAGACATGTTGGAACAAGCACACGGTAGCGAATTAGGAGGGCACTACGGAATAGAAAAGACCCTGCAGAAGATAAGACGACTTGCGAATTGGCCCAACATAACGGTAGATGTAGCGGACTTTATAAAAAATTGTGAGATTTGCCAACGCACTAAGAATACACAAAAACAGACATATGTTCCACACCCGACAGACATCCCTGATAAAATGGGAGATAAGATATCCTTAGATATCATGGGACCATTTCATGAGATGGTTGGCAAGAATAAATACATACTAGTTATTCAAGATTACTTAACTAGATATTTAATAGCTGAACCGATAATAGACAAATCCACGGCAGCAGTGATAGAAGCTCTGTGGAGATTTTACATTAGATATTTCGGGAAACCATTAACTATATTAACTGACAACGGGGGTGAATTTACCTCTAATGAGTTTGAGGAATTTTGTACTCAAAGTCATATTACACACGTGACGACAAGCGTATACCATCCACAGTCCAACGGTAAGAACGAAAGATCACATTTGATACTTAAAGAATACCTACGACAGTATTCCGATCAAAACGACTGGGACATGAAACTATCACACGCTATGCTAACGTACAATACGACGATTAATAGACAGACGGGCTACGCGCCGTACGAATTACAATACGGTAGAGAACCACCGACGATATTTAGGAACGAACAAATTATCGAAACACTTCACGACAAACTACAAGACAGAAAACTAGGATTAGAAAATCAGCTGAGAGAAGTCAAAGATCGATTGCAAACCATTTCCAATGAACAGACTGGAATTGACTTAAAAATCATAGAAGAAGGATCATTAGTTCTTGTTAGGAATTTTAATTCGGGACCGTTAGACGATAAATGGATAGGCCCGTACGAGGTTAGAGAGAGAATAGGCGATGTCACTTACAGAGTCAGTAAGGGGACGGAAAAGGTGACTTACCATAGAAGTGACATAAAGCCCTTTTTCAGCACTCAGCATGCGGATCCTGATATTTCTGCAGATACTCCTCATAGTGCGGAGTGAAAAGTATTCCGTACGGGAATTAAAAAACGACGAGGTCATGTACCTAGAGGTACTCTCGTTGGCCAAGCAATACAACGAAGCTTGGAAGTTAGTCGTAGGATTTGATTTTACGAACTTAGAGAAGAATTTTAATATTATTAGAAAAAACGCTCAAATGTTAGAAGGCGAATGTTACCATGGAACCTGGATTTGCGAATCGCTTTACCGAATTCACAAGCAGGAGAGATCATTCGATAGAATAAGCAACGAATTATCAAATACCATGCATCTTGCCGGCATCAAACATAGTCTCAACGACAACCGTAAGAATAAAAGGAAACGCGGACTATTCGATTTCATAGGGGAGATTTCCAAGACATTGTTTGGAACCCTAGCGGATAGCGACGCAGATTATTATAACGCAGAAATAGATAAGGTCCGGGAAAATAACGTAAAGATAGCACACTTGATAAAGAACCAAACTAACATCATCGCCGATGAGATTAAATCCATGCGAATCCAGAGTGAGGAAATTCAGGATCAAGCCAAAAGAATTAACACAATGTTTGCCAAAGCCGTGGATGCCATTAAGAAAAATGAGTTAGAAAGCTATATATTAGGATTATATTTAGATAATCAAGAGCTCATAGAGATGTTGAAAGATGACACTCGAAAGTTGCAAGACCTAATTGTAGACGGAAAAAGGGGCCATATTCACCCCCACACCCTGCAGCCTGAGGATTTGTTCGATGCACTAAAGGCACAGAAACATGTAGACAACTTTCCAGTACCATTGGAAGAGCGATATTATACCGATTTGTTAGACGTAAGCGAGATCAATATTATACTAAGAGACGGAAAAGCAATCATAACCATCGAAATACCCTTGCTAGAGAGGAAAGAATACCAAGTAATTAGACCAATTCCTATCCCTCAGATGAACTGGGTTTCGCAGTCTATAATCAACCCAGATAAGAACCTAATACTGATGGACGCCGCGAAAATGGTATTCTCGCCTTTCGATTATTTAGAATTAGCACAGAGCAAAACGTTAAATAAATATAAGATTGTAAAAAGAAAGCATCCGGACTATTCGACGGACACCAGAGACTCTTGTTTAATAGAAATCTTAACACGCCGAGATACACGAAAGTGCCGAACGCATTACATGCAGCTAGCGAACACACTGTGGATTCAATTAGATACTAATTCCGACTGGATAGGAGCCGCTCCAAACCAGGAAACCTTGTATATCTTATGTAGCGACAATAAGCCACGTAGTATAGAATTGTTAGGTAGCTTCATACTGCACTTAGATAAAGACTGTACCGGTACAACTAATAAGGTCTTCCTCAAACCAGCTACACACGTAACCAGAACTTTAGAGTTAAATGTTCTTTTGACGAGCAAGGAGGAGGATTTTAACGTGACTTTCGGGAAACTCAGATCCCAAGACTTACCTTTTGAACTCATTCACGAAGTTAGTATCAATCCTGACAATTTGAAAAATTTGGGTAGAACCTTAGAGGAAATAGACGACCAGATTGAGACCTTAGCATCTGAGAAACGGGTTATCACGTGGAAGGAACGATTTTACAAATATCTGAAATATACAGGATACGTGGCAATTGCTGGTTTGACAATCGTTTTCCTAGGTAAAATAGGACTATTTAAGCTAATTATAAGAACCATCCGATCGTGCTGTTTATCGTGTACATATAACAATTGTAGCTTTGGCAACAAAGCACCCACGCAGCACATTGCACCAGGTGCAACACAAGCAACATTTTCAATCAACGAACCGGACGAGGTACGCTTCATCGCTCAACGACCTAGAACGAGACCGACGAATGCTGCTTATGGATTTTAGTTTAGATCAGTACCCCAACTAAAATCTTAAACTACCCGGGGAGGTGTAAGCGGGCCCAGGTACCGAGCCCTTCGCCGCTTTCCCTTTTTGACCACCCATATCGTACCGAGGGATACTTTACGACGTCCGGGTAACCAGAAACTGACAGATAGCGAAGTACTTGCAGCTGAGGCGACATCTGAGTGTACACAGATGTCCAGATAGCCTAAATTCCTAGAGACGCTCTTACCAAGAAGAGAGACTTCGCGAAGGACGTTTTCGCCCTTCTCTGGGCTACCGACGCAACCCCCTCTTCTCACAAACCGTAGATATAAGAAGCATGTTCTACGCTGCGAGTTTAGTCTTAGTCTACATTTTAACACCGAATCTCTGCCAGTAACTATATTCATTCTTAATAAAGTATTCATTATTATATTTTATTTTATGTCGTCTCATTGATTCGCGCTATCACGACATACTCACCGCGCCGCTTTGAGCCGCGAAATCAGTACCCCCCGCGTCACCCGAACCAACTGGAATATCGAGATCACCCCCCCCCCCCCCCCCCCCCCGCCAAAACGAAACCCAACTACGTCGATTCACACCACAAAATCAATATTCCCAGCCGGCCCACCGCGGGGCCCCGAACGAAAGAATCCCACCCGAAATAATGGCAAGAGGTGAAGTTATTTGCAATTATTGCAAAACGCCCGGGCACACGCCGAAAGAGTGCGATAAATTGGCCTACAAGCAAGGCCAAGGATACGAGGAGCAAGCGGGACGCTACCATCCGGGAAACGCACCGGGCACTCCGACTTACCCCAACGCCCAGCGGAGCGCCCCGAACGAAGGGCGTCGGGTGATGATAACAGAAACGACCGCGTCGACGTCGCAGGAACCATCGGAATCGCTACAGTAACGCTTGACCAAACAAAATACGTGCCCAGCATTCAACTGGCCTCCGAAAATTTAAAGGTTGTATCAACGTTAATGATCGACTCAGGATCGGAACTCAACCTCATAAAAGGGAGTTCGCTGAAAAACAATACCCACGTCAACGAAAAGGAGAAATTTAACCTCCAGGGTATCTCGCAGGGGGCAATTGAAACATTGGGTAACGTACAACTTGAGGTGCTAGGGACGAACGCCGATTTCCAAGTCATCCCGGAAGATTTTCCCATTTCGCAAAACGGAATCATGGGATCCGCGTTTCTCACGAAAAATCTAGTTAAAATCGACTATTTTAAGAAAATAATTAAATGCACCGGGATGTATGTTCCCTTCGCCGAGCGGGAGCTTGTCCAGATCCTCCCCCGCAGCCGACCACCCTTCCACGTCAATATCGCGAATCCGGAAATTCGCTTGGGATATATGCCGCGAATGAACGTGGACGATGGAATTTATTTAGGAGACGCCGCGGTCGTTAACGACAAGGGACGAGCTTATCTCCCCGTCTTTAATACAACTGACTTAGACTTCGACTTAGTAGTCCCCACCGTTGTGCTAGAACCATTCGAAATTAACGAAGCAAATTCGACTGCGAAAGATAATATCAACAGTGCCTGTCTAGCCATCGGCGCCGCTGCCGCAAGCGAATCAGGAGGGAATTCGCGACCCGAACGCGTGAAAAAATTATTGAGACTAGAACATCTAGGTGAAAAAGAAGGAAAAAGTGTGGAAACGTTACTACACGAGTCCGCGGACATATTCCACCTGCCGGACGAGCCGCTCGGGTGCTCGAGTTTCGGGTCGCACACGATACATACCACTGATGACGTTCCAGTGAGTACAAAACAGTATAGATTTCCGCCGATCCATAAGGGAGAAATTAGCAAACAGGTTATGGAGCTATTGAAAAACGGGACGATCGAGGATTCGCTATCACCGTACAATTCACCGCTGTGGATAGTCCCGAAGAAACCGGAGTCCCAGGGAAATAAAAAGTGGCGTATGGTAATAGATTATAGAACCTTGAACGAAAAAACAATTGGCGACGCGTACCCACTGCCAAATATCACGGATATCCTCGACCAGCTCGGTGGAGCAAGGTACTTTTCGGTATTTGATTTGGCTTCAGGATTCCATCAGATACCTATGTCTGACCGCGACGCCGAGAAAACGGCATTTTCGACCCCTTATGGGCACTATCATTTTAAAAGAATGCCCTTCGGCTTGAAAAACGCGCCCGCGACATTCCAGAGACTGATGGATAACGTGCTGACAGGCTTGCAAGGGCAGGAATTATTCGTGTACTTAGACGATATCGTACTATACGCGAGCTCCTTGCATGAGCACGAGAACAAATTTAGGAATTTGGCAGAGAGACTGCGAAAAGCCAATTTAAAATTACAACCGGACAAATGCGAATTTCTAAGGCATGAGGTCAATTACGTAGGGCATATAATAGGGGAAGACGGTGTCAGGCCCGACCCGGGTAAAATCACGGCAGTCAAAGAATTCCCAACGCCCAAAACACCGAAAAACATCAAACAGTTCCTCGGGTTGGCAGGATACTACAGGCGCTTCATACCAAACTTTTCAAAAACAGCAAAACCACTAACCGACCTTCTGAAGAAGGATAACCCATTCAGCTGGGGAGATTTGCAAACCAAAGCATTAGGAGTACTCAAGGATGCACTTTGTTCGAAGCCAATACTGCAATACCCAGATTTTTCGCAGCCGTTTAATCTAACAACCGACGCGTCCGGATACGCGATCGGGGGCGTCCTCAGTCAATGTCCTATCGGAAAGGACCTCCCAATCGGATACGCCTCGCGCCTACTGCACGAAGCAGAATCCAGATATTCAACCATCGAGAAAGAATGTCTGGCGATCTTGTACTGTGTGTCGCAATTCCGGCCATATCTATACGGTCGGAAGTTCACCATCATTACCGACCACAAACCGCTAGTTTGGCTCCACTCAGTCAAGGACCCGTCGTCCCGACTTTGGAAGTGGAGACTAAAATTGGGGGAATTCAGGATCAGCGAATTCCAACGCGGATGCGCTCTCTAGGAACCCCCCGGAGAAGCCAGCAACGGAAGTCGTGGCTACCCTGCCCGTTCAAGGCGAGAGACGCACTGCCTCATTCAAAACGGAGACACGAGACTCGTCATCCTCGTCATCCGAATGTACACCGGAAAAACCGACTGAGAAACAAATTACCACGCTCCCGATTCACCTCAAGAAACGCCCACGTACACATCGAACCCGCATGTACTCCTCGACTTCCGATTCAGAAGCGGAAGACTCGTCCCCGCGAAGACGTAAAACTCGAGCCACAAATCGGCCTCCCAAGGCAAAAACCCCATCCACCGACGCCCCTGAACAAGCCAAGCGACCCCGTCCCCTCACCTCCTCTTCCGAAAACACGGCAAGACCACGTACAAAGAAAACAAGGGAATGCGAAGCTACCGACGTAACGGACAGTTCAACCGACCTCGAAGGTCTTGCTACAATCGTGGCGCCACCACCCCTCGAATCGACGGACGAAATCCTACCCCCGACAGCCGCCAACAATGAATTCTACGACACGTACGACACTGACCACTCAATCGAATTCGCGAACGTTACCCGCGCATCGGACCCCGCATGAGTCCCGAAACCCGGTCCTTCGCGACCTCGCGATATTCCACCACCCGCTGACGCGTCATCGCCAATTCACATGACGGACGATGACTCAATTCCGGACATGAGTTCCGAAGAGGAAGTAAATTCAGACAATCCAAATGAGGGACAGGAGGTTACACCATACGAAACAAAAATTCAATACACCGACGACCCGATTTCTATACGTAAAGACAACGTCGTGATCTTTATTGACATGCAGGGAAAGCCTTGCGATGACGGTAGTAAAAATTTAGCCGAAAATAACCTCCTCCCAGAATATACAGAACTGACTTTAGGCCGCGCGAAAGTGAATAACTTTAAATCGAAAAAACTGATAGCACTTCCTATCAAAGCAAGTGCTAACGACAGTCCCGACGAGACAACTATGCATGAGGCCGCTGCTTCGCTGCTCGATGCAGTTGTTACGTCTCGCGACGTCACCGCTTGAGATAGTATTAATTAATAGAGACTTCGATTATTTCCCTGATGGAACCCGTTGCAAGAGATTAAGCAGACCCTTCCCCAGAACGTGCCACCCACTCGGGGAAGGCAATAAGTTAAGTCCTAGAACATTTTACGAGCGAGGTGAACAAAGGGCGACTGTCCGTTAGGTCGCGACGCGATAAATCCCGGCAGATATAAAAAACCCACTTGAACCAAACATTTGGAAGAGATCACATAACCCGTACTTTCACTTACCCTCCCACTCACCCTGCGTCCGCGGAGAACGCAAGGGCGGGGATGACTGGGAGAGGAAACTCAAAGGTCACCTCATTCGTAGAATCTTAAGAACTAGACCTCCCCCAATGCCCCCAAAAAGTTCATCAGCGAATGACCAACGGGGAAGTATTGGAGAAGGGATGAACCGAACGGAACCCGCGTTTACCTCGTTGAGATTTTCAAAACATCACTTCACTTCTTTGAGTTCCTTAAAACTGTAAAGGCCTCGAGTCTGTGTGTACCATCGCCTTGATTTAACTGATTGAATACTCAGCTCAATTTCTGAATAAATTCCTGTACAAACTTCTACAAATCAGACTTGCAAATAAATCAGTGAATCATTCTCGTCGTTGAACGCTTCTTCAATCCAATTTATTGAAAGTGTGAATCAACTAACAACCACCGCAAGAGTAAGTACTCACTCCGAATAATATTCGTAACCTCTGGGGGCTAAGGTGAAGGGTAATGCTCGTTAAACTACCAACCAATCCCGAAATCCACCCACCTCTCACCCAGTCCTTTGACCGTGTCTGGTCCCAGTAAAGTCGCGGATCGCGGTTGACTACAAACAGACATCTCGCGCGGACTCTGATCCAGGTCAGATTCGTACGACTGTTCGTCCCACAACCGAGTAGAATCGTGGAGTCCACCACCTTATCGCGGTTCTTCCAAGACTCACCTTGGGACGTAACACAGTATTAGAATTACAATTGGAAACTCTTAGTATCGCCCATACGGCTCGAATAAGTGATTATTGGACTTGGATGATCGTTGAAACCGTGATGTTCCGAAGACTAAAAGGCAGAATTCGCGAGATTACTATTTGCAGCGCGAGGGTTTCAGTTCCTCCTCGAGAACTTCGCCCAGAAATTTTGAAAGAATACCACTCCTCTGCGCTAGGAGGGCATAAAGGGGTGACAAAAACGTACCGCCGAATACGCGAGCGCTATTATTGGGAACGGATGAAAGAGGAGGTCACAGAGTATATAAGACAATGCCGGAGTTGTCAATTAAAGAAATTGACTCGAGTTAAGACTAAGCAGCCCATGGTGATTACAGACACACCGGGCTCTGCTTTCGATAAGATAGCGCTCGACATAGTCGGGCCGCTCCCGGTTACCCCGCGCGGAAACCGATACATATTAACAATGCAAGACCTTCTAACGAAATACTCTGTCGCCGTCCCCTTGCCCTCCGGAGGGGCAATCCCAATAGCAGACGCTGTAACAAAGAATTTTATTTGTCGCTTCGGAGCACAACGGGCGATACTAACAGACCAAGGCACCCCATTTTGTTCGTCAGTATTCAAACACATCGCGAGACGGTTTAAAATAAAACAATTTCGAACTAGCGCATACCACCCGCAAACCAACGGGTCTTTGGAAAGATCGCATCACGTTCTTGCCGAATATCTAAAACAATATATAGAGTCCCACGAAGATTGGGATAAGTGGACAGAGCTCGCGATGCTGTCATACAATACTAGCGTGCAGGAAGGCACGAAGCACACGCCGCACGAGTTAGTATTCGGGAATCTCGCGCGCCTCCCGTCCAGCGTGCCGCATATCGAAGACGGGTTAGATATAACATATACAGAATACTTGGAGGCATTTTTATTAAAGGAACCCAAAAAAGGGAAATTTGACGATCAGTATACGGGCCCCCACATAGTGCTCGATATACTGCCTAGGAATAATGTTAAAATAGATGTAAATGGTAAGGCACGAATAGTGCATCAGGATAAGATTAAACTTAGTAGGCTAGGATAAGAAAACTGCAAAGGTTGTGTGTGGATACCAGGAGAGAACAGAGAGGCGACACCGCGGCGGCTGACCCCAATAAGCAAGGTGTTCGGAGGCAGGTTAGATGACATTCGCGAAAAGCTGACGCTTGCACCTTCGCACCTAGAGCCGCGTCGGCGACGCCGCCCGGGAGCACCGGAGCGATCACTCCTCAGTTGTAAGAAGCGAATTTGAGAAAGACGCGCGGGACATAACGTCCCGCGGTTTGAATATTCGGCGGTGGGGCGAGACGAGGAGTTCTTGAAGCGAAGACACGGTGTGAGCAAACAGAACGGTACCGACCGTCGTCAGTGGCACACGATCGATCCTGGGTATAAAAGGGACAGTGCAAATCGAGGCCCGGCGACGTAAAAATATAAGGAATCGAACAGACCGGTACCGGCAATTAGCTAAGACGCACGCAAATAATACCATCATACTTCTCGTCCGCCTCGTTCGGCCAATTATTACAAGAGAGTTCACGTCTGCTCACAATTGAAAGTTGTAATAAGTACGGACGCGTGCTTCGATATCAGCAAAGACAATCCAGTGTTAAGGTGTGTATGTGTGTGTATGAGTGTTCGTATCTAATTTTCGTTAATTTATATATATAGATGTATTCGGTTATTTTATATGCATGTTAAATTATTAATTCATGGCGTTCCTTTTTTTTTATATTTTGACGAATATGGGATCCGCTTTATTGTAAATATTATTCCATACCGTTTGTTGATCCCATAAAATATATAATTATTATTTTTAAATCCCTATTGTGTCATAGTCTTTTCTTTCATATTATTCATTTGCGTTTATCTTTGTAAAAGTGACGACGACGAAAAAGATACGTTACACAGTTAAGCCTCAACCTCGACAGGTCTGCCAAGGAAAAAACCAACCCAATTATTAAAAGCAAATAAAAATGGCATACAAATTCACGACCATAGTAGCGGGGCACGGAGGACTGGCCCGCGCCAAGTGCGTCAAGGACGTGTACACGACGTACGAGTGGGAGCTAATATGCCCACGATGCGCCGCGGTACACTTTGATCTGGGGGCCCGTACCAGTAGGAGGATCATGGTACACCTCTTGGTGGGCCCACAGACCGGCTTACCGTATTGCCAGCGATGCTGGAGAGAACACTTTTGGGTCAAACCCGCAGCGGAATGCCAGCTGTGTGTTGAAGAGTGGGGGACGACGGGAGAGAATGCAGCCTGAGCCGGGGATATAAGCGGCTATAAGAGATTTATAAACGCCATCTGGGCGGACTAAAATGAAACCAAAAAAAAAAGGGGAAAAAAATATTAACCACCTTGTAACCGTATTTTTAGGACGGCTACATGTAGAACGTAAACACCGTTTACGTACATATAACCGCGTCATATACCGAGCGCCCCGAAGAGGGATTCCTTCTCGCGTACACTACAGTACCGCCGCCAGTAGATGGACACCCCCTTCTCACTGGTGGAATAGCGCCGCGACATATATATGAACCCCGCGAATGCATAAGGAAATTGTCATATCTTGAACTTTGAGAGGACTAACCAACCTCGATAACTAAAGAACCGACCCATCATAAACTTCGCTAGCCTGCGATTAACGGCACACGTCAAGTATACGTAGTATACTCTAAGCACGGGATTCGATTCTTGCATTACGGTTTTAATACACGTCGAGCGTCCCAGGAAATTCTAGGTGGAGTATTAGGGGATTCACGAAGTAAAGAACGTGTCTTCAATTCTTGCTTAGTTCCGAAAAGGGTTAAACTCACACTCCGTCAACGTTAAATTCACGAATGTAACATCCTCAAGCTGACTCCCTTAGTCGAGGAACAACTACGCGCAAGTAGCGTGGCGGTCATTCAGGATATGTTCCAAAAAGTAGAAAGTAAGGAATAGATATTAGATCCACGGAGGAATAAGGTGCCTGACTAAGACACTCGACCGGTACTTGGTTGTACCCCTTGCTGTCCGTCTTCGGCCTACCCGACTCCTCGCAGTGCGTTACCCTTCAGGTGGACGATCTGAGCACTTGCTGGCCTTGCGTAGTTGCGGGTCCCGGGTGTGAGGACTTAGTCCATAGGAGGCAGTTTGCTTACATAAAAAGCACTACGAGATATCTAACGGCTGGTAGATTGGATGCACGGCTGGCACTTGGTTGTGTCCCCCGCCGTCTGGTTAGATTCCTTCGCCGAAGTGTCCTCGTAGTATGAATTGAACAGAAATACTTGCAGTAGAATCATAGTTTGTTATTGGCCTAAGTCCGAGTCATTAATAAATAAAAGTAACCTGTGATATCAAGGTAAAACTGTCTGGTTGCACGGCTGGCACTTGGCTGTGTCCCCCCGCCGACTGGTCGTTGTTGTAACCGAAGTGTTCGCAGGCACACGAATGTAAATTGCTAAGACTCGTATAGATAATAGGTCACCTTGGAGGGAATATCCTGAGTGACGCCGCGTTATAGCGACTCATCGGTAAAGCCCTCCGCTGATCCGATGTTTGCATCTCACGCCTAGGCTTTCCTGATACGCGACGAGAACCGAATCGCGTACTGTATATAGTTATATACACGGAACAGCTGTGTACGGCTCTTCAAGCCACTGTCCGACGTTCCCGGCAATACATAGGCACTTGTATGTGCAAACATCTGATTGTAAATACCTCTGACGCATCGAATAGCTCGCACGACTACCAAGCGCGCATCTCTGTGTGAGATCTTATAGTTATAGCCGAAAAGCAATACGTGCGGCTTGTCGTACGTATTGCAACGCGTAAACACACGCATCTGTACGTCTCTGTACCTCGGCTCATCTCATTACAGAATATATCTCTACTTTTACCACCTACCATACCGACTCATTTACTGTATTACCTCCGGCAGCCTAGTGGTTCGAATCCACGGGCACTATCACACGTGCCCACTTTAGTTACGTGACAACTACATTCCTCATTATAACTGTATTTATTTTTGTTTAACCTCGTATGCAACCACAGGGTCCGCTTGTTCCTTCAGAGTAAGCCTACCGTTGCATGCGAGGGAGAAGTAACCAGTCACGGGTTACAAATTGGCGCCCAACGTGGGGCTGCGAGGGAGGTAACAGAGTAATAATCAGCCCATCGTCGTACGACCAATCACGAATTGACGTCCAACGTGGGACTGCAAAAGAAGTAGACAAGTAATCGTAGCCCGTCGTTGTACGACCGATCACGAATTGGCGCCCAACGACGAGCTGCGAGACAAGTAAAAAACAGTTATAGTTGCCCACCGTCGGATAACCAATCATAAATTGGCATTCGACGAGGAGCTGCGAGAGGTATTGCGGAGCAATCGCCCAGCGTCGGAAAAACCAAGTACAAATTGGCCTCCGACGAGGGGCGACGAGACCGTAAAACGAGCAGCGATTCGGGAAGCGCTTACCGAATCGTTGTCCGAAGTAACTGAGTCACGACTGACGAAGCGCACAACCCACAGACAGAATCATAATAACATCATATTTAACTTCGGACATGACAAAAAAGAGACAGGCATTTAAATATCAATCTCATCTACCGAGGTCCGAGAGAACACACGTACAGACGCGTAGCACTTCGGCGATACCTCTAATGGTACCGGTCATCGAAATACCATCGCGATCACCTCCAAATATTACCATTAGTACGCCTCGAAATACGCACAGTACGATGCCTGATACGGTAAGACAACCGCGAGACAATACCGACGCGAGCATAGAGCACGCGGACAACAGTAACATCAGGTCTGAAAACATCGAGTCCATGTCATCTACTAGTATCATACGCGAAATAGGCGAAGATACAATGGCTCGTACAATAGACGAGGTTGCAAGGGCACATTCAGGCGTTTCCCTTCCGGAAACTGCAACCGCGAGTCACATAGTAGACCCTCTTGTAGAAATCAGGCGACTCACCAACGAGCTTGATTTGTACAAGCAACGGCTTAACAGAATAGAAATCTGGTGTGACACCCAGATTGAGCTCCGTGTGGAGCAAGCACGAAACGAGATCTCGCGAGATTTATTAGACTTCAAGAAAGACTTCCGCGACGTATTTAAAAACCTCGACGCGCGTCTTGAAGGACTAGTAAATGCACAAACGGAACAAGAGGCGATGGTGAGGCGAGCATTAGACCAGCTCGCAATCACTCAAAGAGGTGTCAGAGAAATCCGCGAAAATAGCATGAGTAACATCGATCATGCATATGAGATGCAACGTCAACGGCATCTATCCGCGTCTGATAACCCACTACCACCAACGAGGGAACCATCGAGGGAAGCAAGAGAAGAACAGCGACACGAAGAGGCTCGGTACACGAACGAACGAGCCGCGCACGACGAAATACCGACACCGCGTCAGTACGCGATTCGACCCACACTGCCTACGTTTGAAGGCAAAGCCGACGAGAAACCGTCGCGCTTTATAAGAGACCTGCAGACTTTCGTCGACGCAACACATACGCCAGACGATCAAGTCAATTTTCTGTTAAATCAGGCTCTTCGTGGCATAGCGGGCGAATGGTGGGACGTCGTAGCAAACCGCGTCAACTCTTGGCAAGAATTCACGGTTCAATTCAAGGCTCGTTTCTGGAGCGCAGCTGTCCAGAGACGAGTCCGCGAAAATTTAGAGAACGGGTACTACCGTAACGATATCGGAGTATCCAGAGTCACGTATGCAATGCGATTGATTGGTAACGCGCGCGATCTCTCTCCGAGACAGTCGGACGAGCAGATTGTTTTAACCATAGCGCGACATTTCACTCAGGCGGTCGACGATTGTGTCGTAGGGCAAAATATCAACACTGTCGACGACCTACTGCTTCTCCTTGAACGTTTTGATAACGGGGGGACGGTAAATCGACCGGGGGCAAAAACACCAATGCCGCCAGCCCGAGGAAATGCCCCGAGAAACATCGTACCGACAACGTATCGCACACCACCGCGACCACCGTTCTCACGTGACCGACAACAAATACGGGAATCCACGCCTTCTGAAAAACGTCCGAGTGAACGAATACGAGTCATCGAGACGGAAGAAAAAGAGACGGCAGACCACGAGCCAATGGAGGATCCCACGTCCGAGAGAAAGGACGATCCGTCAAACCACGAGACGGAAAACTAAGGAGGAGCGTGTGCAATTCACGGCTGGCAAACGCCCCGGAAAAGCCGCACGCACGTTCCTCGGCGACGAAAGGGGAAAACACAAAGCTATTCCCGATAAGTACTGTCTTTACCAACACGAGAGACGACTTATTGGAGGAGCTCAACTCTCCACCAACAGAGAGAGGAACACCCCAGAGTCCGCAAATAAACATGGAAATTGAAGGCATCAAAGTTCAAGCACTCGTCGATACAGGCAGTACCATTACAGGCGTGTCACTTGAATGGTACCAAGAGCAGGAAGAAGCACTGCAGCACTGTCCGACACTCCCGATATCAAACACCTTTATCAAGGGAGCGACAGGCCAAAAATCGAGCCGATTACGAGTACAATTTTGGGCCAACGTTACAATTAATGATATACGCATTCAAGCGATCATAGTTGTAATTCCAAGTTTAATTTGCACCGCTATATTAGGAGCCGACGTCTTGAAATGCCTTAAAGCGCATATTAATTTCGCGGACGGCTCGTTAACGATACATCACGGAGGACAGGTGACGACAACGGCACTAATACCGGAGGCCGATGAAGAAATAGTCACCACGCTCGCGGTTCGGCAAACCACGGCGCCTCCTCTTAACAAATCAGATCAGGAGATGGACGACCTTACCGACGCGAGTCATGGCACTGATTTGCAAAAATCAGAAATCCAGGAAATAATCCGCCAACATCCCCGTTTATGGGAAGATAAAATAGGACGGATTACAGGGTACAAGCATACCCTCCGCGTCAACAAGGACACGCCATTCTTTTCACGGACGTATCCGATCCCGCTCAGACACCTAGAAGCGGCAGATGCAGAAATCAAGCGAATGCTTGATAATGGCATTATCCAGACCAGCACGAGCCCCTATGTAAATCCAGTTGTTCCTGTGAAAAAGAAAGACGGAAGTCTCCGTATATGCCTTGACGCCAGGAAACTGAATACATACTTACAAGACGATTATGAGATGTCGGAGGCTGCTGACGTCATATTCCAGCAACTCAAGGGCACGAACTTCATGACAAGCCTCGACCTGACCAGCAGTTTTTGGCAGGTCCCCTTGACTGAGGACTCCATGAAGTACACGGCATTTCTATATCGTGGGCAATGTTATGAGTACCGTGTTACGCCGTTCGGACTCAAAACATCAAGTGCAAGTCTGGTGAGGGCGATGCGACACGTATTAAGAGGACTGCAGGGATTTGTCGTCACCTTCGTGGACGATATTCTATGCTTTTCTAAAACCTTTGAGGAGCATAAGAATCACCTGCAACTTCTTCTTACGCGACTAGAAGAGCACAAGGTTACCATAAACCTCGAGAAATGCCGATTCCTCAGAACTGAGATACGCTTTCTCGGCCATGTCCTCAACGAAAAAGGACTTTCGCAGGACCCAGACAAACTGAAATCCATTGAAAATTTCCCAGCGCCACGCAACCTAAAGCAGCTGAGGGGTTTTCTTGGATTGATCAACTACTACAGCAAGTTCACGAGTAAGCACGCAGAACTCTCAGTTCCGCTGCTGTGCTTACTCAAAAAGAACAAGAAATGGAATTGGAGCGAAACGGAACAGAAGGCATTTAACGCACTAAAAAACGCTTTCTGCAAGGAAGTCGTTCTGTGTTATACGTGCATTGGGCAACCGTATTTTTTAACAACGGATGCCAGCTTCACCGCAATCGGAGCAGTTCTCGAGCAGGAGGACAAAGCGAAGGTTAAACACCCGATTACTTTCGCAAGCCGCACTCTAAAAGGACCGGAGATCACCTACTCAACGACAGAGAAGGAATTATTGGCAATAGTATGGGCACTCCAAAAATTCAGGACGTATGTGGCGGGAAACAAGGTCACGTTACTTACGGACCATAAAGCACTAAGCTTTCTTAAAGAAAGTCGGCTGGGAAATCAGCGGCTTACCCGCTGGATACTCAGCATCCAGGATTATGATTTGGAGATAAGGCACATCGCCGGAAAAGATAATTCATTCGCTGATACATTGAGTAGAATTCCATCCGTCGACACCACTGTAGTAGAGAAACGAAACACGTACATTCCGATCTGTACGACTCTGATGAGGACTCTGACACCCGACATAAAAACTCGTCTGGTAAATCTCGCAGACGAACAAAAAAAGGATCCAACGTTAGCATCCGTTTTTAGCGCCACACGAACACCCGCGCGATCTAAATATACTATCGTTGAAGGCTTAGTTTGTATTGCGGATAAAAGAGGCGTACTCCGCGTTGTACTTCCAACTCACTTACACCATGAATTGATACGCGAGGTGCACGAAATATACGCGCACATCGGAGGCGACAAAACGGCCGCGATCATAGCCGAAAGTTTCTATGTCAGGAAATTGCACCGTATCACACGCCAAATCGTCGCAAGCTGCGATACGTGTCAACGGGTCAAAGTTAACACACACCCAGAAAAAGTACATATGGGCACGATCATTACGAAAGAGCCGCTCGACACGCTCGCGATCGATTATTACGGCCCTCTACCAAAATCATCTGGAGGTGTACAACACGTCTTGGTGATAAAAGACGTGTTTACAAAATTCATAAAGTTATACCCAGTGAAACACGCGACCGCGTTAGTAACCGTTCAAAAACTATGCGAGTCTTTTATACCGGAATTCGGCGTTCCGAAAAGGATAATAACCGATCACGGCACGCAGTTCATGTCGGAACGGTGGCGTGATGCTTTGAGGACATACGACATAGTGCATGTACTATCATCGGTACGGCATCCTCAAAGCAATCCTGTCGAAAGGACAAATCGCGAGATCGGACGGATATTGCGAACGGTCGTTCGGGACTCACACGTATCCTGGGCTAAATGGGTAAAAGTAATAGAGACAGCGTGTAACGAAGTCACCTGCGACACGACTGGCTTTACCCCATATGAATTGATGTGGGGGGATCTGCCGGAGCGCCCTTGGACGGGGTGGTACCCACAACTCCGACCACCGAACGACGCCTCCGAGATCAACCGACGCCTCCACCTTGCTTTCCAACGGCTATCCAGACGAGCCGAGAGACGCCTAAGGAAAGCCAATGAAGGACGACCGACAGCGACATTTGACATTGGAGAGGAAGTACTCCTCCGCACTAATCCGATCTCAAGTGCCGCCGACAGGACCATCGCGAAGTTCTTCCACCTATACGAAGGTCCTTATCGAGTGACCGCTCGAAAAGGGGATACTACGTATGTACTTCGCGATGACAATATTGCTAAGACGAAGGGCACCTACCACGCGTCATCAATGAGACGATATAGGCCACAATACGCCGCAGAGGAAGATTCCAGGAATTATCCCCACCCAAAAATCTCGTAAGAGATGGGTTGACGACGGACAACGTCGCGCACATACTGGCCAGTCGTACAATTCACCCGTACGAAAATGGCAACGCCACGTACAGTAAGTACGCAGTGTGAACCGCGGTGGCTGCAGGTGACCCGTGCGACGCAGACAGGAATGGACATTCAGTACAACGAAGTCTTCCTGCCTCCGCGTACGTGCCTGATACCGGGCGTCTGGAAGTCTGAGGGGGTGGCCTCCTTCCGCAAGGGCACCGGGACTCAAGCGACTATACGAGTCACCCACGCACGGACGCAGACCAGCAGCGTCAACGCTACTTCATCGAAGCCGCTTAACCTTCCGTCATCCAGCACCACAGTACGGAAGGACGAGAGTCGAGCTCCACGCAAGCCCTTGTCCGCAAAGAAACGGAGATTAATGTCTGAGCTGTTTGATATAAAAGCTCGAACTCCGCCACCGGGATGGAAGTATCGCCACGTAGTCAACACAGCACAACACCCGAACCTGCCGATCGAGATGCCGGATATAGCAGAGGACGATCCTATCCTCCACATGCCGACTAACATCAAGGCACGGAAGGTACCACCACCCTCCAGGCAACGATCAGACGTGTGAATAAAGTGAAGTGTGTGTGTGTGACACAAAAAAAAAAAAAAAAAGTCCCAGTACGGGCAAGACAAGAGTACGTGTGGATGAATGAACGTTTCTTTTTATGTTAAAGTATCGGCCATGGTAATTTTAGTTTAAAAGGTAAGCCGATCATCTATGCGTACGAACATTACTTTCTTGCAAATTTAACTCTATTGTTTCTAAGTCTGAGGAAAACGGTAACGGACACCTCAGCATCTCGCAAAACGCGTCATCAAGTACGCCGCGAATCGTATCATTTTAACTCTATTGCCGAGTCAAGGGTAATCCTTTGTTTGCATCACGAGTAGATCGCGCGACAACATCACCGACGGTTATGTGCGAAGACGGGTTTCTTTCTTTCTTTCCTTCTTTCCTTGATAATGCATATGTTCGTAAGATTTCTCAAATGATCGTTCCAAAAGACATTTTCGAAATCTAAATGGGGGGGTTATGTAACCGTATTTTTAGGACGGCTACATGTAGAACGTAAACACCGTTTACGTACATATAACCGCGTCATATACCGAGCGCCCCGAAGAGGGATTCCTTCTCGCGTACACTACAGTACCGCCGCCAGTAGATGGACACCCCCTTCTCACTGGTGGAATAGCGCCGCGACATATATATGAACCCCGCGAATGCATAAGGAAATTGTCATATCTTGAACTTTGAGAGGACTAACCAACCTCGATAACTAAAGAACCGACCCATCATAAACTTCGCTAGCCTGCGATTAACGGCACACGTCAAGTATACGTAGTATACTCTAAGCACGGGATTCGATTCTTGCATTACGGTTTTAATACACGTCGAGCGTCCCAGGAAATTCTAGGTGGAGTATTAGGGGATTCACGAAGTAAAGAACGTGTCTTCAATTCTTGCTTAGTTCCGAAAAGGGTTAAACTCACACTCCGTCAACGTTAAATTCACGAATGTAACATCCTCAAGCTGACTCCCTTAGTCGAGGAACAACTACGCGCAAGTAGCGTGGCGGTCATTCAGGATATGTTCCAAAAAGTAGAAAGTAAGGAATAGATATTAGATCCACGGAGGAATAAGGTGCCTGACTAAGACACTCGACCGGTACTTGGTTGTACCCCTTGCTGTCCGTCTTCGGCCTACCCGACTCCTCGCAGTGCGTTACCCTTCAGGTGGACGATCTGAGCACTTGCTGGCCTTGCGTAGTTGCGGGTCCCGGGTGTGAGGACTTAGTCCATAGGAGGCAGTTTGCTTACATAAAAAGCACTACGAGATATCTAACGGCTGGTAGATTGGATGCACGGCTGGCACTTGGTTGTGTCCCCCGCCGTCTGGTTAGATTCCTTCGCCGAAGTGTCCTCGTAGTATGAATTGAACAGAAATACTTGCAGTAGAATCATAGTTTGTTATTGGCCTAAGTCCGAGTCATTAATAAATAAAAGTAACCTGTGATATCAAGGTAAAACTGTCTGGTTGCACGGCTGGCACTTGGCTGTGTCCCCCCGCCGACTGGTCGTTGTTGTAACCGAAGTGTTCGCAGGCACACGAATGTAAATTGCTAAGACTCGTATAGATAATAGGTCACCTTGGAGGGAATATCCTGAGTGACGCCGCGTTATAGCGACTCATCGGTAAAGCCCTCCGCTGATCCGATGTTTGCATCTCACGCCTAGGCTTTCCTGATACGCGACGAGAACCGAATCGCGTACTGTATATAGTTATATACACGGAACAGCTGTGTACGGCTCTTCAAGCCACTGTCCGACGTTCCCGGCAATACATAGGCACTTGTATGTGCAAACATCTGATTGTAAATACCTCTGACGCATCGAATAGCTCGCACGACTACCAAGCGCGCATCTCTGTGTGAGATCTTATAGTTATAGCCGAAAAGCAATACGTGCGGCTTGTCGTACGTATTGCAACGCGTAAACACACGCATCTGTACGTCTCTGTACCTCGGCTCATCTCATTACAGAATATATCTCTACTTTTACCACCTACCATACCGACTCATTTACTGTATTACCTCCGGCAGCCTAGTGGTTCGAATCCACGGGCACTATCACACGTGCCCACTTTAGTTACGTGACAACTACATTCCTCATTATAACTGTATTTATTTTTGTTTAACCTCGTATGCAACCACAGGGTCCGCTTGTTCCTTCAGAGTAAGCCTACCGTTGCATGCGAGGGAGAAGTAACCAGTCACGGGTTACAACCTACTAACCTTAGGCTAAGAAATACTAACATTTTTTGTATCACAATATTTTCCTCGTATATATTTTTTAAACCTAGATGCCCTAAGCAAGCAATAAACTTTTAAAAATAAACAAAAAAAAAAATTTCCAAAAACAAAAAACGCACACAACTTAACACAAAAAAAAACAAATATCAAAAAACCATATACCCCAGAGTGGACACACACACAACGTCTGCGTGCCGCGGACCTCTGCGCGTTGCGCATCGCCGCGCGGCGCGAACATCGGCGACCCGCGACCATCTGTAACCACGACGATTAGAATTAAGTTTAAATAATAAAATTATTAAATAAGATTACCGCAAAGGTTGGGTGTGTGTAGGTATCAGGGAGAAACTAAGAACGGATCGGAAATTCGTGCGTGCCACTGAAGCTATTGTTGCGATCAATGGGATTTGCGAAGTTTTTATTGCGAATTCGTTAGTGACTCGTTTAGGCCACTGATTACCGTTTACTGGTTTGGTAGTAATTGAGCCACCCCGGTTGGAAGCACACGGAGGAATGACATACCAATTTGCCATTCCACTGGCGGATTTGAGGGGGTTATACCGAGCCCGGTGCATCATCGAGACGTACAAAGAGTACAAATGGGAGCTGCTGTGCACCAGGTGCGCAGCCACACACTCGGACATAGAGGCCCGGGAGTCGCAGGCGGTAATGATTCACATGCTGGTGGGACCAAGGACCCCGGTCCCTCATTGCAACCACTGTCAGAAAAGACCATCTTTGGTACGCCCCGCAGTCCACTGCGGCCAATGTGTGACGGAATGGCGCCGGACGGGGGAAGTAGCCACAGAATACGGAACGAGAGGCGGCTACTCCAAAATAATCGGAGCAATCCTGGCGGATTGAGAAAAAAAAAAACCAAAAGGGAACTCAAAAAGGGGATATGAGTACGCCAATAGACCAAGATTAAAACGGATAATTTTGTACCGAATTTTTCGTTTATGTAACCTAGTTGCCCTAAGCAAAACAATAAAAAGCCTTTCGTTCTAAATTCAAAAAAAAACACACTGAACGAATACCCGAAAATATCCTAGCGAGCACACACAACCTCGGCGTCCCGCGATCCTCTGCAACCACCGCGATTAGAATTACGTTTAAACATTCACTCTCGAACATTTGATTGGTTGCAGAATATGGATATACGCGTCGTATTAGCTGTAATTAGCGTATGCGCCGGCGTAAGCGCATTAATTGGGTTCGATTGCGGAGGGCAACACCTCAATTCTACTACTATCTCTCTCCTGGATACCGGGGACTGCGACATCGAGCGGAAGACCCCCAACTCGGCACAGACGTACATCCAATTACTCCAATTGGCCGCCTATCAACACACTGATATCCTCCAATGTAAGGTGGAGATATCACGGACCGTCTACTACTGCGGAATGCACTCGCATGTCTCGATTGTCCACAACGGACAATACGAGTATTTGCTTGACATCAGTCATAAGAATTGCCTGCGGATGCACGTAGACGGCAGTCTGTCCTTAGGACAAGGGGCGTATATAACGGGGCTGAGACAAAATTCTACAGATATCCGGAGCGTGACTTTAGCAGGGAAAGTCACGGAGGGAGGAGCCTGTTCGGGGACACAGTATTCAGACCCATACGGGACCTGGGACAACGTGGTGGTGCAGGCAGTCGCAAAGATCACTCTCCAAACGGGAACAGCTGCCGTGAAGCTAACAGCTGGGAAAATTATCTTGAAATCCGGAACTACCTGCGTGCTTAGCGACGGATATTGTGTCGACATGTTCGACGGACATACGTTCTGGGCACCCATGCCGGTCCCCACTTGCGACTTCGACCAGTACGACGTACTATACGAAGGATACGCGACAAAAACCTACGGAGACGACCACGCCACCCCGGTTGTTTACTCCCTGACCACGCAAGATATCACTTTCGCCTTCACAAGAACGACAGAGCAGCAGTTGTGTGGATACACACTGCTACGCACCGAGCACCCGAAACTATTTCTACTAGAGACCACGAAAGGCAATACCTTCAAAACAAGAGGCAAAATTCCCGTCGATAATTTAGATATTTTCACATATGTGAATTCTAAATTCGTATAAATGCTCTAGCTTTGGGAAGCCTCATGCCGGACGAATTCGCCTACGCCCTGATGAAGAAACCAGGGTATATGGCAGTATCTGCGGGCGAAGTGGCGCATATCATCAAATGCATTCCGATGGAAGTGACCATCAGGAGGTCACCGTCATGTTACTCAGAACTACCAGTAACGCACCGAAATCAGTCACTCTACCTCACTCCTAAATCCAGAATCCTGACCAAAATTGGCACACAGAGAGGGTGCAGTAGTATTTTGCCGATTATGTACCAAATCGAAGGGACCTGGTATAGATTTGTTCCAGCACCCGTAGGAAACGTCGCTCCTGAGGTAATCCAGCCGCTGACGCAGCCCACCTGGAAGTACCTCACTCCAGGAAAATTGACGACCAGCGGAATCTACTCGGAGGACTACATCGAGGAATTGCGGGACCATATAATGTTCCCCGCGGAAAGGCCAGCACTCCTAAACACGATAGCCCGAGGCGCCACCGGACAAGGAGTCCCGCACGGAGCTGTCTCGATGCTCGGCCTACTAGACGAGGAATCGCTGAAGAAAATCGCGGAGTCTACCGCCGAAAGACTCTGGGGCGGATTCATGACTTTCGGATCGGCCACGGCAGGAGTACTTGGAATCTTCATTTTGATCCGATTGATAAAGCTGATCATCGACACGCTTATCCATGGGTACGCCTTGCATTCGGTGTACGGATGGAGCATCCACCTCCTCGGAGCAATTTGGAGCTCGATCGCTCATCTATTGCTGCACAAGGGGGGAGCCAAACCAACAAGGAAGACCAGGAACATCGAACTACAGGCCATCCAACCGATCTACGAGGACACCCCGAAGCCCGCTCGACGACAAATCGACCCCAAGCCCGACACCGCCCCGCACGAAAGCGTGCGAGAGACTTTTGCGAGAATTGAAAGCACTCGGCCGTAAACGTGAGTCCTTTTTTTAGGGGGGGAGGTGTTACGTCCTGCGTCCTCCACCCGCCACAATTTTTCGCTTTTCTAAATTATTCAAGAATAACTAATCGATCATTCTCGCCGCAGTCTCCCGTTCGCTCAGTAGTTCTAAGATTTACTCTAATCTAACTTTAGGAATGAAGTGCGGTTCTCACGAGCCCCCGTTAGCGGTAAGACACGCCACGCGCGACAAGTAGAGGTAACTTACACCCGAGCGATGGCCAAGACGACGCGAGTAGGGAACAAGCGAAACGTACAAGAAAAGCTCCGCCGAATTCTCGCGCTGCGCGACCGGACAACCGCCAAGTAATGCAACCTGTCAGATAAGGAATTCCAAAAGATAAGATACGTGTAGCCAAGTCCTGGGAAAGGCATCTGTCGCGCCGTTCCCAGGATATAACGCTGATGCAGTGTCAGCATGCGAATGCCGCTCAGCGGAGCACGGCGTCTATATAGGGCAGTACGAGACCCTTTTCGGACACTCTTGGTCGCTACGACACTCTTGGTCACGAAAAGCACCTGTACGCGCTCTTTTGATTACGACAAGTGTTAATACGCGCGCTCTTGGCTACGACAGTCACTTGCGAATTATTTTACTTCAATTCAATTCAGTGCGTGAAGTGCTCCGAATAGCACCGTTGTTCACATTCAAGAATTCAAGCGCGGGTGCGAAGCGCAACACCCAACTTAGCGTTCACCTCCAGTATCTTTCAAGTGTAAAGAATAGAATCAAGTTAAGTCACGTCGAGTTAATCGAATCAAGTTAACTCCAAGCGAATAATCAATACGATAAAATCAGTGCCATTCTTCCTGCATCTCGCCAGGCAACACCAGGTTTGTGTAACCAACTAAACTTTGTAATCTGGACCGCTCTAGGCCACCAGCGTGGTGAAGCCTCCAAAATTCAGCTAATTATAAGTAAACTGCGTGATCGAGACACTGCGTTTAGTCTCGATCTCCGATTCTCCGGTCGCGATAACGAAGTGGAGCCGTCCACTCCAAATTTGTAGGGTTCGATCAACCAATAAACAGCATATACACAATCTCGTGAATCACCTACTTCACACCCATCCTTGCAACACGACGCGCACACCCGCGTAAAATCTGGTTATCGGAGTGTTCTCTGAGTGTGATTAGACAGGGTATTTCACCCCTTTTCTTCCCCGCGATACCGAAACCGCCGGGCGCATAAGTCGAGTGGTCCTTGCTGCCACCTTCGAGGCTGTGCCTGAGTCGTCTCACGGGCAATTCCGTGGGCACCGTCGAACCTCTGAGTTCCGGTCACCCCTCAGCAACTCTTTTGCTGCGACTTCAGCTCACAGGTTTCGTTGGCTCACGGCCGGGCCCCCTCGCTACGACCGTGGCTCCTCAACCACTTTCGGCGCACCACGGTTCGGGCCCGAGCCCAGTGGTCATACCCACGGATCGCAACTATTCTCTCACTCAAACCCATAACCAGAGAGCACCCCGACGACCCCTGCCACGTAAGGATTATAGAGGACATCGACGGGCCGGAGTAAAAACCAGGGCACGTCGCGCCGCTGCTCGCTTGTATCGGTCGCAGCTACCTCGACAAACAGCGAGCGAATCCGCGAATTCCCTCCCGCCTAGTTACCCGCACCCCGGACAGCACGCGCCACTGGTCTGGACCTCTCCAGAACAGCCTTGTCCGTTCGAACTACCCCCAGGGCAAGATCAGTTCACGGTCTACTTCGAGCCTCTAGAACCGGACATCGTACCGTCTACCATCGTGGTAACTGAGATCTGCGAAGATTCGGATGTCGAAATCATAGATTAAGTAACCCGCACGAACGCGAGTAGATTCTTGGGTTGGTGTAATTCCGAGTCACCAGCGACGCTCACATTTTCTGCGCCGTAACCGCACGGACGCGAGTAGATTCTCAGGTTGGTGTAATCCCGAGTCACCAGCGACGCTCACATTTTCTGCGCCGTAACCGCACGGACGCGAGTAGATTCTCAGGTTGGTGTAATCCCGAGTCACCAGCGACGCTCACACTTTCCGCGCCGTAACCAGTCGGACGCGAGGATACACGTAGGTTTAGTGTCGAATCAGGACACCGAGTATATTTAGGCTTGTGCGACGTCTTAGCGAGCCGCTCCGCTGACACGTCAAATCTTTTATCGCCCCGGTCACTTCGTCTGTCTTCCGATCCCCGGTATACCCGGTGTATGCAGGGTGCCGAAAAACGGAGGACGCAACAGTATATTCTGTAATAGATTGATCTGGTGCGTGTATAAAGGTGTCGACATGCGCTACCGTTCCAGAGGTATTTCGGTGGTTAAGAAAGCAAAGCCATTATTGAGTACATTTGATTCGAACGCAGATTTCTGACACGAATTCCATATTGCTAACAATGGATATAACGTTTGGTCGAGAATCGGTATACTTGTATAATGAGAAAACAGAAAAGGCTAACTATTACGCAATATTCGGTAGTACAAATTCGCTGGTATGCTACGCGTGGTATATCTTGGTTGAAACAACGCAGCTCGTATTGCGCTACTGCTCGCGATATAATCGGTACAAGAGTATTCGTGTAGATAAAGTATAAGACAATTTCGTTCGCCTGGCGCTCGGAGTACTCGGTTATGAGTTCGCCCTTACGACTGTTGCCCTAGGTTCCCCGTAATACTAGTATTGGGGGCAAGAGTCGGGCCAGCAATCATGATCGAGGTAGATAGTTGGAATATTCTTACCGTGTTGCTGGAAACGCTCAGACAAACTCTCTCTCTCTCTCTGAGGTGTGAGACGTGTTAATTAGTGCTCCGTAATTACGTACCGAATTAAGTGGGAAAAACAGTTCAGTGATACGAATAAATGGGCACCGTATGAATATATGGATAGAGGAATGTGGAAAAGTGTTTATCTACTCTGTGGAAGCTAGGATTTAGGTAGAAAAATAGGAAATACGAAGTTGGGAAGATAAGTGTGGTGTGGCAAGGTATGCTGACGTGTACCGGGCAGGCGAAATCAGAGTAGCGACACGAACGTGAGAACATCAAAACAGCACCGACAGGGAAGAGGTTATTAATACCTAATGAGGCGTAAGAAATGGATGAGCTAAGACTAATTAGCGCGACACCTGTGACGTGCAGGCAATGTAGGAAAGAAATCCGAACGCAAGGTATTAAGTGCATACCGTGTGACAAGGTATTCCATCCTGGCTGTCATAAGCTCCACAAGGTCTACTATACAGAAAACGAACTGGTACCTTGTTCAGGAAAGACGGAAGGGGTTACAGTAAAAAATACAGCGGAAAGCGGGAAATCAAGCAGTGAACTAAGGGAACGTAAATTATCAAACGCGGAAAGTAGGACAATGGATGCCAAAATTGAAGCCATATACAGTCTAGTAACAGACATGAAGAAGGAGATGATAGGAAAGGAATTTATAAAAAGCATAATAACTGAAGCTATAGATGAAGAAATGGATAGAGTGCGACAAGAGATACAAGCTTGGAAACAGGAAGAACTTGCAAAAATGGTAACGAAAATTATCAGGAAAGAAATACAAGAAAACATAGCGGAATCCTTGAGCAAAATTGCACTGCCCGAAAAATTGGAGGAAGATGGAAAGAAGAAAAGCGACAGCGAAGTTGCCATGAAGAAGCGAGAATCGGTAATAATTATCAAACCAAGGGATGAAGAGGCTACTACTACAAGCGAAACTACGAAAAGGGATATAAAAAGCAAAATTGATGTAGCGAAGCTAGGAGTAGGAAAAACAAAAATGAAGAAAGTTGCAAATGGCGCAGTAGTGGTTGGGTGTGAGAATAAAACCCAAGCCGAAAAATTGAAGGACAAGGTAAATAAGGATCTAGGCGAAAAATATACAATACAAGCTCCAAGAAAGAAAAAGTTGAAGATAAAAGTTTTAGAAGTAGAACAAGAAGACAGCAAAAACGAACAGGAGTTTTGGGAAAAAATAGCGGAACAAAATGGATTCAATAAGGAGAAACTACAGGGAAAGATTGTCCACAGCTCAAAAAATAATAGATTTCAGCAGATGACGATTATTGCAGAAGTGAATGCTGAAACCCGCAAACTAATGCTGGAAGAAGGAAAAGTGAAAATAGGATGGGCCATATGCAAAGTAGAAGAGTATATAGGAATACTTAGATGTTTCAAATGTTACGGATACTATCACTTTGCAAAAGATTGTACGAAAGAAGGAGCATGCGGCAAATGTGCGGGGAAACACAAAACCTTACAGTGTGAAAATGAATTTAGGAAGTGTGCGAACTGTGAGGAAAAAATTAAAGTGTTTAAATTAAAAAACATAAACGCGAACCACGGGGCATTCGATACAAATTGTCCATGTTACATTAGAGAGCTGGAAAAACAGAAAAGTATAATAAATAATAGTTTATAGCAAAAAGAGAAACCAAATAGGGCTAAAAATTGGATAATTTGCCTAAACAGTCAGGGATTTATTAGACATAAAGATGACATTGTAAATGTGCTGCTAGAGAAGCATAGACCTAGTGTAGTAGGATTCACCGAAACTCATGTGACACATTCGGTGGAGGACCATGAGTTACATATTAGTGGATATGAGTGTGTAAGAGGGAACTCAGAATCGAATAGAACAGGAGGTGTACTGCTATATATTGACAATAAAATCAAATATGAAAAAATGGCGGTGAACAGTAGAGAAAGAAATTGGTGGTCGATAACAGTGGGAATCATTGATAGAAACTACAAAGGTGTATTAATGCTGGTGTACCACTCGCCTAATAGTAGTGACGCTAGTTTTATCGATTTTCTCGAGGAAGAAGGGGACAATAATATGTTGAATGGTGATATAATCATAATGGGAGATTTCAATATAGATATGAAGGTAAATAACTATTGTCAAAATAGGCTAAGTAGGGTCATGAACTCTGTAGGCCTGAAACAGTTGGTTAAGGAACCCACGAGGATAGTCAACGGCTTATCTTTGTCTTAGCGGGCACGAATTTTTGGGATTTTTCTATTTTTTTTGGCTGGAGCATCGAAAGGTAAGAAAGTATTTCCTCTGACGTTTTTGCCGGAAATCATTCCTTCAAAAGTTATGAGCGTTTTTTGCGAAGTAGCGTTTGTCGCCGTATTTTCCAGCAGGTACATTATTTTTCGGCGTTCTTTATTTCCCTGGATAGAGCATCGAAAGTTCTATAAGTTTTCCCTATGACTTTTTTTTGGGAAATCACGCCTGCGAAAGTTATGAATGTATTTGCGAAAAATTACGTCAGCAGCACTGGTTATTGTGTTTTCCAGCGCCTCGCGATGTTACAGATGAAGGTGTTAGTCGATTTGTTGTTTGTTTTGATTCTTGCGCTTGAATTCAAGCGTATATGACGCAGAGTACTTTGACACCTGTACTTTTAATGTTAGAATCGTTTCTGCAATGAGGGGATTGCTATATGTTCATGCGCGCCGAAGGCGCGCCAAGCGTTGCGCTTGAATTCAAGCGCATATGACGCAGAGTACTTTGACACCTGTACTTTTAATGTTAGAATCGTTTCTGCAATGAGGGGATTGCTATATGTTCATGCGCGCCGAAGGCGCGCCAAGCGTTACGTTTGAATTCAAGCGCATATGATGCAGAGTACTTTGACACCTGTACTTTTAATGTTAGAATCGTTTCTGCAATGAGGGGATTGCTATATGTTCATGCGCGCCGAAGGCGCGCCAAGCGTTACGTTTGAATTCAAGCGCATATGACGCAGAGTACTTTGACACCTGTACTTTTAATGTTAGAATCGTTTCTGCAATGAGGGGATTGCTATATGTTCATGCGCGCCGAAGGCGCGCCAAGCGTTGCGCTTGAATTCAAGCGCATATGACGCAGAGTACTTTGACGCCTGTACTTTTGATGTTGGGATTGTTTCTGCAATAAGCAAAAATCAAATGTTCAGTTCGGGGGAGTCAAAACGAGAGCCTGACCAATGACACAGAACGCTCAGAGAGTCAAAACAAACAACAAATCGACTAACACCTTCATCTCTAACATCGCGAGGCGCTGGAAAACACAATAACCAGTGCTGCTGACGTAATTTATCGCAAATTCATTCATAACTTTCGAAGGCGTGATTTCCCAAAAAAAAGTCGTAGGGGAAACTTATAGAACTTTCGATGCTCTATCCAGGGAAACAAAGAACGCCGAAAAATAATGTACCTGCTGGAAAATACGGCGACAAACGCTACTTCGCAAAAAACGCTCATAACTTTTGAAGGAATGATTTTCGACAAAAACGTCAGAGGGAATATCTTCTCACCTTTCGATGCTCTAACCAAAGAAAGAAAAAAAAACCCAAAAATTCGTGCCCGCTAAGACAAAGCCTTATCCTTAGAGCTAAGATTAGATTTAAGTAAAAACGATCCGAAAAGAATGTGGCGATCGTTAAAGGAATTGCTGAAAGGATGTACAGATAGAGATAACAAATATAAAGAAATTCATTATGGAGATAAAGTAGTCGGCGATAGTAAGAAAATGCCAGATGTATTTAATAGATACTTTGTAGATAGTATTAAGGCACTTCTGGAGAACAACCTCAGAGTGCTCACAGTAGGTGAAGGGAAACGTGCGGAAAGTGTATTAGAATCATTTAGAAAAATTGAACATCAACAATTACATAAAATAGTCCAGAAGTTAGCAAATAAGAACGGTACTGAGGAAGGTATAAATGTACAAATAATGAAGATAGTAGAAATAGAGGCGGGCGAAAAATTATGTTACATGCTAAACAGGTCGTTGGAGGAAGGGATATTCCCTAGTGAATGGAAAGAAGCGATCGTGATTCCAGTACCAAAGGTGCAGGTTTTACGATCGCCCCGAAACTCCCGAACCAGGGCAACATCATTCGGTGAGGCGGTCGCCCAGATTACGGCCCCAACCCCCGGACCGACTCCAGGTCGGGACCCAGAGGACCACCGACGCGGAAGCCGACGCGGCCACAGACGCGGCACCAGGGAAGACAGCAGACGCGGGCGAATGGGTTGAAGAAAACAGGCACGCCACCTCGAGCAAGGCAAGGAGGAAAAGAGAAAGTCAAAGTGGCACAGCCCACGGGCCAATTAACCGATGCAGCATCGGCGTAAACGAGAAGAGGGGGCTCGTTCAAGGCTCCAATCAAAGAGTTCCCCAATCTGAGTTATTACTGCGACCGTGACCCTCGGTGCACCTCAGCTGTTTTTAAAAGACGTTTGCGTACCCATTGAGATTCCGTCGTCATTTACCCGCATGCATTCGCGCAATACCTATTGTACCGACAGCGATAAGAGTATGGGCTTGTTTGTCTTTAATTTCTCTAAAAGGGAGCCTGCGTGCTTCAAGATGCCCTTGCGAATTATCCGTAAAGAACATATTATCCACGGTAATAGAATAGGAAGCTTTTATGGGCTTGTTTATTCCTTAAGACTAGTATAAAAGGGAGCCTGCGTTGCTCCACAAGTTCAGTTCTCCTACATTTTTCGCCGTGCGTCAAGTCAGTTCTTCTATATTTTTCGCCGTGCATCAAGTTTCTGCGTTCGTCGTTCGTACGTCTAGCTGTTCACGAATTTTTCAAAACAGTTGTCTTTCTAAAACAGTACGCAATCTAAAAGTAAAAATCGCGGCTCGAACACCAGACCAACAAGGTACAAACGTAATACTAATCTTACCACGAGACCTATTCGCATCACCGTATGCGCATTCTGTATTGCTAGCGTAAGGAAATATATATATATATTTATCATATATACTTGTGCCAAAACATCATTCTCCAATGGCTACGCACCTATCCTCGAAACAGGTATAAGACCTCTTATTCTCAAAAGATAGAGCGAGTCGGGTGGAACCCCCTTTTAAAATTGCCGCTCATTTTATCATCATTGCAACGCGTTCGAGAGTCGTCCACCACAGCATCGATTATTCTCGATTCTTCTACGAGCTTCAGCTCCTCACCTCCAACAGGCGAATCCACAGGAATACGACAAAAACCGGTGATCAAGGGGTCAGAAATTCCGTAAGAAGGGAATTCATCCAAATTCCCCACGGGACTCCACGCCGGGTCGTAACACAGGGAACGATCAAAGTAGAGGAATTTAGACCAATAAACAAACTGCCGGCATACGAAAAGATACTAGAGAAAATCGTGCAAGACCAGTGGAGTACCTTGAAAACAACGACCTGATTACAGAGTGCCAATCTGGCTTCAGAGCGAAACATTCCTGTGAAACAGCGCTGCAATGGGTAATATCAAATTGGAAAAAATCTGTAAGTGAAAGAAAAATGATAGGGGTGGTATTCCTGGACCTGAAAAGGGCATTTGAGGTAGTGGATAGATGCATATTAATAAAAAAGTTACAATGGTATGGAATACAGGGAACTGTATTAGAATGGTTTAAGAGTTACTTGGAAAACAGAACCCAAAGAGTAAAATTTAATGGAAATTTATCAGACCCCATAGAGGTCGAATTAGGTGTCCCCCAGGGATCAGTATTAGGACCTCTATTATTCTTACTTTTCATAAATGATATAACAGAGATTATAAGTGATAAATGTGTAGTCAGTCTATTTGCAGACGATACCTTAATTTATGCATCTGGACACTCTAGTGAGGAAATAAATCAGAAACTTAAAAGGTGGCTAGATGTAAATAGGCTGCAGCTAAATGTAAGCAAAATCAAAGTTATGTTAATAAGAGAAACGAGAAAGAAAGTACCTGATAGCAACCTAAAAATAAAATTAAAGAATGAAGTATTAGAAGTAGTAAGTAAAATAAAATATTTAGGAGTTGTGTTAGATAAAAACCTAAATTCCGCGGCGCATGTAAATTATTTAGGAAAAAAAATAGGAGCAAAATTAGGAGTGTTACGTAGGGTCAGTGTTGACCTGACACCTTATATGAGATGTGTAGTATTGTTACGTCCTACGTCCTCCACCCGCCTACCCAGTAGCCATACTCTCGCAACGGGCTCATTGCACCATGTATTTGCCCATCATCAATAAGTCGCGCCTAAGCATAATAAGGTTCATCGCTCCGCGTAGCCTTCCGTCGTTAGTAGTCGCGAATAAGCAGAATAAGAGCCACCGAAATTCCTTCACGGAATGCTGATGCCGAATCAGCCCGCAGGTCAACCACCTAACAAACGATCAGCGATCCGCGGCCGTGTAGATCCGCGAAGGCCAATGCCAATTCCGCGAAGCGCCTTGCGACCGTCAGCAAGATCTACCATTTAAATAGGCTTACAACCGCAGAGCGAGGGCTCTTGAGTCAACCAAGTTCGGGCACGATCAATCTAAATTCGGCAACTCATAAACCAGCGTTCGACTGCGATCATTCTAAGTTGTTCAATCTTCGCGCAGCAAGTAGTGTTACTCATTAAGCGAACCATTGTAAACCAACCAAGTGCACTTCGAGATAAAGCATCCAGTCCACTATCTGAACATTACTTCACACGATTGTGTCCTTCCTGTGCGTCCACACCAATGCACAACCACACACAATCTCACGCATCCAAAGCTGTAGCCATCCGGACACCTCCTTCTTACATTCCGCGATACGTCAGTGAGCCGCTCCACTGACGGATCAAAACCCTTTCGGTGCGATCACTCCTTCCGTCCGTCCTCGATCCCCGGTATACCCGGTGAACGCAGGGTGCCAAAAACGAGGACGTAACAGTATATAAAACAATTATTGCTCCGCTATTTGAATATTGCATGACAATTTTATTGGGGGTAGGAGTAACGAATTTACAATATTTACAAAAGTTGCAAAATCAGGGAATGTGGATCATACTGCGTTGCAATAAAAGAACTCAAATAAAGGACATGCTTGAGGCATTACATTTTATGTCAATAAGGGAAAGAATGGAATATAATGTATGTATACTAGTGTATAAAATGGTAAATGGGCTGTGCCCAAATTACTTAGCAAATAAGATAGAATTAATGCGGCACGAAGGGGCAGTGCAAACTAGATAAAAGGGTAATATTTATATAAGTAAGTGTAAGACTAGCAAAGAACAAAAAATGTTACTCCATAATGGTTTTAAAATGTTTAACGGGTTACCAAAGGAAATAAGAAACCAAGGAAAATTAAATGATTTTAAAAGACTGCTAGTACCACACATACAAAGTGGAGAGAGAAAGCAGTGAGGGCAATTATTTATTTTATTTATTTTATATATGTAATAATCGGGCTATAGTGTTAAGACAATATATGTATATTACTACCGTGATGGTAGTAAACCTCAAATGTAGCTACTTTTTTTTTTTATTTTTTGTTTTCCCTCCTTTCCACCGCAATATCATCCCCCGGACCCGCTTTCGCTTTAACTCAGGGGATGACGCCGTGCTCTGTCTTTGGCTGCAATGCAGTATAGCCTACATCCTCCCCCTCTGCAAAGAGATGGTTATCTTACACAGGAGGAGGTTCGGCACTGCCACGCGATCACTACAAGCCTCTCGGCTTTTATTCTTACTGTGTTCTGTAGTGTACGTCCGTTAACATGTTCGTTCTGTCTTGTTTCGCCTTAGTCAACGTTATTGTACGTTCGTTCCGCGTTCGTTAAGTATTGTACTGTCTGCTTCTATCCGTTGCCTGTCTTTTCTCACACTGATTGGAACAAGGCGTTCAGGCAATCTCCCAGCCAAGGTGAGAATTTGCTCAAGGTGAAAGCTACCCCCAAAGGAAACATGTCGGTTCAAACCCGGTAGGGAACCCATGAAAATTACCCCCATTACGACGATTTGAAAAATCCGTGCGCTTCCCACTTTGTGAAGGACGACCCACCTAGAGGTAGAGGAGGGTCGTTCTTAACAAAGTGAGAATCGTAATTTCGCGGAAAAATTGGTGCCATCGTCAAGGCGTCCTAAAACAATGAATTTAATCACTCTTGAGTTTTTGTGGAATTCTCACTTTTTTGGTTTACTCTTGATGCTTTTCTCGGCCTGAGTGGGACACGCCGCACGCAGCCGGTTCCCGCCAAGCCGAGAAAATTTAAAAAATCAAACGTTCCAGTCATTGGCAGTCTTGTAGCGTTCTTATTTTACCGCGCCGCTTGTCAACGGTCCACTGCACATCCGCCGTATGCAGCTTCCTGTTCTTGCCGGGTCACCCTGCAGCCGCGTAACTCCCTCCAGTCCGTGGTACGAGCGTGAGCAAGCTACGCTTCGCAGGGTATGCCCGACCGCCTTCTGTTCCTCCTCCACAGCGGAAGACGAAGACTAGACTCTAGTTGCGCCATAGGCGCCTGCTCGGGTTGCCGCAACACCGCGTGGGAGTCTTGCCCAGGCCTCGCATGCGCATAGACCTGCGCCTGTTATTGCGCGCACGCTCAGCGTCGTTAGACACGCCTACCTAGGTTATTCTACTGTGCTTCCCAGGGGCATTCCATTCCTCGGTCTCGCACTCATATACATCCTGTGTATATCTCATTCAATCATCCATTCATTCACTCCATTTGCTCGTGCCTTCTTACCGCGGTCTCTCATGTCTTTCTACCGCGCCACGCCGCGCCTCTTAATTGGGTCCTTCGCTTGAGTTAGAGTACGTCGGTTGCGCTCCGCGGGAGTCGCATGTCTCATATCTCATATCTCATAACTGCGTGCTTGCGCATATACTCTCCTCGCCTGTGTACTACTGTTGATTCCTATTTCTTGCGTTCTCTTGCGGTGCGTCAATTCCCGTGCGTTGCGCTGCCGCGTGCCTGCGTCCATTCCTAGTCCCAGGCAAGTGAGTACTTGATCTTTTTATTTGTTTGTCCTGATTCCAGTTTTTGGGTCCTTCAGTGCTTATCTAGTGCTCAAAACATTGTCCTTGTTTGAGTGGGTACCAAGGTCTTTTGATGGCGCCCAACGTTCCAGAGCACATTTACTGCGCTTTTCGTCGCGGCACTCCCGCGAGGGAGGCCTTTGAAGACATAAATCGTGTCTTTGGTCCAGGTACTGTCGGTCTTTCAACCGTCCATCGCTGGTACGCCCGCTTCCGCACGGGTGCTGGTGAGACCAGCAGCGGAACGGGAGGCGCACGAGTTGTTGCTGATGATGGTGAGGTTGCCGGGCCCTCCACGCCCCGCTCTCCTGCTCCTGCATCTGGCCCCGCCGGGTCCTCCGGTGATGGTTCCAGTAATGCGACCCTTGCATCTCTTCGGAGTTTTTACCGGGCCCGCGGCGGCTGGAGGGGACCTCCGGTGCCACGCGAGCGGGTCTTAAGGGCCGCCAGGGCCAACGCGGACAATTCATTGCATGAGCTGGCGCAGAAGACAGGGGTCTCGAAGACCACCGTGCACCGCATACTCAAGGAGGCTTGCTACACTAAGCGCCTCGACCAGTGGGTGGCCAAGCGGTTGACTCCCGAGCACTGCGCAGAGCGAGTGCGTGTGCTCGGTGAGCTGCTTGAGCGCTTTCATCGCGACCCTCAGTTTCTGGAGCGGGTCGTTACTATGGACGAGAAGTGGGTTGTGTATTCCTCCCGGACTCGCAAACGTTCTTGGCTGCCCCCTGGGGCTCCTCCACGGACGGTGGTTCGTCCCCCACGTGTAGTCAGTCGGGCTCTACTGTCCGTGTGGTGGGACAGGCAGGGGGTTCTGTTCTTTGAGGTTCTTCCGGCCGGTAATTCCCTAACCGCAGAAACGTATTGCGCCCAGTTGGAGCGTCTGGACAAGGTCCTACACCTCTTAAGGCCTAACCGTTGTCCGAGAGATGTCGTGTACCAGCACGATCAGGCTGGTGCCCACACCTCGCGTATAGCTCAGCGCAAACTTGCCCACTTGGGGTGGGAGGTGCTCCCACACCTCCGCCGCGGCTTTGATTGCGCCCCAAGTGATTACTTTTTATTTCGCTCTCTCGGGGGGCATTTGAAAGGAAAATATTTCGCCAATGTTCTTAGTTTGCGCAAATGTAGCTACTGGAGCTAAATAAATATCTATCTATCTATCTATGTATCTATCTCTCTCCCTCTCTCGCACGCTGGCTCGGTGTAGATCGCTCGCTGTGCTACTCTCTCTCTCTCTTAGATTGGCGATATGTCGGTGGAAATTCGTACGTGTAACAACGATGAGTACCTTCGAATCGTAAATGTGTATTAATATTACGATTAGGCTTGAAATTGCCTGAGCTCAGATGTTATGTGTGCTGTACAAGTTACTCGCGACGAGACTCCTTAGACCAGTATAGATGTTTCAAATCAGTCTAAATTCAATACCAATTCCTCACCGAGAGAAGACTTATTCCGTTAACTACTAAATTATAATAATACAATGTTCTTTAAAATGAAACTTAAGAACTAACGGGGTCGGCGCAATTCGCCGACCACGTGCCGGAAGTTAACGCGGATCGCACTTTCGCACTCCAGATAAAATTCAAAACCAAAAAGAAATATGAGTCCTTGCTCTTATTAATAACTAGATTTTAAGACTACGATTTAACGAGGATTAATGAGTCTGTGATTAAACTGCAAGAATTCGCACAGATTAGCTCACAAAGAATAAACTAAGATATCCTCGGACAGAGGACTACGCCACCTTGCGACTATACAGCCAACTGCGACGATGATCGTGTCTCGAGGTGGTTCCTAGGCCGGCTCAGAGATAGTTTTTATGCCCTTTTTACGGAATCGGGCACATAGCGGTCGACGGTATATACAAATATCCGCATGGTTATGTACAGCGAGACATTGGTTTCGCTCGTTAGTCTCTCTCTCTAATTAACGAATTTTATTGTGAGTGCGACGTGATCCCTGCACGTAGAGACTTAGTATTTCTCAAACGCACGCTTCGGTTGAAATAATAATAACGAAAAATAGTCTTATGCCGTGGCGATGCCTAACAGAGGCGCAGTTAATAAACGAAAAGAGAGTGAGAAAGATAAACAATATTCTTAAGCGGAAACTCTTCGCCAGCCTGTGACCGTACTAATATTCCGCGATGTATTCCGTATAATTCGTGTAAAGATTCGCGGACTATTTCGCTGTTTTGCCGTGATTTTAAAGGTTGCGCAATGTTTTGTTCGGCGCGCGTTCGGCTGCTCGGGTCCGTGTGTCGGCAAGACGGTGGTGGTGTCACGGGCCACCACCGCGATCTTGTATTCATATTTGACAATTACGTGTATTCTAAAAGTGTCGGAAGTTCAGCTGATATGCCTATATTTAACCGCTCGCTCGCGCGTCGGTGCGCTTTCGCTCGTATCTCGCAATTTAAACTCTATGTGGACTACTGCAGGTCCCCAGCTCCCTGCAGCGTTTTAGATCGTATGCACACAAGATCTCAGCCGGAACGTGGGCGGAAGAGACTTGGCGCTGGTCGTTTCCCAAAATAATAATATCTCTGGAGTTTGAACACTAGTAACTTGACAGAACTCGACGGCCGGTGCTTGAGCGGAGGCGAAGGACGTCTGTACTAGCGTTCTCTTCTACTTCTTCGTCGCAGATACTACGGAGGCTTCGGCAACAGGCACGTCCCCACGGCCGGTGCGTGAGCGGAGGCGGGGTCGACGTGTGCTTTAGCTCTACTTCTCTTATGACGGTCGCAAAGTCCTCAGGAGAGGTGCGCTTTCTGCATGCGCTGGAGAGGAAGTCTCCGGTACATCGCTCGTGTATCGATCAGACGTGCTACGGCACGAAGCTAATTTCGGTGGCTTTTATACTGAGGAGGTGGTGGACATCCTCACGAGAATTCTTACTCTCCTTACGCACCCTATCGGCTAATGTTCGGTTGGGGTCGTTCCCCTGGTCGGTGGTGGGGAATGCCGCCATTATTCCAGACGCATGTTTTCGTGTGTGGCCGCGTGTTCGTACGGTCACATATACCCCCCCCCCCCCCTCCCTTATCATTTACACAGAGTCAGACACAGTGAAATGACTCTGGTTTTCTAAACAAAAAAAAACTTTATTCTGAACATATATATTACCGCGAGAAATTAAACAGTTATTATTGCTTCCTTATCACTATCTACCTTATGGACGCGCTGTTATGTACAAACGAAAATATGTATCTCTGTGAGTCCTTATTTCTTAAATCTATCTATGTCTATTGCCTCGATTGGCCATCACCCATTCCAGAAAAGAAAAGTAAAGAAAATGTCTCTGCATACATTCATCCACGCCATTCGTGCTTGGGTTCACTGTCACTGCGGCCACTCATTTTTGGGCACACATTCACAGGTTTCCTTCCCTTCTCCTGTCGTTGTTCCCCTGCATCAGGCTGGAGGGCTGCTGCATTCAGGAACAATCCCAGAGGGTTCCGGTGGTCTAATACCGGGATGTCCACGGGGGTGTCGGTGCCGTCTGGCATCCTGGTGATGTAGCGTCCCTCGCGTCGGAGCTGCCGACGTTGTTCCAGGGTGAGTGGTGGCGGAATTAGGAGGTAGTTGGATATTATCCTCGGTTTCGCTTTTAGTGGTGCTGGTGCATACGGCCTGACCCGATGCATTGGTCGTGCCTCCGTCGTCGTGGCCATCTTCCCTGGATGCTGCTGCGCTGGCGGTTTTTGCCGCCACTCGTGCGGGGTCTGCGTCCTCGCATTTCCGGTCCTTGCTGTTACTTGGATGCCTTCGCCGGATTTCGTTGTACCTCCCGTGGCCTCCTGCCATGTTCGTGGCGTGATTGTCGTCATTTCGTGGGGTTGCACGGGGTGATAGTGTAGGTCGGTGCCGGTCTGTGTCGCTCGGGATACCATCGCCCACGCGGCGTAGCTCTGCGTACCGATTGTGCGTGTCTCCGCCATCCTGTGCGTCCAAGGAGCGTCTGTCGCCTCTCGAGTCCTCGCGTGGTCGGTCGCTTTGTTTCTCCGGAGCGTCCTGAGGTGACATTTCGTCCACCGGCGTGTTTTGTTGTTTTAGATGTCCGTCGTTGGCTTTTCTGTATTTTCTAAAACATGTGGCGTGATATGTTCCCTTCTCCTTCCCGCCTTCCAGTTCCGAGAGCACGAACGTTGCTGGTCCCTTTTGGCGTGTGATGGTATACGGGCCTTCATATGGGTGGAACAACTTAGCGATTTCGCGATCTGCTGCATTGGATACGGGGTTGCTTTTGATGAGTACCTGATCCCCTATTTCGTATTGTAGTGCCGTTTTTCCTTCATTGGCTCGTCTTTGCCGTATCCTTGCCTTGTTAGTCATGCGGCGATATGCTAGTTCCACGTGCTTCTTGTGCGTTGTGTTGTCGATGTCGTCTGCCTGTTGTCCCTGCGGTATCCACGCCCTCCACGAGCGTTCCGGGCGTCGTTGGAGAAATAACTCGCATGCAGTGTAACCCATGCTGTCATGGGTTGTTTCGTTGCAGCATGTCTCGATAAGGTCGATCCATGATGCCCACGAGGTGTGTGCGTCAGCCGCCACGGTGCGGAGAATCCGGCCGATTTCGCGATTTACTCGTTCTACCGGATTACTCTGTAGGTGGCGAATGGAAGAGAGCGAGTGCATTATTCCTGCGCCTTATAATGCTTTCGCCCACACTGCTGCAGCAAACTGCGTTCCATGATCGGTGATGATCTTTTGTGGCTTCCCATATTGCGGAATATAATCATTCATTAGTCGGCGAACGGTAATCTGTGAGGTCGCGCGTTTCACTGGATACAATTTTACGAACTTCGAAAATACGTCCTCTACCGCCAAAATATATCGCACTCCTCCCCGTGATGGAGGTAAGGGTCCGTAATAATCGACGGAAACGATATCTAGTCGCTTTCGGGGTATGATGCATCCTTGGTTGACGTGTTGCGCGTGCGTTGGTATTTTTACCCTGTGACACATGTCGCAGCTTGCAAGCTGTTGTCTAACGGTCCGTGCTAGATGCGGGACATGATAGTCAGCTGCGATTAATGCGGTGGTCTTGTTCCTGCCGGGGTGCGCATAAATTTCATGTATTTCTCGGATGATTCCTTCCCGTAAGTGTGCTGGAATCGTCGGTCTTCTCCTTCCGTCCGTCCCAATATGATGGATGATTTCTTCGATGTCCGTGTACCGTCGTATTTGTGGATTCTCGCCCTCCTTAAGGGCCTCTCGTATTCGCTGTACGGCAGGATCCCGTCCCTGTTCTTCCTCCAGGTTAGTTAACGCAGCTTTGATTTCCGTGGATACTTCTCGCGTCAAGTTCAAAAAGACGCGTATCGCACGTTCTGTTTCCTTGTGTTTCTTTATGTGTGGGAATCGGCTCAGTGCGTCCGCGAGGACGTTCTCGCTTCCTGGGAGGTGTTTGAATTCCACGTGATAATCTTGGATTGCCAAAATCCAGCGTGTCAGTCGCTGACTTTGCAGTCTACTCCGCAACATAAAGGTCAAGGCCTTGTGGTCGGTACATAGGATGATTCTGGCTCCGTATAGGAATGTTCTGAACTTCTCGAGTGCCCACACGACTGCCAGGAGCTCCTTCTCCGTCGTAAAATAGTTCTTCTCTGGTCCCTTCAGGGCCCGACTCGCGAACATAATTGGTCGCCGTTGTCCCTCGTCATCAAGTTGCTCGATGACGGCACCAAGCGCCTTGTCGCTCGCATCTGTACTTAAGTAGTATTCTTTCTCTGGGTTTGCGAATCGTAATACTATTTCATGGCAGAAGGCTTCTTTTACTTCGTCGAGTGCTCGTTGTTCGTTGTCAGTCCATTTCCACTTGTTTCCTCCTTTTAGTAGCTCGAGGAATGGGCTCGCGGCGTGTCCATGCTGGTCAGAGAATTTGCCACAGTAGTTGACTAAGCCGAGCAAGACTCGCAGTTGTTTTACGTTTTTTGGTGTAGGGTATTCCCTGATTTCTTTTACCTTCTCAGGGTCCTGCCGCAGTCCTTCTGGTGACAGGATATGTCCCAGGAATTTTATCTCTGTCTGCAGGAACCAGCACTTGGTCAGATTGAGGGTGAGGTGGTGTGCTTCCAACCGTTGTAATACCGCCCTCACATATTCCAGGTGCTCTTGATACGTGTTGGAGACAATCAAGATGTCGTCTACGAAGTTTACTACGTATTCTCCCATGTTCCTTAGGATAATCCTTAGTGCTCGGATGAGGGCGGCGCTGCTTGATTTTAGACCAAACGGCGTGACTTCATATTGGTAGCACCGACCTCGATATAAAAATGACGTATATTTCCGTGATCCCTCCTCAAGTGGAATTTGCCAGAAACTACTTGTGAGGTCTAGACTTCTAAAATACTTTGCCCCTTGCATTCGCGCAAAGATGGCGTCCGATGGTTCTGACATTTCATGGTCTGCTTCCATGTTCATATTGAGATGTCGTGCGTCGAGGCAGAGCCGGACTGATCCGTCCTTCTTCAGTACCGGGACTACAGGGTTGATGTATTGGCTTGTGCTGGGCCTAATAACTCCCTGTGCCAACATTCGCTCGATCTCCTTATCTGCCGCGTCTTGGTACTTAATGGGGATGGGATACGTCTTTTTAAAATATGGCGTGTTCTCAGCCATCTTTAGCCGGTGCTTATAGCATTCCACTTTTCCTATTTCCGATTTCCAAATGCCCGGGAATTTTGAAATTACGTGTCGTAGTTCCTCTTGCTGTTGTGGTGTTCCGGCCTTCATGCAGACGTTTGTGATCTCGAGTATCCTTACTTCCTCTTCCGGTGTCTCCTGTTCTTCCTTGTCGAGCAACATCGTCTGGCGCTTGTTGCCTGCTTGTAGGGTAATTGTGTTCTGTCCTATGTTTATTATTGCCTTGAATTCCCGGAGTCCGTCGATCCCCAATATGCAATCGCATATTAAGCCTGGGATCATCATTACGGGTAGATTGGTTGTGACGTCGCCGGAGACGCATTCAGCCCAAAACTGTTTCGTTATTTTCGTCATTCGATTTCCTGTGGCTCCGATCACACTCGTTGCCGGGGCCGGCAAAGTCGGGTATCTTGACATTACATTGATGTATTTTGTGTACCATTCCTCGGACACGGCGGTTACCGTGCTTCCGGTGTCTACGAGTGCCTCCATTTGCATTCCTTCGATGGTAAGTCCTAGGCTCGGGCTTCTTTCCTTTCGTTTCCCGTGTTCGCCATTTAATTCCTCCTGTAATGATTCTCGTCTTGTTTCGTGAAAGATGGTACTTATTATTCGTGTTTCGGTACCCCCCCCCCCCTTGGCTTACAGGTGCTCCCCACGTCCGGCCGGAGGTATGTTCTGGACGTCCTTGTTGGAGACCTGGTCCTCGTTTCCCGGGTACTCTTCTGCCGGTTGTTCGGCCTCCTCGACGACCTGCGTTACCCGGATTCTATGCGCCTGAGTTGTCGGGCGTCCGGTTTCAGGACGTCGGTATTGTCCTTCGCTGTATCGAGGACCTCCTCTGTCCGGTACGATTGCTCCTTGGCGCGGCAAGATCGTGTTATGTTGCTGCCAACTCCGGTTTCCTTGCTCTTGTGGTCGGTAGAAATTAATTGGTCTTCTTTCCCCTCCTTGGCGAGTCCCGTGATCATATTCGATCCGACCGGTTGCGTAGTGTGCTCGGCTATTCCGCTCTTGTCTTGTGCGGTTCGTCGTACCTCCGTTGTCGAACCTTTCGAGGATTTTGAGAAATCCTTCTACGGTGGTAATGTTCTGTGCTGTCACGCAGTCGTCGACCGCTTGTGTGAAGTGTCTAGAGATCATGAGGATAATTTCTTCGTCCGCTTGGCGAGGCGTAAGATCTCGTGCTGCTCCCAGGAGACGCATCGCGTACTCTACTCTTGTCGATCCGCAGTCTGGCCAGTACGATCCGAGCTCCAATGTTTCCCGGACTCGTCGCTGGACCGATGGTCCCCAGAAGCGGTGGAAGAGGGCCTGTCTGAACTCCGTCCAGTTCTCAATGTCGTCTGAGATTAGATCCCACCATTCGCTGGCCTCGCCTTTGAGCGAGTGTGTGATTATGAATTTTACATCTTCACTCGGAATGTTGGCAGCGTTCAAGAAAGCCGAAAGTTCTCGTATGAATTTCGTTGGTTTCTCCTCCCTTTTTCCCGCATATATCGGTAATTGAGGTTTAATTGAGAATGGTCTGGAAGTCGGTCCTGTCTCTGTTTGGTATGGTTTAGATTGTCGGGGTATCTGTCGTTCTTCCCTTCTTGTTGATGTATGTTGAGTGGTGATAGTTGAGTTGTTCGGTATTTGTTCTTGTGTATGTTGGCATGTGCACTGTTGTCTCCGTACTAGTAGTTCTAATTCATGGTATTTTTTCTGTATCTCTTTCTGGAATTCTTGTTGTTGGTTCAATATGACGTCTAGTTCCTCCTCTAGTTGTTTTCTTAAATCTGCTAGTGCTCCATTTATTGTGTGTTTGTGCACTATCAGTTTGTCGCGGAGATCGTTATGGCTTATTTGTGTGCTCGCTTCTATTTTCACATCTATGCGTTCTTCTAGGTTCCTTATTCTATGGTTTTGGTCTTCCACGTGACCCAGTATTTCCTCGAGCATTCGTTCTAGCTGTCTCGGTCTTTCTCTCCTCTCTTCTTGTTCGGTCCCGATGTTTTCATTTACTCCTGGTCTTCCTCTTGTTTCTTCCTCTTCGCTGCTGATCATTTCATTTATTTCCGGTCTTCCTCTTCTCTCCTCTTCTTCATTGATTATGTTCCCGTTCGTTCCTGACATGTTTATGCCCCGTATATATTCTACCGTCTCATTTAATGCTGTCTGTAGTGCCGTTGCTAATATTTGATTCGTTTTATTTTGATCTCCTGTACTAGTCCCTTCCAGTCCTAATCTCGTCGTGCTTCTTGTTGTAGCTCCTTTTTCCCGGTTCATTTTAGCGGTAGAGTTCCCGATTTTAATTTTTAATTTTCCCGGCGGACCTTACGGATTTTCTTATTGCTACTTATGCTATGTTTATTGCCTGTACACTTTTTTATTCCTTTCAGCCCCCTAGTTGGGCGCCATTTGGGACCGTACTAATATTCCGCGATGTATTCCGTATAATTCGTGTAAAGATTCGCGGACTATTTCGCTGTTTTGCCGTGATTTTAAAGGTACCGCAATGTTTTGTTCGGCTGCTCGTGTGTCGGCAAGACGGTGGTGGTGTCACGGGCCACCACCGCGATCTTGTGTGCGTGAGCGCTCCTGGGCTCCGCACCGGGGAAGCGGGTGAAAGGGGTACGGGCAATGAACTTGGTGTTTATGCTCTGAACAGGTGACAATTACGTGTATTCTAAAAGTGTCGGAAGTACAGCTGATATGCCTATATTTAACCGCTCGCTTGCGCGTCGGTGCGCTTTCGCTTGTATCTCGTAATTTAAGCTCTATGTGGGCTACTGCAGGTCCCCAGCTCCCTGCAGCGTTTTAGACCGTATACACACAAGATCTCAGTCGGAACGTGGGCGGAAGAGACCGGAAGAGACGGCGCTGGTCGTTTCCCAAAATAATAATATCTCTGGAGTTTGAACACTAGTAACTTGACAGAACTCCACGGCCGGTGCGTGAGCGGAGGCGAAGGACGGCCAAACTAGCGTTCTCTTCTACTTCTTCGTCGCAGATACTAAGGAGGCTTCGGCAACAGGCACGTCCCCACGGCCGGTGCGTGAGCGGAGGCGGGGTCGACGTGTGCTTTAGCTCTACTTCTCTTATGACGGTCGCAAAGTCCTCAGCAGAGGTGCGCTTTCTGCATGCGCTGGAGAGGAAGTCTCCGGTACGTCGCTCGTGTATCGATCAGACGTGCTACGGCACGAAGCTAATCTGGCACACAGGCCCCGATTGCCAGATTTCGGTGGCTTTTATACTGAGGAGGTGGTGGACGTCCTCACGAGAATTCTTACTCTCCTTACGCACCCTATCGGCTAATGTTCGGTTGGGGTCGTTCCCCTGGTCGGTGGTGGGGAATGCCGCCATTATTCCAGACGCGTGTTTTCGTGTGTGGCCGCGTGTTCGTACGGTCACAAGCCTTAAGTCTATATACACACACATGCATACCGCGTACACGCATTCGTTCCTTATACTAGTTCATAGTGATTACAAGTATATATATATATGTAAGTCGCCATATTGGGTAGAGACGACGATGATTTCAAGGCGAGGGATATTCTACTTGAAGTTACCGCTCAACGGTACCGCGCATGCGCTATGCATAGGCCGAAATATACGAGTATAGGCGCATACGAAGCCCGGAGTGAAATGAAATGACGTGATTTTAACTCTAATACTCTAACGGCACGCCGGCTGCGATAGGCATACGCCTAAATATACAAGAATAGGCGCAACCGGAGATCGGAGTAGCAAAAATAGGAAAAATACTAAGCAAATAAGTTAAAAGTTACGCTGGGACGTAACACAATCATCTACATTGAAAATATAGCACACTGTGCAAAGAGGAATATCCCTGTCATAATTGGATACGAATTTCTTGAAAAGAAAGACTTATTTCATGTGTCTTGTCCATCTCGTATGCTTGGCATTTATGCTGTGAGCATACGATCTGTTTTAAAATCATGGCCTCTACAAAATATATTAAAAAAATGTCTTCAGTTACCAATGAAAGAAAATACCTTTGCTGTCTTCCCACTACTACATATGAAAATGTAAAAATATTTGCGACTGTACACAGCCATGGCGCCAAAATCAAAGAAAATGACGGCAGATCTCTTCTACGTGATAGTAAAATTTGAAGATGGACTTCAAATTATACCAAATACGTGGTTGAGGGCGGATATGACCAGAGCAGTTTGGCCCAACTTCACGAACAACAAGCGGTATGATAAAGCAGTCAAGTTGTTGGAGGAACCACAACCAACGTGGGTGGAGCATCCAGTGCAAAAGATATACGCTACGACTGGTAGGTTTTTTGTGAAATACATTTATAATTATTATGATATATATGTTCATACATACAGATTTACTTTGACACTACAGAAAGGTAATATATCTATTAAAATTGCATAAAATGATTTCTATTTCAGTTAACTATGAACATGCCCGGAAAAAAATGAAAGAAGCAGAGAAGTTGTCCGACTTAAACTCTGAGGCCGAGACATACGAGTTTTTAAAAAAGTCCCGAAAATTGCGGGCAAAAAAAGTTCCAAACGATAGTTCGAAGACAAGTGACGCGTCGGTTTCCGATGAGGGTTCAATCATCGTACGGATGCCAAGAGTCCCTCAAAAGTTGCGAAAAACAGCCGAAGGTGCATAATACTAAAATAACATTACCAACAATTGGTTTTAAAAAAAGTAACTTTAAAACAATTATAGAATCATATTAATACGATAGTAATCATTTAGAATATACGGATCCTGAGTATTCAACAGAAGATCCGAGGTGTCTCGAGACGCCCAAGCTGGTGGAAGATGTGAGCACCTTAGCTGGACACAATGTAGAGCACAACATTTGTAAGTTTTAAATTATTTGCAAAAACGTAATACAATATTCTTCAACGATTCTTCATGAATAGTTTCTACATTTGGTGAGATACATGTGCACTAGTTATTTATGTTCAAATAAGTTATAATTGTAAGGGGCAAAGGGCCGATCTAGCGCTACGCACCGCGCATAGCAACGCGTGCGGAGACAACCGTCGCTACGCCACCGAAAAGTAGCGAGTCGGCGTGCCAAGCGGCAGTTCTTTTGCGCAAGTCTTAGACTGGAGACGTACGGGTCCGACTCCGGACATCTTCGAGTTGCACGAGTTCTATGTAAAATTGCGATTGTGGTGTGATGTTAATAAACAGACATTAGGAAGAGAATCGGTGCGGTGAAACCTTTCTTTCAGTGAATTCCCCTTACAATTCTCAGAAGTGGGATCGAAACGCAAGTCCACAAGTGACGATTCGGTACAGAACAAGACAATAAACGATGCCAAGTGTTTGTGCTAATTGCTGTGTGCACGGATAGCGCGAATAGTGACCCACGCAAAACCCTGCAGCTACATGCGAAACAGGTACGAACTCGTTGGACAAAGAGACAGTTATAAGTAACCCGTAAACGTATGTGACGCAGTGGTGACGAACACGTGCTTGACGCTTGCCGCTGGACGGAAGCCATTGAGGCGCACGCGCGGAAAGAAGCAGTGTCGTGAAGTGCGCGACGGAAAAGGACATAACGGCCGGAATGGAAGGATCTAGACGAAATCCGAATGCACTTACCGTGGTGCAGCTAAAGCCCATCTACGCAAGCGGAAGTTAGTGACGGTAGGACTCAAGAATGATCTCATTTCTCGCTTGATGGAAGCGGACCCCACAGGAGAGTGGGTGGACAAGGAAATTGACGAGGCCGAGTACGTAACGGACGAAGTCCAAGTTTCGACGTCTGAGGGAAACCCGTCAGAGCGTCAGGGCAGAACGCGGGACGTTGGGAAGGAAAGCGGTAATTCCCGGGCGATCGAGCGAGATCGAGAATACGACCTAGTGATACGGGAACGGGAACTGTTGGCGGGCAGATTAGCGCTGTTAGAAAGAGAGCGAGATGTCATGAAACGCGAAATGGAATTGCTGACAGCGTCGATGCGTAGCATGTCTGTACCTACCCCTACCCTGCCAGTGCCGACGCCTGGCATTAAGACAATCGGCGAGTCGCTAGCAGATTACGACGAAACAATCGAGTGGGGTGAGTGGAAGAAGCAGGTGCGACACCTGATAAGGATTTAGGATCTGGACGGTAACCTGGAAAGTTTACTTATAAGTACCAAGCTGAAAGCAAGGGCAGCAACGTGGTTCAGCTCGAAGGCCTCCCATCGGAACCTAAGTGTCGACGAATTGCTGCAAGAGATGAAAGGCTTTTTTGACCATCGCCCGACGAAACTGAAACGCAAAAGGGAATTCGAAGACCGGGTATGGCAGAATAACGAGACCTTCGAGAATTACCTATACGATAAGGCGATCCTCGGAAATCAAGTACCCATCGACGACGAGGAGGAGCTGGTCGAATATCTCGTGGAGGGGATACACCCGAGCGCGAACTACGAAACCAGGCGTGCATGTTGCAGATAAAGACGAAAGCAGACTTATTGGCCGCGTTCAAAGGAATCACCTTGAAGCAAGAGGCGAAGAAGAGAGACGGTGGCGCACCAGTGAAGATCGACACGAGAAGGACCCCGGAGCCAGCAAGAGGAAGAACGGGGAGCCAGGCGATACCCAGGACGACAAGGTGTTACAACTGCTACGAGAACGGGCACCCCGCAAACCAGTGTACCGTACCGAGAAGAGAGAGGGGTGGATGTTTTTCCTGCCTGGAAGTTGGCCACATGGCAAGGGACTGTCCGAAGAAGAAGAGGAACGAGAGCCAGCCCCAAGTCACGAATGTTTATAACGAGCCGTCGACCTGGGAGGAGTGTCGTGAGATCGTCGTAATAGAAATTAATGATTGTAATACGAAGCGAGTGCTTAGTCTAGATACACAGTTAGATACCGGTAGCCCGGTTAGCTTAATCAAAAAAAGATTCGTAGACGAGGGATCGATTCAACCGTTAGATCCGGCAACGCCGACCTTTACCGGCGTGAACAAGTCACCGCTAAAAATATTGGGGGTAGTAATGCATTTGTTACAGATTCGAGAAATGGCAAAGCTGGGCGGTCAGACTGTCCCCAAAAATGTCCGCAACGTCCGGTCCGCGACTATTGGCTACGAAGTTGCGCAGGCCTATACATGGACAGGGCAGAAAAAGAAAATTCCATTTAAAAACTCTGCGCTGGCACGGGTAATTCCTGGTAATAATGATATTATTAGAATTTACAACCCATTTGATAACAAAACATTTTTATATATGTGCTATCGTAATGTTTACAGAAATCATTAGGAGAAGACACAAAACGGCAACAATTTCTGAAATAGAAACACAAATCCAAGAATGGTTTAGACGATCTGGCGATAGATTAAGATCGATACTGTTAAAAAAATAAATTTATCATGACAAATACACCTCTGCTTCTGTCACATTTATCCATATTTAGATCAAATTTGACATTTCCAAAGATTTGATCGGTCTAACTTCATAATTCTTTACTTGTATATATTATATATGTAACATTTTAATTATACAATTAAAGAATTATGCAATTAAATCGATCAAGTCTTTGAGAAATGGCAATTTCAAATTAAAAATTCAGTAATTAATAAACATGGCGCATAGCCGACTAAAAGTAGACCATAACGTTGGCTCCAAATTGGCTTGTACGTGACATAAAAGTCGATTTTATTCGGCGTCGACGTCGACTTATTCGCTACTTGTCGCCGACTATAGTCGAGACATTTGTCGACTGTGAGACGGCTAGAAGTCAGCATTCAGTCTGGTTTTGGACGGCTTTGCAGTCGACAGTTGACTCATTACGCCGACTTACAGCCTACTGAAAGTTGACTTGGTGCTATGTGGGATAACAGTACGAACTAAAATAATCGGACATTAGATGATTCTCGGGATGTTCTCAGTATGTCCCAGTACGTATGTTGAACATTCTGAGAATATACGCAATGTACTGCTGCGATGTCCTCAGAACATTCTCAGTATATACTTGTGCTGTTAGAGTGTGTATCTATCCCATTGAAGACGGTAGGTCTGAAAAGACGGTTGGTCTCCGGAGTGTTAACAATATTTCGCCATTACAGAAAAACTACGAAGCAAGCTGTCTTGTATAAAGTACCTGTGCGTTTCTGGCTGTACATCGCTGAGAATTATTGGAATGGCCTTTTACGTATTGCTGTACGACAAATACTGCATTACAGTACCAACGACTTCGATCAATTTTACAGACTGTACATTTGCAACACCGAAACAAACATCACGCCTGGCTAAGGCATGTATAAAGGGGACGGCCCTGTCCAGCGATTAGAAGATTTCATCTTTCAACAAGAAGTTCGGCCCTTACGGTTTGTTTTACATATTTATTTGTGACATTACAACACAAGTAGAATTCATAATAATTTGAAAATCTGTTACAGAAAGCTACGAAAATGCAAGCGGCATTGAAAAAGCAATCAGCGAAATGTCGGCCTCGGACGACAGCATTAGAATCCCAACAGCCAAGGAAATTAGTGGGCAGAAACGTTCTATCAAAAAGCGTACCTTCTATGGTGACACTTCCAGCGATGGTATTGCTACGACATTTATATAAGCAATTGTACATGTTCCGGTTATAATATGATATTAAAGGATGTTTTGAATCTACAGATCAACCGAAGAAGGCAAAATTCATATTGCCTTCTAACAACATTGTACAAAAGCAAATTGCAGTCCATTCGGGAAATGAATCTCATGTATGGGCCACAACTTCAACAGGTATGTCATTCATCTATTTATGTAATAGAATACAACAAAGTTTGTTAGCAATAAGTGTGACGTACACATACTTTTATTTGTGACAAAATTAAGTAATTTCACCGGCATCATAGTATAATGAGATCTTGAAAGTTGAGGCAATATTATTGATTGTACATATCACATTTCAATGAACCTACGTAATATCCCTGGGAATGGGAAAAGGAGTCCGTGTCACGCAGTGTCAGCAGGGATTCTCCGGTCCTACTGTATGTAGCACACTCCATACCGAAGCATCTCCGCCGAGCAGCGAGCAGTCACATGCGCGTGAAATAAACGATGTCGGAAAACTCCTGCTGAAACTGCGTGACACGGACACCTTTTCCCGTGCGAAACTGAATTCAGTTTTGAGAGCGATTGTAATGGTTTCCCAAAGAAAAATGTCTGCTCTATCGCGTAGAGTAGTTAAAATCCACGCCAGAAGCATCATTTTGACAGAAAAAGGAAAAGAATCCCTCAAAATAGGCGTGAAAAACGTGTCTCGCCAACTTTAATCAATGTTTACACATATTTGCAAGTTCATATTTCATAATTATTATATACTTTTTTATTCGGGAAAGTCTGTAGAATTTTTTGCAATAAAAGAAAATTGTCTCACTTTTATATTTACGACGTAAATGTGGATCAAAATGCAATAAACGCATTTTTTTTTTCAAAATTCGATTTCTCGAAAACTAGACCCAATAAACAAAAACGGATTTCAGATTCATTTTCAGCTCGTCAAAATCTATAAGAATTGGCTAATAGATGCCAGGAACCAAAAACAAAGTCGACATTTGTTGTCCAGTGTAATTACATGAATAATTAAAGAAGGTAATAAAACAGAACAATTTGTTTTTCTACATTGATTATAATAATAGTTTGACCCATAATAGGTTATGTTTCTTAAAAGCAGCCTATTTTAAAATTTAAGGTTACATTCCGAAAGCAAAGGGAGACATCACATTGTCTACATTTCTTTAGGAGTGTATTTCAAATAATATGATTGATCACTTTCACAACTAACATTACCTTTATTTTAACCAAGTTCATATTTCTTTGCTTTATAGTGAATGAACATTGCAAGGCTTTTGCTGTCCTTGTGCAATTTTGTTTTGGACACGTAGCATTTCTTTGAAAGGGGCAACGCATTACTTGCAAGGTAAAAGTCTTTTCTGTCCTTTTAATTTCTCACTTTCCTTCTATACGTTGAATGCACCTGTGTACTCAAAACAGAATAAGAATTAAAATTGCATCTTGTGTTTACAAAGCCACGGTACTTTCATTGCAAGAATAATGCATTTGAATATCGTATGTATAAAAGAAACAAGTAATCGATCTGAAGAAATACATCACATTGATTAGATAGATGAACGATTGATTTTGTCACTCTCTCCTTTGAATCCATGAAGCTGTAACGTACCGCGCCGCCGAGCGCCGCTGAGCGCCGCCGACCAGCGCTGCGGTCATGGCATCGTACGCGCTTACCTACCGTGACGTCAGCATGCATCGCCCGAACTAATGACGCGCCCGGGCTAGTGACGTAGCCCCGGATGAAGCGCAGCAGCCACGCGCGATCACGTGCACAGCGAATGCCCGGCGAATGCACAGCGGGTGCGTGGCGACGGTTGGGAACGTGATGCCCCCGAAAATGCGCCCCACCTCGATGCACTACTTCCTCGCATCTCAGGACCCCTAGCCTAAGTTCTGATCATATAAAAAGGGGCTCCGCCAGGGCTCGCGAGTTTCAGACAGCTTCAGAAAAGGACCGTGCAAGGGTCTGCATTAGAAATTCCCGAGCGTTTACGTACTTAGAAAAAGTGATTCCAGAATCGCTAAAAGTGTCTTTTTCGCTGTTTGTTCTCGTTGCAAGGAACAACCTGTGCGTGTTCCGAGCGTTATTAGTTCAAAATCAAAGTCCGGTAGCTACAGAAAAGAATGTCTTTTCGCTGATCGTGATTTCTGGCGAGGAATAACTTGTGCGTATTCCGAGCATATTTAGTCTTAGTCGTTCTGCCACACTCCAGTGTGTAGGTTTAGTTCTCAATTTAGCTCTTTCCTTTTGTTACGTCCTGCGTCCTCCACCCGCTTTTTTTACGACTATATTCTCGCAACGAGCTCATCGCACCGCGTATCTAATTAACTAGATGTAAGTCGTACAGAAACTGAAACGCGAGCCGCGGCACCGTACCACCGAAATTCCTTCACGTAACGCTGACTCCCATCCGGGACGTAATCCGCGCCACGCGAAGGAATTACATAACGACCGCGCACAATAGTAATGTAAGTAGAAATGTAAGAATGCTGACACCGAGTCAGCATAGGCTAACCCCAACGGTCGACTAGCGATCCGCGGGAATACATAATTCCGAGAACGCAAACTCCCAAAACGGAAGCTAGGGTGCCAGTTCCGCGAAGGACCTGGCGACCCTCAGCAAAATCCACCGCTTAAATAGAGCCACAAAAGCGAGCGATCAATTCAATTACAATCCTCCGTTCTACAGTCAACATCACGTTCGAGTCGGGCATTAATTCACGTCCATTTACTTTCGTCAAAGACATTCATCTAAACTATTAGGCTCACTACAGTTAAGCGTTAGTTTAGCAACACGGTTGTGAACCTCAAGCAAGTGTATCTACAGAAATACAACTCCACTTCGATCAAGGTAATCGTCGCAACTATTAATCATCTGCCCCCACAACTACCTCCTTAGAAACATCCGACCTTCCTCTGAGACCTCCTAACCAAACGACCAGCGCGACTTCACCAAATCTCCGCGATAACTCAGTCAGCTATCAGTACACTCTTTACTCGGCAGCTTCGGCTACACTCCCAGTCCTTCTCAGAGATCCCCGCGATCTGCGAGCCACCAGCGAGAGTTGATGCCCCCGGGCTCCCTTGCGGCAGCTCCCGCACCGCACCAGACGTGAGCGCTCTGATAGGGGCAACTAGCAGCGAGGTAATCGGGTAGCTTCTGGCTTCCCGCACCCCGCGCTTACTGCCCCGGTCGACCGCCCTCTCGGTTATGGGAAAACCTCTGGGTAAGTGAATTGGAACTAGCCGAAACCTCCGTAGTTTCGCCGTTTACGAACCACCACTAAAGAAACAACCGCCGCGTAGGTCCCCGCCGGAAGTTTCGCCGGAACTCTCGCCGGAAGAGCCCCCGTGCCGGACGACGAATCCAGGCCCGAAGGGAACAAGCCAGACTCCGGGAGTATCTGGCCACCCCGCCTGAAACCGAGGTCTCAGCTCCCCTGACCAACCCCTCTCCCTCCTACGGCCCCAGCGCGGCCCGTGTTTCCTCCCCCGATCCCCACAATTCCCCTATTCACTCCGCCGAACCAAATCCTCCCCCTGAACCTGCCCCTACGGAATCCTTCGCCGTCCACGGTTACGGTGACGGAACTCTACGAGGACTCGGATATCGAGATACTAAACTAAGTGTAACGGCGACTCCACAATAAAGCCCGACTAAAGACGCTCAAACGTTGACGTATTTCCCATTCCTTCCCCCCGCGTACTTATAAACATTAAGGTAACCAGTAGGCCGGTTAAACCCCCGCCGAAGATACAAACAGTAGAGCCGTAACCATTCGGACCCATTCCTCTCATATCACGCGATACGTCAGTGCGCCGCTCCACTGACCAATACAAACAAGTAGAGCCGTAACCATTCGGACGCATTTCTCTTATACCACGCGATACGTCGGCACGCCGCTCCGCTAACGGATAAGCCCCCCTCTTACGGTGCGATACCCCTTTTCCGTCTGTCCTCGATCCCTGGTATACCCGGTGAACGCAGGGTGCCGAAAACGAGGACGTAACACCTTTAAAAACCAAATAATCTATTACTAGTCATTGAACGTGTTCTGTATACTTATTCGCGTCGTATTGTAATCACGTTATTAGAAATAGTAGTTGAATTATCGTTTTGTTTGTTATACTTAACTTCTTTTTCTGTATTTATTTTATTAAATATAATCTATTTTATTGTTTTCCATATTTCTTTGCTATCGCGTTATTTAATCGCCTAGAACTCGAATCCTACGAACGAGGTTTCCCTTTGCCGCTCAAGGGAACCAACGAGCCTAAAAGAAGTTACAAAATCCACTATCCTCAAAGTTGCGCAAGGGGTGCAGCCGTGAAAAATCGGACGAGGCCCTTGTCAGCTATCCTTTCGAGTTTACGTGCCCGGGGTGCAGCCGTGAAAAACCGGACGAGGCCTGGGTTGGTAACTCAAAAACCGAATCTACTGATAGGTGCAGCCGTGAAAAACCGGCCGAGGCTTGAAGTGATTTTCCTAAACCCCCTCTCTCCTCCTTTCGACCGGCAACACGTATTTCCGCGAGGAAGTACGGAGAGCTGTTAGAAGGGCATCACAAAGGGTAGCGACGTGCAGGGTGCAGCCGTGAAAAATCGGAGGAGGCCTGTACTTAGCTGCTCACTCCTCTCACGTATATTTCTTTCCTACCGGCACTGACAAAAATCCTCACCACGTCAGGCCGTGGCTCGTAACAAAGCTGTGGTGTGACTTTTTGTGTATATTTTTATTCTATTTTTCAAACCAACTGACATCTTCTGTTGACATTTAAATGATACGATTTATGTGTAGAACTGTTAACTTGTAAAAACTAAGGTGTCTAAGAAAAAAAATTAACCACAAGACACATATGTTACGTTCTAATAATAATTTCATTAACAGATGCCGAAGCTTTTCCGGGAACTATCTATCCGGCAAAGAAATCGGCGCCTGGCAGCGTACCGACGACAGGAACGTGAACAAATTGTTCATTCCCCGGACAGAGCTACAGTTAGTACAGAAATCAATTCTGTACACTCGATAACGAAAGAAAGGCCTCAGTGCAGGTTATCTCCAGAACCCAACTACAGTCATGCTTTGACTTCAGGTTTTTCTGAACCTCAAAGTTATGATGCCGACAACTTCAACGATAATATTCACAACAAAGAAAATGCTGTCCATCATGGAAACGTAACTGCAGAGGTTTCCTTATCCACCTGGTTACGCGTTTGGACAAACAAATATAACATTGGTCACAATTCTTTGACAGAATTGTTGACAAAATTAAAGTCATGTCGTCATGACGAATTGGCCAAAGATGCCAGAATATTCCTCAATACTCCAAAAGCTACAATCGTAGAAACATGGGGAGAAAATTCCACATTTTTTCATTACGATTTGGAGAAGGCATTAACAGCTGAAATGGCACAGAGCAAGTTTACCATGGCAAACAATAACATTTTATTAGACGTCAATATTGATGGACTGCCACTTTCTAAAAGTGCCAAAAGCCAAATTTGGCCAATATTGGGCAGAATATATGGCCATAACTCCTCGACACCGTCCGTCATAAGTGCGTACCATGGTCAAACAAAACCGCCCTGGAATCAAAAGTATTCTGTCAACATCAGAAGCATCATTTGTGACAGCCCTGCTAGGGCGTTTGTAACAAGAACGAAGTACCACAACGGATATTTCGGATATGGAAAGTGCATGGACGAAGGCACTTATGTCGACCGCCACATGCTATTTTTGGATAACCATGCACCTCTTCGAACCGACGAAAACTTTCAGACCAGAGAACAGGAAGAGCACCATACTGGTGTGTCTCCCTTTGAACGGATTCAACTGCCAATGGTCTCAAGATATCCGTTGGATTATATGCATCTTGTTGGTGGTTTGGACGAGGTGACAAGATGAAAGGCCACCGAATTGCGACAATTTTTATTGTATTTGGGACAAGTTGTCCTGTTGGGCATTTTATCTAAGGACAATATGGCACATTTCAACGCTTTACTTTGCGCAATACGAATTTTAAGCCACCCCACGGACTGCCACCAAAATATAAAATACGCAACAGATTTATTACAACATTTTGTAACAATATGCAAAGTATTATATGGCAACGGGACCATGGCTTGCAATGTGCACAATTTACTACACATTCATCAGGATGTCGAAATGTTTGGACCCTTGGACAGTTTTTCGGCATTTCCGTTTGAAAATTACATGCAATCAATAAAGAAAAAGATCAAAAAGGCAAACCTACCCCTTCAACAGTTGTATAAAAGAATTGTGGAAAACAGTTATAACGCGGTGGAACCAGACTCCAACACATATGATAAAGGAATATTGAGAGGAAAAACTACGAAGGTGCCTCCAATGAATTGCATCAACGCTTGCAAAAAGTTGCATTCAAGGATTTTGTATTGACGGATGAAAAACCGAACAATTGTGGTGTTCTTAAAGGACAAAGAATTATGGTTATTGACCATATTTGCCACAATGAGACGGGAACACCCATCATCATCGGCCGTCAATTTTTGAAGACCAAACCTGTGCCGCTGTATCCTTGTGATTCCAGACATATAGAAGTATGTTTGGTGGAGAATTTGGCGGAACAAGAAATGTGGCCAATAACCGATATTGGTAATAAAGCTGTTCAACTTCCCTGGGAGGACCACACGTCGTGGTGCTGTATGCCTCTCATACATTCATCATAGAACAATAAAGTGCGTTTCAGAGGATCAGTTCGATACATTTCATTACGGTTGGCACGTGTTTTTGTAATTAGGTTATTGTTTTTCATTTTCTTTGCTTCGGTTAGTGTTTTTTTTAATAAGGTATTGTGTTTTGTTTTGTTAAGTTAAATTAGTGGTTTTCGTTGCGGGTTTGCTTTTCTATATTATTTTTTAATTTTTTTTACTAATATACATTTGATTTATTTGTAAATTACAAAGTCACTGCCCTGTAAAATTACGAAATCATCGCAACTGGCAATCCCTGGAACCAGTGTGGCCAGAAGTGGCGCCCGAGCACCATTGGTGCCCACGGGAGTGGGGATACGCGCCAGTATGCGGGCCCTGTCTGTAAGAGCTGCGTGGAGGGAAGGACGGAACTATGCTGCGTCTCCCTTCCACCAACGTCGTGTGACGTCAGGTACCGTGACGACACACTTTATTGTAAGAATACGTATATTTATTTGAAGTTTTAGTTCTCGTCACTTATGCCGACAATTGGGGCACCAGTCTAACAATAAGTTCCCATCATTAATACACATAGTGAAACTAAAACTGTAACAGCATACTCATCTTGACAGTAATGGTGATAAGTAATCTTCAAATAAAGATACGTATGCTTACAATAAAGTTCATGCATGTATCAGCTAAGCAAAAGAAGTTAAATAATTCTGTACCTATCCAAGTACATATGCCATCTTTGCGATAACGTGAAATATATATTTTGCCCATATCTATCATAAACCAATACGACACATCTATTCCGCTGACAAAATATTAAAAACTATCCGTAGTAAGTACTAAAATATTTTTAAATGAATATCGTTTGCTGCCGTGTGATGAATAATTAAAAAAGAAAAATTATCCTTCGAAATAAAATTGAACCATTGCTGGGCGCGAACCTGCGAAAAGAAGGACACGATCGCGGCGACGAGCGACGACGAGTACGACGAGTCAATCCAAACTCTCCTGGATCCACTTTTCTCTCGATCGCGCTCTGCTCAAGGCGGTGGTGCCTGATTTGCCTTCCGGCTGAAAGAACGCAATGGTACGTGCGATGCCTTATGCGAAATCTGGCATGACTGCCTTAAGGGGGTAATACACTCTGGAAATTTTTGAAAACATTTTTTTTTTTGTTGCACAGTTTTAAAGTTTGACTCCGTGCACGTGTTTTAAGTCCAATATGGTTGGAAAGAAGCAAAAATTGACAAAGTTACTGTCATTTAAGCAACACCGTTCTGACCGCGAAGCAGGCCTCTCTGAGAGCAATTGAAATGTTCCGTGATGCATTTATATGAACAACTTAATATTACATAAATATTTATTTTTTCAAGTGCACAATTGTGAATAGGTATTTATCTTATTATACACTAAATTTATTAAATATATAAAACCATAATGCAGTCTGGCCGCCGTGTTATAATGTTTTACATTGGCCGTCATGAATTCGACATTTACCGTCACCGGAATCTTCGACAAGAATGCAATCCATTCCTATCGGCAGGGCATTCAGGCCATGGATTCGCAATAAGTCTGGGAAGCTATAACAACGTGAATTTAAAAATACGTTGGCACCCGACAGGATTATCTTAAGACTTTATCTCTTACAATGTAATCTTTTGTACATTTAGTCACGTGCGTAAGGTATCCTTTCAGCATTCTCCCATATGTGTAAGGTTTTGAAATGGTAACGGCGTTCGTTCCGCAACATTGAGCGCATGACCTCCGAGTTGTCCTCACGGATGAGGCGATTCGGGGAAGACGGACTCTCGACAGTTCGGCGAGAGACCTCGTACTGTACACGCGATTATTGAAAATATACATCTACCATCAAAGTAAAAGTGTATTTAGCTCCCATCCGACAAAGATTCTTCCGTCCTTTGTCTCCATCCTTCAGTCATAATCTCCTCTATTACATATGGTCACATTTATCATTCTTTTTCGACGCAGCAATTATCTCGTTCTACATCTACTTCGTATTGTACAATCTACGTGTACGGTTTTCCTGAGAAGGAATTGGATCAGTTTTGACTAGTACGTTCAGCAGTTCACATCGCGATTTTAAGAAAAAGAAAATGCCTAACCAACGAGCAAGTGCACCTAAAAAGGGTTCGAGAATTTCTCTTGGTAGAGCTAGTGTCACTAAAAGGAGGAAGCGTCCGCTAAATGCAGCTGAGAAAGGTCGAGAGACTGCTAGTACCAGCACATCCGCTAAAAAATTAAAAAATCGGAAAGAGGCTGTCGAAGCCGACGGGAAATTTGGCTACAGAATTAAAAATTCTGTAACAGTCTTTTCGGTAATAAGTGACCATTTGAAGTGTTCTACTTGTGGAGGCAAAATCGAATTTATTGAAACAAATACCCGTGGGCTTGGATTTAAAGTTATATTGAAATGCGATGCGTGCGAACCGACAGGAGTATTTTCCAGCCCACTTATCGGTGGTAATGCTTATGATATCAACAGGCGCATTGTCTTTGCAATGAGATTGCTTGGAGACGGATTAACCGGTATCGAAAGGTTTTGTGGTATAATGGATTTGCCGAGGCCAGTGTTTCGTAATGCCTACGTCACAGTACAAGATAATATTTCCTGTGCAGCGAAAGCTGTATGGGAGAAACTGCGAAAGAAAGCGGAAGCGGAAGAGGAATATTTGACGGCGCGCGCTGACAATTGTGACGGACCTGGTCTAATAGTATCTGGAGACGGGACATGGAAAAAAAGAGGATTTTCATCATTGTATGGCGTCAGTACCATAATTGGGTATCATTCGAAGAAAGTAATTGACTTTGGCGTAAAGTCTTCGTATTGTAAGTCCTGCGTTCTCTGGGGACAAAAACAGGACACCGCAGAATATGCACAGTAAGACGTTTCTGGGAATTTCAAAGTCAAAACCATATGGTGATGACATTATTGTAAGAAAAAAAGAATGTGTTGGCCACATCCAGAAGCGAATGGGGACTCGACTTCGAAACATTAAAAAAGTGAGTAAAGGCCTTGGAGGACAAGGAAAACTAACAGGGAAGCTGATCGACGAATTAACCATTTATTACGGTCTTGCAATACGAAGACATTGTAACTCTCTTCAAAATATGAAGAAAACAATTTGGGCAACCTTTTATCATAAAATATCGACAGATGACGACCCACAACATTATTATTGTCCTACAGGGGCCAATTCCTGGTGCAATTTTCAAACAGCATGCGCAACAAAAAAAACTTGCAGCATATCGGCACAAGCCAGCCTTTTCTGCTGAAATACAAAACGGTATTTTACCTGTGTATGAGGCACTCAGCACAGATGACTTGCTGGAGCGATGCCTAGGAGGCTTCAATCAAAATAATAATGAGAGTTTTAACTGAACCATTTGGAAAATAGCGCCAAAAGTGAATTGCGATGGTGCTCAGGTGGTTGAAATAACAGCAAATATTGCTGCCTGCATGTTCAACGAGGATGCAGAGACATTGTTGCACATAATGCACGTTTTGTAATTAAAAATTGGCAACAAAGCGCATGACTTTTACACGTACGCGGATCAGGACCGTGTCGACGCTGGGGATCATCGAGCGCAGACCAGCACCCGAGATGCGAGATTAGCTCACAGACTGGAGAGAATGGGCGCACAAGATATTTTAACCGATGCAGAAGGGTTACAATATGTGGCAGGAACCGCCGAATAATGGTAAAATATGGGAATTGTCATTTTATAGAGTCGATAATAGTTACCCAAACTATAAACACGTTTATCTCCGAACACCTTTTTCTGAAACGGTGTCGACAATTCCAAGAGTAATTTAATTCAGACTATCTTCTAAATGTTCAGCGATCAATACAACATCAGTATCCACAGGTTGACGTAGTTTTTTTTTGTTTAGTTCACCATTCGTTAATAACAATTCAGAAACCGTGGATATTTTCGCTGAAATTTACAATTGTTTCTTCAAGTTTCTAAACTCCCACAATTTTTTATTTTTTTTGTATTTGTGCACGTCAACTTGTGGGGAATGAATTGAAGTTCAATACCCATTTTGTGTTTTTTATTTCAGACACACCAAACAGTAACAATCGTGTACACCGTTTTGAAGTTCGAATCCGGCGCATTTACCCAGATGGCTTATATCTTTTTTATTTATTAATATTTATCAATAAAAAAGATACTGTAAATACGCCTAAATATATGCTAAACACTACATATAAAGTCAACCTAATTCGCACATTTCATCGGTCATAATTAAATCCTGAAATAGCGCTTTACTTTCGGCCTCCAGAGTGTATTACCCCCTTAACACGTTGAGCGCGGCGCCGAAATTGCTGTCTTTTCCGCTCAGCCGGCAGCAGTGTGGCCAGAAGTGGCTCCCGGCACCATCGGTTACCGCGGGAGTAGGGATACGTGCAAGAGCCTGTCTGAGCCTGAGCTGACAGGTCAATGCGTGGAATCCACAGCTCTCACAGATAGGCACGTACACTTGCGCGTATCCCTACTCCCGCGGGAACCGATGGTGCCCGGAGCCACTTCTGGCCACACTAGTTGGAAGAAAGTCACGGAAGTGTACAGATTATTTGAGCATAGAAATTTTCGTTTGTTTTTGAAAGTATTTATTGCCCATAAGACCGAAAATGTCCGGAAGAGAAGATAGTGATACATCAAGTGAATTATTTTTATCATCCAAACGTCGACATCGCCGAGTATTACGGTTGTCATCATCAGAAGATGATAATTCATTAGACCAGGAAGTGGCATAGGTGCTAATACAACCTGTATCAGTAGTGGCATAGGTGCTAATACAACCTGTGATCGAAATGATTGGTTTGATCCAAAAGGCAATCAGCCAAATATTGTGCCCTTTACGAGTGCCTCCGGCGCCAAAAAAACTAATGAGAAAGTACGGAACTGTAAGACAGTAGAAGATTTTTATGCACTTTTTGTCACTGACGAAATATTTGAACACGTCAGTGAGCAAACAAATCTTTATGCTGCTCAATCAAGAATCGCTTCTAAACGTACAGATAAATGGACGCCAACTAATAAAAATGAGATAAAGCGTTTATTTGGGCTAATAATATGGATGGGAATGGTAAACAATCCAGCCTTACGTCTATATTGGTCTCAAGATCCATTGTTTTCTCAAACATTCCCGCGAAAAGTAATGAGCAGGGATAGATTTGAAATCCTCATGAGAATGTTGCATTTCGCAGATAATACAGCAGCTGACGTATCTAACCGTCTATCAACAATTGAATTTATCATAGACGAACTATATAAAAATTTTCACAAATATTATGATCCACCTGAGGTACTATGCATTGATGAATCACTAATCCCATTCCGGGGACGAATCATATTTAGGCAGTATTTAAAACAAAAAAGACACAAATACGGCATAAAAATATTTAAATCATGCTGTGATCACGGATACACATATAATTTTCATGTGTACACCGGAAAAACTCTTGACAAGGAAAATACAACCCCGTCAAATGTTGTAATGTCTTTGTTGAAAAATTTATTTCATAGAGGCCATACGTTGTGTACTGATAACTGGTACACCAGTGTCGATTTGGCGAATAACCTAATAGACAAAAACACACACCTCATTGGTACACTTCGAACAAATCGTAAAAGAAACCCAAGTGAAGTAATAAATACTAAATTGAAACGCGGAGAAATTATCGTCAAAGAAAATAATCAGGGTATTACAGTGTTGAAGTGGAAAGACAAGAGAGATGTTTTGGTCCTGTCTACAAAACATTCAAGCGAAATGATCAATGTAAAAACAAAAAGAGGATTTTGCCCCAAACCAAAAATTATAGCTGAATATAATAAAGCAAAGACCTGTATTGACTTGTCCGACCAAATGAGTGCGTATAGCAGTCCCTTGAGAAGAACTCTCAAATGGTACAAAAAGTTAGCCTTCGAGCTATTTCTAAACACTGCTGTGATAAACGCCTTGTTCATGTTTGAAGAAGTAACAGGAAAAAAAATATCAGTCACGGAATTTCGCAAACAATTGACGGATGCACTCACACGGCGGCTAGATGAGGAAATTCCAATCCAAGTTGAAAGAAGAACGGTTCATAAATTAGACAAAAAGGAAAGGGGACGTACATAAAGTCCGAAGATATTGTTCTGGATGTTATGAAAATAATTCAAAATTACTTGGACGCGAGATGGCTAAAAATTTGACGAAAAAAGATGTTACGTTTTGCAATATGTGTAAATCTAAGCCACATTTTTGTTTAGACTGTTTTAATAAATTTCACTGAAATGATTACATTTATTTTTTAATTTTAATACTGTCGGCCCCAGGAACAGACGCCGGCCAAACGAAAAGTCCAGTGCCGGTCCCCAGGGACTGGCGCCGGCCAAACGAAAAGTTCACTGCCGGTCCCCAGGGACCGGCGCCGGCCAAACGGAAAGTTCACTGCCGGTCCCCAGGGACCGGCGCCGCGCTCAACGTGTTAAGCTTATACCGGCCTGTGTGCGAAACGAAGACTCGTCGCCGCGCTGCGACTGCATATCGAACAAAGACGCAACGCGCGATGTTGGTTGAAAGGGGACGGAGCATAACCTGTATGAAGTTAGCACCCCATTTTTCAAATTTCCAAATTCTAAGAGTTGTTCCAGGTTGTTCTAGACTTGTTCTAAATTGTTCCAGAAAATTAAATTTTTATAATGAAAATTTCGGCCGGAAATGGAAAAAAACTACTTTTCGACGTGGCACCCCATTTGTCGAAAATCAAACTTTTAAAGGTTGTTCCAGATTGTTCTAGTTGTTCTAAACATTGTTCCAAAGTATTAATTCTCTAAACCAAGTATTTCAAAAGATATAATAAAAAAATAGAATCAGCGCAAAAACAGTACTTTTACGTCTACAGCTATGACTATCATCTTCTGAACCCCAAATTACATATTTAAGCTAACAATTAATGGAACAACCCAGAACAACTTTTATTTTTTCCGGAACAAATTTTCAAAGGGTACTTTACTCTTGGAGGTAGACTCTTTTTTTGCATTTTTGTGTAATTTTCGACCGAAAACGGCGAGTTAGCGACACCAAAATGTAGAACAATATTAGATGAGCATAGAACAACCTGGAACAACTTTTATTTTTTCGAGAACAAATTTTTAAAGGGTACTTTACTCTTGGAGGTAGACCCTTTTTTTGCATTTTGGTGTCATTTTCGACCGAAAACGGCGCGTCAGCGACACCAAAATGTGGAACAATAACATGCAGGCATAGAACAACCTGGAACAACTTTTATTTTTTCCAGAACAAATTTTTAAAGGGTACTTTACTCTTGGAGGTAGACTCTTTTTTTGAATTTTTGTGTCATTTTTGACTGATAACGGCGCGTAAGTTACACGGGGCTCACTGTGTATGGTTATAATACATATAAGCAATATATAGACACAATATATGTATAATGTATATGCGTAAGATATTTAATATATTTATAGGCACAAGATTTAATATATATAAGACAAATATTGTGAGAGGCAAGCGGACTTACAATAATCAAGCACCCTAAAAAAGACTAAAACACTGAAATCACAATTGTGCAATCGCCAGTTTCTCAAAACAATTACAACTAAATCCACCCAGGGAGAGGAAGGTTTAGTCTTCATCTGGCACCAAGAATAAAGTCCCCTTTTTATGATTGTTCCGAAGGAAGTAAGAGTTGTTCCAGGTTGTTCTATGCCTGGATGTTATTGTTCCACATTTTGGTGCCGCTAACTCGCTGTTTTCGGTCGAAAATGACACAAAAATGCAAAAAAAGGGTCTACCTCCAAGAGTAAAGTACCCTTTAAAAATTTGTTCTGGAAAAAATAAAAGTTGTTCCAGGTTGTTCTATGCCTGGATGTTATTGTTCCACATTTTGGTGTCGCTGACGCACCGTTTAAGGTCAAAAATGACACAAAAATGCAAACAAAGAGTCTACCTCCAAGAGTAAAGTACCCTTTAAAAATTTGTTCTGGAAAAACTAAAAGTTGTTCCAGGTTGTTCTATGCCTGGATGTTATTGTTCCACATTTTGGTGCCGCTAACTCGCTGTTTTCGGTCGAAAATGACACAAAAATGCAAAAAAAGGGTCTACCTCCAAGAGTAAAGTACCCTTTAAAAATTTGTTCTGGAAAAAATAAAAGTTGTTCCAGGTTGTTCTATGCCTGGATGTTATTGTTCCACATTTTGGTGTCGCTGACGCACCGTTTAAGGTCAAAAATGACACAAAAATGCAAACAAAGAGTCTACCTCCAAGAGTAAAGTACCCTTTAAAAATTTGTTCTGGAAAAACTAAAAGTTGTTCCAGGTTGTTCTATGCCTGGATGTTATTGTTCCACATTTTGGTGCCGCTAACTCGCCCTTTTCGGTCGAAAATGACAAAAATGCAAAAAAAGAGTCTACCTCCAAGAGTAAAGTACCCTTTAAAAATTTGTTCTGGAAAAACTAAAAGTTGTTCCAGGTTGTTCTATGCCTGGATGTTATTGTTCCACATTTTGGTGCCGCTAACTCGCCCTTTTCGGTCGAAAATGACAAAAATTCAAAAAAAGAGTCTACCTCCAAGAGTAAAGTACCCTTTAAAAATTTGTTCTGGAAAAACTAAAAGTTGTTCCAGGTTGTTCTATGCCTGGATGTTATTGTTCCACATTTTGGTGTCGCTGACGCGCCGTTTAAGGTCAAAAATGACACAAAAATGCAAAAAAAGAGTCTACCTCCAAGAGTAAAGTACCCTTTAAAAATTTGTTCTGGAAAAAATAAAAGTTGTTCCAGGTTGTTCTATGCCTGCATGTTATTGTTCCACATTTTGGTGCCGCTAACTCGCCGTTTTCGGTCGAAAATTACACAAAAATGCAAAAAAAGAGTCTACCTCCAAGAGTAAAGTACCCTTTAAAAATTTGTTCTCGAAAAAATAAAAGTTGTTCCAGGTTGTTCTATGCTCATCTAATATTGTTCTACATTTTGGTGTCGCTAACTCGCCGTTTTCGGTCGAAAATTACACAAAAATGCAAAAAAAGAGTCTACCTCCAAGAGTAAAGTACCTTTTGAAAATTTGTTCCGGAAAAAATAAAAGTTGTTCTGGGTTGTTCCATTAATTGTTAGCTTAAATATGTAATTTGGGGTTCAGAAAATGATAGTCATAGCTGTAGACGTAAAAATATTGTTTTTGCGCTGATTCTATTTTTTTATTATATCTTTTGAAATACTTGGTTTAGAGAATTAATACTTTGGAACAATGTTTAGAACAACTAGAACAATCTGGAACAACCTTTAAAAAATTGATTTTCGACAAATGGGGTGCCAGGTCAAAATGTTTTTTTTTAATTTTCCGCGCCAATTTTTATGATACAAATTTAATTTTCTGGAACAATGTTTAGAACAACTAGAACAATCTGGAACAACTTTTAAAAGTTTGATTTTCGACAAATGGGGTGCCACGTCGAAAAGTCGTTTTTTTTCATTTCCGGCCGAAATTTTCATTATAAAAATTTAATTTTCTGGAACAATTTAGAACAAGTCTAGAACAACCTGGAACAACTCTTAGAATTTGAAAATTTGAAAAATGGGGTGCTAACTTCATACAGGTCGGAGCATAGTTCTGTCCTTATGTGTCGTCACGATACCCGACGTCACACGACGTTGGTGAGAGGGAGACGCAGCATAGTTCGGTCCTTCTCTCGACGCAGCTCTCACAGACAGGGCCCGCATACTTGCGCGTATTCCCACTCCCGCGGGCACCAATGGTGCTCGGGCGCCACTTCTGGCTACACTGCCTGGAACACAAAGGGGACCAAAATACAGGTGAGTATTACTTCAGTTTTGTGGTGTAACTATATCTGTGAAATCCGTTGTGACGACGTCGAATTTGTATCATATTTTTAAAAATTAACACTTCCCCCATTGCAGAAAAATAACTATTGTCGGAATGGTTTTCCACGTACTGCTGTACGATAAGTACTGCGTTACAGTGCTGACTACATGGATTAATTTAGCAGAGTCCACATTTGTGGCACCCAAAGATACATTCCGCCTAACTAAAGCCTCTATGAAACAGACGGACCCATCTAGCGATTGGGTGACAACGTTGTTTCACAAAAAGTTTGGCCCTTACGGTTTGTTTCAAATACTTATTTCTCATATGACAACAAGTAGATGTCATATTGATTTACATTATTTTGACAGAGAACTACAAAATTGCACGCGGTATCGAAAAAGCCGTTACTGAAATGTCGGCCTCTGACGACAATATAATCATGTCAACGCCACAGGAAGTTCCTGAGGGCAAGCGGATGATTAAAACGCGGACATTCTACGGAGAGTCTTCCAGCGACGGTACTCCTACGATATTTTTATATAACCAATTTTACAAGTTACAATCCCAATATGCTAACAATGAATATTTTGGATCTACAGATGAACCACAAAAAAAAGGAAGGATTATAATGCCTTCTAACTACATCGTAGGAGAAACAAGTGCAAATGAAGGAGGAAAAAGAAGACGCACATGGGCTACAACTTCATCAGGTATGTCATTCATCATTCTCTTTATGTAATAGAACACAACAATGTTTTTTTAGCAATAAGTGTGACGTACGCGTGCTGTAATTTATGAGAAAATGAAGTAATATCACCTGGATTGTAGAATAATGAGATCTTCAAAGTTCGGGTAATACTATTGGTTACGCATATAACATTAAAGCGAAGAATTTTCAGTTAGCAATATCTGTGATTACAAAATGAAAAAATATACGTGTCAATGTAGGTACCTAACCAAAGTATGAATATAGAGATACCGTCAATACGTATTCTTCAAATAACGTTCTTGCTACAATTTTCTCGTAATGTTCGATAAACGGATCGTTAACGTAAGAAATAAAATGGTATTATTGGTTAATGTATACAACTTATGCATATCTTGTATGTATGTCTAGTGTCGGAGCCATCAACGTCAGGCACACGCGTGTCAAAAAATTGTCTGTATACGTACGAAGACACAAATGAGAACAGAAATATTAACATGATAGAAACATCGGCAGAAGTACTGTTCGATGGCAACGTGGAATGCTGTGTAATAGGTATTGTAACCAATTTGCTAATTGAGAAATTATTGGAAAAACTTCACACATAAATCAAAGTTAAATACAAACCCACCTTACATTTATCGTATTGTTTTGCAGAAGATGGATTTACAGGAAATCATCCAGAAACTGAAACCCACGAAAGCATGGTTTCAACAGGTACACTCAAATTTCTCTAAACTCATTGAAAATTAATGATTAATAGTAAATCTAACGTCGCTCATATGTTTCATACAGATTCCCGGAAAGAATGTTCGTGCTACGGTAAATATCTTATTTCATTGTACTTCTTTGTACATAGAATGCAAAAGTTAAAAGATTTGTTTGAATGATTGAATAATAAATGATTTGGTTTTTTTGTATAGACAAATGTAGGCAGTACAATGAAGAGACAAGAAAAATTCTTGAAAGGAAATTGGACTGATTCATTAATTTTGTGCAGAACACAGACTGCGGGTGCAAGAACACGTACAGGTGGAAAATGCCTTACCTAAATTGCCTTGCGCCACGAGTGAGGAGCTAGTGCACCTGGGAAATAGACTCCAGGACCAAAACGTCCGCCAACAATTTGTACGTATCACATATGGTAAAAATTGTAAAGCATGTAATTTATAATCAACTGAATACTGTCTTAGAAGAGAACAAATAGAACCCATTTTTTACGTTTGTTACAGATTCGAGTGATATCGCAAGTGGGAGGTAAAAACTTACCAAAAGCGATTAGGAACATTTGCCATTTTATAATGAATAATGAAGTGGCACTAAACTACAGCTGGACAGGGCAAAAAAATAATTTGCCGTTTAAAGATACCCAGGTCGCTGCCGTCCTTATAGGTATTTATTTCATTAACATTATCTCAAATCTTTGCGTATATTTAAATGCTCACTATTCTGACGTTTGCAGACACTATTTTAAAAATAAATCGAAACAGTACAAGGAGCGAGGTTGAAGCAGGATTAGCCGAATGGCTTAGACGAGCAGGAGATAGAAAAACACAAAATAATAAGAAATAAAAGTATTCCACCGAATAATTGATGATTTTCATTTTATATGTCATCCACCCATCCCAAGATCAGATTACACATTTTTCTGAAAATTGATAGGTTTCATTGGGGTTGCCAATAATTTTATACATTATATTTGTAATAATAACATTTCAATTACAAAATGATACAATTAACCGATCAAGTTTTTGAAAAATGTTCTGTTACGTCCTACGTCCTCCACCCGCCACAATTTTTCGCTTTTCTAAATTATTCAAGAATAACTAAACGATCATTCTCGCCGCAGTCTCCCGTTCGCTCAGTAGTTCTAAGATTTACTCTAATCTAACTTTACGAATGAAGTGCGGTTCTCACGAGCCCCCGTTAGCGATAAGACACGCCATGCGCGACAAGTAGAGGTAACTTACACCCGAGCGATAGGCAAGACGACGCGAGTAGGGAACAAGCGAAACGTACATGAAAAGCTCCGCCGAATTCCCGCGCTGCGCGACCGGACAACCGCCAAGTAATGCAACCTGTCAGAAAAGGAATTCCAAAAGATAAGATACGTGTAGCCAAGTCCTGGGAAAGGCATCTGTCGCGCCGTTCCCAGGATATAACGCTGATGCAGTGTCAGCATGCGAATGCCGCTCAGCGGAGCACGGCGTCTATATAGGGCAGTACGAGACCCTTTTTCGGACACTCTTGGTCGCTACGACACTCTTGGTCACGAAAAGCACCTGTACGCGCTCTTCTGATTACGACAAGTGTTAATACGCGCGCTCTTGCCTACGACAGTCACTTGCGAATAATTTTACTTCAATTCAATTCAGTGCGTGAAGTGCTCCGAATAGCACAGTTGTTCGCATTCAAGAATTCAAGCGCGGGTGCAAAGCGCAACACCCGACTTAGCGTTCACCTCCAGTATCTTTCAAGTGTAAAGAATAGAATCAAGTTAAGTCACGTCGAGTCAATCGAATCAAGTTAACTCCAAGCGAATAATCAATACGATAAAATCAGTGCCATTGTTCCTGCATCTCGCCAGGCAACACCAGGTTTGTGTAACCAACTAAACTTTGTAATCTGGACCGCTCTAGGCCACCAGCGTGGTGAAGCCTCCGAAATTCAGCTAATTATAAGTAAACTGCGTGATCGAGACACTGCGTCTAGTCTCGATCTCCGATTCTCCGGTCGCGATAACGAAGTGGAGCCGTTCTACTCCAAATTGTAGGGTTCGATCAATTAATAAACACCATGTACCCAATCTCGTGAGTCACCTATTGCACACCCATCCTCGCAACACTACACGTACACCCGCGTAAAACTTGGTTATCGGAGTGTTCTCTGAGTGTAATTAGACAGGGGATCTCACCCCTTTTCTTCCCGCGATACCGAAACCGCCGTGCGCATAAATCGAGTGGTCCTTGCTGCCGCCTTCGAGCCTGTGCCTGAGTCGTCTCACGGGCAATTCCGTGGGCACCGTCGAACCTCTGAGTTCCGGTAACCCCTCAGCAACTCTTTTGCTGCGACTTCAGCTCACAGGTTTCGTTGGCTCGCGGCCGGGCCCCCTCGCTACCACCGTGGCTCCTCAACCACTTTCGGCGCACCACGGTTCGGGCCCGAGCCCAGTGGTCATACCCACGGATCGCAACTATTCTCTCACTCAAACCCATAACCAGAGAGCACTCCGGCGACCCCTGCCGCGTAAGGATTATAGAAGACATCGACGGGCCGCAGTAAAGACCAGGGCACGTCGCGCCGCTGCTCGCTTGTATCAGTCGCAGCTACCTCGACAAACAGCGAGCGAATCCGCGAATTCCCTTCCGCCTACCTACCCGCACCCCGGACAGCACGCGCCACCGGCCTGGACCTCTCCAGAACAGCCTTGTCCGTTCGAACTACCCCCAGGGCAAGATCAGTTCACGGTCTACTTCGAACCTCTAGAACTGGAAATCGTACCGTCTACCATCGTGGTAACTGAGATCTGCGAAGATTCGGATGTCGAAATCATAGATTAAGTAACCCGCACGAACGCGAGTAGATTCTTGGGTTGGTGTAATTCCGAGTCACCAGCGACGCTCACATTGCCTGTGCCGTAATCATTCGGACGCGAGTAAATTCTCAGGTTGGTGTAATCCCGAGTCACCAGCGACGCTCACATTGCCTGTGCCGTAACCATTCGGACGCGAGTAGATTCTCGGGTTGGTGTAATTCCGAGTCACCAACTACGCCCACATTGCCTGTGCCGTAACCATTCGGACGCGAGTAGATTCTCAGGTTGGTGTAATCCCGAGTCACCAGCGACGCTCACATTGCCTGTGCCGTAACCATTCGGACGCGAGTAGATTCTCAGGTTGGTGTAATCCCGAGTCACCAGCGACGCTCACATTGCCTGTGCCGTAACCATTCGGACGCGAGTAGATTCTCGGGTTGGTGTAATTCCGAGTCACCAGCTACGCCCACATTGCCTGTGCCGTAACCATTCGGACGCGAGTAGATTCTCAGGTTGGTGTAATCCCGAGTCACCAGCGACGCTCACATTGCCTGTGCCGTAACCATTCGGACGCGAATAGATTCTCGGGTTGGTGTAATTCCGAGTCACCAGCTACGCCCACATTGCCTGTGCCGTAACCATTCGGACGCGAGTAGATTCTCAGGTTGGTGTAATCCCGAGTCACCAGCGACGCTCACATTGCCTGTGCCGTAACCATTCGGACGCGAATAGATTCTCGGGTTGGTGTAATTCCGAGTCACCAGCTACGCCCACACTTTCCTCGCCGTAACCAGTCGGACGCAAGAATACACGTAGGTTTAGTGTCAAACCAAGACACCGAGTATATTTAGGCGCGTGCGACGTCTCAGCGAGCCGCTCCGCTGACACATCAAATCTCTTATCAGCCCGGTCACTTCGTCTGTCTTCCGATCCCCGGTATACACGGTGTACGCAGGGTGCCGAAAAACGGAGGACGTAACAGTAGACGTATAAATTTTGGTGTCAGAAGTGGGATCTGACGATTTGATCGGTTAATATTTGTTCGGGAAAGAAAACAAAATGTCGCAAGAGCAAAATCACGCGAAGAGACGCTACCTCACCGATGAGGAGGTAGCCCAACTGCAGGAAAAACTAAATGCCAGAGAGCGAGAAGTGGCGGAACAGACCGCTGCGTTACAAGAGCTGCGGGCCGAAACTAGTACCGCGAAGAAATCTGTAGAAGCCAGTCTCCCGCAGATAGTGAGCTCCTTGCAGGTCCTACTTCGCGAAGCGACGGAGCACTCGGGAGAAGAGACACAGGCGACTCCAGGGCGAGAACCTGTAATGCCTGATATCCGCGACACCCGAAGTCGTAGGGCCGCTCCTAGAAGGTCCAAATCCCTTGTGTCCGCCGGCGCGATAGGAATCAAGGAAGCGTTGGAGATGGTCCCGATTTACGACGGTTACTCGATGCCCGTGCTTCAGTTCTGCCGCGCCTGCGAACGGGCACGCGACCTGCTGCCGTCGCGTTTAGAAACAAGTTTAACACAAATGATACTACTTAAACTACGCGGACACGCGTCTCACGCGGTCGAGGATACGGACGTGTTCGCGATTAGGGATTTGACAGAAAAATTAAAAAGCGGCTTTCGGCCAAAAAAATCGACGAGCCAATATGGCGGGGAGTTGGCAAACTTAGTAAAGGGACCCCACGAGCACATGTGGGACTACGTGGCACGTGCAAAGGAACTAAAAACCGTTATTACCGAGGGAGAACGAACGCTCCACGGAACCCTCGACATCGGGTTAAGGGAAAGTATAGAAGTAGACGCACTAGAAGGGTTCATAAACGGCTTACCGCCGGACATTCAATTGAGACTGCGGGTACAGGGTTACGAAAGCCTCGACGACGCCTTCGTAAAGAGCACCCAAATCGCCAGGGCGATCGAGATGGAGAACGAACGCTTTGGAGCGCCACCGCCCCGCGGGCAACCTGGGCACGAGCCGAGGACACCGCGCGTCGTGCCACAAGACCGATACCCCCCGCAGCAACCGAATCAATTCGAATGTCGTGACCAACACCCCCCGCGCCGGTCGAATCAACCCGAGTACCCAGACCAACGGCAATTCGAGTATCAGGACGCGCGTCAATTCGAGCATCAGGACCGATACCCCCCGCGCCGGTACGAAACAAGGAGCCCGCTCCCACCGCGCCGCTTCGAGCCGCGACACCAATACTCACCACGCCGCTTTGAGCCACGAAATCAGTATCCCCCGCGTCATCCAAACCAATTCGAATACCGAAACCAACCTCCCCCGCGCCAAAACGAAGCCCAACCACGTCAATTCACATCGCAAAATCAATACTCCCAACCAGCCTACCGCGGGGGCCCAAACGAAGGAATCCCACCCGAAATGGTGGCGAGAGGAGAGGTTTTTTGCAATTATTGCAAAACGTCCGGGCACACGACGAAAGAGTGCGATAAACTGGCCTACAAGCAAGGCCAAGGATACGAGGGGCAAGCGGGACGCTACCATCCGGTAAACGCACCGGGCACTCCGACTTATCCCAACGCCCAGCGGAGCGCCCCGAACCAAGGGCGTCGGGTGATGATAACGGAAGCGACCGCGTCGACGTCGCAGGAGCCATCGGAATCGCCACAATAACGCTCGACCAAACAAAATACGTGCCCAGCATTCAACTAGCCTCCGAAAATTTAAAAGCCGTATCAACGTTAATGATCGATTCAGGATCGGAACTCAACCTCATAAAAGGGAGTTCGCTGAAAAACAATACCCACGTTAACGAAAAGGAGGAATTTAACCTCCAGGGTATCTCGCAAGGGGCAGTTGAGACATTGGGTAACGTACAACTTGAGGTGCTAGGGACGAACGCCGATTTCCAAGTCATCCCGGAAGATTTTCCCATCTCGCAAAATGGAATCCTGGGATCCGCGTTTCTCACGAAAAATCTAGTTAAAATCGACTATTTTAAGAAAATAATTAAATGCAACGGGATGTATGTTCCCTTCGCCGAACGGGAACTTGTCCAGATTCTCCCCCGCAGTCGAGCACCCTTCCACGTCAATATCGCGAATCCGGAAATTCGTTCGGGATATATGCCGCGAATGAACGTGGACGATGGAATTTATTTAGGAGACGCCGCGGTCGTTAACGACAAGGGACGAGCTTATCTCCCCGTCTTTAATACAACTGACTTGGATTTCGACTTAGTAGTCCCCACCGTTGTGCTAGAACCATTCGAAATTAACGAAGCAAATTCGACTGCGAAAGATAATATCAACAGTGCCTGTCTAGCCATCGGCGCCGCTGCCGCGAGCGAATCAGGAAGGAATTCGCGACCCGAACGCGTGAAAAAATTATTGAGGCTAGAACATCTAGGTGAAAAAGAGGGAAAAAGTGTGGAAACGTTACTACACGAGTCCGCGGACATATTCCACCTGCCGGACGAGCCGCTCGGGTGCTCGAGCTTCGGGTCGCACACGATACATACCACTGATGACGTTCCAGTGAGTACGAAACAGTATAGATTTCCGCCGATCCACAAGGAAGAAATTAGCAAACAGGTTATGGAGCTATTGAAAAACGGGACGATTGAAGATTCGCTATCACCGTACAATTCACCGCTGTGGATAGTCCCGAAGAAACCGGACTCCCAGGGAAATAAAAAGTGGCGTATGGTAATAGATTATAGAACCTTGAACGAAAAAACAATTGCCGACGCGTACCCCCTGCCAAATATCACGGATATCCTCGACCAGCTCGGTGGACCAAGGTACTTTTCGGTATTTGATTTGGCTTCAGGATTCCATCAGATACCTATGTCTGACCGCGACGCCGAGAAAACGGCATTTTCGACCCCTTATGGGCACTACCATTTTGAAAGAATGCCCTTCGGCTTGAAAAACGCGCCCGCGACATTCCAGAGACTGATGGATAACGTGCTGACAGGCTTGCAAGGGCAGGAATTATTCGTGTACCTTGACGATATCGTACTATACGCGAGCTCCTTGCATGAGCACGAGAACAAATTTAGAAATTTGGCAGAGAGATTGCGAAAAGCCAATTTAAAATTACAACCGGACAAATGCGAATTTCTAAGGCATGAGGTCAATTACCTAGGGCATATAATCGGGGAAGACGGTGTCAGGCCCGACCCGCGTAAAATCACGGCAGTCAAAGAATTCCCAACGCCCAAAACACCGAAAAACATCAAACAGTTCCTCGGGTTGGCAGGATACTACAGGCGCTTCATACCGAACTTTTCAAAAACAGCAAAACCATTAACCGACCTTCTGAAGAAGGATAACCCATTCAGCTGGGGAGACTTGCAAACCAAAGCATTAGGGGTGCTCAAGGATGCACTTTGTTCGAAGCCAATACTGCAATACCCAGATTTTTCGCGGCCGTTTAATCTAACAACCGACGCGTCCGGATACGCGATCGGGGGCGTCCTCAGTCAAGGTCCTATCGGAAAGGACCTCCCAATCGGATACGCCTCGCGCCTACTGCACGAAGCAGAATCCAGATATTCAACCATCGAGAAAGAATGTCTGGCGATCTTGTACTGCGTGTCGCAATTCCGGCCATATCTATACGGTCGGAAGTTCACCATCATTACCGACCACAAACCGCTAGTTTGGCTTCACTCAGTCAAGGACCCGTCGTCCCGACTTTGGAAATGGAGACTAAAATTGGGGGAATTCGAGTATAAGATTGAACACAAATCAGGATCAGCGAATTCCAACGCGGATGCGCTCTCTAGGAACCCCCCGGAGACGCCAGCAACGGAAGTCGTGGCTACCCTGCCCGTTCAAGGCGAGAGACGCACTGTCTCATTCAAAACGGAGACACGAGACTCGTCATCCTCGTCATCCGAATGTACACCGGAAAAACCGACTGAGAAACAAATTACCACGCTCCCGATTCACCTCAAGAAACGCCCACGTAAACATCGAACCCGCATGTACTCCTTGACTTCGGATTCAGAAGCGGAAGGCTCGTCCCCGCGAAGACGTAAAACTCGAGCCACAAATCGGCCTCCCAAGGCACAAATCCCATCCCCAGACGCTCCCGAACAAGCCAAGCGACCACGTCCCCTTACCTCCTCTTCCGAAAACGCGGCAAGACCACGCGCAAAGAAAACAAGGGAATACGGAACTACCGACGTGACGGACAGTTCAACCGACCTCGAAGGTCATGTTACAATCGTGGCGCCACCACCCCTTGAATCGACGGACGAAATCCTACCGCCGACAGCCGCGGACAGAGAGTTTTACGACACGTACGACACTGACCACTCCATCGAATTCGCGAACGTTACCCGCGCATCGGACCCCGAATGGGTCCCGAAACCCGGCCCTTCATGACCACGCGACACTCCACCACTCACTAACGCCTCGTCGCCAATTCACACGACGGACGACGACTCAATTCCGGACATGAGTTCCGAAGAAGAAGTAAATTCAGACAGTCCAAACGAGGGACGGGAGGTTACAGAACAAGAAACAAAAATTCAATACACAGACGACCCGATTTCTATACGTAAAGACAACGTCGTGATTTTTATTGACATGCAGGGAAAGCCTTGCGATGACGGTAGTAAAAACTTAGCCGAAAATAACCTCCTCCCAGAATACACAGAACTGACCCTAGGCCGCGCGAAAGTGAACAACTTTAAGTCAAAAAAACTGATAGCACTTCCTATTAAAGCAAGCGCTAACGACAGTCCCGACGAAACAACCATGAATGAGGCCGCTGCTTCGCTGCTCGACGCAGTGTTAGAATTACAATTGGAAACTCTTAGTATCGCCCATACAGCTCAAATAAGTGATTATTGGACTTGGATGACTGTGGAAACCGTAATGTTCCGAAAACTAAAAGGCAGAATTCGCGAGATTACTATCTGCAGCGCAAGGGTTTCAGTTCCTCCTCGAGAACTTCGCCCAGAAATTTTAAAGGAATACCACTCCTCTGCGCTAGGAGGGCATAAAGGGGTGACAAAAACGTACCGCCGAATACGCGAGCGCTATTATTGGGAACGGATGAAAGAGGAGGTCACAGAGTATATAAGACAATGCCGGAGTTGTCAATTAAAGAAACTGACTCGAGTTAAGACTAAGCAGCCCATGGTGATTACAGACACACCGGGCTCTGCTTTCGATAAGATAGCGCTCGACATAGTCGGGCCGCTCCCGGTTACCCCGCGCGGAAACCGATACATATTAACAATGCAAGACCTTCTAACGAAATACTCTGTCGCCGTCCCCTTGCCCTCCGGAGGGGCAATCCCAATAGCAGACGCTGGGACTTCCGTTTCCGGAGCGTGAGTGAGTGGACGAGAGAGAGTGTGTGGAGAGAGAAAAGTGTGCGGAGAGTGAGGAAAAGTGAGCGTAGGAGACAGAGAGGGCGGGAGAGGGTAGAGGAAAGGGAGAGGTGCGTGGGTGAATGTTGGTGGGTTGAACGGGTGAGTGGGTGAGGTGCAATAAGGAAGGAAAGAAGCGGGCAGGGAAGAGGTTAGGAGAAAACGTGTTAGGAAAGCGGGAAGACGGTGAAGGACGGCGGGAGAGACACCTGGCGGAGAGGAAGGGAATTAGGAAGGAGGGTCGGTAAAGCAGGGAAGTAGAGAGGTAGGAAAGAAAAGGAAGAAATGGAAGAAGGAGCAGAGAGAGGGCGGAGCGATAGAGGACAGGGGGAGGCAGGGTGGGAGGAAGTGACGAAAAGGAAAAGAGAAAGCCCTGGGGAAGTGAAGGGGGAGGAAAAGAGAGAAAAAAAGGGCGAGGGAGAGGAAGCAATCTTCAAGCCCTCTAGAAAACTGCAGAGGTCGCCGGGGAAGGGAACGGAAAAGGAAGAAGGGAAGGGGGAAGAGAAGGAACTGAGAAAGGAGGTACGGGAAATGAGACAGGAATGGAGGGACGGGGTGAGGAGTATGATGGAGTTGATGGCGAGGCAAGGAGGGGGGATAAGGGAGGAAATCAAGGAATTGAAGGAGACGGTAAGAGGGGAGATAGAGGAATTGAGGAGACAAATGAAGGAGGGGGAGGAGAAATGGGGAAGGGAGAAAAGGGAACTGGAGAAAAGGATAGAGGAATTGGAGGGGGAAAGGAGGAAAGAGGTAGAGGAAGAAAGGAAGGGGGGGGGGGAGAAAGGAAGGAAATGAAGAAGGAGACAAAGTGGAGGAGGTAATGAGGAGGGTTAAAGGAATGGAATGGAGGGAGGAAAGGAAGGAGAGAGAGGAAAGAAGGAATAACATACTGATAAGAGGGCTGAAGAAAAGAGGGATGGAGAGAAGGGAGGAGATAGAGGGATTGTTAGGGGAAATGGGGGTGGGAATGAAGATAGAGGGAATGAGGGAGATCGGAGGAGGGGTGAGGGAGGGAGAGGGGGGAGCGGTGGTAGTGGATTTGAGGGACAGGGAGCGAAAGAGGGAGGTGATGATGGGAAGGAGGAAAATAAAGGACAAAGGAATAAGGATAGATGACGATCTGACATGGAGAGAGAGAAAGATGAGGTGGAGGATGGAAGAGATAGCGAGAGAGGAGAGGAGCAAAGGAAAGAACGTGTGGGTGGGTTATGGGAAGGTGAGGATAGAGGGAAAATGGTGGAGGTGGGATGAGGAGGAAGAGAGATTGATGGAGGGGAGAATTGGTGGGGAGGGGGAAGGGAAGAGAGGGGGGGAAAGGGATGGAGGGTAGGCGGGGGAGGAGAGGAAGAAGGAAGAAGGGTTGACGAAGGGAAAGGGGGAGGGGGGTGGAAGTTGGCATTCTGGAATGTGGCGGGGATAGGGAATAAAGATAGGGAGTTTTGGGAGGGGATGAAGGAATGGGATGTGGTATTATGGATAGAGACATGGGTAGAGGAGAAAGGATGGGAAAAGGTAAAAGAAAGGCTGCCGAGGGAGTACGAATGGGAAGCGAGGTTTGCGAAGAGGTGGAATAAAAAAGGAAGGGCATGCGGGGGGATGATAAGGGGGACGAGAAAGGGGATAGTAATAGAAGAGGAGGAGGAGAGAGGGTGGGAGGAGGAGGGGAAATGGGAATGGGGGATGAGGGTGGGGGGTGAGAAATGGAGAGTAATAGGGGTGTATGTAAGGGGAGATATAGAGGGCAAATTAGAGGGAATAAGGGGTAGCATGGAAGAGGAAGAGGGGGAGAGGACAACGATCATAGTAGGGGACTTCAATGCTAGGACTGGAAGGGAAGGGGGGTGGGTAGAAGGGGAGGAAGAACAGGAGGGAAGGAGGTCCAAGGATGGGAAGATAAATAGGGAGGGAAGAATGTTGGTGGAAAGTGTGTCAAGGAAAGGGGGTGGGGGATACTGAATGGATGCACGGAGGGGGATGAAGAGGGAGAATATACGTACACAGGGGGAAGGGGGAGGTCTGTGATTGACTACGTGCTGGGGGACAGGAAGACGAGGGAGAAGGTAAGAAGGGTGGAGGTGGGGGAGAGGGTGGACTCGGACCACCAACCGGTAGTAATATGGGTAAAAGGAGAATTGGAAAGAGGGGAAGGAAGGAAGAGGGGAAGGGGGGGAGGAATAGAGGGAACTGGGATGAAGAAGGGAGAGAGAAATTCAAAGGGAAAATAGGGGAAGGGGAACGAGAGAGGGGAATAACAACAAGGGAAGAGATGAGAGGGCTAGGTGAAAGGATAAAGGCGGCTTTGGAGGAGGAAAAGAAGGGGGAGGGAGGAGGGAGAAGGAGGGAGGGATGGTGGGATAAGGGATGCAGAGAGGCGAAGAAAGAACTGAGAAAGGAACTAAGGAAATGGAAGAAGGGAGAGGGGGGGAGGGGGAGGAATATCGGAGGAGGAAAAGAAGGTATAAAGAGTTATGTGACAGGAAAAAGACGGAAGAAAGGGAAAGGCTAGTGAGAGAGGCAGGGGCGGCGAGAACGGAAGGGGAGGTATGGGGGATAGTTAGAAGGAACAGGAAAAGAAGGAAGGGGGTGTGTGAAGAGATAACGGGAGAGGAATGGAAAGCACACTTTATGGGACTGCTGGGAGGAGAGGAAAGAAAGGTAGTCAGCGGAGGTAAGGAAGAGGGGAGAGAGAAGGACGAAGAGGAGGAATTGAATATGGGGGAAATAAATAAGGTGATGGGAGGGTTGAAGGACGGAAAGGCGATAGGGGGGGATGGGATACCCAACGAGGTGTGGAAGTACGGAGGGGAAAGGGTAAGGGAAGGGGGAGGAGAGATATGTAAGAGAATATGGAATGGAGAGGGATGGCCAGAAGAATGGTGTGAGGGAGAAATAGTGCCGATAGTGAAGAAGGGAGAGGGAAGGAGAGTGGAGGAGTACAGGGGGGTAACGATAATGCCCTCTGTCGTACGCGGATGATGTTGTGGTGATGGCGAGGGAGGAGGGGGAGATGAGGGCGGTGATGGCAAGGCTAGAGAAGTATTTGAAAGGAAAGGGATTAGAGGTGAATACGGACAAGACAAAAATAGTAAGGTTTAGGAAGGGGGGAGGAAGGAAAAGGGTGGTGGATTGGAGATGGGAGGGGAAGAAGCTGGAGGAGGTGAAAGAGGTGAAATACTTAGGATACTGGGTGGAGCAGGGGGGGGGGGGTGTGAAAAAAATGTAAGGGAAAGAGGGAGGAGGGCGGCGGCGGCGATGAGAGAGGTGTGGGGACTAGGAAAGAGGCTATGGAGTAAGGATTGGGAAAGAAGGTTATGGCTGTTCGACACGTTGGTATGGACAGTGGCAGAGTATGGGGTGGAGGTGTGGGGGTGGATGGAAAGGAAGACAGTGGAGGCAGCACAGGAAAGGTATTTAAGGTGGATAATGGGAGTGAACTGGGTGACGCCGGGTTATATGATAAGGGAGGAGGCGGGCAGGGTAAAGATGAGGACGAGGGCAGGCAGGAGAGCGTGGGGGTACGAGAGGAGGCTGGAGGAAGGGAAAGGGGGAGTGATCGCGGGGAGGTGCTGGAGAGAGATGAGGGAGAGATGGGGGAGGGGAAAAATAGTGGGGAAATGGGAGAAGGAGAGAAAGGAGTTCCTCAGAGAAAGAGGGGTGGAGGAGGGGGGGGAAGAAGGAATGGAATACGAGGAACTGGAGAGGAGGGATATAGAGGAACAGAGCAAGGAAAGGAAGAGGAGAATAAAGGAATCAAGATCGAACAGATGGTATAGGGAAGTGGTAGGAAAGGATAGGAAGGGATATTTGAAGAAGAGATGGAGTGAGGAAAGAGTGAGAAGGGTGGCAAGATTTAGGATGGGGAATGAGGTGAGAGAAGGGAGGTACTGGGAGGGAGAAGAGGAGAGGGGGTGCAGATTGTGCGGAGAGGAAGAGGAGACATGGGAGCATGTGTGGGAAAGATGTGGAGGTTGGGAAAAGATGGAAGGAAGGGAAGAAAGGTGGGAAGTAAAAGTGAAAGAGGTACTGGATGCAGAGGGAGGAGGGGAGAAGTGGTTGAAGGTGCTGGAGAGAGCAAGAAGGGAAAAGGAAGAAAAGGGGGGGGGGGGAGGGGGGGAAGGGGCAGGATGAGGAAAGAAGGAAAGAGAAGGGATAAGGAGGAAGGAAGGTGTGAATGGGAATAAATGAGTGAGTGAGAGAAAGGAAGGAAAGGGAGAAGGAGAGGAGAGAAGGTGTGAATGGGAGGAAACGGAAGTCCGCAGGGGGAAAGGGGAGGGGGGGGGGAGGGGGGTAGGATAAGATAGAAGATAAGTTGTACAAAGTTGTAAATAGTAGTAAGTAAGTAGGGAAAAGGAAAGAGAGGGAGGCGTGCGAGGGGAGGAGAGAGCGAGGGAGGCGGTGCGGAGGGCGAGCGGTTAGGCAAATGGAGAGAGAGAGAATTGGCGTGCGGAGAAGGAAAGAGCGAGTTGTAAATATAAATATAAATAGGAGAGGCGGAGACGAAAGTAGGATAAGTAAAATAAGTAGAATAAGTAGAATAAGTAGAATTAAGTAAACTAAGTAGGATAAGTAGGATAAGGAGAGTGGAGGAAGGGTGGAGGTGTATAGAGGAAAGAGGAGGGAGGTGTAATGGATATTTGTAACCCGGATAGGGAACAATAAAACATATACAATACAATACAATACAATAGCAGACGCTGTAACAAAACATTTTATTTGTCGATTTGGAGCACCACGGGCGATACTAACAGACCAAGGCACCCCATTTTGTTCGTCAGTATTCAAACACATCGCGAGACGGTTTAAAATAAAACAATTTCGAACTAGCGCATACCACCCGCAAACCAACGGGTCTTTGGAAAGATTGCATCACGTTCTTGCCGAATATCTAAAACAATATATAGAGTCCACGAAGATTGGGATAAGTGGACAGAGCTCGCGATGCTGTCATACAATACTAGCGTGCACGAAGGCACAAAGCACACGCCGCACGAGTTAGTATTGGGGAACCTCGCGCGCCTCCCGTCCAGCGTGCCGCATATCGAAGACGGGTTAGATATAACATATTCAGAATACTTAGAGGCATTATTTAATCAAATTCGCGACGCGCAAGAACTCGCTCATGAGTACCTGATAGCGAGTAAGATCCGATCAGCCGCCTATTACAATCGGCGAGCGAACCCCAAAAATTTCAAACAGGGAGTTCACGTATTTTTATTAAAGGAACCCAAAAAAGGGAAATTTGACGATCAGTATACGGGCCCCCACATAGTGCTCGATATACTGCCTAGGAATAATGTTAAAATAGATGTAAATGGTAAGGCACGAATAGTGCATCAGGATAAGATTAAGCTTAGTAGGCTAGGATAAGAAAACTGCAAAGGTTGTGTGTGGATACCAGAAGAGAACAGGGAGGCGACACCGCGACGGCGCGACGGCTGACCCCAATAAGCAAGGTGTTCGGAGTCAGGTTAAATGACATTCGCGAGAAGCTGACGCTGGCATCTTCGCACCTAGAGCCGCGTAGGCGACGCCGCCCGAGAACGCCGGAGCGATCACTTCGCAGTTGCGCCTTGATCCAGTCGGAGCTCACGAACCCACGAAATGGCAAACGCATTTACCGCATCGGTGGCTAGCTACGGGGGCCTACACCGGGCAAGATGCGTAAAGGACGTGTACAAAAACTACGAGTGGGAACTTCTGTGCCCCCGGTGCGCCAGGGTCCATTATGATCCAGAGGCCCAACAAGCCCCAAGGGCCATGGTCCACATCCTGGTGGGTCCGCGCACGGGGCTCCCGTACTGCCAGCGGTGCTGGCGGGAGCCCTTTTGGGTAAGGCCCGCGGCAGAATGCCTACCATGCGTGGAGGAATGGGCGGCATCAGGAGAGGACGCCACCCGTGCTGGGCAACTGCGAGGTTATAAGAAGTTCATTGGCGCAATAAGCGCAGAATGAGAGGCGAGAAAAGCAAAAGGAAATAAAGAAACCCAAAAAGGGGCCATATGTAACCAACTACTAACCTTAGGCTAAGAAATACTAACATTTTTGTATCAATATTCCTCCTTTATACACTTTGTAAACCTAGATGCACTAAGCTAAACAATATCAAAAATCATATATACTCCAGAGCGGACACACACAACCTCCGCGTGCCGCGAACCTCTGCGCGTTGCGCATTGCCGCGCGGCGCGAACATCGGCGACCCGCGATCATCTGTAACCACGACGATTAGAATTAAGTTTAAATAATAGCATTGTTAACAAAGATTACCACAAGGGTCGGGTGTGTGTAGGTGTCAGGGAGAAACTAAGACCGGATCGGAAATTCGTGCGTGCCACTGAAGCGATTGTTGCGATCAATGAGATTTGCGAAGTTTTATTGCGAATTCGTTAGTGACTCGTTTAGGCCACTGATTACCGCTTACTGGTTTGGTAGTAATTGAGCCACCCCGGTTGGAAGCACACGGAGGAATGACATACCAATTCGCCATCCGACTGGCGGATTTGAGAGGGTTATACCGAGCCCGGTGCATCATTGAGACGTACAAGGAGTACAAATGGGAGCTGTTGTGCACCAGGTGCGCAACCACACACTCGGAAATAGAGGCCCGGGAGTCGCAGGCAGTAATGATTCACATGCTGGTGGGACCAAGGACCCCGGCCCCTCATTGCAACCGCTGTCAGAAAAGATCACCTTTGGTACGCCCCGCAGTCCACTGCGGCCAATGTGTGACGGAATGGCGCCGGACGGGGGAAGTAGCCACAGAATACGGGACAAGAGGCGGCTACTCCAAAATAATCGGAGCAATCCTGGCGGATTGAGAAGCAAAAGACAAAAAAGGGGGGGAAACCCAAAAAGGGGATATGACTACGCCAATAGACCAGGATTAAGACGGATAATTTTGTACCGAATTTTTCGTTTATGTAACCTAGTTGCCCTAAGCAAAATAATAAAAAGCCTTTCGTTCTAAATAAAAAAAAAAAATACAAAAAAAAACCACACTGAACGAATAACCGAAAATATCCTGGCCAAGCACACACGACCTCGGCGTCCCGCGATCCTCTGCAACCACCGCGATTAGAATTACGTTTAAACATTCACTCCCGAACATTTGATTGGTTGCAGAAAATGGATACACGCGTCGTATTAGCTGTAATTAGCGTATGCGCAGGTGTAAGCGCATTAATTGGGTTCGATTGCGGAGGGCATCACCTCAATTCTACTACCATCTCCCTCCTGGATACCGGGGACTGCGACATCGAGCGGAAGATCCCCAACTCGGCACAGACGTACATCCAATTACTCCAATTGGCCGCCTATCAACACACTGATATCCTCCAATGTAAGGTGGAGATATCACGGACCGTCTACTACTGCGGAATGCACTCGCATGTCTCGATTGTCCACAACGGACAATACGAGTATTTGCTTGACATCAGTCATAAGAATTGCCTGCGGATGCACGTAGACGGCAGTCTGTCCTTAGGACAAGGGGCGTATATAACGGGGCTGAGACCAAATTCTACAGATATCCGGAGCGTGACTTTAGCAGGGAAAGTCACGGAGGGAGGAGCCTGTTCGGGGACACAGTATTCAGACCCATACGGGACCTGGGACAACGTGGTGGTACAGGCAGTCGCAAAGATCACTCTCCGAACGGGAACAGCTGCCGTGAAGCTAACAGCTGCGAAAATTATCTTGAAATCCGGAACTACCTGCGTGCTTAGCGACGGATATTGTGTCGACATGTCCGACGGACATACGTTCTGGGCACCCATGCCAGTCCCCACTTGCGACTTCGACCAGTACGACGTACTATACGAAGGATACGCGACATAAACCTACGGAGACGACCACACCACCCCGATTGTTTACTCCCTGACCACGCAAGATATCACTTTCGCCTTCACAAGAACGACAGAGCAGCAGTTGTGTGGATACACACTGCTACGCACCGAGCACCCGAAACTATTCCTACTAGAGACCACGAAAGGCAATACCTTCAAAACAAGAGGCAAAATTCCCGTCGATAATTTAGACATTTTCACATATGTGAATTCTAAATTTTTATACGTCGAGAAACACATCAGGACACAGATATCTGCACTATATAACGATGTAATCTCACAGAAATGCAACCTAAAAAAACAAATAATTAAAAACGCTCTAGCTTTGGGAAGTCTCCTGCCGGACGAATTCGCCTACACCCTGATGAAGAAACCAGGGTATATGGCAGTAGCTGCGGGCGAAGTAGCGCATATCATCAAATGCATTCCAGTAGAAGTGACCATCAGGAAGTCGCAATCATGCTATACAGAACTACCAGTGACGCACCGAAACCGGTCACTCTACCTCACACCTAAATCCAGAATCCTGACCAAAATTGGCATGCAGAGAGAGTGCAGTGGTATTTTGCCGATTATGTACTAAATTGAGGGGACCTGGTATAGGTTTGTTCCAGCAACCAATGAAAACGTCGCTCCTGAGGTAATCCAGCCGCTGACGCAACCCACCTGGAAGTACCTCACCCCAGGAAGGTTGACGACCAACGGAATCTACTCGGAGGATGACATCGAGGAATTGCGGGACCATATAATGTTCCCTGCGGAAAGGCCAGCACTCCTGCATACGATAGCCGGAGGCGCCACCGGACAAGGAGTCCCGCACGGAGCTGTCTCGATGATCGGCCTACTAGACGAGGAATCGCTGAAGAAAATCGCGGAGTCTACCGCCGAAAGACTCTGGGGCGGATTCATGACCTTCGGATCCGCCATGGCAGGAGTGCTTGGCATCTTCATGTTGATCCGATTGATAAAGCTGATCGTCGACACGCTCATCCACGAGTACGCCCTGCATTCGGTGTACGGTTGGAGCATCCACCTCCTCGGAGCGGTATGGAGCTCGATAGCACATCTATTGCTGCACAAGGGGGGAGCCAAGCCAACAAGGAAGACCGGGAACATCGAGCTACAGGCCATTCAACCGATCTACGAGGACACCCGGAAGCCAGCCCAACGACAAACCAACCCCAAGCCCGACACCGGCCCGCATGAAAACGTACGAGAGACTTTTGCGAGAATCGAAAGCACTCGCCCGTAAACGTGCGAGTCCTTTTCTTTTTTGGGGGGGGGGGGGGGGGGAGGTGTTACGTCCTGCGTCCTCCACCCGCCACAAATTTTCGCTTTACTAAATTATTCAAGAATAACTAATCGATCATTCTTGCCGCAGTCTCCCGTTCGCTCAGTAGTTCTAAGATTTACTCTAATCTAACTTTAGGAATGAAGTGCGGTTCTCACGAACCCCCGTTAGCGATAAGACACGCCACGCGCGACAAGTAGAGGTAACTTACACCCGAGCGATAGCCAAGACGGCGCGAGTAGGGAACAAGCGAAACGTACAAGGAAAAGCTCCGCCGAATTCTCGCGCTGAGCGACCGGACAACCACCAAGTAATGCAACCTGCCAGAAAAGGAATTCCAAAAGATAAGATGCGCGTAGCCAAGTCCTGGGAAAGGCATCGGTCGCGCCGTTCCCAGGATATAACGCTGATGCAGCGTCAGCAAACAAGCCCCGCTTAGCGGAGCACGGCGTCAATATAGGGCAGTAGGAGACCATTTTTGGACACTCTCACGTACCATTTGGGACTTGTGACTTGCTCGTTAAACGTTGTGTTTCAGTTCACTTCCTTTGAGTGCAGTCCTCTGAACTGTACCTTTGTTCGCGTATTGAGAATCCAAGTGCGGGTGCGAAGCGTAACACCCGACTTAGTCTTACTTTCGGTATCTTTCCAGTGAATCAAGTGTAACGAATAGAATCCAGTCAAGCCAAGTCGAGTCAATCGAATCAAGCGAAGCTCAGCGAATAATCAACGCGTTAGAATCAGTGCCACTGTTCCTGTATCTCGTCCGGCAACGTCAGGTTTGTGTAATCAACCAAACTTTGTAATCTGGAACGCTCTAGGCCACCAGCGTGGTGAAGCCTCTGAAATTCAACTAACTATAAGTAACCTGCGTGATCGAGACACTGCGTCTAGTCTCGATCTCCGATTCTCCGGTCGCGATAACGAAGTGGACGTTCTACTCCAAATTGTAGGGTTCGATCAATTAATAAACACCATGTACACAATCTCGTGAATCATCTATTGCACACCCATCCTCGCAACACTACACGTACATCCGCACAAAACTTGGTTATCGGAGTGTTCTCTGAGTGTAATTAGACAGGGGATTTCACCCCTTTTCTTCCCGGGATACCGAAACCGCCGTGCGCATAAATCGAGCGGTCCTTGCTGCCGCCTTCGAGCCAGTGATCTCAGAAGTGGCATCCTGCCACATCGCGGCACGCGTGGTGGGGGAAGGCGAGAGTTGTATGCGTGCCGTGTCCGTGAGCGCTGCGCGCGCACCGTACGTAGGCAAGGAAGGAGCTATGCTTTTCGTCTTTCTTCTACCAATGTAGAGAAAAATGACGTCAGAAGCTGCGCGCGCATCCAATAGAAAGAGACACAGAATTATGCTCCGTCTTCTTTCCACCACGATCGCATACACGCGCTTCGTTCGACATGCGACAGCGGTACCGAATTTACCTTTCGGCTGAGCGTTGAGCCGGCTGAAATTGTCAAAAATGCACTTGTACCAAATTTATCTCGCAAGGCGTCATTCGATAGGGGATGAAAAGAAAAACGCTCTATGCCAAGTTTCAACCCTCTATCTCCATCAGAAGGGTAGTTATAGGGGAAATAAAAAAATCAGTTTTTGACACATTTTTCGTATTTAGCGGCGCGGAAAAATTCTGAAATAATTTGAGAATATTCAGAACATGTGAATTTATGGTTGGGAATTTTTGCAGATTTTTGTCTAGCAAATCCTAAGCATAAAAAATCAAAAACCCCCCAAAAACAGGAAAAATTCCAATTACGTGTTGAAGTTTCCGACCCACAGAATTTTTATAAATGCTGTAGTGAAGCATTGGCATAAGTAGTAACACCAATTTTTTTTAGATTTTTTGGTAGTGTGCGTCGTAGTTCAAATAAATACAAACCGATATTTACGACATATTTCGTGTAATAACTTATTGAATACTAAAAATAATTGCGTTTTCTTGATATTGCCAGTCAGTTATACGATGCTCTATGTTTTGTATGCGAGAGAGCAATGTACAAATAAAGGGAATTAAATTATTTCGAGTTTATTGAAAGTCTGTGTGCACAGTATGTATTCTGTAAAATATTAAACGGTAAACCAACAGGACGAGTAGCTCGTTGGCTAATTGTAAGCTACACCCGCCTGCGACATCGTTAGACACATTTGTCAGAGGTTCGCGCCCAAGAGGCGGCTCACCTTTTTTTTCTTTCTAACAACTACACGACGGTAAGCGATATTCACTTACAAGTATTTTAAACATACTTCTATAATTTTTAACTGTATTGTGTATGAAATATATATGCACGCATCGCATTATTTATGTAATCTTTACTTATATTATATCACCCAATGAAGCTTCCAATGCGTGTCATGCATTCGAACACAGGAACATTCTACGAATCTACTAGTATAAGTATTTTATTCTCCAAATATAAATTTTCACGTGGTCTTTCACGCCACCCATGAGGTGCCACGACTAGCGCGTTCGGTTTTTGATTGTGGACGTTCGCCGGTAGCCCTATTGTACCACATTTTTAATTAATTAACTTACAGTGGTGATGGGATATGTTTCAAGGAATGGTATAGGTATATTGACTTTTTATAAAAGAATAAGAAAAAGTAAAAAAAAAATTGGTCTGGCCTCACTTGTGTCAGACCGTACCTCTCCGAACAGGAGAGGTACAGCAAAAATTGGTCTGGCCTCACCTGTGTCAGACCGTACCTATCCGAAAAGGAGAGTTACAGCAAAAAAAAATTGGTCTGGCCTTACTTGTGTCAGACCGCATGTCTTTACGTTTAAGAAATCTGTCGTATGGTGATTGCTGTCATGTGTTGAAAATATGCTTTTCTTTACACATATCCCATCACCACTGTAATTTAATAAATTAAAAATGTGGTACAATAGGGCTACTGGCGAAGGTCCACAATCAAAAACCGAACGCGCTAGTCGTGGCACCTCATGGGTGGCATGGAAGACCACGTGAAAATTTATATTTGGAGAATAAAATACTTATACTAGTAGATTCGTAGAATGTTCCTGTGTTCGAATGCATGACACGCATTGGAAGCTTCATTGGGTGATATAATATAAGTAAAGATTACATAAATAATGCGATGCGTGCATATATATTTCATACACAATACAGTTAAAAATTATAGAAGTATGTTTAAAATACTTGTAAGTGAATATCGCTTACCGTCGTGTAGTTGTTAGAAAGAAAAAAAAGGTGAGCCGCCTCTTGGGCGCGAACCTCTGACAAATGTGTCTAACGATGTCGCAGGCGGGTGTAGCTTAACCAACGAGCTACTCGTTCTGTTTGTTTACAGTTTAATATTTTTCAAAATACATACTGTGCACACAGACTTTCAATAAACTCGAAATAATTTAATTCCCTTTATTTGTACATTGCTCTGTCGCATACAAAAACATAGAGCATCGTATAACTGACTGGCAATATCAAGAAAACGCAATTATTTGTAGTATTCAATAAGTTATTACACGAAATATGTCGTAAATATCGGTTTTTATTTATTTGGACTACGACGCACACTACCAAAAAATCTAAAACAAATTGGTGTTACTACTTATGCCAATACATCACTACAGCATTTATAAAAATTCTGTGGGTCGGAAACTTCAACACGTAATTGGAATTTTTCGTGTTTTTGGGGGGTTTTTGATTTTTTATGCTTAGGATTTGCTAGACAAAAATCTGCAAAAATTCCCAACCATAAATTCACATGTTCTGAATATTCTCATATTATTTCAGAATTTTTCCGCGCCGCTAAATACGAAAAATGTGTCAAAAACTGATTTTTTTATTTCCCCTATAATTACCCTTCTGATGGAGATAGAGGGTTGAAACTTGGCATAGAGCGTTTTTCTTTTCATCCCCTATCGAATGACGCCTTGCGAGATAAATTTGGTACAAGTGCATTTTTGACAATTTCAACCGGCTTACGCTCAGCCGAAAGGTAAATTCGGTACCGCTGTCGCATGCCGAACGAAGCGCGTGTGTGCGATCGTGGTGGAAAGAAGACGGAGCATAATTCTGTGTCTCTTTCTATTGGGTGCGCGCGCAGCTTCTGACGTCATTTTTCTCTACATTGGTAGAAGAAAGACGAAAAGCATAGCTGCTTCCTTGTCTACGTACGGTGCGCGCGCAGCGCTCACGGACACGGCACGCATACAACCCTCGCCTTCCCCCACCACGCGTGCCGCGATGCGGCAGGATGCCACTTCTGAGATCACTGCTTCGAGCCTGTGCCTGAGTCGCCGTACGGGCAATATCCCGCGGGCACCGTCGAACCTCCGAGTTCCGGTGACCCCTCTGCGAATCTTTGGCGCGACATCAGCTCACAGGTTTCGTTGGCCGGCGGCGGGCCCCCTCGCTACGATCGTGGCTCCCCAACCACTTTCGGCGCACCAGGGTTCGGGCCCGAGGTCAGTGGTCTTTGCCACGGATCGCAACTATTCTCCCAGTCAAACCCATAACCAGAGAGCGCCCCGACGTCGTCAGCCACGTGAGGACTATAGAGGAATTCGGGGAGGCGGAGTAAAACAGTGGGCACGCCGCGCAACTGCCCGCTTGCACCGGTCGCAGCTATCTCGACAAACAGCGAGCGAATCCGCGAATTCCCTTCCGCCTACCTACCCGCACCCCGGACAGCACGCGCCGCGGGTCAGGACCTCTCCAGAAGAGCCTTGCCCGTTCGAACTACCCCCAGGGGAAGATCAGTTCACGGTGTACTTCGAACCTCTAGAACCGGAAATCGTACCGTCAACCGTCGTGGTATCTGAGATTTGCGAAGATTCGGACGTCGAAGTTATAGACTAAGTAACCGCACGGACGCGAGTAGACTCTCAGGTTGGTGTAATCCCAAGTCACCAGCGACGCTCACATTTTTGCCCCGTAACCGCACGGACGCGAGTAGATTCTCAGGTTGGTGTAATCCCGAGTCACCAGCGACGCTCACATTTTCTGCGCCATAACCGCACGGACGCGAGTAGATTCTCAGGTTGGTGTAATCCCGAGTCACCAGCGACGCTCACACTTTCTGCGCCGTAACCGTACGGACGCGAGTAGACTCTCAGGTTGGTGTAATCCCGAGTCACCAGCGACGCTCACATTTTCTGCGCCGTAACCGTACGGACGCGAGTAGATTCTCGGGTTGGTGTAATTCCGAGTCACCAGCGACGCCCACACTTTCCGCGCCGTAACCAGTTGGACGCGAGGATATACGTAGGTTCAGTGTCGAACCAGGACACCGAGTACATTTAGGCGCGTGCGACGTCTCAGCGAGCCGCTCCGCTGACACGTCAACTCTCTTATCGGGCCGGTCACTTCGTCTGTCTTCCGATCCCCGGTATACCCGGTGTACGCAGGGTACCGAAAAACGGAGGACGTAACACCTGATTCCAGTTTTTGGGTCCTTCAGTGCATATCTAGTGCTCAAAACATTGCCCTTGTTTGAGTGGGTACCAAGGTCTTTTGATGGCGCCCAACGTTCCAGAGCACATTTACTGCGCTTTTCGTCGCGGCACTCCCGCGAGGGAGGCCTTTGAAGACATAAATCGTGTCTTTGGTCCAGGTACTGTCGGTCTTTCAACCGTCCATCGCTGGTACGCCCGCTTCCGCACGGGTGCTGGTGAGACCAGCAGCGGAACGGGAGGCGCACGAGTTGTTACTGATGATGGTGAGGTTGCCGGACCCTCCACGCCCCGCTCTCCTGCTCCTGCATCTGGCCCCGCCGGGTCCTGCGGTGATGGTTCCAGTAATGCGCCCCTGGCATCTCTTCGGAGTTTTTACCGGGCCCGCGGCGGCTGGAGGGGACCTCCGGTGCCGCGCGAGCGGGTCTTAAGGGCCGCCAGGGCCAACGTGGACAATTCATTGCGTGAACTGGCGCAGAAGACAGGGGTCTCGAAGACCACCGTGCACCGCATACTCAAGGAGGCTTGCTACACTAAGCGCCTCGACCAGTGGGTGGCCAGGCGGTTGACTCCCGAGCACTGCGCAGAGCGAGTGCGTGTGTTCGGTGAGCTGCTTGAGCGCTTTCATCGCGACCCTCAGTTTCTGGAGCGGGTCGTTACTATGGACGAGAAGTGGGTTGTGTATTCCTCCCGGACTCGCAAACGTTCTTGGCTGCCCCCTGGGGCTCCTCCACGGACGGTGGTTCGTCCCCCACGTGTAGTCAGTCGGGCTCTACTGTCCGTGTAGTGGGACAGGCAGGGGGTTCTGTTCTTTGAGGTTCTTCCGGCCGGTAGTTCCCTAACCGCAGAAACGTATTGCGCCCAGTTGGAGCGTCTGGACAAGGTCCTACACCTCTTAAGGCCTAACCGTTGACCGAGAGATGTCGTGTACCAGCACGATCAGGCTGGTGCCCACACCTCGCGTATAGCTCAGCGCAAACTTACCCACTTGGGGTGGGAGGTGCTCCCACACCCCCGCCGCGGCTTTGATTGCGCCCCAAGTGATTACTTTTTATTTCGCTCTCTAGGGGGGCATTTGAAAGGAAAATATTTCGCCGATGTTCTTAGTTTGCGCAAATGTAGCTACTGGAGCTAAATAAATATCTATCTATCTATCTATCTATCTCTCTCCCTCTCTCGCACGCTGGCTCGGTGTAGATCGCTCGCTGTGCTACTCTCTCTCTCTCTTAGATTGGCGGTATGTCGGTGGAAATTCGTACGTGTAACAACGATGAGTACCTTCGAATCGTAAATGTGTATTAATATTACGATTAGGCTTGAAATTGCCTGAGCTCAGATGTTATGTGAGCTGTACAAGTTACTCGCGACGAGACTCCTTAGACCAGTATAGATGTTTCAAGTCAGTCTAAATTCAATACCAATTCCTCACCGAGAGAAGACTTATTCCGTTAACTACTAAATTATAATAATACAATGTTCTTTAAAAGAGACTTCGGAAATAACGGGGTCTAGATATTTCAATTCAGTCTAAATTCAACGCCAATTCCTCACACAAGAAAAGACTTATTCCGTTAGGTTCTAAATTATAATAATACAATGCGCTTTAAATGAGACTTCGGAAATAACGGGGTCGGCGCAATTCGCCGACCACGTGCCGGAAGTTAACGCGGATCGCACTTTCGCACTCCAAATAAAATTCAAAACGAAAAAGAAATATGAGTCCTTGCTCTTATTAATAACTAGATTTTAAGACTACGATTTAACGAGGATTAATAAGTCTGTGATTAAACTGCAAGAATTCGCACAGATTAGCTCACAAAGAATAAACTAAGATATCCTCGGACAGAGGACTACGCCACCTTGCGACTATACAGCCAACTGCGACGATGATCGCGTCTCGAGGTGGTTCCTAGGCCGGCTCAGAGATAGTTTTTATGCCCTTTTTACGGAATCGGGCACATAGCGGCCGACGGTATATACAAATATCCGCATGGTTATGTACAGCGAGACATTGGTTTCGCTCGTTGGTCTCTCTCTCTATTTAACGAATTTTATTGTGAGTGCGACGTAATCCCTGCACGTAGAGACTTAGTATTTCTCAAATGCACGCTTCGGTTGAAATAATAATAACGAAAAATAGACTTATGCCGTGGCGATGCCTAACAGAGGCGCAGTTAATAAACGAAAAGAGAGTGAGAAAGATAAACAATATTCTTAAGCGGAAACTCTTCGCTAGCCTGTGACCGTACTAATATTCCGCGATGTATTCCGTATAATTCGTGTAAAGATTCGCGGACTATTTCGCTGTTTTGCCGTGATTTTAAAGGTTGCGCAATGTTTTGTTCGGCGCGCGTTCGGCTGCTCGGGTCCGTGTGTCGGCAAGACGGTGGTGCTGTCACGGGCCACCACCGCGATCTTGTGTGCGTGAGCGCTCCTGGGCTCCGCACCGGGGAAGCGGGTGAAAGGGGTACGGGCAATGAACTTGGAGTTTATGCTCTGAAGAGGTGACAATTACGTGTATTCTAAAAGTGTCGGAAGTTCAGCTGATATGCCTATATTTAACCACTCGCTTGCGCGTCGGTGCGCTTTCGCTCGTATTTCGCAATTTAAACTCTATGTGGACTACTGCAGGTCCCCAGCTCCCTGCAGCGTTTTAGATCGTATGCACACAAGATCTCAGCCGGAACGTGGGCGGAAGAGACTTGGCGCTGGTCGTTTCCCAAAATAATAATATCTCTGGAGTTTGAACACTAGTAACTTGACAGAACTCGACGGCCGGTGCGTGAGCGGAGGCGAAAGACGTCTGTACTAGCGTTCTCTTCTACTTCTTCGTCGCAGATACTGCGGAGGCTTCGGCAACAGGCACGTCCCCACGGCCGGTGCGTGAGCGGAGGCGGGGTCGACGTGTGCTTTAGCTCTACTTCTCTTATGACGGTCGCAAAGTCCTCAGCAGAGGTGCGCTTTCTGCATGCGCTGGAGAGGAAGTCTCCGGTACGTCGCTCGTGTATCGATCAGACGTGCTACGGCACGAAGCTAATCTGGCACACAGGCCCCGATTGCCAGATTTCGGTGGCTTTTATACTGAGGAGGTGGTGGACGTCCTCACGAGAATTCTTACTCTCCTTACGCATCCTATCGGCTAATGTTCGGTTGGGGTCGTTCCCCTGGTCGGTGGTGGGGAATGCCGCCATTATTCCAGACGCGTGTTTTCGTGTGTGGCCGCGTGTTCGTACGGTCACAAGCCTTAAGTCTATATACACACACATGCATACCGCGTACACGCATTCGTTCCTTATACTAGTTCATAGTGATTACAAGTATATATATATGTAAGTCGCCATATTGGGTAGAGACGACGATGATTTCAAGGCGAGGGATATTCTACTTGAAGTTACCGCTCAACGGTACCGCGCATGCGCTAGGCATAGGCCGAAATATACGAGTATAGGCGCATACGAAGCCCGGAGTGAAATGAAATGACGTGATTTTAACTCTAATACTTTAAGGGCACGCTGGCTGCGATAGGCATACGCCGAAATATACAAGTATAGGCGCAACCGGAGATCGGAGTAGCAAAAATAGGAAAAATACTAGGCAAATAAGTTAAAAGTTACGCTGGGACGTAACACAATCATCTACATTGAAAATATAGCACACTGTGCAAAGAGGAATATCCCTGTCATAATTGGATACGAATATCTTGAAAAGAAAGACTTATTTCATGTGTCTTGTCCATCTCGTATGCTTGGCATTTATGCTGTGAGCATACGATCTGTTTTAAAATCATGGCCTCTACAAAATATATTAAACAAATGTCTTCAGAAACCAATGAAAGAAAATACCTTTGCTGTCTTCCCACTACTACATATGAAAATGTAAAAATATTTGCGACTGTACGCAAAATCAAAGAAAATGACGGCAGATCTCTTCTACGTGATAGTAAAATTCGAAGATGGACTTCAAATTATACCAAATACGTGGTTGAGGGCGGATATCACCAGAGCAGTTTGGCCCAACTTCACGAACAACAAGCGGTATGATAAAGCAGTCAAGTTGTTGGAGGAACCACAACCAACATGGGTGGAGCATCCAGTGCAAAAGATATACGCTACGACTGGTAGGTTTTTTGTGAAATACATTTATAATTATTATGATATATATGTTCATACATACAGATTTACTTTGACACTACAGAAAGGTAATATATCTATTAAAATTGCATAAAATTATTTCTATTTCAGATAACTATGAATATGTAACGTACCGCGCCGCCGAGCGCCGCCGACCAGCGCTGCGGCCCATGGCGTCGTACGCGCTTGCCTACCGTGACGTCACCATGCATCGCCTGGACTAGTGACGCGCCCGAGCTAGTGACGTAGCCCCGCATGAAGCGCAGCAGCCACGCGCGATCACGTGCACAGCGAGTGCCCGGCGCATGCACAGCGGGTGCGTGGCGACGTTTGGGAACGTTCGGGAACGTGATGCCCCCCGAAAATGCGCCCCACCTCGATGCACTACTTCCTTGCATCTCACTACCCCTAGTCTAAGATCTAGTCATATAAAAAGGGGCTCCGCCAGGGCTCGCAAGTCTCAGACAGCTTTAGAAAAGGACCGTGCAAGGGTCTGCGTACGAAATTCCCGAGCGTTTATAAATACTTAGAAAAAGTGATTCCAGAATCGCTAAAAGTGTCTTTTTCGCTGTTTGTCCTCATTGCAAGCAACAACCTGTGCGTGTTCCGAGCGTTACTAGTACAAAATCAAAGTCCGGTAGCTACAGAAAAGAGTGTCTTTTCGCTGTCCGTGATTTCTGGCGAGGAATAACTTGTGAATATTCCGAGCGTAATTAGTCTTAGTCGTTCTGCCACACTCCCGTGTGTAGGTTTAGTTCTCAATTTAGCTCAATTTCCTTAAACCAAATATTTTTTTACTAGTCATTAAACGTTTTCTGTATACTTGTTCGCGTCGTATTGTAATCACGTTATTAGAAATAGTAGTTGAATTATTGTTTTGTTCGTTATACTTAACTGCTTTTTCTGTATTTATTTTTCTCAATATAGTTCATTTTATTGTTTTCCATATTCCTTTGCTATCGCGTTATTTAGTCGCCTAGAACTCGAATCACACGAACGAGGTTTCCCTTTACCGCTCGAGGGAACCAACGAGCCTAAAAAAGTTACAAAATCCACAATCCTCAAAGTTGCGCAAGGGGTGCAGCCGTGAAAAACCGGACGAGGCCCTTGTCAGCTATCCTTTCGAGTTTACTTGCCCGGGGTGCAGCCGTGAAAAACCGGACGAGGCCTGGGTTAGTGACTCAAAAAACCGAATCTACTGATAGGTGCAGCCGTGAAAAACCGGCCGAGGCTTGAAGTGATTTTCCTAAACCCCCTCTCTCCTCCTTTCGACCAGCGACACGTATTTCCGCGAGGGAGTACGGAGAGCTGTGAGAGAGGCATCACAAAGGGTGGCGACGTGCAGGGTGCAGCCGTGAAAAATCGGACGAGGCCTGTAAATAGCTGCTCACTCCTCTCACATATATCTCATTCCTAACGGCACTGACAAAAATCCTCACCACGTCAGGCCGTGGCTCGTAACAAAGCTGTGGTGTGACTTTTTGTGTATATTTTTATTCTATTTTTCAAACCAACTGACATCTTCTGTTGACATTTAAATGATACGATTTATATGTAGAACTGTTAACTTGTAAAAACTAAGGTGTCTAAGAAAAAAAATTAACCACAAGACACATATGTTACGTTCTAATAATAATTTCATTAACAGATGCCGAAGCTTTTCCGGGAACTATCTATCCGGCAAAGAAATCGGCGCCTGGCAGCGTACCGACGACAGGAACGTGAACAAATTGTTCATTCCCCGGACAGAGCTACAGTTAGTACAGAAATCAATTCTGTACACTCGATAACGAAAGAAAGGCCTCAGTGCAGGTTATCTGCAGAGCCCAACTACAGTCATGCTTTGACTTCAGGTTTTTCTGAACCTCAAAGTTATGATGCCGACAACTTCAACGATAATATTCACAACAAAGAAAATGCTGTCCATCATGGAAACGTAACTGCGGAGGTTTCCTTATCCACCTGGTTACGCGTTTGGACAAACAAATACAACATTGGTCACAATTCTTTGACAGAATTGTTGACAAAATTAAAGTCATGTCGTCATGACGAATTGGCCAAAGATGCCAGAATATTCCTCAATACTCCAAAAGCTACAATCGTAGAAACATGGGGAGAAAATTCCACATTTTTTCATTACGATTTGGAGAAGGCATTAACAGCTGAAATGGCACAGAGCAAGTTTACCATGGCAAACAATAACATTTTATTAGACGTCAATATTGATGGACTGCCACTTTCTAAAAGTGCCAAAAGCCAAATTTGGCCAATATTGGGCAGAATATATGGCCATAACTCCTCGACACCGTCCGTCATAAGTGCGTACCATGGTCAAACAAAACCGCCCTGGAATCAAAAGTATTCTGTCAACATCAGAAGCATCATTTGTGACAGCCCTGCTAGGGCGTTTGTAACAAGAACGAAGTACCACAACGGATATTTCGGATATGGAAAGTGCATGGACGAAGGCACTTATGTCGACCGCCACATGCTATTTTTGGATAACCATGCACCTCTTCGAACCGACGAAAACTTTCAGACCAGAGAACAGGAAGAACACCATACTGGTGTGTCTCCCTTTGAACGGATTCAACTGCCAATGGTCTCAAGATTTCCGTTGGATTATATGCATCTTGTTTGTCTTGGAGTGACCAAAAAACTACTGCAATTATGGCTGCATGGACACCACGCGGGTCGACTAAGTGGTCAAAAAGTGACAGAACTGTCGGACAAGTTAATTTTGTTACGAAAATGGGTACCACAAGAGTTTGCTCGCAAACCGCGTGGTTTGGACGAGGTGACAAGATGAAAGGCCACGGAATTACGACAATTTTTATTGTATTTGGGACAAGTTGTCCTGTTGGGCATTTTATCTAAGGACAATATGGCACATTTCAACGCTTTACATTGCGCAATACGAATTTTAAGCCACACCTCGGACTGCCACCAAAATATAAAATACGCAACAGATTTATTACAACATTTTGTAACAATATGCAAAGTATTATATGGCAACGAGACCATGGCTTGCAATGTGCACAATTTACTACACATTCATCAGGATGTCGAAATGTTTGGACCCTTGGACAGTTTTTCGGCATTTCCGTTTGAAAATTACATGCAATCAATAAAGAAAAAGATCAAGAAGGCAAACCAACCCCTTCAACAGTTGTATAAAAGAATTGTGGAAAAAAGTTATAACGCGGTGGAACCAGACTCCAACACATATGATAAAGGAATATTGAGGGGAAAAACTACGAAGGTGCCTCCAATGAATTGCATCAACGCTTGTAAAAAGTTGCAATTCAAGGATTTTGTATTGACGGATGAAAAACCGAACAATTGTGGTGTTCTTAAAGGACAAAGAATTATGGTTATTGACCATATTTGCCACAATGAGACGGGAACACCCATCATCATCGGCCGTCAATTTTTGAGGACCAAACCTGTGCCGCTGTATCCTTGTGATTCCAGACATATAGAAGTATGTTTGGTGGAGAATTTGGCGGAACAAGAAATGTGGCCAATAACCGATATTGGTAATAAAGCTGTTCAACTTCCCTGGAAGGACCACACGTCGTGGTGCTGTATGCCTCTCATACATTCATCATAGAACAATAAAGTGCGTTTCAGAGGATCAGTTCGATACATTTCATTACGGTTGGCACGTGTTTTTGTAATTAGGTTATTGTTTTTCATTTTCTTTGCTTCGGTTAGTTTTTTTTTTAATAAGGTATTGTGTTTTGTTTTGTTAAGTTAAATTAGTGGTTTTCGTTGCGGGTTTGCTTTTCTATATTATTTTTTTTACTAATATACATTTGATTTATTTGTAAATTACAAAGTCACTGCCCCTGTAAAATTACGAAATCATCGCAACTGGCAATCCCTGGAACCAGTGTGGCCAGAAGTGGCGCCCGAGCACCATTGGTGCGCACGGGAGTGGGGATACGCGCCAGTATGCGGGCCCTGTCTGTAAGAGCTGCGTGGAGAGAAGGACGGAATTATGCTGCGTCTCCCTTCCACCAACGTCGTGTGACGTCAGGTACCGTGACGACACACTTTATTGTAAGAATACGTATATTTATTTGAAGTTTTAGTTCTCGTCACTTATGCCGACAATTGGGGCACCAGTCTAACAATAAGTTCCCATCATTAATACACATAGTGAAACTAAAACTGTAACAGCATACTCATCTTGACAGTAATGGTGATAAGTAATCTTCAAATAAACATACGTATGCTTACAATAAAGTTCATGCATGTATCAGCTAAGCAAAAGAAGTTAAATAATTCTGTACCTATCCGAGTACATATGCCATCTTTGCGATAACGTGAAATATATATTTTGCCCATATCTATCATAAACCAATACGACACATCTATTCCGCTGACAAAATATTAAAAACTATCCGTAGTAAGTACTAAAATATTTTTAAATGAATATCGTTTGCTGCCGTGTGATGAATAATTAAAAAAGAAAAATTAACCTTCGAAAAAAAATTGAACCATTGCAGGGCGCGAACCTGCGAAAAGAAGGACACGATCGCGTCGACGAGCGACGACGAGTACGACGAGTCAATCCAAACTCTCCTGGATCCACTTTTCTCTCGATCGCGCTCTGCTCAAGGCGGTGGTGCCTGATTTGCCTTCCGGCTGAAAGAACGCAATGGTACGTGCGATGCCTTATGCGAAATCTGGCATGACTGCCTTAAGGGGGTAATACACTCTGGAAATTTTTGACAATTTTTTTTTCTTTATTGCACAGTTTTACAGTTTGACTCCGTGCACGTGTTTTAAGTCCAATATGGTTGGAAAGAAGCAAAAATTGACAAAGTTACTGTCATTTAAGCAACACCGTTCTGACCGCGAAGCAGGCCTCTCTGAGAGCAATTGAAATGTTCCGTGATACATTTATATGAACCACTTAATATTGCATAAATATTTATTTTTTCAAGTGCACAATTGTGAATAGGTATTTATCTTATTATACACTAAATTTATTAAATATATAAAACTGTTGAGAAGTAAGGAAGGCTTCACTGTTTAGCCGATAGATGGCGCGACACGGACATGGAGTGTAGCGTTATTTCCCACCGGAGTTTCGTACCCGATTATTCTTATGTTCGTGTTCTTCTCGGTTCTTACGCTACTAGCCGCATGGCCTTACTTTCGTACCTGCAACGTGTATAATCTCCTAATAAAAGCACAGATGTATATCTGGAATATAACTCTCCTAAAGGACTAGTTACTATAAAACCCAACAGGTTATGGGCCCAGTAACTCGCGGAAGTGTATAAAAGAGAACGAAGGATCGCACAGCCGGTGTGCACAAGAAAGAGTCGGTTTTTCGGCACGTGGTGCGGCCATCTTGTACTGTATCTCGTGCGAGAGCTCAGGATTATTCACGGGACGAAAAAGGTCAGTGAATAAGGGTATTAAGGAAACTCGCAGAGATGGACAAGCTAAAGAATTTCCTGGTACAGAAGTTTGATGGAAATAATTTTCAACTTTGGAAGTACCAGATGGAAATAGTTTTTCGTGCCGAGAAGATAATTGGCGTCGTAAATGGGACTGAGACCCGGCCGGCTGAAACCAGCGTAGCTGAGCTAGGAGCATGGGAAGAGAAAAATGCGAAAGGCATGCTGATCATTTCCACAGGGATGGAATACAGCCAGTTGCAAACAGTAATTGCATGTGAAACTGCAGCACAGATGTGGGCCCGCCTAAAGAATGTGCACGAGCAGCGAAGCTCGGTTAATAAGGTAACACTCAAACAGCAGTTCTTTGGTTATCGGATGAAGCCCAACGATAGTATTGCTCAACATATAAGTAAAGTTGAGTCAATGGCCCTGGCGCTAACCGATGTGGGCGAAGAGGTATCCAACGTCGATAAAGTAGCGAAGACTCTGGAGAGTCTGCCATCAAGGTACAGTGCATTCATAAGTGCATGGGACTCGTATGATGAGTCAAAACAGACTTTTGAGAACCTCACGTCACGCCTTCTACATGAAGAGAAGCGATTTGCTCAGGAAGAGGACGTAGCTACAGCATTTGCAGCGTTAAATGTACATAAGACTGCACAAAAGCCCTGCTTACCTCAGAGCAATGAGAAGAAAGGCGATCAACAAAAACCCAAAGGTAAAACAACAGTTAAGTGTTTTTACTGTAAGCGGACTGGCCATATGAAGAGGGACTGTCTTAAGTGGAAAGCCGGCATCAAACCCACGAGGGATAATGAAGGAAAAACACCCAAAGATGTAGCGTTCAGTGCTGAATGCAAGAATCTAAGGGCAAGAGGATGTGAAAATGCATGGCTTGCAGACAGTGCTGCATCAAAACATATGACTGCACGCAGGGATTGGTTCACTACATTTGAGCCAATGGACAAATCGGCCTGTGTGGTCCAGATAGGGGACAACTCATTTGTGTCAGCAGAAGGAATCGGCTCGGTGAAGGTCGAAGCACTCCTTAACGGCCAGTGGGAGCCGCGTACGTTGGAAAACACTTTATATGTGCCACAACTAAAGAAGAATCTTTTTTCAGTGGGAGCTGCCACAAGTAAGCAGCTCAAAGTCGTGTTCGATGATACCAAACTTGAGGTATTGAACGAGGAAGTTGTAGCGACTGGAATAAAACTGGCAAATCAGTGTTACAAAATGCTCTTCCGGGAGAAAACAGTTGAGCAAGGAAATGCAACAATCGAGGACTCTGTAAAACTCTGGCATGAACGCCTAGGACATCCCGGTACCAAGAGCCTGAGGGACATGGCAAGCAAAGGTTTAGTACCGGGACTTAAAGAAAGCGATGTCACCAAGTTTTTCTGTGGACTCTGTCAGTCTGGTAAGCTGCACCGACTGCCATTTCCTAAGAGTGAAAGACCCCGAGCCAGTAAACCAGGGGAGATCATTCATTCCGATGTATGTGGAAAAATGCCAGTCACGTCGCTCGGTGGAGCAAATTACTTCCTGCTGTTCAAGGATGATTGTACATCAGTTAGATTTGCATATTTTATTAAGTGCAAAAGCGATGTGTTTTCCACCTTTGTACAGTTTCAGAAGATGCTCGAGAGGCAAACTGGAAACAAGCTAAAAATCTTTAGAAGCGATAACGGTCGTGAGTTCGTTAATGAACAGTTTACGGACCATTTTAGGAAAATGGGAATAGAAGCTGAAAGAACAGCGCCATATTGTGCAGAGCAAAACGGTCGAGTTGAACGGGAGAATCGATCGATTGTGGAATGTGCCCGTACCATGTTGTTGGACTCACAGCTCCCGGAGACACTGTGGGCCGAAGCCGTGAGCACTAGTGTACATATCCTAAACAGGCGACCAAGCAGAGTACAAGAGGGTATTCCCTATGAGAAGTTTTCCGGGAAGAAGATAACTTTAAAACATATGCGGAAATTTGGTGCCCAGGCATATGTGCACGTTCCAAAGATTGCCCGTACTAAGTTCAATGAGAAAGCCGAAGAGGTCATCTTTGTAGGATATGATGGCGGTAGTACAAATTACAGGCTGTATAAACCCAGGACGGGAAAGGTTACGGTGGCAAGGGATGTAATCTTTAATGAGGAAAGAGGAACGGGTGCACGGATTTATGAGCCAAAATACATGGTACTGTCGCTGACAAAGAACAAGGAAACGGATGAAGTGCAAGAATCTACTGAAGATGAAGAGGACGAAGATGAGGAACAGGAAGAAAATGGATCTCATAACGGCAACACGGGTTGCAGACTAAGGAATAGGAGTACAATAAAACGTCCTGCTAGATTTTATGATTGTCTCGCGACAATCGATATTGCTTATGCAGCGATATACGAAGAACCCCAATCTTATGAGGAGGCGGTCACCTGCAAGGATGCCGAGGAATGGAAAAAGGCCATGAAAGATGAAATAAAATCCTTGCATTCGCACAACACTTGGACGTTGACACCTCTACCTCCGGACCGGAAAGCCGTAGGCTGTAAATGGGTCTACAAGGTGAAAGGAAATCCAGACGGAAGTGCAAAGCGGTTTAAGGCGCGTCTGTGTGCCAAGGGATTCTCGCAGAAGGAGGGCATCGACTATATGGAGACCTTTTCCCCAGTTGTAAGGTATGATTCCATTCGACTACTTCTAGCGCTGGTGGCAATTCACGATATGGAGACGCTGCAATTCGACATCAAGACGGCCTTCCTGTACGGTGATCTGAAAGAAGACATATACATGGAGCAGCCAATCGGATTTCAAGAGAAGAATGAGATGCTGAAATGTAAATTAAGGAAGAGTCTGTATGGCCTTAAACAGTCTCCAAGATGCTGGAATCAGAAATTTTGTAAATTTCTGAAGCTCTTCAACTTTGAGCCATTAAATTCGGACAAATGCGTTTTTCGAGCAATTGTAGGGGATGCTGAGATCTGGCTCGCCCTATGTGTGGATGACGGGATGTTGATGAGCACTAACACTGATACTCTTCAACTTGTTGTGAGGGAACTCAGTCTGCACTTCGAAATCAGGCTGGAAAGTTCAAATTCCTTTGTGGGTCTGGAGATCAGGCGAGAGCGACACAACAGGAGGCTCTCTCTGAGCCAGCAGAATTACACTGAACGAGTCCTGGCCAAGTTCGGAATGCAGGACTGCAAGGCTCAGTCCATACCAGCAGACCCAAGTTTTATGTTACAGAGTATCCAGAAAAGCGACAATCACGGGGAACCAGAAACGATTGTAGACGTGCCGTATCGAGAGGCGGTGGGAAGCCTCATGTTCCTGGCGGTGGTAACACGACCTGACATTTCATTTGCTGTCAGTCAGGTCAGTCGATTCCTGAACAAGCCAACGGAAGCAAGCTGGACTGCGGTAAAGAAGATTATGAGATATCTTTCTGGGACAAGGGACTACGGACTCTGCTATCAGGGCGACTGTGATGAACTGGTGGTGTACTCGGATGCGGATTTTGCTGGTGACATCGCAACTCGCAAGTCGACAACTGGGTATATAGCTGTGCTGGCAGGAGCCCCAATTACCTGGTCGTCACACCGTCAAGGGTGTGTGAGTCGATCAACGACTGAAGCAGAGTATGTGGCAGCGTCAACGGCAGCACAGGAGACTATGTGGTTGCGGACAATGCTTAAAGAACTCAAAGTGACCTCAGACGAACCCACTAAACTCCTTGTAGACAATCAGAGTGCAATACGCTTAGCCAAAAATGCGGAACATCATAAGTTTACGAAACATATAGACATTAAGTATCATTACATTCGGGAGTGTGTCGAGAGCGAGGCAATAGTGCTGAACTATGTAGCTTCTTGTGAGCAGAAAGCGGACTTTCTTACAAAAGCCTTGCCACGTGTAAAGTTTATATCTAATAGGGACTCCGTGTCAGTTAGAAGCGTGAACGAGTGAAGAGTGGGAGTGTTGAGAAGTAAGGAAGGCTTCACTGTTTAGCCGATAGATGGCGCGACACGGACATGGAGTGTAGCGTTATTTCCCACCGGAGTTTCGTACCCGATTATTCTTATGTTCGTGTTCTTCTCGGTTCTTACGCTACTAGCCGCATGGCCTTACTTTCGTACCTGCAACGTGTATAATCTCCTAATAAAAGCACAGATGTATATCTGGAATATAACTCTCCTAAAGGACTAGTTACTATAAAACCCAACAAAAACCATAATGCAGTCTGGCCGCCGTGTTATAATGTTTTACATTGGCCGTCATGAATTCGACATTTACCGTCACCGGAATCTTCGACAAGAATGCAATCCATTCCTATCGGCAGGGCATTCAGGCCATGGATTCGCAATAAGTCTGGGAAGCTATAACAACGTGAATTTAAAAATACGTTGGCACCCGACAGGATTATCTTAAGCCTTTATCTCTTACAATGTAATCTTTTGTACATTTAGTCACGTGCGTAAGGTATCCTTTCAGCATTCTCCCATATGGTCACATTTATCATTCTTTTTCGACGCAGCAATTATCTCGTTCTACATCTACTTCGTATTGTACAATCTACGTGTACGGTTTTCCTGAGAAGGAATTGGATCAGTTTTTACTAGTACGTTCAGCAGTTCACATCGCGATTTTAAGAAAAAGAAAATGCCTAACCAACGAGCAAGTGCACCTAAAAAGGGTTCGAGAATTTCTCTTGGTAGAGCTAGTGTCACTAAAAGGAGGAAGCGTCCGCTAAATGCAGCTGAGAAAGGTCGAGAGACTGCTAGTACCAGCACATCCGCTAAAAAATTAAAAAATCGGAAAGAGGCTGTCGAAGACGACGGAAAATTTGGCTACAGAATTAAAAATTTTGTAACAGTCTTTTCGGTAATAAGTGACCATTTGAAGTGTTCTACTTGTGGAGGCAAAATCGAATTTATTGAAACAAATACCCGTGGGCTTGGATTTAAAGTTATATTGAAATGCGATGCGTGCGAACCGACAGGAGTATTTTCCAGCCCACTTATCGGTGGTAATGCTTATGATATCAACAGGCGCATTGTCTTTGCAATGAGATTGCTTGGAGACGGATTAACCGGGATCGAAAAGTTTTGTGGTATAATGGATTTGCCGAGGCCAATGTTTCGTAAAGCCTACGTCACAGTACAAGATAATATTTCCTGTGCAGCGAAAGCTGTATGGGAGAAACTGCGAAAGAAAGCGGAAGCGGAAGAGGAATATTTGACGGCGCGCGCTGACAATTGTGACGGACCTGGTCTAATAGTATCTGGAGACGGGACATGGAAAAAAAGAGGATTTTCATAATTGTATGGCGTCAGTACCATAATTGGGTATCATTCGAAGAAAGTAATTGATTTTGACGTAAAGTCTTCGTATTGTAAGTCCTGCGTTCTCTGGGGACAAAAACAGGACACCGCAGAATATGCACAGTAAGACGTTTCTGGGAATTTCAAAGTCAAAACCATATGGTGATGACATTATTGTAAGAAAAAAAGAATGTGTTGGCCACGTCCAGAAGCAAATGGGGACTCGACTTCGAAACATTAAAAAAGCGAGTAAAGGCCTTGGAGGACAAGGAAAATTAACAGGGAAGCTGATCGACGAATTAACCATTTATTACGGTCTTGCAATACGAAGACATTGTAACTCTCTTCAAAATATGAAGAAAACAATTTGGGCAACCTTTTATCATAAAATATCGACAGATGAGGACCCACAACATTATTATTGTCCTACAGGGGCCAATTCCTGGTGCAATTTTCAAACAGCATGCGCAACAAAAAAAACTTGCAGCATATCGGCACAAGCCAGCCTTTTCTGCTGAAATACAAAACGGTATTTTACCTGTGTATGAGGCACTCAGCACAGATGACTTGCTGGAGCGATGCCTAGGAGGCTTCAATCAAAATAATAATGAGAGTTTTAACTGAACCATTTGGAAAATAGCGCCAAAAGTGAATTACGATGGTGCTCAGGTGGTTGAAATAACAGCAAATATTACTGCCTGCATGTTCAACGAGGATGCAGAGACATTGTTGCACACCATGCACGTTTTGTAATTAAAAATTGGCAACAAAGCGCATGACTTTTACACGTACGCGGATCAGGACCGTGTCGACGCTGGGGATCATCGAGCGCAGACCAGCACCCGAGATGCGAGATTAGCTCACAGACTGGAGAGAATGGGCGCACAAGATATTTTAACCGATGCAGAAGGGTTACAATATGTGGCAGGAACCGCCGAATAATGGTAAAATATGGGAATTGTCATTTTATAGAGTCGATAATAGTTACCCAAACTATAAACACGTTTATCTCCGAACACCTTTTTCTGAAACGGTGTCGACAATTCCAAGAGTAATTTAATTCAGACTATCTTCTAAATGTTCAGCAATACAACATCAGTATCCACAGGTTGACGTAGTTTTTTTTTGTTTAGTTCACCATTCGTTAATAACAATTCAGAAACCGTGGATATTTTCGCTGAAATTTACAATTGTTTCTTCAAGTTGCTATAACTCCCACAATTTTTTATTTTTTTCGTATTTGTGCACGTCAACTTGTGGGGAATGAATTGAAGTTCAATACCCATTTTGTGTTTTTTATTTGAGACACACCAAACAGTAACAATCGTGTACACCGTTTTGAAGTTCGAATCCGGCGCATTTACCCAGATGGCTTATATCTTTTTTATTTATTAATATTTATCAATAAAAAAGATACTGTAAATACGCCTAAATATATGCTAAACACTACATATAAAGTCAACCTGATTCGCACATTTCATCGGTCATAATTAAATCCTGAAATAGCGCTTTACTTTCGGCCTCCAGAGTGTATTACCCCCTTAAGCTTATACCGGCCAGTATGCGAAACGAAGACTCGTCGCCGCACAGTGGTCAAAATGCTGGACAAAAATAATATTTCTCAGTCATTCTAATATAAATTTAATTGAGAAATACTATTAATAGACACACTGAAGCAAACAATTCGAACATGATACATCAATACTATTATTTGTTTATCCCTTGACGACGAGTCAAACAGTCTGAAACTGCAATGTCTGTTATTGACAAATTTCATTAGAGTAATATACGTATACCTAAAAGCGTCATTTACATAAAGTTATGGTAAATGTTCGGATTAGGGGCCTCCTCCCCGATTTTTATGACCTTGAAATATGTTGTCAAGGGCAACATTCTGAACAACTTTTCCCTATACATGTTGCCGTCGCTCTCCCTTTGTTTCGGAGATATAAGCCAAAATCGGGCGTTATTACTCCATCGAATTCTGCCCATTCTCATGAATTTGTGACACAATAAGATGTATAGGCGATACGTCGGACGTCTCGCTCATTACTTGACGGTTTGTTTACATCAACATAGACCTCTTTGAAGTGCCCTCGGAGCTTTATGTTTTAGTATCAATCAAACCGTACGACGTAACCGCAGGATATTTTACTACAGAAATGTACCCACATACATAAATAATAATTGTTAATTATAATATGTTTTGATAAAGTTAAATAATGATTATTACATAACATCCTAGAAACTAACATCGGTGACGCGCCTTCGGCGCGAAACTAATATATATGTGGCGCCTCGTTTAGGCTACGATGGCAACGCGCGCGCCTGCAGGCGCAAACAGAGCTTGAAGCCTAGGGACCTTTTCTAGTGCCTTAGTGTAAATATAGCCTTAAGTCTCCCCGCAGTAACGCGGTCGGTTAGTTCTAGTTTCTACTTGCGTCTTCCATTGTTAACGGACATTGTTTCTTCCACCATTGTTCCTTGTGTGTCTTCCATGACTGTGTTTTTCTGAGCTTGCCTTGTGCTTTGAATAAAGTGTTGTTTCGTGTTATTCGGACCTCAGTTTACTTCCCTGCTTTGCTGCGTGATCACTATAATTAGTTAAGAAGGGGCACCAGATATGGTGCACCCTTTATATACATCCCTATTTCTGGGATAGAACGTTGCAATGAGAAAAGTACCTGTGCGTGGAAAGTACATCGGTGACGCGCCTTCGGCGCGAAACTAATATATACATCCCTATTTCTGGGATAGAACGTTGCAATGAGGAGTACCTGTGCGTGGAAAGTACATCGGGGTAATGTGATATATATTAGTTTCGAACCGAAGACGCGTCACCGATGTACTTTCTACGCACAGGTACTTTTCTCATTGCAACGTTCTATCCCAGAAATAGGGATGTATATATTAGTTTCGCGCCGAAGGCGCGTCACCGATGTACTTTCCACGCACAGGTACTTTTCTCATTGCAACGTTCTATCCCAGTGTCGCGACTTTTCTAAATGCGCGACCGATCAGCGGCTTCGGGCCGCCTCGGTACCGCTCGGGTCTTACCCGATCTTACGTTTAATTCCTCTCCCGCTCTCCCTTCCGCCGCCCCGGGTGGATCGAGGAGCTCGTGGGCTGCGGGAGCGGGGAGCGGGGGGGACTTGTTTCCCGGAATCGGACACCTCTGCGACAGCTAATTAGTCGTTAGCCTATAACCGGTGAGGATACATATATTTCTGAGTATTGTGAGCTTATCTCTGTGAGCCTGAGTTTTTGTGAACGTGCGGTCCGTCTACGGTCCGTCTAGGGATCTCGTCCCCACGTTTCTTGAGCGAGAGCTCTCTCGCCGGTGTCATATAGACCTTTTTTGGGGAACTCAGAGGTAGAGAATAAAGACTGAGAGCTGTACATAAAACCCGCGCATTTTTATTTAAAAGCCTGCCCTCGAGCAAGCCACACAACCGTCTTTTTCAACGCACTTTCGCTACTCTTAAATCGGCTGCTCTTTCCGACCATTTCGTGGCTTCGGACGAGCAAAACGATTGAACACCCAGAAATAGGGATGTATATATTAGTTTCGCGCCGAAGGCGCGTCACCGATGTACTTTCCATCGCAACTACGCTACGTTGTGAAATGATAAACATAAACATTCCGAGGTCAAGCCTACACCGAGCCCCTCTCCGCAACCCAAAACATACCCCAAAACAGCTTGAAATCTTTCATACGCAAGTTTCAAATATTGGAATTATTTAGGCTTATATCTCCGAAACGAAGGGAGAGCGACGGCAACATGTATAGGGAAAAGTTGTTCAGAATGTTGCCCTTGACAACATATTTCAAGGTCATCAAAATCGGGGAGGAGGCCCCTAATCCGAACATTTACCACGTTTTCTTTTTTGGCATTAAAAATACAAGCAGAAAGTAAATTGAATGAATGTCAATTAAAATTGTCTCTTTCTTAAACTAAAGTTAAACAAAGTAAGGTTATAGTTTGACTCCAGCATCCTCCAGCGATTTTTTTTGTTGTAATATTACCTACATTAAATTCCTGATAATGCCCAAGGAGAATTAGCTGCTACTTTTTGCAAATTTCGGAGAAATTTTCACATTTCAGGAACATACGCAATTTCGCGAAAACAGTTATCCGGGATATGGTTGAAGGAACCACGGAAAGAAATGAAAATTTCGTAGCTTTCCCAACATATACTAGATTATTTCGATATCACGGATATCGATAAAAATACGGAAAATATTATTTTAAGCCGTGTTAGACGATTCGCTTATGTTATGTCCCAAAAATGGGCGGGGAGTCACCGCATAAAAGACCATTTTACGAAAAAGAATACCTTGTGGTTGGCGGGTTTTTCTTACTTCCCTGAATTATACATGGAAAGAGAACAGCAGCCCTCAACATCTAGAGATCCTGGTCGTCCTACGAAATTATTTTTGCATTTTCTACTTTTTATAAATAATAAATAAATTAAAAAAAAATTATAAATTATAAAATTATAAATGCATTAATCCTTTGCGGTCGGTGTCCCCGTAGCGGGGACATTTTTAAATCGTCGTAGAAGTCGGTGTCCCCGTAGCAGGGACATTTTTAAGTCGTCGTAGAAGTCGGTGTCCCCGTAGCGGGGACATTTTTAAGTCGTAGTAGAAGTCGGTGTCCCCGCAGCGGGAACATTCGAAAATCGCAAAAATGACAAAACACTATGGTCCCCTGCGCCTCGTGATTCAAATGTTTTGTTCGACTTACGACAGTGCGGTCCACGAGTGGGGCCCCTCACGCCGCTATTTCCACCTCCACTAGGTACAAGTTTTTCTGTATGCCGATCATAACACACACCAGTGTGGCCAGAAATCGCGCCGGGCACCAGCGGTATCCGCGGGAGTGGGGATACGCGCAAGTGTGCGTGCCCTGTCTGTGAGAGCTGCGTGGACTCCACAGGACCGCAGACAGGGCACGCACACTTGCGCGTAAAATTCCCTTCTATTCGGAGGTATTTAGCAGAGAGCGATTCCGCCAAATTTTCTGGATGTTACATCTACAAGGCAATGCATCTTCTAATACATCTTTGAGAACCCGGATTGGAAAGGCAAACAACTTTTTGCAGTATATCGACACGAAGTTTGCGGAACATTTTATCCCTAGTAAGGATATTTGTGTCGACGAATCAGTTGTCAAGTTCAAGGGAAAGATTGCATTCATAACATATAACCCGAAGAAACCCACCAAATGGGGCATAAGAAATTACGTATTAGCGGATGGGGAAACCGGCTATGTATACTCGATTTTGCCCTATTATGGAAGCTTGACGACGTCAAATTTGGAGAAACCAGAACTTCCTGTTAGCTCTCGAATTCCATTAACATTAGTTAAAAAACTACTGAACAACATTCCGAGTGCTGAGGGTTATCACTTGTACACTGATCGATACTTTACAAGTATCCCACTTGCTAATGAACTCCTCAAACTAAAGGTCCATTTAACGGGTACTGTTGTTACGTCCTCGTTTTTGGCACCCTGCGTTCACCGGGTATACCGGGGATCGAGGACGGACGGAAGGAGTGATCGCACCGAAAGGGTTTTGATCCGTCAGTGGAGCGGCTCACTGACGTATCGCGGAATGTAAGAAGGAGGTGTCCGGATGGCTACAGCTTTGGATGCGTGAGATTGTGTGTGGTTGTGGATTGGTGTGGACGCACAGGAAGGACACAATCGTGTGAAGTAATGTTCAGATAGTGGACTGGATGCTTTATCTCGAAGTGCACTTGGTTGGTTTACAATGGTTCGCTTAATGAGTAACACTACTTGCTGCGCGAAGATTGAACAACTTAGAATGATCGCAGTCAAACGCTGGTTTATGAGTTGCCGAATTTAGATTGATCGTGGCCGAACTTGGTTGACTCAAGAGCCCTCGCTCTGCGGTTGTAAGCCTATTTAAATGGTAGATCTTGCTGACGGTCGCAAGGCGCTTCGCGGAATTGGCATTGGCCTTCGCGGATCTACACGGCCGCGGATCGCTGATCGTTTGTTAGGTGGTTGACCTGCGGGCTGATTCGGCATCAGCATTCCGTGAAGGAATTTCGGTGGCTCTTATTCTGCTTATTCGCGACTACTAACGACGGAAGGCTACGCGGAGCGATGAACCTTATTATGCTTAGGCGCGACTTATTGATGATGGGCAAATACATGGTGCAATGAGCCCGTTGCGAGAGTATGGCTACTGGGTAGGCGGGTGGAGGACGTAGGACGTAACACCTCCCCCCCTGGAAAAGAATTCACATATTTATATGTGAATTCGCTCGATTCTCGCAACGGCCTTGTGCACATCCTCATGGCGGATGTCGGTGAATTAGCGTGGCGTGCTTGCTGGAGGGTCTTCGTCGTGGGCCTCGATACCTTGGAGGTTGTTGTCCCTGGTGTCGAGTTTGGAGGACTGCTTCTGTCCATGATATATTGGCAACACCGTGTTGCATTGCCTCTGGATTCCTGCCTTCGCTAAGATTCTTGACTTGGGCATCAAGACTAGCGAGTGGTGTCCAGTAGAGAGGTGGCGGTGGAATGCGAATGGTGACCCCCGCAGTCGAGTCCTCATCAGAGCCTAATGGTTTGTCTGGCAGGTGGAAAAGATCGGCCGATTTCTGGATCAGGTCTTCGACGCTTTTCTTTTCCTTTGGGTCCAAGTGGTCCAGCCTAAGGAGTTCTTGGACTGCTACGGCGCGGGGCTTTCCCTCGGCTGCCTGCCCTAAGGCGGCGCTTACTGGAAAACATGCGCTGTCGGTACCTAAGTCCGAGTCCAAGGTTTCAAAGGGCAAGAGCGTGACTGTGGGGACGACGAGGCGGCTGAAATGTGTTTATTATATTTTTCGTCGGAATAGCTACCCCTCTATAGTTTGTTGCTTCGGGCGGTCCCTTAACCGGCCTACTGGTTGCTTGGCTTCGGGCGGTGATTTTTACCGGCCTACTGGTTGATTTGCTTCGGGCGGTCCCTTAACCGGCCTACTGGTTGCTTGGCTTCGGGCGGTGATTTTAACCGGCCTACTGGTTGATTTGCTTCGGGCGGTCCTTTAACCGGCCTACTGGTTGCTTGGCTTCGGGCGGTGATTTTAACCGGCCTACTGGTAGCTTCGTCGTCTTTCTCGTTCCCTTTTTGATGCTAGGCGACGACATTCTTGAATGTCGTGTCCTGGGTTTCTACAATAATTGCACACGGGTTCGTCGGTGGGTGCATGGGGTGGAGCGTAGCTATTCCTCGGATCTTCGTATTGTCGCGGGGGCAGATTTCTTGGTCCGTAGGACCTCGGTTCGTACTGATGTCGAGGTGGCGAGGGGGACGGGTCCCTATCGTAGAGTAACGGCAGTGGATTTTCTCGTCGCGGGTACTCACGGGGGGTTTGCCTCCTCCGGCGGCTTGCTTCCGCCTCTAAGGCTTGCACGACCTGGCTGCTCTTGATGAAGGCGTCGTCTAGGCTCTCATATCCCTGGAGTCGCAGCCCAACTTGAACATCGTTGGGTAGTCCTGATACAAAGCTATCCATGGCGTCCCGTTCGATTCTCTCTCGTTCTTCTATGTCCAGCCACCCATGCAGCTGCTCTTCTCCGTCCGTGATCGCGGTTACCAGGTCCATAACTCTCCCGATGTACTCCACTAGATGCTCGTCGGGTTTCTGGCAGATATTGTTCAGTTCTCCCTTGTACCCGTTTACTGACCTTTTTGGGCTGAACACGCTCTTCAGCCTATCTGTCAGTGCCTTGACGGTTGTGAAGGCGATCCCTTCCGTTAGTCGGCGGGCGTGTCCTCTTAATTTGTTGGCGATTAATCGCGCGAAGGCCACTTCTTGTCGGGGCGATATGAGTTCCCGTGCCTGATCGCACGCTTTTGCGAACTGGAAAACTGAAATTCCGTACCCGTCATATGCTGGGATCAAATCCAAGGCGTCCTTTAGGCTGATCGCCGGGGAAGATGATGGCTGCCTTCGTTGGCTTCCCGTAGTCGGTTCCGCGGGAGCGGAGTGAGATTGAGTTTCCCTTCGGTGTAGGTGGGCTTGTAGTCGTGCCCCCAGGTCGGTTGTTTGGAAGGTCCACGGGGCGTCTCCGGTGCGCCACTCCGGCTGAGGATCCGGAAGTTCGCCGGATTGCGTGGAAAGGGAAGGTCGTCGGGTTTGTTCCGCTGCGGCTCTCGCGTCCAACTCCTTGGCGTACGCTTGTAGCGCAGCGTCTCGTCGTTCGAGTTCCTTTTCTTTTGCCTCGATCCTTTCTTGCAAGGCGTTCGATTCGCGTTGCGACAGAAAGCGTTGCGATGACGTGCTAGGATCCTGTGCCATCCTGTCCTTACTTGGTTTACGATTGGGAGGGGAATAGGGTGCGATCGGATTTTTCCGTCTTTTGAAATCCCACCGCTGTCACCAGAAAATTCCTCCTGTTACGTCCTCGTTTTTGGCACCCTGCGTTCACCGGGTATACCGGGGATCGAGGACGGACGGAAGGAGTGATCGCACCGAAAGGGTTTTGATCCGTCAGTGGAGCGGCTCACTGACGTATCGCGGAATGTAAGAAGGAGGTGTCCGGATGGCTACAGCTTTGGATGCGTGAGATTGTGTGTGGTTGTGGATTGGTGTGGACGCACAGGAAGGACACAATCGTGTGAAGTAATGTTCAGATAGTGGACTGGATGCTTTATCTCGAAGTGCACTTGGTTGGTTTACAATGGTTCGCTTAATGAGTAACACTACTTGCTGCGCGAAGATTGAACAACTTAGAATGATCGCAGTCGAACGCTGGTTTATGAGTTGCCGAATTTAGATTGATCGTGGCCGAACTTGGTTGACTCAAGAGCCCTCGCTCTGCGGTTGTAAGCCTATTTAAATGGTAGATCTTGCTGACGGTCGCAAGGCGCTTCGCGGAATTGGCATTGGCCTTCGCGGATCTACACGGCCGCGGATCGCTGATCGTTTGTTAGGTGGTTGACCTGCGGGCTGATTCGGCATCAGCATTCCGTGAAGGAATTTCGGTGGCTCTTATTCTGCTTATTCGCGACTACTAACGACGGAAGGCTACGCGGAGCGATGAACCTTATTATGCTTAGGCGCGACTTATTGATGATGGGCAAATACATGGTGCAATGAGCCCGTTGCGAGAGTATGGCTACTGGGTAGGCGGGTGGAGGACGTAGGACGTAACACTGTAATGCCAACTCGAAAATACTTGCCAGCTGCAATAAAAAAACTGATATTTTCATCAAAATCGACTGTGGCTTATAAGAAGGACAAGACATTGGTCCTCGCGTGGAAAAGCAAGCGTATCGTAACCTTTCTGAGCACCAGCGATGTAGCATCCCTCCAACCGGTTACAACGAGAACACGCGGTAGTGATGGCATAATAAATATATTGAAACCAATCGTGGCTATAAATTATACCAAAAAAATGAGAGCAGTTGATCGCGCAGACCAATATGCGGCGACGTATTGAAAATTATTTTTTTGGGGCATGGAGATCTGCGTCATCAACTCGTACATAATGTATAAAGTAACAAAACAACGGAACAACGAAAAGCCACTAACGCACTTAAATTTTGTGAAATATTTAATTGACCAGTTAGTAGGAAATTTCCGGCACCCAACACCATCTACACCGCAACTTTCAACGTCATTCGTAGACAATAGATTAAATAATCAGTTACATATAATTCGTTCAGGGGGCAAGAAAGACTGTGCAGTATGTTCCGACAGGAAAACTCCAGGAAAAAGACGACAAACACACACGTACTGCGATACTTGTACACGAAAGCCGGGACTTCATATCGGTGATTGTTTCGCAAAATACCATTCTTTAGAACATTACAGAGATTAAAAATTTTGTATTTTTACGTATTATAAGTAGTATTAAACACAACAAATCAGTTTCAACAAATTCTGTGTGTTTTAATATCCATATATTGACTTTGAATCCTGTACGGAAAAGTAACTGCGAAACGCTAGATTTGCTCCGACCTGCTGGTACTCCCAAAAGCGAAATCTGCCGACCGCAAAGGGTTAAAATAATAAAACAAATTTTTTTCACAATGAAATTGTAATGCTCGACTGTCATAAAGCTATAAATTGTACTACAATAATTTTGTCCACCTAGAATAGCAACTTTGACCACGGTGCGCTGCGACTGCATATCGAACAAAGACGCAACGCACGATGTTGGTTGAAAGGGGACGGAGCATAGTTCTGTCCTTATGTGTCGTCACGATACCTGACGTCACACGACGTTGGTGAGAGGGATACGCAGCATAGTTCGGTCCTTCTCTCGACGCAGCTGTCACAGACAGGGCCCGCATACTTGCGCGTATCCCCACTCCCGCGGGCACCAATGGTGCTCGGGCGCCACTTCTGGCTACACTGCCTGGAACACAAAGGGGACCAAAATACAGGTGAGTATTACTTCAGTTTTGTGGTGTAACTATATCTGTGAAATCCGTTGTGACGACGTCGAATTTGTATCATATTTTTAAAAATTAACACTTCCCCCATTGCAGAAAAATAACTATTGTCGGAATGGCTTTCCACGTACTGCTATACGATAAGTACTGCGTTACAGTGCCGACTACATGGATTAATTTAGCAGAGTCCACATTTGTGGCACCCAAAGAAAAATTCCGCCTAACTAAAGCCTCTATGAAACAGACGGACCCATCTAGCGATTGGGTGACAACGTTGTTTCACAAAAAGTTTGGCCCTTACGGTTTGTTTCAAATACTTGTAGTATCCCCCCGTTGGATGTGAACGGGATGGAATCAATAAGACTATGCCTTTTTCTTTTCACTCATGTAATTACCAGAAACGGGAAATGCCGGAGACTGACAATAATACGCTCGCTCTCGTTGTTCGTCCACGACTGCTCGTTCGTGTCGCCAAAAACACACCGCGTCCCGATGCCCGGTTGCCATGCGGCCGAATCGCACGTGCGCTGTTTTTGCGCCGGCTCTCACACGCGCATACATTCCACACACACATACACACACGCACACGCATTCCACACAAGACGGGGAAACTATCCGCTCTCGCGATACCACAATCGGCCCCCTTTGACAAGGACATCTGGCCTCAGATGTTATCAACCTCTTCGTCACTCGAAAAATCATCCCTGGTATCGGCCCACGGTTTTATATGGTCGGCGGACGCTGACGTCTGGTTGGGCCCCTCGTGCTCTCCGACTTTTTGCACAAGATAACGGTCATTGCGCAATACCTTCGTTATGCTGTACGGTCCTAGGAATTTCGCAGAAAATTTACCACCTGTGCCTAACTGACTCCTCTTTATCGCAACCAGGTCGTCTTCTCGATAGCGCGTGGCAGGCTTCCGCTTCTTATTAAAAGCACGACGATTGTCCGCTTGCACCTTTAATATGGACTGTTTCGTCTGTTTCCGAATCTCGTCTCGATCCTCGTCGAACATCTTGCGCCATTCTTCCGCAATCATTTCCCGAATTTTGGGGTCTTCTTTCGATCGCATGTGGGTACCGAACAATACTCTGAATGGCGCAGTACCAATACTTCGGCTGGGCGTAGCATTTAAATATCTTTGGGCTAGATCCAAGTATTTATACCACTCTTCGGATTTCGGCGCAGACAGCTTAGTTACCAGAGGTATGAGGGTCCTATTAACCCGTTCCACTTGACCATTACCGCGTGGGACTTCTGTCGTGATCAGCGAGTGCTGTATGTTTTCCTTCGCGCAATAGTCTCGGAAGGCATGCGACGTAAATGCCGTTCCACGGTCGGAAATTATTCGTCTCGGATTACCAAAGGTGGCGGCCTGCTTCGACAGACGGTCCAACACTTCGGCGGTGTCGGTCGACCTAGTCGGGTAGAGCCACACGAACTTCGAAAATGAATCCACTACAACGAAGATGTGACGGTAGCGCTTTTTCGTGGATGTGATCGGTCCGAGGTGATCGACATGGTAGGTGTCCAACGGCATCTCTCCCTTCTCAATTACATTCAACAGTCCTTCCTGCTTGCCTACTTTACGTTCCGCTAAAATACAATCTATGCAACTATTTACAACCCTTTCCACCTTTAACCTAATTCCCTTAAACCAATAATCTTTTTTCACAATAGCCTCCGTCTTGCTAATTCCAAAGTGTCCACGCTCGTGCGCCTGTCGAACGACCTGCAACTGCATTCTTCGTGGTACAACGATTAGATAATCACCATCGACTTCCTTATACAGAACACCCATTCTTAAAGTATACCCATCCGCCTCGTTCCTACTCGTCGCAACAATCATACTTCGTATTTCATCGTCCTGCTGTTGAGGCCTCCTGAATCTAGCTATTACCCCGTCCTCACTTTCTTCCGCTAACAATGCGGCTGGCAGAGGATATCGACTAAGCGTGTCCACGTGGACCATATTTTTGCCTGGGCGATGCTCGATAACATACCGAAATTCCTCCAACAGGAGTGCCCATCTGGCGACGCGTACACAAAGGTCCCGTTTATTCATTGTTAGCATAAAAGCTCGGCAGTCGGTAATGATTTTAAACTCGATCCCCAAAAGATACACTCGGAACTTGCTCAACGACTTTACAATCGCAAGAACTTCTAACTCATAACTTGAGTATTTTTCTTCAGCCGGCGTCGTCTTTCCGCTAGCATAATACACAGGATGATACGCGTTGTCTTCCGAGTCCTTTTGCAACAAGATTGACCCGTAACCGAATTTAGACGCATCTGTGTGTAACTCTGTTTCGGCGCCTACTCTATATATTCTTAAAACCGGACTGCTACTTAATGCTAACCTAAGCGTTTCGAAGGCTTGCTCCTCCTCGTGACCAACATTAAATGCAACATCCGCTCTTAAAAGATTTGTTAGAGGTCGCGCGATCGTTGAGTACCGGTATATAAATTTTCTAAAATACCCAGTAAGGCCCAAGAAACTTTGCACGTCCCTGACGTTTGCGGGCCTCTTAAACCTCATTACAGCGCTCGTCTTATGCTCAGAAGGCTGAATACTTCCATCCTGCACAATATGCCCCAAGTACTCTATGCGTCTGCGCAAGAACTGGCATTTTCCCCAATTAATCAGAAGTCCGAATTTGCTCGCTCTATCCAACACCGTCTCTAAGTTTTCCAATCCCTTCTCATAATCAAGCGAGGGTAACACCAAATCATCCATGTACGTTAAAACGATGCCGTCTGCAATTAAATGTTTGAACACCGTGTTTATAAATTTTTGGAATATTGACGGAGAATTACATAGCCCGAACGGAACACGGCAGAATTCATAGTGGCCGTTTGGAATTATGAACGCCGTGTACTTCCGACTGTTTTCCTCTATTTCGACATGGAAAAACCCGTTCTTGAGGTCCAACGTGCTAAACACTTTCGCGCCCTGCAACAAATCCAACTGATCCTCTATAAGAGGTAGCGGATAACGATCCTTCAATATCTTTTTATTGAGCTGCCGATAGTCAACGCACAACCGGGTTGCACCACTCTTTTTCTTCACCAGAACGACCGGGCTTGCATATTCGGAGACCGACGGTCGAATAATGCCTTCCTCCAACCAACCCTTAATTTGTAAATCTACTTCGCTTTTATCTAGAGGAGAAAGTCTTCGAGCTCTTTGGTAGACGGGATTATCGTCTTTCAAAACCAGTCGCATCTTAATGTTTACATCCCGCGTTTTATCAGGCGTGTAATTTCCGACTAAGGCGGTGATCTTCTCTTTGTGTTCGCCATCAGCGACATACGATAGATCTACCTCCTCGCTATTAACGTTTATCTGAAAAACTTCAGGAACAGCGGGATTATTTGCTACTTTTTCGACCTTACAAATTGAAATTTTCCCACTATTAACACGAAGATCAACACCGTTCAGAAAATCCACGCCTATTAACAGGCTGTGCCGCATCAACGTATCTGAAACCACGTGGAATGTAATAGGATACGAATTGCCATCTACTGTCATCTGCGTAGAAAACTCTCCCAAAGTGCTATTGTTGCCGGAACCAATACCAGTGAAATCCACGAATCTATTATTCAGACGCGGCGAACCGATCTTTATATATTGTTCCGCACGCATTAAACTTAAATTGCTTCCCGTATCGATAAGCGCCGTTAACTTACGATCTGCTATATAAACGTCTTTGCTATGTTTCGCACCTGTGGGCGTAGACACGCCGCATGCGTCTTTGGGCGTTGTCGCCTCAACCGTACACTTTGACGCAACGTGACCACGCTCATTACATTTAAAACACTTTACACCTTCTTGTCTGGTAGGACATTCCGTTATCAGATGGTCTCCTGATCCGCAAATGAAGCAGTTTCTCCTTTCCATCGTGCTCCTCTGCGGCAGCGGCCTCCTCATTTCCCTGGGTCCACCGTCCGAGAATCTGGATTTCGATTTCTCCGCCTTCTCTCTCATTCTATCGTAGATCACAAACTTCTCCTTTAACTCTTGCAGGCTTGAAGCACTGTACAGAATTGTCTTTCTTCCCTCGTCGTCTTCGATACCATCTATTATGTGCTGCATCAAATCCTCTTCTCCTAGGGAACCTTCGCTCGCAATTTCTTGCATTGCATATACGTATTGACGGCCACTCTCGTTCGGCTTTCGTTTGCGCTTGGCCAGCTGAGCATGTATCAGTGTATTATTCACCTTCACGGTAAACTCGCGGCGAAGCCTATGCTTTAAAACGGACCACGACGTTACACCTCGTTCATACAGCAAGAACTGTCTGGCCGAGCCTCGTAGCATACGCTTGGCATATATGAATTTTTGCAGCTCGTTCCATCCGAGCAGCACCGCAACATCGTCGAAGTCAGAAATCCATTTATCGATTGACAATTTGTCGTCACCAGAGAAGGTCGCAATACTCTCTTCTACATCTCTGATAGAGAACATTGTTGCGCCCAGAGCGTGAGCGCCTGCATCTGAGAAATTAGCACATCGTTTCTTCGTATCGGTCAGCGACCGCCTTTTCGTTTGAACACTATCCTTTTCTTCGTCCTCATCTTGGTCAGTTTCGTCCTCCGTCGTTTCGGCCTCATCGTCTTCTTCGTCGGTATCACCGTCCATATCGTCGAACCGTACAAGGTATTCCTTTAGTCGATACGCCAGATCCCCCTTCCTACCTCGGGCTGATAGCTTTAGACGTTTCAGTTCTTCGCGTAATTCATTCAACTTCATAGAATCGACATCTTCGCTCGTTAAACTTCTGGGATCGACTGTCCTACACTCCGTCGACTTTCCAGCGTTTGTTTTCGGCTTACGCATCGCACCTTCGCCGACAGCTTCTCTTGTCTTAGCCTTCTGCATCGTCTTCTTCTCCGTGACGCGCTTCTGCACCTCCACCATTGTGGCGTCTAGATCAACCTCATCTTCACTGGCAGTATGGTATTTGTCAGCTTGACTCTCAACACTCTGTCCTTTAACAACTTTTTCGGCCGACATTTTAACGACAGTACAGGGCCGCGCTATACCCGACAACTTTACAACTTATTTAACCTGTGATCAACTTTTCACTGCGTTCAACTTTCGATAATCCTACAACGGCGGCACGCACAATGCAAACAACTTTCGCACAGCGCGAGATTCACAACGTAAGCGCACTACTCCCTCAGTTCCACACTCCCGCGTTTCCAACCACACTAATGATTATGGCACTGATGTTAATCCCGGACGAGCCCCCAAAATTATGTAGTATCCCCCCGTTGGATGTGAACGGGATGGAATCAATAAGACTATGCCTTTTTCTTTTCACTCATGTAATTACCAGAAACGGTAAATGCCGGAGACTAACAATAATACGCTCGCTCTCGTTGTTCGTCCACGACTGCTCGTTCGTGTCGCCAAAAACAAACCGCGTCCCGATGCCCGGTTGCCATGCGGCCGAATCGCACGTGCGCTGTTTTTGCGCCGGCTCTCACACGCACATACATTCCACACACACATACACACACGCACACGCATTCCACACAAGACGGGGAAACTATCCGCTCTCGCGATACCACATACTTATTTCTCATATGACAACAAGTAGATGTCATATTGATTTACATTATTTTGACAGAGAACTACAAAATTGCACGCGGTATCGAAAAAGCCGTTACTGAAATGTCGGCCTCTGACGACAATATAATCGTGTCAACGCCACAGGAAGTTCCTGAGGGCAAGCGGATGATTAAAACGCGGACATTCTACGGAGACTCTTCCAGCGACGGTACTCCTACGATATTTTTATATAACCAATTTTACATGTTACAATTCCAATATGCTAACAATGAATATTTTGGATCTACAGATGAACCACAAAAAAAAGGAAGGATTATAATGCCTTCTAACTACATCGTAGGAGAAACAAGTGCAAATGAAGGAGGAAAAAGAAGACGCACATGGGCTACAACTTCATCAGGTATGTCATTCATCATTCTCTTTATGTAATATCACCTGGATTGTAGAATAATGAGATCTTCAAAGTTCGGGTAATACTATTGGTTACGCATATAACATTAAAGCGAAGAATTTTCAGTTAGCAATATCTGTGATTACAAAATGAAAAAATATACGTGTCAATGTAGGTACCTAACCAAAGTATGAATATAGAGATACCGTCAATACGTATTCTTCAAATAACGTTCTTGCTACAATTTTCTCGTAATGTTCGATAAACGGATCGTTAACGTAAGAAATAAAATGGTATTATTGGTTAATGTATACAACTTATGCATATCTTGTATGTATGTCTAGTGTCGGAGCCATCAACGTCAGGCACACGCGTGTCAAAAAATTGTCTGTATACGTACGAAGACACAAATGAGAACAGAAATATTAACATGATAGAAACATCGGCAGAAGTACTGTTCGATGGCAACGTGGAATGCTGTGTAATAGGTATTGTAACAAATTTGCTAATTGAGAAATTATTGGAAAAACTTCACACATAAATCAAAGTTAAATACAAACCCACCTTACATTTATCGTATTGTTTTGCAGAAGATGGATTTACAGGAAATCATCCAGAAACTGAAACCCACGAAAGCATGGTTTCAACAGGTACACTCAAATTTCTCTAAACTCATTGAAAATTAATGATTAATAGTAAATCTAACGTCGCTCATATGTTTCATACAGATTCCCGGAAAGAATGTTCGTGCTACGGTAAATATCTTATTTCATTGTACTTCTTTGTACATAGAATGCAAAAGTTAAAAGATTTGTTTGAATGATTGAATAATAAATGATTTGGTTTTTTTGTATAGACAAATGTAGGCAGTACAATGAAGAGACAAGAAAAATTCTTGAAAGGAAATTGGACTGATTCATTAATTTTGTGCAGAACACAGACTGCGGGTGCAAGAACACGTACAGGTGGAAAATGCCTTACCTAAATTGCCTTGCGCCACGAGTGAGGAGCTAGTGCACCTGGGAAATAGACTCCAGGACCAAAACGTCCGCCAACAATTTGTACGTATCACATATGGTAAAAATTGTAAAGCATGTAATTTATAATCAACTGAATACTGTCTTAGAAGAGAACAAATAGAACCCATTTTTTACGTTTGTTACAGATTCGAGTGATATCGCAAGTGGGAGGTAAAAACTTACCAAAAGCGATTAGGAACATTTGCCATTTTATAATGAATAATGAAGTGGCACTAAACTACAGCTGGACAGGGCAAAAAAATAATTTGCCGTTTAAAGATACCCAGGTCGCTGCCGTCCTTATAGGTATTTATTTCATTAACATTATCTCAAATCTTTGCGTATATTTAAATGCTCACTATTCTGACGTTTGCAGACACTATTTTAAAAATAAATCGAAACAGTACAAGGAGCGAGGTTGAAGCAGGATTAGCCGAATGGCTTAGACGAGCAGGAGATAGAAAAACACAAAATAATAAGAAATAAAAGTATTCCACCGAATAATTGATGATTTTCATTTTATATGTCATCCACCCATCCCAAGATCAGATTACACATTTTTCTGAAAATTGATAGGTTTCATTGGGGTTGCCAATAATTTTATACATTATATTTGTAATAATAACATTTCAATTACAAAATGATACAATTAACCGATCAAGTTTTTGAAAAATGTTCATATTAAAATCAAAACTTAGTCTAGTATACACAATGTTGGAAGACATGTATCCAATATTACAGATATTTAAATATTAATTATAATATATATTAATAATAATATTTAAATATCTCTAATATTGGATACATGTTTTTAATATTGTGTGCTACTAGTGGCGTGACTAGAAGTATACTTATAATTGGCATAATCTTGACTTAAGCATGCCGTAAAGTCGACATAAAATCAACTGATACTTGGCAGAAAGTTGACTTTCAAGTCGACATATGGACGTAAAAATATCATCTATTCTCGGGTCATTTGTCGACTGTACGATGACTGTCAGACGACAAAAAGTCTTGTTTCAGACGTCCGTACAGACGACTCTAGACTTCTTCAGATGATTAACAGTTGACTTACAGTTGACTCAGTGCTATGTGGGCTGCTTCAATCGACTAACAGTCAACTAATAGTCGACTCGGTGCTATGTGAGTGATTATCAATAGTGCGTTGTTATTAATTATTTCTTTTGTTTCATATGTACTATTTACAGGATCTGATCTGGAAGCCGGAACGCAGTGAGAACTGCAATCACCTGCACCCAGCAGAAAAAGGTCGGTGCCTCTGCCAGATACCTTATACAAAAAAAAGAAGTGGGAGGGCACCGAAATTACAACAGCGCTATCTGCACATTATGAAAACTTAAATAAAATCACACAGACGATAGGTGATAGGTTCGCGTCATGCACGGCAACACGAACCGAAACACCACCTGGCTACCCACATAGCACAAACGGCAATTTGCCGACTGAAAGCCGACTTTTCCCCGCCAACGTTAAGTCGTCTGTGGTTGTCGACGTTTTGTCGACTGTTTCTTGACTGGTTTGTAGTCGACTCCAGTTGTCGACTAAAAGCCGACTTTTTCCCGCCAACGTTAAGTCGTCTGTGGTTGTCGACGTTTTGTCGACTGTTTCTTGACTGGTTTGTAGTCGACTCCAGTTGTCGACTAAAAGCCGACTTTTCCCCGTCAACTTGGAGTCGTCTGTGGAAGTCGACGTTTTGTCGACTGTTTCTTGACTGTTCTGTTGCCTTAATTGCCGAAACCGCCCCCAGATGTCGCGGTAGTCGTTTTCAGTGATTGCCTATATTCATAGCACTCAAGTTTGGCTTCATTTTGTCAGTTTGGTGCAGTTTGGTTTTTACGATTGGTGTGTGTAGTTTATTGTCCGAGGTCTCGAGTAAAATTGGTGTCTATCAGTGTATATGTGATTTATTTTGGCGTTGTGTAATAATTCGTACAGGTTAGTATATGAAGATGCAAATTTATTTGGAACCTGTATAAGTATATATTTACGTATTTATATCGTTAACCTTACCACCGAAAATGGTTTCATCGTTCCCACTTGACTACGTGCACCTAGTTTGTTTAGGAGTGACAAAAAAGCTTTTGCTGTTGTGGATATATGGATACCACACAGGCCGATTAAGCGCCCGAAAAATTATGGACCTCTCTGATAATTTAAATGAGGTCTCCAAATGGGTCCCTAAAGAGTTTGCCCGGAAACCACGAGCTGTGGATGAAGTTAGCCGTTGGAAGGCCACGGAGTTTCGAGAATTTTTATTGTACTTGGGACCAGTAGTTCTGCTAGACATTTTGCCAGACGAATACCTGGAACACTTTAATGTGTTTAATTGTTCAATACGCATATTTAGTGACCCCGTGGACTGCCAACGCAATATTACATTTGCAAAGGATTTACTCTATCATTTTGTGGAAATATTTACAGATTTATACGGCGACGAAACTTTAGTGTATAATGTACACAACTTAATTCACCTTCACCAGGATGTAGAAAAAATTGGGTTCCTGCATAATTTTTCCGCCTTTCCTTTCGAAAATCATATGCAGGCGATAAAAAAAATGCTTCGAAAGGCACATAAACCGTTGCAACAATTGTACAAGCGAATTGAGGAAAGTACCGGTGAAACCACGGAACGCAAACCAAAAAAATCCGATATACCCGTACTGAGGGGGAACAGTCGGCAGGTACCTCCAGCTAATTTTTCTAATGCCCGTTCAAAGATTCAATTTCCAGACTTTTTGTTAACTAACAAAAGGCCGAACAACTGCTGCTACATAAAAGGCAAAGAAATTGTAATTATTGATATTATTTGTCACGATGTGGAAGGGACACCTGTTATTGTTGGTCGCAAGTTTTTGACAATGAAAACTTTACCATTGTATCCATGCGATTCGCGACACATGGACATATGTTTGGTGACCAATTTGTCGGATTCGGAGATATGGCCTATAACAGCAATCACGAATAAAGCAGTACAACTGCCTCTGAAGGACCAGACATCATGGTGCTGCATGCCCCTTCTACATACGTCCTTCGGATAACTACAAATAGCCAAAATGATATATCGAGAATATTGCAACTGTCATTATTTCGAGGCGGCATCAAAGAACTCGACGTATGTCGCATTCCGGCGAAAAGGTGCTTAGGTAGTTCATCGATGCATCTTTACGCGAAAACTTCTATCACTGACGCAGTAGTATCATTTCAAATTCTGATCCGTGTAGTTCAGTGCTGTCCAGGAAGCGGTCCCAGCGCTCTGTAGCCCCCCCCCCCCCCCCAAATTAACGTTGCCCTGGAAACGGACGACGCACCGTGTGTTATACGATCGGCATAAACAAAAAAGCGCGATGAAACATAAAGAACAGAACCATTTCTATCTAGTTTCTATCACTGGTGTAGTTGAACGTTGTTTAATTCGAAGGAAAAATCACAAACAAGTGCGCATTGATTATTTATTGAAGTTGTACCGTATCAGTGCAAAGTGGTGCGACCTGTTCCCCTTCTTCTGTTCGCGCTTAAATTATTAATGTAATGCTGATTTGTTACGAGGAAATGAGATGAACGCTATGTCATCGGGTGGCAATTTCCACTCGATTTCATTGATATAGTTCAATGATTTTCAATGAAATCAGCATTACATTCCAAGTACTATACATAATTTGATAATTAACATTTAATATACTTAACCTAATTCCGCCGGTATTATCAACAAAATAATGTCTGATGTTCGTTTTCAGCAAAGTATTATATTTACATGTAGTAACAAGTTTCCTTAATTGCAGGGAACCGTGCATTCCATATGAATCATGTTTTACGTAGTATTGTTCGATACATATTGTATGACTTGTCCACAAAACTGGATAAATTTCGAAAAGAAACAGTTCACAGTACCGAGGAACAGACACAGCTGGGTCAAAGCCTCACTAAAACAGTGGGCACCAACTGAAGAATGGCAAACATTAAGTTTTTCCAGAACTGCTGGCCCATATGGTATTTTCTTTACATACGCCATGCTTGATATTAAAGTTGCAAATGGAAATAATATTGGTTTCAAAACGTACAATAGCAGAGTACGCGGAGGCACGCCTAGTGGAATAGGCGTTCAGTGACATGTCTGCCTCTGAGGAAAGTACAATTATTCAGGCGACTAAAGAGAATGCAAAACATTCCAAGAGAATGATAAAAAAAAGAAAATTTTATGGAGATTCAAGTGATGGTATTTATATGACATATGTACATCATGAATTTCACATGTTCTGATTACTACACAAAAACTAACAATTGTATAAATATGCAGATGAGCCCAGAAAACGTCGTGTGCTAAAGCTGTCCTCTGAGTACCTTGTGCCGGAAAGAGAGAATCAGCGAGCGCATGAGTCATATATTGTACATCCGTCAGGTATGTCGTTTAATTATATATGTAGCAAAACACATGAATGGGAGGTAAATTTATTATTGATTAGAAAAAAATGTTTGTCATCAATACGTGTAATGTACAGTAATTTTTACTTCCGACGAAATGCATTAGCAGCGATTGACGACCCGACCATTACAGTCAGACATAAAATCCTATTATCCGTCGATGTGAATCATATTTGTGTATCTCTTGTTTGTACATGTAGAGTTGGGACCGTCGACATTGACAGCCTCAGAAGCCAATTCATTTTCTACACTTTCACATGAGGAAGTATACGCACACCGGAACGACGTGATTGCGGAATTGTCTTCTGACGACGATTCCCAGCTATTCGGAACAGGTATTACATTTATTCCTGTGTTTCTAAATTAACGGGAAATTCATTACATGGGAATGCATGTTTAATATAACAACACTTAACATTTTTGATATTGGTTTTCAGAAAAACAGGCATCTTGTCGAATTGATGTAAAAGATAAGGTGATACTTTCTACAGGTATATATAAAATTGTTACGCAATTACAATTCGATGATATATTGTAATTTTTGAGATAACGAACCTCATATTCACCCCAGTATTTTATATAAACGTAACAATAACGTTTCTATAATAAACCTTGAGGATGGACCTGGTTCGACAATTATACGTTTGCCTTCAATTGATTGTCGTATCGTTTCGTATTGCCCTTATTGGCTCATAAACACATTACCCAAACATGTTTCCAATAATAATAAGCACGGTCCTTACAGATACGCCTCTAATTTATGGGAGTACTAGTGCCAACCCATGGACAAGTGCCTCGGACCTCGAGCACACTTCCTGTTCCGGTAAAGTTTGTTGTCATTCCTTTTTTTTTTGTGCATGTAATGCAAATGTAGACAAATTGTTGATGTAATTGAATATTAATATTAACACTAATTAGTATCACTAAGGATTTGAAATTGTCAACTTTTGGTTTTTGATGTCTAGAAAAATTTCGCCAGATATTTTTAAAATTGGACAAGATGGACCGGAAGCTAAATTGGATAATTCATTTATTGAAAAACAAAAATGATACACTGAATGAAGAAATACCCGAGGACATGTCTGTATTACCGCGTTTACCGGTAAATACAGTTCAGGAGTTGCAGCAGTTAGATAAACTGATGGAAGAGAATAACGTTCGGCGACAGTTTGTAAGTTCCTTACTTACGTTATAATTATGAACGTAATGTACACCAAAATTGCTTTAAATAAGGTGAAAGATGTGACACTGACCATTATTTTATATATCATTTCTTACAGATTAAAACAATGTCACAAGTGGGGGGAAAAGATGTTCCAAGTTGTGTGAGGAGGATGATGCCGCAAATTGTTGGGAACGAAGTGGCGTTGTTGTATACTTGGACAGGCCAAAAAAAAAAGCTTGCGTTTAAAACGACACAGTTGGCACACATTATCACTGGTATTAATCAAATGCTACTAATCCCATTAATATCGTACATGACAGTGAACTATACATATCTGTGAATTTGTATTATAATCTGTATGACCCATTTATTACTATTATTATTCTTATTTTTGCAGATCTTGTTTTAAAAATGCATGATAAGACTACGAGGGCAATTATAGAAACTTGCATTCAAGAATGGTTTAGAAGATCGGGAGATCGTACGAGAGCACTGTTTAAAATATAAATAAAATAAATAATATATTAATGCCATTTAATGTCGAATTCATTCAATTATTTACATTACATTTACATTTGATTTCCATTTGACATTTTTCAAATTCTTAATCAATTTCTTTCATTATTCATTTGCATGCATTGTGTCTATAACAATGCAATTAAATTGATTAAGTTTTTGAGAAATGTCAATATTAGAATTTAATAATATTTATGCATGACACCACTGACTAATGGTAGACGAATAAACGGCGTATCGTAGGCTAAAAAGTGACTTATAGTCGACATGAGATTGACCTACAGTCGGCATAAGGTTGACTTTTAAGTCGACTTATTGGCGAAGGAAATGTCGACTGTTTTTCTGACATTTGTCGACTATAAGTCGACTATAAGTCAACTTTCAGTCTGATTTCAGTCGACTTTACAGTCGACTCTTGACTGCTGTCGTCGAATGACAGTCAACTAATAGTCGACTTTGTGCTATGTGGGTTGTTACGGTCGCCCCGAAAAACCTCAAACAGGGCAACACCATAGACAAACAATGCGGCGTTCGCCTAGAACCCCGGCTCACCCCCCGGAACGACTCCAGGTCGGGACCCGAAGAACCTACAGGCGCAGGAGCCGACGCGGCCACAGACGCAGCACCCGCGAAGGCACCCGACGCGGGCAAATCGGTTGAAGAGAACGCGTATGCCACCTCAAACAAGGCAAGGAGGAGAAGAAGCAAAAAAAGTCAAATGGGCACAGCCCATGAACCAATCAACCGTTGCAGCATCAGCGTAAACGAGAGGAGGGAGCCTGGGCGGAACTCCAATCAAAGTGTTTCCTAATCTGATTTATTGCCGCGACCGTGACCCTCTGTGAACCTCAGCTGTTTGTAAAAAGACGTTTGTGTACCTATCGAGATCCCGTCATCGTTTACCCGCATGCATCCGTGCAAATATCTATTGTACCGACAGCGATAAGAGTATGGGCTTGTTTGTCTTTAATTTCTCTATAAGGGAGCCTGCGTGCTTCAAGATGCCCTCGCGAATTATCCGTGAAGAACATATTATCCTCGGCAATAGAACGGAAAGCTTTTATGGGCTTATTTATTTCTTAAAACTAGTATAAAAGGGAGCCTGCGTTGCTCCACAAAGTCAGTTCTTCCACAATTTTCGCCGTGCGTAAAAGCAGTTCTTCCACAATTTTCGCCGTGCGTAAAAGCAGTTCTTCCATATTCTTCGCCGTGCACAACAGTTCAGTTCTTCTACAACTTTCGCTGTGCGTAAAGTCAGTCAGTTTCTCTACATTGTTATTCTACAATTTTCACCGTGTGTAAAGTCTCTGCGTTCGTCGTTCGTACATCTGGCTTGTTCAGAACAGTTAAAAGTCACTTCTCGAGCACCAACCTGTGAGGTACAGAGGTAACATAATTTACCACAATACCTGCTTGCATCACCGTATGTACATCTTTGTATTGTTAGCCTAAGGAAATATACATATATATATATTTTTAATATATATACTTGTACCACCCCATCATTCTCCAATGGCTACGCACCTATCCTCAAAACAGGTATAAGACCTCTTATTCTCAAAAGATAGAGCGAGTCGGGTGGAATTCCCTTTTTAAACTTGCCGCTCATTTTATCATCATTGCAACGCGTTCGAGAGTCGACTACCACAGCATCGATTATTCTGGATTCTTCTACGAGCTTCAGCTCTTCACCTCCAACAGGCGGATCCACAGGAATACGACAGAAACCGGTGACCAAGGGGTCAGAAATTCCGTAAGAAGGGAATTCATCCAAATTCCCCACGGGACTCCACGCCGGGTCGTAACAGGGTATATGCAGGACCCACTGTTTATGTGCCTGGGTTCAGCGGTGCAACGGGTGCCTGGGAACAGCGGTGCAGGTTGCAAACAAAATATGGAAAGAAAATGAATAAAATTACATGGCTTTCCAGTTTTCCTAGAACATTTTCTAATTTCCCAAGAATTATAAGAGCACGATTTTAAACGACGCGCGTAGAATCGCGAGGAACAGGCGTTGGGCGCTAGTGAGGGGAGAGCTGCCCTCTCTAGGGCCAGAAATCAAACGTCGACTCGTTAGACGCAGGGGCTGGAAACTGAGATACGGGTTTCCGGTTTAGCTTTTTTTCGACAATTGTAGTACTGACATATTCTTCAGGGAGCGCTGACGGCGTCACTGACGTCCCTTGGCGCATTTTGGCGGGATTCAGTGTCATCAGAGATAGCGTCCTGCCGCACACAGAGAAGTCGTATGTGTGCATGTCCGTGAGAGCTACGAGCCAATCGAGTGGCGCGTAGCTCTCACGGACACGACGCATACTACTTCTCTCTCTTCCCCCACCACGCGGTCACATGCGGCAGGATGCTATTTCTAACGCACTGGCGGGATTGACGGTTACTTTAAGTGATCCAAGCGATCCAATCGGAGCGATTTCGTGGCACTGAGCTTTAAATTCAGCGGCTTACGAATTTCCAGTTGGAGTCTGTACGGATATTTAGAGTGTTTTTGGTTTTGCAGGTTCTGATATAAAAGTAATGGAAATACTTTTTAAAGTATTGAAAATATTTGTATAGTTTTTATGCTGAAGTTATTCCGGTCTGCAGCATAAAAATTTCAGAATGAGTAATGTGATCGGAAATCGACATCGCGGCAAAAGGGCAAGTACTATAGGTAAGAATAAGAAATGTTTCACAATTGACATGACATTTATCTTATTGAATTATGAAGTTGTTAACTTTTATGTGTTTAATGATGTCATTGACAAAAAACTCTTAAACATTTCTGTTTAATTAGCTGAGGAAGGGTTGCAGCCAGGGTCAAAGATTTGGAAATGCAGCGTTGTGGGGTGCAAAGCAACGCGGCGCACTCCACAACATGTTTTTCCAAAGGATTGGAGGCTCAGTCCAAAATGGGTCGAGGTCATAAAAAATCCAGACCTCCTTGAGCTGTCATCTCAACAACTCCGAGGCTATAGGATTTGCCAACAACACTTTAAGGAGTCATCATATACCGGAGCAGTTCGGCGGACATTGAGAAATGATGCTGTTCCGGAGTTGATGTTACCACCCAGTGATGCAAGCGGGTCCAATGGTCCAAGGAATATGATGGAGACAGATGACATCGCAGCAGACAACGCAGCTTTGATAACATGCTTTGATAATCAGATGAAAATTACACCCAGCACAAGCGCTCAAAGTAATGACAATCTTTTTGTCAAAATAGATGCAGCTGAGAAGCAAGTCGAAAGCCACGTGATGACTACTCCATCCAGAAGAAAAATACGGCCACTCCTTGGATCATTGACCAAAAGATCACAGCTAACTCCGATGGCCTCACGCTTGCATGGGATAGCGTCCAATCTCAGGCAGCGGCAGAGGAGAATCACAAGACAGCTGAAGATATTCAAGGATCGCCTTCAGACTGCAGAAGGATTCGCCGGATCGAGGCAAATGAAGGAACTGGAAAAGTTGTCAAAGGAGCAGCTGATCTTTGTCGAAATGCAAATTCGAAATGTTTCAAAGAAAGCAAAGGCATGTGTCAAATCCAGTCTTTGAAATAATAATTTCTGATCTTTTTGTATGAATAACTTTTTTAATCAAATATCACACTTAAAGACCAATCTGTTTTAATGCAACTTCATTCCCTACAGGCAAGAAGATTTTCAATGGATGAAAAGCTTTTAGCCTTGGCTATCATGAAACAGTCGGGACAGTGCTACCGGCTCCTCAACAGAATATTTGTTTTGCCAACTCCACGCTCATTGCGCTCATTCTTACGGAACATACCGTTAAGCGCCGGAATCAATGGTGTAGTGATTGATCACCTAAACGAGCAAGGTGAAACGATGTCTGCTGAGGAAAAAGTATGTATACTCATATGGGACGAGATGGCGGTTGACACCCAAGTATATTTGGACGAAACCACGGATAAAATAATTGGTTTCGAAGACTGGGGCAACGCCAGAACCAGTAAGATTGCGGATCATGCCCTGGTCTTTATGTTGCGAAGGATTAAGAAAAATTGGATAATCCCTCTCACATACAATTTTTGCCGAAGTAGCACTGGTGCCGCGCAATTAGCTCGATGCATACACGAAATTGTGCATCGAGTCACACCGGCAGGCTTCAATATTGTTGCCACTGTGTGTGATCTAGGCCCGACTAATGTGAGTTGTTTAAACACATTCACCCGCCAAACTAGGACGACACGTTTAAACGAAGGAAAACGGATGGGTATGTATTCACATTTCATATTTGCATTTACTGATACAACAGGAAAGTAACTAAATTTGTTTCTTCCAGATGGAAAAATTGAAATATGTGGTCAGGATATCATCCCATTGTATGATCCACCTCATCTCCTTAAAGGTATTCGAAATAACTTTTTGAATAAGGAGATAGAGATACGTTGGGAGATGCTCGGTGCCAAAAACGATGCCATGAATGCCGAGGGCAGGAAGTTCACCATAACAAAGAACCTGATCGAGATTTTCAAAAATAATTTGGGCAATCTGGACGACATTATTAATGGCCAGAAAAGGCTATTTGCTTCATGGGCGATATTAGAATTGGCATACGAGATTGACACCACAGTGATCCACCACATCACCAGACAGATGCCCAAAGTGACTGAACGTCACATTAGGACTGAAAAATTTCCTAAAATGAGAGTGAGTGTTGCGGCCCAGACTCTCAGCACAACAATGGCTGCATTTATTCGCTTTACAACTGCAACAAGAGGTTTGTTCATTTTGTCCAATAAACTTTTGGAGCACTGCAACAAGATTATGGTAATGGTTAATTGAAAATCATTTTTTACAGGATTTTTGACGGTAAATGGCCCGGAAACAATGCCGGTCGTGGAGGGAATCACCACGTCCATTGTGGTCAAATTTTTCAACGATATTTTCGACTCCGTCAATGGTGCCACAAATCAACCCGGGCTACAGAGGACCGAACTGCGACAACCCGTGAGCGATAGGACAATTCATATGGAATTTTGGAAGGAGGCCGTTTCTTGCCTGAAGAGGATAATATGTTTTGTGGACCCAGTTAAAAAAACTGTACGCAACGTGCCATCAATGGGTAATTGGATGAAAACATTGAATGGTTTTAGGCTACTGTGGCGTACTCTAAGGAGTCTTGGTTTCAAGAAATTTTATCCGCGAAATGAAAATCAAGATTCCTTAGAAAACTTTGTCGGATCAGTGAGGAGTCACGGTGGCAGAAATGTTAATTCGACATGTCTGCAATTTGCAAATTCGTACAAAGCCCTCCTCATGAATAATCTTACATCTGCAAAAACTGTTAAAGGAAATTGCACCGATGATGGAGCAATGGCCTTGTTTTCACTTCGTGGCTTCGCGAAATTAGCTCAAAATGTGGAGCAGGATAACAATAGTATTCGACAAACCGCCGACGATGAAAACAAGTATACACTGTTCCATGATCGGTCAATTAGAACTGGAACTTGCATGAACAATTCTCGTATTTTATCAACATTATTGAGTTTCACTAAAAAGCTAAACTGCTGCGATTGTGTTCGTGACGTAGAGTCTTTTCAAAATTATAATTCAATTTTTAAAGAGGCTAGTGCCATTATGGAAGGCAACATTTCATCTTTTTGTTTCAAAAAAAGGATAATTCAAAATTTAAAATTGCCTCTTCTTTTAGTCTTAGATTATTCATTTATTTCTTGCGCGACACACGCAGATGAATTGAAAGAAAAATTTACTAAAATAATGGTGGTGGAATACGTCAATTGTTGGTGGAAGCAGATAAATTTTTATCTATTTGGTGGAAGCAGATAAATGGATTATTAAAAGGAAGGGATTCGGGCGCCACGGCGGAATCATTTTTGGCCAAACAAGCGGTAAAACATCATAAAAAGTCGTTACACAAAAAAAATCGTTAAAAATTCGTCGGATTGCATTTCTTCCACCGCAAACCTTTTTCACATTCAATTATTTATATTGTATATTTATATTTGTTTTATATTTATATTGTATATATATATTTGTTTTATATTTATATTGTATGTTACGTCCTACGTCCTCCACTCGCTTTTTCGACGACTATATTCTCGCAACGAGCTCGCCGCACCGCGTACCTTCTTAATTAGCCGTGAGTCGCGCAAAAGCCAAACAAGAGCCGGCGCACCGCGCCACCAAAATTCCTTCACGTAACGCTGATGCCCATCCGGGACGTAATCCGCGCCACGCGAAGGAATTAGATAACGACCGCGCACAATAGTGATTTAAGTAGAAACGTAAGAAAGCTGACACCGAATCAGCATAGGCTGACCCCAACGATCGACTAGCGATCCGTGGCAACACATAGTTCTGAGAACGCCAACTCCAAAACGGAAGCTAGGGTGCCAGTTCCGCGAAGGACCTGGCGACCCTCAGCAAAACCCACTACTTAAATAGGGACACAAAAGAAGCGATCAATTCAATTGCAATTCTCCGTTCCATAGTTAACGTCACGCTCAAGTCGGGCACCAAGTCACTTCAATTTACTTTCGGCAATTCGGTCATCTAAGTTATCAGGCTCACAGCAGCCAAGCTCTAGTTTAATAAGTCGGTTGTGATCTTCAAGAAAGTAAATCGCCATAAAATACAACTCTACATCAACCCCAAGGTAACTGCATCAATTATCAATCTTCCTGACCCTACAACAACCTCCAAGAGCCATTCGACCATCCTCTGAGACCCTATAACCAAACGACCATCGCGACTTCATCAAATCACCGCGATACTCATTAGCTACGGGTCAACTCAGTACTCGGCAGTTTCGGCTACATTTCCAGTCTTACCCAGGGCCCCCAGCGAGCCACCTACGAGCGTGGACGCCCTCCCAGGCATCCACTGTGATAGACTCCCGGTGATCGTCGAGCCATCTACGAGCGTGGGCGCCCTCCCCGGCATCCACCGTGGTGAACTCACGCACTACCTCAGGAGCGAGCCCATCGAACGGGCAACTATTAGCGAGGTAGCCCGGAAGCCCACCCTGGCCTCCTGCACCACGTTCATACAGCCCCGCCAATCGGTCCCCCGGGTATGGGAAAACCCAAGGGTAAGTGAACGGAACCAGCCGAACCCTCCGCAGTTTCGTGGTCTACAGCCCGCCACTAAGCGTCAAACATTGTACAGCTTGCCGTCGAAACCCGCACCGAAAGAGGCCCCGCGCCGGACGACGAGTACGGACCCGAAAGGAAGGAGCCCGGCTCCGGGAGTATCTGGCCGCCCAGTTTGAACCCGAGGTCTCCGCTCCCCTGACCAACCCCTCTCCCTCCTACGACCCCAGCGGGGCCCGTCCTTCCTCCCCCAGTCCCAACTATTCTCCTATCCACACCCCCGAACCTGCCCCTGCAGAATCTTTCGCCGACCCTTATGTATTCGACGACGCGACTCGGTAGGCACTATTTGTACCCGTCTGCCGCATATCTGCGAGATCTAGTTGAGGGAGTCCCGTCCACGGTTACGGTGACAGAACTCTACGAGGACTCGGACATCGAGATATTGAACTAAAGTGTAACGGTGATTCCGCAATAAAGCCCGACTAAAGACCCTCGAACGTTGACGTACTTCCCCTTCCCTCCTCCCCAACGTATTCATACGTATTAAAGTAACCAGTAGGCCCGGTTAAATCCCCGCCGAAGCTACAAACAGTAGAGCCGTAACCATTCGGACGCGTTCTCCTTACATTCCGCGATACGTCAGTGTGCCGCTCCATTGCCGGATAAACCCCCATATCGGTGCGATCCCTTCTTCCGTCTGTCCTCGATCCCCGGTATACCCGGTGAATGCAGGGTGCCAAAAACTAGGACGTAACAGTATATTTATATTTGTTTTCTATTTATATTGTCTATTTACATATGTTATCTAGTTATATTGTATATTTATATTTGTTTTCTATTTATATTGTACATTTATATTTGTTTTATATTTATAGTATATATTTTATACATTTATAGAATTTAGTTTTTCCGTGAATCGTGAAACCTGTTATATTTAAATTAATAACTCTTGTTATATTTTTACATCACTTAGGGCCGGTTCCACCAACCTCGAAAATGCCTCATCGTCGGTTAACGTTAATGTCACTGTAACAAAGTGTCGATTAAATAACCGACGATTCAGCACTTAATCGAGGTTGGTGGAACCGGCTCTATGGATATATATACGCAAATGCGTAGCTATATATATGTCATATTTTAGTACTGGCTTTATATTCAGGTGGCGCACCAAACACTGCTCTGCTAGAGACACTATAATAAGAGACTGGACACGAGCCAATGTCCACCATGTATTGTCTTAATCCTATGAGAGAGAAAGATATATCTACTTTCTACTATTTCACTCTATCTCACTCTTACCCATGTTTACATAGATTTTTCACGTTCATATGTGTATGTATTGGGTTATTGCGTTTTTTGTTTATGTATGTCATTATATAAATTTGTGACGTTCATATGGGTAAAATTAGCGGGAAAAGACAATAAATGGCGGACCAATCAAAAGTGGCTGTTTCGTGTCCAGTCTCTGATTATAGTGTCTCTATGCTCTGCGGCTTAGCATGGGACATTCCGCCCCCTGGTTAGACGTAGAGCGAAGGAAGACAGAAAGAAAAAGGAAAGTGACGAAGGAGCATCTGTGCCATGGACATAGGAATAAGAGGACGGAGCCATAGGACGAGGGGAGTGAAGCCACTTCAGAGGTGCAGGGAAGGGCGTTTTGGTGCCACATTGCTGATTGGTTGTAATCGCGCAAGCGCACTCTCATGTTCACTCCAACCTAAAACATGACTTAACGGTTTGTTCGAAAAAAGAGGGCAGGCCAAAGTAGATGTCGCGGTAGGGGTTTACGACGGTTGATTATAATTGTCGATCCATTCATCATCCCGTGCTCAACTGACTCCGTTTGTGTGGACTTCTTATGCAGTGGTATCGTGCTTGGCGTGTGTAAAAGCAGTGTATAGGTAAGATTTTCCCACCTTCGCGCAGTGGATTATGCGCTGTGGCGTTACGGAGTTCTTGTATATTCTTGGGCGAGCCTCTACAGGTTATTGATGCGAACACGTAGTTTTCTTGAAATATCTTAATATATTGATTAGTAGCGCATATTAAAAATACAAGGAAATTTACGGTTTTTGCTAAGTACATCCAGGATATCTTTAAAATAAATCAACACCCAAGAAACAAATAATATACTTAAACATTTTCAGAATCAAAACTACTTGAGCGAGTCAGACCACGGTGGAAGAGGTGGATTAGCAGAAGCAGCTAACCGTCTGCTAGATATTTGAAAGAAAAATAGATATAAAATGCCGCTGTGCATTGTAAAAAATTGCACAAATCGTACTAGAGTTTGTCATGTTTTGGGACCAAAGACAGAAAGAAATGTTAATAACACCTTGTATCATCGGTAAGAAAATTCTACTCCATAAATAACAACTATATTGTATTATTAAAATGAGACAAATGCTATAAAATTAGACATTTCATTAATGTTGCAATAGATTTCCAAGAAATGAGAAGTTAAAAAATCTTTGGTTGAGTGCACTACACCTAAGTGCAGAATCAGTGCCAATCGGGGCAAAGGTTTGTTCTGCACATTTTTCCGAAGATGCGTTTTATTTTGTCAGTGATACAAAGAGACTTCGACCAAATGCATGTCCACTTACAGGTATGAAATAGTGTTATCATTATCAGGATTTGGAAGTAACAGAGTATTTGTAATGCTAATATTATAATTAAGACATAATACCATTCCTACCGTTAAAGTTTTTCTTGTTTTTATTGTGTAATCGACAAATTTATAGGTTTTTTTTTATACATTGCTGTATATCTGTATATTTTTTTGTGGCAGATCATGAAATTGAAGATGTGCCAAAAGAGGCAATAACTGCATCATGCTCTACCAGCATTAGTTTTAAAGTAGGTACAGCAACATCTCCTATTGCAGGATGCAGTCACTGTAACTTTTTTTTCAATTTTTAAATATTTTATATTATTTAATATAATATAATCATTTGTAACAATATTATAATTTTGTATACATTATATTTTAAAAAATGTTTAGTTGCGGATCAATCTCTTGAGCAGAAGCATTTTGAAACGAAATTAGAGGACACAAAGAACTTTTTCACTAAGAAGATAAAGGTCCTACAACAGAGGCTGCGACGAAAAGAATCACGTATAGTCTCTATGAAGGCCATTCTGGACTCTCTGAGGAAAAATAATATGCTCCAAACGGAAGAGTTGCAGATACTAGAAGATATAGGTGGGCCAAATTCGAAATTAATAGAACGGCAGTTATAATAAAATAGAGGGGAATCTGTAAACAAACAATTTAATAACCAATTGAAATCATTTGCTCTGACTTTACATTATTATTCACCGAGAGCGTATGAATATGTGCGGGAAGAATTTAATAATTGGTTACGACATTCTAAAACAATTTCTAAGTGGTATCAAAGTATTGAAGGAAAGCCTGGTATTATGTTAGAGGCTGTAAATGCAATAAAACAACGAGCAAGTGGTCTTGCTTATAAATTGCTTGGTTCATTAGTATTTGATGAAATGGCGATCTGTCAGCATGTAGAATATGACGGTGTTAAATTTAATGAGTATTTAGATATGCGTGATAATATAATAACGGGAGATGCAAGTATTGCAAAGTATGCGTTAGTTTTTATGGTCGTTTACATAAATAGTGGTTGGAAGATTCCGTTGGGTTATTTTTTAATTGACAAAATCACTGCAGAACAAAAGAAAATTTGACACTGCAATGTATCACTTATTTGCACGACGCTGGCATGCAGATTGTATCCGTCACTTGTGACGGAACAGCTACTAACTTTGCTATGATGCTAACAATTGGGGTGCAATTTTGGTAATGCTCTCTCTTTGCAGACGATCTTTCATCATCCAGTCATTAATGAGCCAATAGTTGTATTCCCAGATCCATGCCATATGTTGAAATTAATTCGGAACACATTTGGGGATTTCAAAAAATTAATCGAAGATAATAATAGAATAATTAACTGAGAGTATCTGGAAAAATTATACAATTTGCAATCAAGGGAAGGCATGCATTTGGGAAACAAGTTGCGAGCAGCACACATTCATTATGACAAGCAAAAGATGAAGGTGAGATTAGCTGCACAAGCACTAAGCCGTTCGGTAGCGGATTCCTTAGAATATTGCAAAAATGTCTTAAAATTAGATGATTTCAAATTTGCCGAAACTACCATAGAGTTTCTGAACATTTGTAATGATTTATTTGATATTTTAAATTCAACAAGTTTGAAACAAGCAGGTTTCAAAAAAGCATTATGCTGTAATAATTTTCAAATATTTACACATAGATTAGAAACTTGTAAAGCTTATATATTATCTTTAAAAACCGAAAACGGAGAATTTTTATATAATGGTCACAGAAAAACGGGTTTTCTTGGATTTATGGTTTGCATAAATAGTGCTGAAATTTTATACAAAACATGGTGCGTAGAAAAAAATATATTAAAATACATTCCGTTTTATAAATTTAATCAGGACCATATTGAGCTTCTCTTTGGTTGCATCAGATCAAGGGGAGGTGGCAACAATAATTCGACTTCTCGACAGTTTCAGGCCACAATAAAAAAAATCTTAGGTCCACTGTGAATTAAGAAATGTTTCAACCGGAAATTGCGTAGCCTTAGAGGAAATCTCTATTCTACATGTGTCATCTTTTAGTAAGACAGTTAATTCAGAAGATGTAATTCGGTGGTCTAGTGCAGGGGTCGGCAACCTGCGGCTCGCGAGCCACATGCGGCTCTTTAGTTCCATACGCAAATATTATTTATTTTATAAAAAAAAAACATTTAAAAATCGTTCTGAATCGATTAACGAGGATTAGGCACCGATTCTATCTCTCAGCCACTTGTACTCGCTTTTCACCGCACCCCTCCCCCGTGACACGCGTCGTCACTGTCGTCAGTCCGTCGAAAGCTCTCGAATGACGCCGTCGTCGGATGTTTCTATGTAGGTTTTAATTCGCTTTCGACGCAAGACAATTTGGCGTCTTCACCAGTGCTTTGGCTGTGACGTATAGTTTGTTGTTTCAAGTAAAAGAGTTAGAAGCGAATTATCTTCTCAAAGTTATGTATGTATATATACATATAATAATAATAAAAAAACCGAAGTAAAGGTAGGTAACGTAATAAGTATTATATTTTTAAAATACATATTATACATCTTTTTTTCCAAATAAGATACCTAACTACTTTTTTGAAGTCAATAAGAATTATCAAAAAAGAAACAAAGTACTACTGTTGGATATTACCGCGAAAGTGTTTTTATTAAAATATATATTTAATAAATTAACTATTTTATTATTTATCTATTTTATAGCTTTTATTATTTAAAAAATAGCGTTAAAATAATAATTATAAGTGTAAGTACCTATAAATTGTTATTTAATAAACCTATTTTCGAACTCTGAGGATCAAAGTAGGTAGGTATTTGCAGTTTTAGATTGTTTATATGTTTGCCAATTTTCATTGATTTCGGCATAGCTGGGCATAACACCTTTACTCGTAAACTAAGTAACTAATATTTGCCAAAATTAAAAAAAAACATAAAATGTGCAGACTGCGCCGTGATAAACACGTTCTGACCACAGATGTGACGAAACTATGTACTTATAGTCAATCAGTACGTGAGAGAGTGAGACAAACAGTGTTTCGTGTCTAAATTATTTATTTTAATAATTAAATTATTAGAGAATTATTTATTTTATTTAGGTAAGTATTTTTAATTGGGAAATATCGTTGTAAAATGTTTTTTGATCAATTATATTTCATTATGCCCAGCATTTCGTATGTATTTACTTAGATATACGTTGACATAGTAAATAATTGCAAAACTTGTCATCTGCTGTTTTGGATACCTAAATAATAATTTAAAAAATTCTTTATTACAGCTTCACCGCAAGCATGGCATCTACAAAAAAAAGAGAAGAACTGAAAAAGAGCATCGAGAATTCAATCGGGATTGGACGGAGTCGTTCGCTTTCATATGCAACTCAGATGGCCTTCCGACTTGTCTCATTTGCCACGAAAAACTCGCACACAATAAGAAATCAAATTTAGAGAGACACTTCACTAAAAAACATACTCAGTTTGCTAGTAAATATCCAGCCGGCGAAGGAAGAAAAAAAGCTGTCGACGAGCTCCAAAAACAAAAACAGCAATCAAGTTCCATGTTAAGTAACTGGACGCAATCTACAAGTAATGTTAATCTGGCAAGCTTCGCGGTATCACTAGAAATTGCAAAAAAAGGCAAACCATTCACAGATGGTGAGTATGTCAAAGATTGCTTCATACGTGCATCTGAAGAACTGTTTCGTGATTTCAAAAACAAACCAGAAATCTTGAAAAAAATCAAAGATTTGCCACTATCCGCTAAAACAGTACAAGATAGAATAGCTAAAATGTCTTCAAATGTAGCATATTTGCAGGTGGAAGATATTCAACTTTCTTCTGTCTTATCACTTGCTATAGATGAGTCTTGCGACATAAAGGACACGGCACAAGTTGCCCTTTTTGTCAGGTATATGTCTTCCCAAGGTCCAAAAGAAGAACTTCTAGGATTGCTACCGCTCTCGGGACAAACTAGAGGGGAAGATATAGCGAATGCCGTGCAAAAATGCCTTGAAGACAGTAAGACAGTAAGATCGATTTAAATAAAATCGTTTCAATAGCAACTGATGGAGCCAGAAGTATGACAAGAAAAAATAAAGGGGCAACAACGATTCTTCAGAGCAAAATAAACCACGAAATTCTTACGTTTCACTGCATAATACATCAAGAAGCGCTTTGTGCCCAAACATTTCCGGCCGAAATAGTTGAGGTCATGAATTTGGTAATCAAGATTGTTAACCACATCTTGTCAAAAGCACTCTACCATCGTCAGTTTAAAGAATTCTTAAACGAAATGGAGACTCAGTATTCCGACCTCCTTCTTCACAATAAAGTGCGATGGCTTTCCAAAGGTAAGGTGTTGAAACGTTTTGCTTTGTGCTTGAATGAAATAAATACATTCCTAAATGAAAAAGGCATTAATCACCCTGAATTAGAGAACGACAAATTGTTGCAAAAATTTTACTTTATGGTGGATATCACAGCGAAATTAAATGAGCTGAATCTAAAACTGCAAGGAAAGGGAAACCCAGCCTATGTATTGGTAGAAGAATTGGTTTGTTTTGAAGAAAAATTAATTCTTTTTGCAGAAGATATTCAGAGCGGTAAATTACTTCATTTTCAATTTCTAAAGCAATATCGCGATAAAACCAGTGCAACTGTTGACACAAATTACTTCAGCACAGTTATAACAAAAATTAAAGATGAATTTCCTGACAGATTTGAGCAATTCAAAACCAACAAAACCACCCTAGCATTCATAGTAAATCCTCTCAACACAAACAGTAACGAAATCCACATTGAGCCATTTGGAATTGATACTGGATCTCTAGAAACGCAATTAATCGATTTAAAAAGTAAAGCTTTGTGGTGTAAGTTTGTTATAGTTGACCGGATCCAATGATGTTGTGGAATTTCTTTGGCGTAACGCTCGGTCTATATTGGAAAATGAAGCTAATACTTGTCCGACGTTTCGGTCAGTATATCTGACCCTTCTCAAGGACTATGCAAATCTGTATATACGGAAAGAAGAAGAAGAAGAATTAAAATATGTACTAATAATTAAGGAACGATACATTAAGGAAATAAGCGACATGCGTCTTATAATTGAAGTAAATTATAAAAAATGAAAATAAGTTAGATTGTTAAGGAAACTGTATCAAATAAAGAAAAAGAAAAATCAATAACTGAAACGTGTATATGGAAGAGGACAGTGCACGCTACTTACATGAGGTGTATCTCTGAAAGGTTTACTAAAGACTGTGCCGATTAAAGCAAGTCTCGGTCACACATGAAGATGAAGAACAAAACGGACAGAAAGGAGAAGCATTCGAACTTATTTACATTGCCGCTCTTATTAACGGTTTGAACATAAAAAGAGCTCTCGGAAGTTCACATATTTAGGCGCAAGGTGACGCTTAGCACACCCAACCGATCCAATATGGAGTCGCGCTGGGGCCAAATAACACAACGAGATGCCCACCATAGACAGTAAGGTTATGGAAACTGTCAAAAAATTGAGAGAACAGCTGATGTTTGCAGACTGGCATATTATTAAGACTGTTGCAAGAACAGAGAAGCCAAGGCACTAAAGACTAATTATTGCAGGTAAAAAATGATGAATAGTACTCTGCAATACTAGGTTTTTCATACCTGAGATTTACACTATTATGGTGTTTTATAATCTCAAAAGTCTCGAGGTGCAGTCTACGATGGTAATTGTTTTCATTATGTAAAATAGATGTCTCGTCAAAATTGAAATGGTGATCGTTATCCACCATATGTTTAGTTAGTGCTGTGAATTGTTCTTCCGGCCCATACTTATTTCGTTTATGTTCATAGATACGAGCTTTGATGTTGCAGGATGTTTGACCAATGTAACAAGAATCGCATTGCGAACATGGGATGTGGTATATAACGCCGGTCAGCCTGTCTTTGGGACAGGGTCCTTGATGGGTGGAAACCAGGAGCGTGTGGAATTGGGAATTGAGTAAATGGTGTGCATATTGTACTTCCTAAATACGCATTTCAGGTTGTCGGAAACGTTTGGTACAAATGGTAAAACTACGGTGTTAAACACGTTAATCGGTCCCCTAATATTTAGTCTTAATTCCTTTTCAGCTTCAACAGCCACAGGATGGTAATAGTCATGTGTGCGCTGCTTGATAAGCCTATTGATGAATTGAGAAGGGTAGTTATTCTCTGATAAGGTGTGTCTGATCAGATCTAAGTTCTTTTGTCTAAAAGAAATGTCAGATAGTTTTAATGCACGGTCAATTAAACCAATAACCAGTCCTGTTTTATGACTGACAGGATGTGCAGAATTAAAGTTGTGCACATCCTGTCAGTCATAAAATAGGACTGGTTATTGGTTTTGTTTGTTGTTAATGTGCAGATCTAAAGCTTTGTGGAGTGGAAAATTTACAGAGTTGAAAAGCAAGTTGGAAGAGTTGGAGGTCCAGAAATGTATGTACGTAACGCAACAAAAGTGGACAGCTTTAAAAGAAATGCCGCGAATTGAGGCACTTATATTCGACGCATGGAATAGTCTTCCAGATTGCTACAGTGAGGTGAAGAAGTTGGCATTTGGAGTGCTGACTATCTTCGGATCGACATATTCGTGCAAGCAAGCGTTCTCTTGCATGAATATAATTAAAAGTAAAGTAAGAAGCCAACTAACAAATGAAAATTTAGAGTCGTGTTTGAAACTTAAAACAACAAGTAATGAGCCAAATTTATCCAAACTTTCTAGAACCATGCAAAGCCAATGCTCTCATTGAATTTGTTTGCTCAAATGTATGTTATTGTTTTTTTTTATTTTAAGTACAAGTTACATTGTTTAGTAAAGTTAAAATTTTCTACTTGAATAACCATGCAAAGCCATCGCTCCCATTGAATTTGTTTGCTCAATTGTTTGTTATTGAAGTACAAGTTAGTGTTGTAAGTAAATGTTTAATTGTTTTAATTTTTTACTTAAATAATAAGTAATTATCTAATAATGCCATATATATATTATCTAATTTGTTGTGAAAAACACTACTTATATATGAATAAATAGATATTTTTTCTTATGAATAAATAGATTAGTTTTTTTTTATCAAAAAACTTTATTTATGCGAGTACTATTTATTGTTGGCAAGAAAAAATTTTGTGGCTCTTTAAAAACTTTGAAATTTTGTAAATTGTAATTTTTGACTCTCTTTTCACAAACCGTAGATATAAGAAGCATTTTCTGCGCTGCGAGTTTAGTCATAGTCTACATTTTAACGAATAACTATTCACTCTTATATTTTATTTTATGTCGTCTTTTGATTCGCGCTATCATGACACATAATGATTTTAAATAAAGATTTCTTACTATTAAATTTATTTTATGCCGCCATTTAATTCGCGCCATCACGACACAGTATCGAGTGATGCCGCTCGTGACATACAGAACAGTCTTTGACGGAGGAGCACGCCTCCTGTCGATGGCCAGGGCGCAGGCAATTAAAACACAAGCGCAACTTCGTGACGAGCGCGCGCCGTTGCGCTGGTGCTAGAGACTGCATTTTGGGACAGTACCCCACATAATGCGAACCCTTGCAGTGGGCGCATCCAGAACCGGACGACGTAATGCCGGCATGATGTGCCTTTGTCGAACGCGACTGCGGCGTGGCCTTGACTGCAGTCGGTAGTTTAACGGGTAGGGGCGGAAGTGAATCAAGTGCCTGTATGCGTCCCTCGATGAAGCTTTTGAGAGCCTCGAACGTCGGTGGATCGTCACACTTGCCGAGCGACCGTTCCCAGTCCCGACGCGTAGCAGGGTCCAAGCGATCGACTGCGTAGTAGACGAGCCAATCCTCCCAAGCAGAGCTTGCGCGGTCTAATGTTTCAAGCGCGTGGTGCATGCGCGCGATGCCGCCGAACAAAGCCTGCAACGCGGCCGCCGACTCCTGTGCGACAGGCGCCAGGGCAGAGAACGCGCGCCAATGCTTGTTCAGGAGAACCCGCTTATTGCCGTATCGGTCTTGCAGCCTCTGCCAGGCCTCGACGTAATTAGCGTTCGTGGTGGCGTAATTCTCGAGCGATTCAAAGGCCTCACCTCGCAGGTTCGACTTTAAGTAGTGGAGTCGTTGCACGTTAGATAGGCGCGGGTTAGTATGGACGAGATTGACAAACGTGTCGCGGAACATTTCCCACTCGAGGTAATTGCCGGAGAAAGTTGGCATCGAGATGACAGGCACGTTAGAAGACAGAGGACCCGAAAGACCGGACGCCTCTGTGATGGCGGCCATTCTGTCAGATGGCGTAGTAGACGCGAGCTGAATCAAGCGTGTAGCTCGTAAGACAAGCATGTCATACTTATCCTCGAAGTCTCCTACCTCCTTTTCATCGCTCTCTAAGGCCCCTTCCATCACACTGATGTGACGTTGGACGACCTCGAATACAGCCAGCGAGCCTTCGATTCGTCGCATATGTTGAGCGACTAAGTCGGGGTCTGGGTCCGCTTGAAGAACAGCCTCAAAATGCGTTAGTGCTGCTTTTAGCTGTTCCCTATCGTGCTTCAAGAGATTTAAGGCCTTTAGATCGGCTGCTGCTAGCCGTTCTGCGCTACTGCTTTCCTGGACGTCGGTCATTGTTCGGAATGTAGTGTGAACTCGACGCAGCACTGAGCACTAACACCAAAGTTTGTCGCGATCGGCGACTTTCAGTTCACAATAAATTCACTTTCCGCGTTTCGGCAACCGCAATCCGGCTCGACGGAGCAGAATGTTTGTTTCTCAAAAAGATAGTTTATTCGACACACTATGTTGCAATGTGACCCGGGTTGGGTTAGGGAATATTCGCGAGCAAACGCGAAGAAATACGTTAAAACACACAGTGGAAGTGTAATAAGCTAGCGCACTGGTGGACAATTTTTTACTGCCGGAACAGCATGCACCCGGCTTTGTCGAAACGTGCTCGTCGAAGAAAGGATGGGCGGTGGGAGACGCGTCCGGGCCAATCACATTTCTGGGCCTGATCACGTGATGGTCACGCCGTCCGCGTCGGCAGGGCAGGTAGTCAGAGTGGAAATTTCCGAAGAAGGGGTGGAAGAAGGAAAAAGGGGAGTGCGAGTGCACGTGGTCGTAAGAGACAAAACAACTTTTAAAAGAAAGTAACACCACAGTATAAGCATACACAGTAGCGACCATTGAACTATAGAATACCTGGAATGTGCACAGCCGTATGTAGAGCTGCAGTCGAGCCGCGCCGAGAGAGAAAGAAGATATTTTGGTATTTTGTCCTTTGTTACCTGTACTACCCTTCCAATAATGTTGTGTACGCCGTTAAAATGTACGGAACTGAACTATCTTAACTGTACTATCCTTTTGACAAAAGAGTTTATGGTAAGTCGTAATAAAAACAGGATGTGTTTGAAGAAAAACTGTTCCAATACAAGAAATATAGACTATATATATTTCATAATTTGCAATTTGTATACAGAGAGTACAATATAAAATGAAAATCATCAATTATTCTGTGGAATACTTTTATTTCTTATTATTCTGTCTTTTTCTATCTCCTGCTCGTCTAAACCATTCGGCTAATCATGCTTCAACCTCGCTCCTTGTACTGTTTTTATGTATTTTTAAAATAGTGTCTGCAAACGTCAGAATGGTGAGCATTTAAATATATGCAAAGATTTGAGATAATGTTAATGAAATAAATACCTATAAGGACGGCAGCGACCTGAGTATCTTTGAACGGCAAATTATTTTTTTGCCCTGTCCAGCTGTACTTTAGTGCTACTTCATTGTTCATTATAAAATGGCAAATGTTTCTAATGGCTTTTGGTACATTTTTACCTCCCACTTGCGATATCACTCGCGTCTGTAACAAACGTAAAAAATGTGTTCCATTTGTTGTCTTCTAAGCAGTAATCATTTGATTATAAATTACATGCTTTACAATTTTTACCATATGTGATACGAACAAATTGTTGGCGGATGTTTTGGTCCTGGTGTTTATTTCCCAGGTGCACTACCTCCTCACTCGTGGCGCAAGGCAATTTAGGTAAGGCATTTTCCACCTGTACGTGTTCTTGCACCCCGCGGTCTGTGTTTTGCACAAAATTAATGAGCCAGTCCAATTTCCTTTCAAGAATTTTTCTTTTCTCTTCATTGTACTGCCTACATTTGTCTATACAAAAAAACCAAATCATTTATTCTTCAATCATTCAAACAAATCTTTTAACTTTTGCATTCTATGTACAAAGAAGGACAATGAAATAAGATATTTACCGTGGCACGAACATTATTTCCGGGAATCTGTATGAAACATATGAGCGACATTAGATTTACTATTAATCATTAATTTTCAATGAGTTTAGAGAAATTTGAGTGTACCTGTTGAAACCATGCTCTTGTGGGTTTCAGTTTCTGGATGATTTCCTGTAAATCCATGTTCTGCAAAACAATACGATAAATGTAAGGTGGGTTTGTATTTAACTTTGATTTATGTGTGAAATTTTTCCAATAATTTCTCAATTAGCAAATTGGTTACAATACCTATTACACAGCATACCACTTTGCCATCGAACAGTACTTCCGCCGATGTTTCTATCATGTTAATATTTCTGTTCTCATTTGTGTCTTCGTACGTATGAGGACAATTTTTTGAAACGCGTGTGCCTGACGTTGATGGCCCCGACACTAGACATACATACAAGATATGCATAAGTTGTATACATTAACCAATAATACCATTTTATTTCTTACGTTAACGATTCGTTTGTCGAACATTACGAGAAAATTATAGCAAGAACGTTATTTAAAGAATACGTATTGACGGTATCTCTATATTCATACTTTGGTTAGGGACCTACATTGACACGTATATGTGGCCATATATTCTGCCCAATATTGGCCAAATTTGGCTTTTGGTACTTTTAGAAAGTGGCAGTCCATCAATATTGACGTCTAATAAAATGTTATTGTTTGCCATGGTAAACTTGCTCTGTGCCATTTCAGCTATTAATGCCTTCTCCAAACCGTAATGAAAAAATGTGGAATTTTCTCCCCATGTTTCTACGATTGTAGTTTTTGGAGTATTGAGGAATGTTCTGGCATCTTTGGGCAATTCGTCATGACCACATGACTTTAATTTTGTCAACAATTCTGTCAAAGTATTGTGACCAATGTTGTATTTGTTTGTCCAAACGCGTAACCAGATGGATAAGGAAACCTCCGCAGTTACGTTTCCATGATGGACAGCATTTTCTTTGTTGTGAATATTATCGTTGAAGTTGTTGGCATCATAACTTTCAGTCCTTTTAATTTCTCCTTGCAAGTAATGCGTTGCCCTTTTCAAAGAAATCCTACGTGTCCAAAACAAAATTGCACAAGGACAGCAAAAGCCCCGTAATGTTCATTCACTATAAAGCAAAGAAATATGAACTTGGTTAAAATAAAGGTAATTAATGTTAGTTGTGAAATTGTCCAATTGGTAATTGATTCATCTTGCAGTCTTTCCTCATACACAACATCTTCAAATAATATTTTACTTTATGAAGTTTCCACTTTGATCACAATATACATGTATTTAATAATTTATGTCTCCTTTTGCTTTTGGAGTATAACCTCAAACTTTATAATAGACTGCTTTTAAGAAACATAACCTACTTACGGCTAAACTGTTACAATCAATTTTCAAAAACAAATTATTCTGTCTTATATTTAATATTTCATGCAATTATACAAGAAAAAAGGAAATTACCTGACGGCAATAATTTTTGCTTCCCTACAATGTCTCCTGCTTGCTCGTGCGCTTACGCGACCCTGCTTTCTCCGGAAATTAGGGGAAAAATATAAGTACCTACTTAGATTGCGCATGAACTTGTATTCTTTATATTCTTTATATTCTTATGATATACTTTCAAGAATTCTTCCGATTAACACACAATTAAATCGCTAAAAATCTCATACAACAGTTCACTGCTTCAACAACACTAAGGGCCGGTTCCACCAACCTCGGTTAAATCCTTAATCGGCGGTTAACGTTTGTTAATCGACACTTTGCGTTCCACCAAACTTTGAACCCCGATTAAGTTAAGAAAACGCCGGTTAAACTTAACCGTCCAATTTTGGCCGGTTACCGTATTTAATCAGTGGTTAGCGTTTGGTAACATCTGGTAACATCGTCAAAATAAAATTGAAGTCATTACTATAGTCATGGACGCGCTATACGACGATGTATTATCCTCAGAAGAAGAAGAAGGTTATGAACCTATTAGGGCTAGAAGAAGAAGAATTATCAAAGACCGAATTAATTATTTCGAAACGTCAGACGATATCGACCTTTTTACAAGATTTCATCTTACAAAAAATACTATTGAGGCGTTGCTACATGACATTGAGCCAAGTTTAGAACATGCGACAGCAAAGTTGTATAACTTAATTTTGGTAATTATGCCCGGATAGCAGGGAATATTGCAGGAATATTGTAGGAAGATTATTACTTACACCTTGCAGCTGACATTGCCGGAGTATTGCAGGAATGTTGCTGCAATATTCCTATGTCCGCGCATAATTAGCAAAATCCAATCATAACTATTTTACTATGGCCTTGTGCCATAATATATGAATATAATAGTATCTTAAGACGAATAAAAATATATATTTTTACATAAAATTCATGTTTATTTTCAATTAAACCTTATAATAGTAATTTCGGTTGTTAACCCATTTGCATCACACCTCTGAATATGCTGCAAGCCCAATTCATCCGAGACATGAAAGCCTTAACGCAAATATATAATATTTTTATAAAATTTGTAGTATTTATTAACCTCTAATGATTTTTCCGCCATTCTTCCTACTGCCCTACACTTTTCTCCTCTTTACAAACTTCACAAAATACAATACGCTAATGACGATTAACCGCAATCAATGTTGCCATGCTTTGCCGCCTGCGGATTAAATGACACTGAGAATTGAACCAATCAGAGCCGCAGTTACAACGGAATTCAGACTCACTGAGAGTTATCGCGAAGAGGGTATACGATTAACTAACCAGAGCTGAAATATTTTTGGTGGAACGGAACAGCACTTAATCATGATTAAAGCCTCGGTTAAAAATTAATCATGATTAGCTAACCGCCGATTTAACCGAGGTTGGTGGAACCGGCCCTAAACGAAAATGGCGAAATAATGCCAAGTGCCGTGCAGTGCCGTGCCAGGTACTTCCATCGCTGCATATATCCTTCATATGCAGTAGCGGGTTATTAGACAGATGGTTAGGCAGCAGCTACGGGCCCCGCATGCCCTAATATTTTTACCGCAACATTTCAAGAATTCAAGGGTGTATGTGAGAAAATATGTTCCGCTTCGGGCCTTTCAAATGCATTATCCGTCACTGTTCTTACATTGCCGTTTTCAGCAAGACAAAGTCAACTTTAAATCAACTTATAGTCAACAGTTAAAAGTCGACGAAATCCAGTCGTCTAATAGTCAACTAAACGTTGACTTGCGAAGTCGACGTCTGATTGACTCCAAAAAGTCGTCTTTTCGTCGTCGTATAGTCTTTTGTGCTATGTGGGCCCACATAGGACCAATCCGACATGTCAGTCGACAGAAGCAGGTCTAAGTCAACTACAAAGTCAGACGAAATGCCAGCTTATAGTCAACTTACAGTCGACAAACCGCTCGACTATAGTCGGCAGCCAGCCAGACAGCCAGCAGTCGACTCAGGATAGACTTCACGTCGACTATAAGCCAACTTTAAGCCATTGCTACGGTCTACTTGTAGTCAGCTATACGTCATGTATATTATTTACTACATTTTTATTTTAAAATGTGATTTTCACAAAGATTTGATCGATTTAATTGCATAATATTATTGTTACATATCTAATATATCCAAGTAAAGAATTATGAAGTTAGACCGATCAAATATCTTTGGAAATATAATTACATATTATAGTAATTGTAACGGGTATGTAATAAAATGAAGCATTAATTATTAACGCTGTATTTATTAGAATAAATTTATTTTTTCATTAACCTTCCAGCGGGCGCGGTGTCGTAAAATTTACGACAAATGCGCGCTGTCGTCAAATTTACGACAAATGTGCGTCATCGCCCCCACCCAACAATTATTGTTGTTTTCGAATAAAATTTATTTTGCTTTATTATCATATTTAATTATTTCACACCCGCATAGCAACATTCCTTTATTTGAGTGAAAAAATACCTTAAATCTGCTTAAAATATAATAAATCTGCATCACGTAAAATTTACGACAAGCGCCCTGTTCTACCGTTAAGTAGATATGCAGAGCTGACGCTCTCGCGCAACCCTGTGGTTCCGTTTTTACTTTGAATTAACTTCAACAACACAATTTCTTCACCTTTTATTAACGTTTGAAATTCACTGTGGTCACGATGGCCGCTATACAGAGAGTGCCTGTACATTTGGAGTCGAGAACGAAGACGACCGGGAATCGACGTCTTTTTTTCCGTACCCACATGCAGTTTCGTGTCGATGATCTCACATGCACACGCATACACAAGCCTCTTAACAATCGGTGAAAATCCGCCGATCGCCGCTTCACGGCACCAGACCTAGTAGTCGCGCATGCACCCATACATTCTCCACACGCATCTCGGCGCTCACCCATATTCTTTTCGATTGCCCTAACTGCATGCATCGGTGGGTACCTATAATATTACGAATCGTTTATGGTGCGACAACGCCTCGAGAATGTCTCGGGTCGCACCTGCACCTGAGCGACTGCGCGTCAGGACGCACACCTTCGTGACAACGTCTCAATATATCTCGGGTCGCGATTACGTCTCGAGAGGTGCACTCGGATCGCGACGACGCCTCGAGATAATTGGGTCACGGACCTCGAATTTATTGCATAACGGGTCGCCATGTTTTGTTTAGGCGCTCGCCTTCTCGCATCGTCGTGCGTCCGGGTGAGTTCCCGTGTGGACCGCTGCTGCTCTGTTTGAGCACATTCGCTTCGTCTATGTATTTCATGTGTGCGCCTGCGTCGCTCCCTATGATTGTAATTGTATTGTATTAGGTATATAGATATTCGGCGCTGGTCGTGCACGACTTACACCTATACGCCGCAACACGCCCGCTGAAGAGAAATTAAATGGCGCGCCCGCTGGAGGGTTAAGGATCTCATCCTGTCGCCCGATCGTCGAAGCCATTCTTGCATGCTGTTTTGTATCTCCGACAATAACGTTGCTGTAATGAACTTCCTCTGAATGATTTCTGCAAACATAAAATAAATAGCACATATACAAACGTGTTATGGTATGAAACGGGTTATATAAATTTAAGTATTTCAAAGTTTTGTTTATACAAGGTATTCTTCTATAATTATATTTTGTTGTTAAACACATTTCGTACGTTGGGTCTGTTTGTTTAACCTGAAGATTTGTTATACTTAAATTTCAACAAAAAATAGAAATATTCTCAAGGTTTGTCGAAAGCGATAAAGAAAATGTTACAGGGTGTTTACTGAAGTTTTGTAAAAGCGTTCCTTATAATTTCCAGGTTATCCGACTATTATTTGATCTGCCTCGAAAAGAGGAAACGCGACAGTCCCAAAACCGTCTAGTACAGTGGCAATAATATCCGACCTTCAAAAGATATTCTATGGAAAATTTAGTTTTCCACATTTTTTTCACTAAACACCCCCTATCTGTGCAAGTAATCGCCAAAGAGCATTAGAAATATAGAATATGATTATTACCAATGATTGCGTTTGCCAATGCATAATTTTGGAAGCATAACTTTTTTTTCTGGCCCGTCCAATGGCCAGGTGGCTTGTGCCACCTCGTACCCTATAATGGTCGACATCACATTTCTGACATTTTTCGGCATTGTATCGCCGCCCAACCGTGCCATTTGCTAATCTGTAACAAAACGTTTAAAATTGTATGATACATGTATTATTTATATGTAAAACTTGTTCCGTTCATTTTTTCTGTAACTGCATACATGATATCGCAACACATACTTTTCAATGAGTTGTAGTTGTATGATTTCGAAGAAGATGTCATGTGTTAACGAGTTTCAGGAAGAATAAAAATGTAAGAATCGTGTTTTGCTGGAAAACTGGCCGAAGGGAAATTACAAAGCACTTACAAATTGTCGTCGAACGCTGCAATCCTGCAACCGAATATCAAAACATTTCAGTAGTTCCACTGTTGCCAATGGGAAAGAAGGTAACAGGAAAAAATCTTGTGGAAATGGAACTCCCGCCATGTTATCGAATTGATTACGAGGCTCCTCCATTAAATGTAGCATGCGGTTCATTTTCCTTTCCAGGGTGGCGAATTTCACCGACCACGCTCGCTGACATTTATCTGGGTAACACAAAGTAGACGCAAACAAGTGAAACAACTGAATTATACTATTATTCAGGTTTGCACAATAATCGTTTTTGTTTTGCACAATATCTCGTAATAACGTAAATAAAACAAAATTTACCACAACAATTAGTGTGCCCCGATGCTGTAGGTTGTTGTGCTGCAGATTCCAGTGCTGCATATTCAGAGGCACATGCTTCTTCCACTTTGTCAGTTGAATTGCTTGAGGAGGAGTAAATTAAATGTCTCCTCTTCATTGTGTATTTTTGTCTGTTCTGAAAAGTGATATTAAAAATGTAAGGTGTTCTTCTATTTAAAATTTATTTTAAAAAAAATTTCCGGCCAATAAAAAAAAGCACAATTAGTGTAATACCTGCAGCATCATGTAGGAGGTCTTCATCTGTTGAATCCTGCAGCACATCATTTAGAGATTCTTGAAAATAATTATCAAAGTTATTAGAAGTTGAACTGCTAGATGTGGGTTCCCCTGCTGCAGATACACCAAACATATACACAGACATTATTTACATCATTGCGAGTTTTCTTACGGACATAGAAAATATATATATGTACCTGACATTGTTGTGGATGCCAAATTAGTTGGCGGTATGTTCTGTGCTGCGTATTTGCATGCAGTTTCTGTGGCAATAATATATGATGACGGCACTGACAATGTCATCTTTCTGGGTTCATCTGCAGATTTCAAAGATTATTTATTTTTATATTGCAATCAGAATATGTCAAATTGATAATAAAGATATGTTATACGAATACCCTCGTTTGTTGCGTCGCCAAACAACATTTTTTTTTTATCATTCTTTTTTTGTCAGGCAGCTCTTGTGTTGCCTGCGTTTTGATTATATTTTCATCCGATATGGAGACGTCGCTCAGTGCTTTTTCCACAAGGCGTGCATTGGCATACTTTTCTGTTACAGTGTTTCAAATCAGTATAATTTTTATTTGTATTGTAACGCCCTAATTATATATAGTAAAGGAAAAGCTTTCCAAATCGTTTCACCGGGGCCACTGCTTGATGCACGCCTTAGTGATATGATGCTTTGATTGCGGCATCACAAAAGATTTTTCATCAAAATTAATCTACGAGGTCGGCCCTGTTACGCAGTACGTGAGGTATAACACCACGTAAAATGTAATTTTCTTTCCTTGAGTAATTTTCCATTTCTCAGCTATTTTTCTGCAATAACGGAATCACGTTATTAAATTAAAATATGGAAATTGTCACAATGTTGCATAATAATAAGTCATGCACAGCAGAATTGATCTTTTGGAACGTTCCTGCGAAAACGTCCTCGTCAGGTTTGCTGAACGTGGGTTCCGATGATCAGAACGGTTTAACAAAGTACCGATTTGTGCATTAACGAATAAAAATACTATACTATAAAACAAGTAACAATAGCCGACAGAAATTAATACGCGGCAAAAAAAACGAATTAAATAAACCAAAGATAAAATACAAATTAAGTAAACACACGAAGAAAGAAAGACTAAATTAACACACAAGTGCGAGGAAGGATTTCGCGTAAGGCACCAGGCGAAATAAAAGTTGGACGCAAAATCCTGCCACGTGTACAACGATATTATTATAGCAAATGCAATCTGAAGCATACTGATCGTTCTCTCACCTTCGATTGTCTTCGACTGCCTTCGACTGACTGCCGGCGCCGGCTTAGCAACGCACATGGTTCCACAGTAGGACTGATTTGGACTGATTGTCTTCTTTTTCTCTTGTTTCCGGGAAACAGGCGACCAGGTGCGAGCACAATGCAGTGACGGAAAACAACCTGCACCCGAACAAAATGATTAAAGAAACACAAACGAAAAGATGAAATTGTTAAAAGAATTGTTCTAGAACAGCTTACCCGTAAACTTTTGTTCCAATTATCACGGCTACTCCTTCCTCGTCATAACAAATATGGTCGATAACAACAATTACCTCATTTTTCAATTGGCAGCAATTGTTAGGTTTTTTATTCGTTAATACAAAATGTTGGAATTGTATTTTATTATGCGGATTGTTAAAATTCGATGGAGGTACTTTCAAACTTTTCTTAACTAACACAGGTACTTCATACTTGTTTGTGTCGGATTGCAAAACTGTGCTAGTATTTTCAGAAATTCTTTTATATATTTGTTGGAGGGGTTTGTCAGCTTTCCCCAACATTTTCTTTATTCGTTGCATGTAATTTTCAAAGGGAAATGTCGAAAAATTGTGAAGATGTCCAAATCTTTCGACGTCTTGATGCAAGTGCGTAATATTATGTACATTATAAATGATAGTGTCATCACCGTACAACTGCTTACACACGTCAACAAAGCGGTGGAGCAAATCTTTCGCAAATTGAATGTTGCGGTGGCAATCCGTTGGGTGGCTAAATATTCGTACAGTACAATATAATGCATTAAAATGCGCTAGATTATGCTCTGGCAAAAAATCCACCAAGACAACCGGTCCCAGGTACAGCAGAAATGCTCGGAACTCCGTCGCTTTTCAGCGTCTTACCTCATCGAGTGCACGCGGTTTACGAGCAAACTCTACAGGAACCCATTTGGATATTGCCAACAATTGCACGGTGGGTTTTGTTGCTTGTCGTCCGGTAAGTCTTGCGGTGTGGTATCCATGCAGCCACAATAATAGCAGCTTTTTCATGACTCCTAGACAAAGCAGATGCATACAATCCAATGGAAAAGATGAAACCATTGGCAGCTCAAGCTCCTCAAAAGGAGACAAATCGTTATAATGCTCTTCTTGTAGTCTGTTCTTAAAATTCTCATCAGTTCGAGGAGGTGCATCCGAATCCAAAAAAAGCATATGATGCCCCGAATAAGTACCTTCCTGCATGCACTTTCCACATCCAAAGTACCCATTGTGGGATTTTGTTCTCGTTTCAAATGCTCTTGCAGGGCTATCGCAAATTATACTGCGAATCGCTACACTATACTTTCTTCCATCCACCGTCAACCGTGTATTGCAAAGAACGGCATAATCCTCGCAAAACGGTTTCAGGAATTGTTCAACATATGGGGGTTTGGAGTGTCTATGAAACGCATTAATTATAAACGGTATAAAAGATTTGTCGCCAGAAATTCGACCCAATAGTGGCCAAATGTGGCTTTTGCTGCTCTTCGAGAGTGGGAGCCTAAAATATTAGTTCCTACAATGTTAAATTGTGTTATTTGAAATATATTCCAAAGATAATGTCAATAATGTGCAATTTTCCAGACGCTTTAAATAATATAATATTGTATGGGGCCTATTATCTTCAACACAATAGCTTCACAAATTTGTCATTTTTATAACAATATTGATTTATCTAACAATTAATAAATAAAGTATCATTTTGCTTTTGGAATATAACCTCAAAATTCATACGAGATATTTACGACAAATTACCTGTTATTGCTAAAACTATTACAATAAACTTCGGCGACTGTTTCTGTTTATATTATTTTGAGTAATTGGTGCAATTATATGAGAAAAGAAGGGAGTACCAACAACCAGCGCGGAAGCAACTGAAATAACGACAGAGGAAGCGCCAAGAACCCATCACCGTCCGCCGGTAAGCTTCAGTTACCGAAGGTACAGCCGGCAAGCGCGACCGTACCCCGCACCGACGCCGCAAGATGGCAGCATATGTGACTGGCCTGTAGGGATATTTAGATGTAATGCACCGACGAGATATTCTTAAAGACTGCCAGCGCCTGTGTTAAACAGCGGCCCGCAAATGGGGCCTGGATGGGGTCTCAGGGGGCGCTGAGGTCTCTTGGCGGCGTCGGTTGGCGTCGGTAATTGGGGCTAGTACCGTAGGTAATAGACAAACATAGAACGTTGACATTACCCATTGTGTAACTGCTTAAAACGTAATGAGATTTTATTTTATAATTTTATTTCACCCTCACCTTTGTAATCGATACTTCACAGATGCATACATAATTAAAGAGTAATTAGCACGTGATTTAAAAATAACATCAGTTTCTTTCGCTACTTTGCAATATCTGTTTAATATATCAAAACAGTTCGTTGGGCCTCGGATCAACTTTTCATGCGGCCTTGGGCTGCCCTCATGTGCATTCGAGTTCAAATTGGTACGCGGCTGCATGTTTTGCAACAAAACGAAAAACTTGTTTAAATAGACCAATGAAAGCGTAAGAAGTCCGATTAGTGCATTGCGGAAAATATCGAGTGCCCGGGGAAACGGTGCAATATTTATGGGTGTGCACTGTGCGGTCACGTTTGACTTCGTTTATCTTGGCTTGTCTCGGAAACCGTCAATAGAACACAACCGTGCATGGTATCGCTTTGAAGCTCTCGACAAGATCTGTTCGAATATACGAAGAACATTTTGCATTGTTTTAAGCTGAACATTTTAAACATTCTTTACCAAATTCGTCGTGTTCCACTCACAGTTGCCGAGATAGACTGACAATGAGTTAAACGCGGCAGCGCACCCGCATGAAATAAACGCTTAGAAACCGTACTTGACTAGCTCAACTTCACTCTCCAATCCGCAAGTCTTAGTCCTACACTCCTACCCAACTGACAACTCAATCGAACTTGAGCCTACCCGATTTTTTTATGTAATTGCTCATTAATCGTTTTTATAAGAATATAAAATATCGTTTACACGCGCAGCGCAGGACGCTATTAAAACGGTCAGGGAATTTCTGCTGTCAGTGCGTGACTTCGACAACTATTTTATTTATCGTTTCAGAAGAAATATACCTGTTGTATGATGCAGTAAAATTAAACGCTAGAATTTATGGCAGATTAGTCATTTTGACTAAAAATTGGAAAGGATTCGGAAAAATAGGTGTGCGCAATGATCTTATTCAGAAAAGTTGCCAGATTCTTTTGCCATAACTAATAATAGTCTAACTTTTAAATTGACGATCTGAATGTGTGGGTATCAGGTAAAGCTTGTAATCGGAAATCAAATTCGCTTTTTTATTTTTACGCACGTGTGTCCTACAATCATATACATTTGTACAATGTACATACATCCGTGGCTGACTGCCTCGTGAGTCGTGCATCGTCACCTCTCTCCCCCCTTCACGCTCCGCGACGCTTATGTTTTTCGCCGGACGCACGCCGAGGCTCGGTGCCGGGCCGGCGATACGCGGCAGGGGACTGGTGTGGCGTGTGTGTCCCTCCCCACAGAATGTTATTCAACGTACAACAAATATTTATTTTTTCCTTTCTAAAAACTGAGGATGACGGAGATAAACGGATTTTAGATTTGTTTTCAGCGCGTCAAAGTCTAAAAATTAACCAACAGATGCTCTTATGTAATAAAACACATGTTCGACCTCAGCATTATGTCACAGAGGCGCGCAGGCAAGCCGAGGCAAACCGATTCAATGGTTTCACATTGCCCTCATCGATTGATCGGTTCGCCGCCGTACGAAAAAAAATGTGTGTTGGAGATTTTGCCTAATGTTAGAGAATCGGTGTAGCTTGCTCAGGCCGATCCGCGACTGTCTGTCTGAGCGGGTGATCGAGAAATCATTGGTGGTTGGAGATTCATTCTAGTCTTCGATGAATCGGTGTAGCTTGCTCTTTTCCAAAAGCAAATCAGACTGAGGAAAAACATCTCTAACTTTGTGATATTTAAAAAGTATAAAAAGGATTATAATTCATTAAAATATTGCCACTCTTCCGTTGCCGACATTTGCTCACAGCCCGATCCGACAGTCGCGGATCGGCCCGAGCAAGCAACACCGATTCTCCAATACTAGAATGAATCTCCAACACACCAATGATTTCTCGTTCACCAGTGTGGCCAGAAGTGGCTCTTTTACACCATCGGTGCCCGCGGGAGTGGGGATATGCGCAAGCGTGCGTGCCCTGTCTGTGAGAGCTGCTCGCACCGTTTCTCGCCGAATCGCGCTCGGCGTGGAGAGAAGGACAGAACTATGCTCCGTCCCCTTTCAACCAATATCGCGCGTTGCGTCCTTGTTCGACATACAGTCGCGGCGTCGCGTCTTCGTTCCGCACATAAGCCGGTGACAGTGGTGCCAGATTTCGCATAAGGCATCACACGTACCATTGCGTTCTTTCAGCCGGAAGGCAAATCGGGCACCACCGCCTGGAGCAGAGCGCGATCCAGAGAAAAGTGAAACGAGGAGAATTTGTGATTGACTCGTCGTACTCATTGTCGCTCGTCGACGCTGTGGTTTTTTTCGTAGGTTCGCGTCCAGCCATGGTTCAATTTTTTGTCACAGAATAATTTTTTTTTATTGTTTATCACACGGCAACAAACGATATTCATTTAAAAATATTTTAGTACTTACTACGGATAGTTTTTAATATTTTGTCAGCGGAATAGATGTGTCGTATTGGTTTATAATAGATATGGCCAAAATATATATTTCATAAATTTTCGTTTCAGTAACATTAATCTTTCTGTGGTAGTAATAAATAAGAAAGTATATAATAAAGTCAATTATTGCGTATTATGCATTAACCGTGAAACAAGTAATAGGAGCTTCTTGCACTAGAACGTTGTGAGGGATCGTACTAACACGCGATTTTAACAAAGGACAGCGTACGCCAGGAAGAATTTGCTTGACACGACGCGACGACGGTTCGAACGTTTCTATGAGTTGTTCTTTATGATTTGTTTTCTAAATAGAAGGTGACCAAGTTGTGCATATATCCTAACAGTTCTCATCAAGTCCCATCACATTGATTTGAAAACTTTCTCTTACTACGCACGTTTAGTTTAAGAATGCTATCCCCATTTCGAGAAAGAAGAAGGTGTTCCTTCTTTGGCAATGCACCATGCATACTGTAATCCATATATACGTCCATTGTCGCATTCTGCCCACGAAATGTCGCAACGTGCGTATCGTCGAAGAAGGCATGATAACTCACGACAATAATAGCAAAATCCCTGGTAATGGAAAACCGAAACTGGCATTGTGCCGCTCCCGACCGACCGCGGGTCGCGATTGGACTAAATGAAATATCTGAAAAGTCTAACCATTCTGACCGCGTATTTTATGTACCTACTGCAAATTATTTCCCCGGGACTCTAACTGACTTTTCCAATGTCATTTATTCATCAGTATTTAGTGGTCGCGTCGTGTCAAGCAAATTCTTCCGGACGTACGCTGTCGTGTGTTAAAATCGCGTGTTAGTACGGTCCCTCAGAACGTTCTAGTGCCAGAAGCTCCTATTGCTTGTTTCACGGTCCATGCATAATACGCAATAATTGACATTTATTGTATACTTTCTTATTTATTACTACCACAGAAAAATTAATGTTACTGAAACGAAAATTTATGAAATATATATTTTGCCCATATCTATTATAAACCAATGCGACACATTTATTCCGCTGACAAAATATTAAAAACTATCCGTAGTAAGTACTAAAATATTTTTAAATGAATATCGTTTGTTGCCGTGTGATAAACAATCAAAAAAAAATTATTCTGTTAAAAAAAATTGAACCCTGGCTGGGCGCGAACATACGACAAAAGCGACAGCGTCGACGAGCGACAATGAGTACGACGAGTCAATCCCAAACTCTCCTCGTTTCACTTTTCTCTGGATCGTGCTCACGTGCTCTGCTGCAGGCGGTGGTGCCCGATTTGCCTTCCGGCTGAAAGAACGCAATGGTACGTGTGATGCCTTATATGAAATCTGGCACCACTGTCACCGGCCTGTGTGCGGAACATAGTTCTGTCCTTCTTATGTGTCGTCACGATACCTGACGTCACACGACACACGACATTGGTGGAAGGAAGACGCAGCATAGTTCCGTCCTTCTCTCCACGCCGGGCGCGATTCGGCGAGAAACGGCGCGTGCAGCTCTCACAGACAGGGCACGCACACTTGCGCGTATCCCCACTCCCGCGGGCACCGATGGTGTAAAAGAGCCACTTCTGGACAGTCGCGGATCGGGCCAAGCAAGCAAGCTACACCGATTCTCCCATACTAGAATGAATCTCCAACACACCAATGACTTCTCGTTCACCCGCTCAGACAAACAGTCGCGGTTCTCCTTGTCCGTCACGAGATTGGGTCGAGTCGGGAGGACGACGCGACGGGACAATTCGCAACGAAGCTCCTTGACACATCTTTGGCAACGAATCGAGTAGCGACTATGACTGTTAAGGGCCATAGGCCAAATATGATTTTGTAAAGTTTGAAAAGGGTATTTTATATTATTATTTAATTGCGGTAGAGATTTACTCGTACACTCCGGTGGCTTAGATAACACGGTTAGCACCAAATTGGCGACAAGTAGAGTATCCTTGTATAGTCTGAATAAAAATATTCATAGACAGCTCGTACATCGGGTTCACTCATCGTTGACAGCAGCATCGTTTTGAGAGTGGCCATAGTCCATGCGTGCACCTACACATGCATACTCACTCACAAGACGATGCTTCATTTGTTTGACGACCGACGAAAACGCACACAAACAAGCAACAGTGGCACGGTGAGAGCAGTTACGATGTGTCTCAAGAGCTGGTGTTTCAAGCATGTTTCGCTTTTTCGTCTGACAACTATATTAAATTTGGAAGACTGAACACTAGAAGTATCAAGGGGGTGAAAATCTTTTCTCTGGCACTTTGTAATAGTGATTATATATTTTTGAAACACAAAATGTTGTTTAAAATAATATCTTAGAAAATAACGGTATATGAAATGAACTTTCATGACTGTTCTGGGGTAAGCGCGGAGGGGTCAATCTCCGTCCTTTACCCAAGGCAACAGATAACTCTTGCTCCGATTTTCGGCCAGATCCATTCTCGCATTTGTTTTTATGTCCACTCTTTCTATACGAGTCAATACCCCGAGATGAGCATATGCTCGTCAGCCCCTTGATACCTCTCAAACAAGTGGCATAGCAATGGGTCAATGCATGGCACTCTTCAATTAGCGCGTGTCATTGGTCAAAATTCGCAGCCGCGCTAATAAATAAAACGTCTTGAAAAGATTTTATCACTATATATAAATAAAAGCCAAACGGGGGAACTTGATTCTCTCGGTGCTTCTAGTGCTGATTTTGTAAAACTCATTGTAGCTGTCATTATTGCCAGACGAAAAAGTCAACGCCCGCCCGCATTCTAACCACTTCATAGCCATGTTTCGGCGTGGTTGCGTGCGTTTTCGTCGATCGCTAAACAAACGAAAGCATGACCTTGAGAGTGGATATGCATGTGTAGATGCACGCATGGACTATGCCTACTCTCGCAGCGATACCGTTGTTGCTATGCGACGTATTTGTCGATGTAGCTGAGTGCCACTACTGACAAATTGTTTCGGACTACAGAAGATCGACCAAAACCGCGACCATTGTAACGGCAGCCTTACTTATTTTCAATCTCACCTATAGCGATCATGACCTATACGGCAGATTTTTCCGGGCACCTGTTCTCCAATTGTCAATTTCATGTATCTCACACAGCTTCAAATGGTGGAACAAATGAGCAAATTGCATTGAAACTATACGTGAACTTCATTTCAACATACAATAATATATATTCCAAATTCAGACCAACAAGACATGGTCAGGTTTGTATATCAAAATTTCCGCGTCCAATGTTGTACATATATTTTTACAGTTAACGTTGAATAGTTGAACATTTATTAACATTTTAGTGAACTTTTTATCTTTCATTTTATGTTTCGTACACCCTTTTCTGCCGTTAATAGTAATTTTGCTTCTATTATTTTGAAACTTAAAATTCCACTTGAAATCGTCTGTAAAGAGAGCTTCACTTGCCCACACACAGGTGACATCTCATGATAATAGTTCAGTACGGTAGTGATTCGACATCAGTTTCTTACTCTGGCCGCAATATATTCTAGAGGGCGCCCGAGAACAGCGAATTTTGCTGGAGACACAAAGTCCCATAAGGCTGGCAGTCTTTAGGAATATCTCGTCGGTGTGTAATGTGGCGCCTGGGACCCACTGGGACGAGCCACGGCGCAGATAGTGCGCGGAGGGGCCAAGCGGCGGCGCGCTAGTCGACCGACGCCGACGGAACGCGGGAGAATTGTCCCGCGGGGCAGAACGAGTCCGCCATTGTTGTAAACGGAGATGAGTTTTAGGGCCGGTTCCACCAACCTCGGTTAAATCCTTAATCGGCGGTTAACGTTTGTTAATCGACACTTTGCGTTCCACCAAACTTTGAACCCCGATTAAGTTAAGAAAACGCCGGTTAAACTTAACCGGCCAATTTTGGCCGGTTACCGTATTTAATCAGTGGTTAGCGTTTGGTAACATCTGGTAACATCGTCAAAATAAAATTGAAGTCATTACTATAGTCATGGACGCGCTATACGACGATGTATTATCCTCAGAAGAAGAAGAAGGTTATGAACCTATTAGGGCTAGAAGAAGAAAAATTATCAAAGACCGAATTAATTATTTCGAAACGTTAGACGATATCGACCTTTTTACAAGATTTCATCTTACAAAAAATACTATTGAGGCGTTGCTACACGACATTGAGCCAAGTTTAGAACATGCGACAGCAAAGTTGTATAACTTAATTTTGGTAATTATGCCCGGATAGCAGGGAATATTGCAGGAATATTGTAGGAAGATTATTACTTACACCTTGCAGCTGACATTGCCGGAGTATTGCAGGAATGTTGCTGCAATATTCCTATGTCCGCGCATAATTAGCAAAATCCAATCATAACTATTTTACTATGGCCTTGTGCCATAATATATGAATATAATAGTATCTTAAGACGAATAAAAATATATATTTTTACATAAAATTCATGTTTATTTTCAATTAAACCTTATAATAGTAATTTCGGTTGTTAACCCATTTGCATCACACCTCTGAATATGCTGCAAGCCCAATTCATCCGAGACATGAAAGCCTTAACGCAAATATATAATATTTTTATAAAATTTTTAGTATTTATTAACCTCTAATGATTTTTCCGCCATTCTTCCTACTGCCCTACACTTTTCTCCTCTTTACAAACTTCACAAAATACAATACGCTAATGACGATTAACCGCAATCAATGTTGCCATGCTTTGCCGCCTGCGGATTAAATGACACTGAGAATTGAACCAATCAGAGCCGCAGTTACAACGGAATTCAGACTCACTGAGAGTTATCGCGAAGAGGGTATACGATTAACTAACCAGAGCTGAAATATTTTTGGTGGAACGGAACAGCACTTAATCATGATTAAAGCCTCGGTTAAAAATTAATCATGATTAGCTAACCGCCGATTTAACCGAGGTTGGTGGAACCGGCCCTTAGTGTGTGCGCTACGAAGTACCTAAAAATAAATGTAGTAGAGTAATGTGAGACGCGAGTTATTATTTGAACAGAAAAAGACCTCCCGCGACCACGTTACGCGGTGTAGCGCCGCATTCCCACTAGGGGAAAACGCTACAATTGGTGACCCCGACGTGATCGCGTCGCGGAGGTTAAGGGCGGACACGTGCGGCAAGAAGGTCAAGGGACCACGGGAAGGAGGCAGAAATCCGAAAACATCGGACGGAGGCAGCGGCCGAAGGCGACGAAATATCGACACCCGCAGGCGCGAGCGCAACCCTCGCGGATTCAAGGAATTCGTCGGCGGGATCGGCCACAGGCGCCCACGTGGCGCGAATAGCAAAACTGCCCCCGTTCTGGCGTGAGGATCCGGAACTATGGTTCACTCAGGTCGAAGCAACGTTCGATATCGTTGGTATTACCGTCGATCAGACGAAGTACCAGTATATAGTGGCCAACGCCGACCCTGCCATACTGCCGCATATAGCGGATATTATCCGGGCATCGCCGGTGCGTGACAGGTACCAAACAGTGAAGGATCGAATTCTTTTAGCGTTCGCAGAGAACGAGGAGGTAAAACTCCCCAAAGTCCTGGGAGGACAGATGCTGGGCGATTTGAAGCCATCGCACTACCTGCAGAGGATGCGGAACGCAGCGGGAGCGCAGTGCTCGGAGGCTGTGCTACGGTCCCTCTTCTTAGAGAGGATGCCCGATCAGGTGCGGGTGATATTAGCAGCCACCACGGAGACCGAGCTCAGCAAGCTTGCCGTAGTTGCAGACAAGGTCATGGAGCTGCAGCGGCCGCCTGGGTTCGTGGCAGCGGTGGCAGGGCCTAGGATTCACCAAGGGCGAGACGACCCCCCAGAGATAGCCCAGCTAACGGCCAAGATTGAGGCATTGACCAGGCAAGTACGCAATCTGCAGAATGGACAGGGCCAACGCAGTCGTTCCAAGAGCAGGGACAGGCAAGCACCCCCTAGACTCTGTTACTTCCACGAGAAGTTTGGGGCGAAGGCATGGAAGTGCAAAAAGAATTGCACCTGAGAGAAGCCGGCGGGAAACCAGCCAGGTCGCCAGGGATACGGGCAACCCACGGTGGCCACAATACGGAGAGGCGCCTCAAAATCACGGATGGCGGAACCGGAATGGAGTTCCTCATCGATACTGGGGCCGACGTGTCAGTGGTTCCAGTGTCACGCGTGATCAGATCAAGTGGGGCAGCAGGTTTGAGGCTGTACGCAGCTAACGGAAGCACCATCAGTACCTACGGAGAGAAGTCTTTGGACCTTAACCTGGGACTGAGGCGTCCATTGAGATGGACATTTATAATAGCCGATGTGGCACAGCCCATAATCGGGGCTGATTTCCTGAAAAGCCACCAACTAATTGTTGATTTGCACAGGTGTCGGCTGATAGACGGGGTTACGAACCTGAATTGCCTGGGCCGAACGGCGGAGGCATCAGCCGCCGGCGTGTCGACCGTGACCGCTGGTATGCCTTTCGAACGACTGCTGAAAGAGTATGTTGACATTACGTTACCGACTCAGGCGGGCAAGCCACGCAGCAAAACAGTCCAGGACCATATCTTGACCCACGGGCCGCCGGTGGTTGATCGACCACGCCGGTTGACGCCAGATAAGTTTAGGGCGGCTAAGCAGGAATTCGACAGGATGCTCGCGGAGGGCATATGTCGACCATCCAAGAACCCGTGGGCAAGCCCGCTACACCTGGTGGCTAAAAAGGACGGCGGTTGGAGGCCGTGTGGAGATTACCGGCGACTAAATAATGTGACGGTACCTGACAGGTATCCAATTTCACACATCCAGGATTTCACGCAACGCCTGGTGGGTCGCGAGGTGTTTTCCAAGTTGGACCTGAAACGAGCGTACCACCAGATTCCGGTGGCAGAAGAGGACCGCCCCAAGACGGCCGTGACAACCCCGTTCGGCCTTTACGAATTTAGCGTGATGACGTTCGGGCTCCGGAATGCAGCCCAAACGTTCCAACGTTACATGGATCACGTACTTCAAGGTTTGGAGTTTTGTCACTGCTACATCGATGATATACTCGTGTTTTCCGACAGTGCCACGGAACACGAGGAACACTTGAAGGCGGTGTTTGAAAGGCTGCGCGAACACACTCTGACCATCAATTTGGGCAAGTGCGTGTTCGGGGCAGAGCAAGTCGACTACTTGGGCTACAGAGTCAGCCAAGCCGGGGTGAGACCGCTGCCCGAAAAGGTCGCGGCAATCGCAGATTACCGGCGACCGAGAGACGTCACGGAGCTAAGGTGGTTTCTAGGAATGACAAATTTCTATCGGCGTCACCTAAAAAACGCGGCCGAGGTCCAGGCGCCGTTAAACAGGTTCCTGGAGGGGGCCAAGAAGCGGGATCGTCGTCCAATACTGTGGGATGAATCGTCCAAAGCGGCTTTCCAGCGATGCAAGGAGCAGCTGGCCGAGGCCGCGCTACTGGCACACCCGAGAGAGAGTGTCACGCTGGCGTTATGCACAGACGCGTCGGATACGGCAATGGGTGCGGTGCTGCAGCAGCTACACGACGGCAAATGGGAGCCGTTGGGGTTCTTTTCCCGAAAACTGAGCGACGCGCAAAGGAACTACAGCGCGTACGACCGAGAGCTTCAGGCAATATACAGCAGTTTGAAATTCTTCCGCTGTATGGTCGAAGGAAGAAGTTTGGTGGTCAAGACCGACCATAAGCCTTTGACTTTCGCTTTCGCATAGAAGGCCGATAAGGCATCGCCGAGGCAGCTTCGTCAGTTAGATTATATAGGACAGTTCACGACGACAATCACCCATATAAAAGGGACGGAGAACGAGGTAGCTGACGCGTTTTCCAGAGTGGAGAGTATACAAACGCTCGGTGCGATTACGACCGAGGAATTGGCACAAGAGCAGAGGACGGATTAGGAGCTGGAGACCCTGCTGCAAACGGACACGGCGTTGAGCCTTAGCAAGCTGAGGATCGATGACACCGACCAGGCCGTATATTGCGACTTGTCAACAGGCGTCGTGCGTCCGTACGTGCCGAAAACTCTGCGGAAAAGAGTAATGCAGATGGCACACAACCTGGCACACCCGGGCAGTAGGGGCACGAGGAAACTAATTCAGCGCAAGTTAGTTTGGCCAGGGATGAACGCCGAAATAGCGGCATGGGTTCGAACGTGTCTACCATGCCAAAGGAGCAAAATTCAGAGGCACACAAGGAACCAGCCGGAGCGAATCGCTATGCCAGAAGAGCGTTTCGCGCACATCCATATGGACATAGTGGGCCCGCTACCAACCGTGGATGGATGGCGTTATTGTTTGACGATGATAGATCGTTTCACCAGGTGGCCCGAAGCCGTTCCAATTCGGGACATCACAGCAAGCACGATCACAGAGGCTTTCTGTGCAACGTGGGTGGCGAGGTTTGGTGCACCAGCGTCTATAACGACGGACCGTGGTACCCAGTTCGAGTCGGCGCAATTCCGCGCTCATGAACACACTCGGGTGCAAACATATAAGCACCACCGCTTACCATCCAGCCGCCAACGGGATGGTGGAACGTTGGCATCGAACCCTGAAGGCAGCAATAACCTGTCACGAGACGCACAACTGGCCAGAACTACTGCCAGCTGTCCTGCTGGGCCTGCGAACGAGCCATAAGGAAGTCTGTGGAGCGTCGTCCGCAGAACTCGTGTACGGAAGCACGCTGCGCCTGCCGGGAGAGCTCTTCATCGAGCACCAGGAATCATCTGACCCGCAAATCTTTGCCGAGAGGTTCCGCGAGCAGATGCGGACCATTCGGCCAGCGCCAGCGGCCCATCACGACAGGAGGAAGTCCTTCGTCCACAAGGACCTGCGCACGTGCACTCATGTATTCGTGCGGGTGGACGCGACAAAGAAGCCTTTACAGGCGCCGTACGAAGGCCCATTTAAGGTACTCGACCGAATATCAGATGTAGTTTTCAGGGTACAGCTGAAGGGGAGGCCAACTACCATATCGACGGAGAGGCTGAAACCGGCATATTGGGAGGCAGAGCCAGAACAGCGACAGGACGCAGCACAGCCAGTGGCAACCGTCAGCGGCGGGGAAATCCCAAGGACATACCCCGGCAAACGAGTCCGTTTCGCGACTCCAGGAGAGTCACTCGGAGGGGAGTGTGTGGCGCTGGGACCCACTGGGACGAGCCACGGCGCAGATAGTGCGCGGAGGGGCCAAGCGGCGGCGCGCTAGTCGACCGACGCCGACGGAACGCGGGAGAATTGTCCCGCGGGGCAGAACGAGTCCGCCATTGTTGTAAACGGAGATGAGTTTTAGTGTGTGCGCTACGAAGTACCTAAAAATAAATGTAGTAGAGTAATGTGAGACGCGAGTTATTACTTGAACAGAAAGAGACCTCCCGCGACCACGTTACGCGGTGTAGCGCCGCATTCCCACTAGGGGAAAACGCTACAGTAAGAAGCATTCAGCGCCGCCTACCGAGTGTAGTGTAAGACTGCGACGTGCGTTACGCTATTATATATTCCGTGACCAGCCTATGTACAGACCGCGACGCGGGCATTCGCATCCTGGCGCTCTAATGAGAAGTACAAGATTGTTAAAAATATATTTTTGGTTATCTGACAATACGGTGTGTAATTCTGTATCGTGAGACCCCGCCGAACCGTTCACAAAGAATACGAGGATCCTATATACATACGTACGAGGCGTGGACGTTGTATTGAAGCACGCGTCTCCTACAATTGGTGCCGAAACCCGGGACCTCGTGGAACGAAAAGAAAGAAAAGATGGCGACGTCAGAAGACGAGAAAGACATCACGATAGTCGCACCCTCGCCTGCGGTAAGAAAGACCGAAAGAACAGAAATACAAGCGAGCGAATTCCGGAACGCAAAAATGCCAAGATTCTGGTGTGATGAACCCAAGCTTTGGTTCGCGATGTTGGAACGCGAATTTGCAGCGTACGGGGTAAGAAGCGACGCGGTAAAGTGCGCCGCAGTAATTCGGCATTTAGACACGCCGATGATGAAAGCGGTCGCAGACATTCTGATCGCGCCAGCGGAAGAGGACTCCTACGCGCAGATTAAAAAGGCATTGATCCAACGTTTAGCGGCATCAGAAGAGTCGCAATTGCGTCAATTGCTAACCGGCGTGGAACTACGCGATCGGAAACCCAGCGAAATGTTGAGGGAAATGGCGTTGTTGGGTGAAAAGAAAATATCGGACAGAGTGCTACAGACGTTGTGGTTGCAACGGTTGCCGACGAGAGTACAACAAATACTCTCGTTGATAGAAGAAGACGTACCTAAGGAAAAATTAGCCGAGATGGCTGATAAAATGATCGCAAGGGCCAACCCGGCCGAAGTAGCCGCCATTACAGAAGAAGGCGCGAAAAGCAGGGAAAAGGACGCCATGCCAAATGCGGAAATAGCTGCATTAACAAAAAGAATCGCGGGACTGGAAACTTCCATTCGACGGTTGACCAGAGAGAGAAGCTGCAGCAAAGGACGCGACAACAGGAAGTACGAAAGAAGACGTACACCATCAAGAAAAAGGCAAGACGCGGAGGACCTATGTTACTTTCATAAGAAATTCGGGACCAAGTCCTGGAAGTGCAGGGAGCCGTGCACGTGGCAAGGTCCAAACGCCAGACAGGGAAACTAACACCATCAGCAGCGATTGCGGCTGTGGCTGACGGTGAGAGGAAGCAGGGGCGCCTCATTATTTCAGATACAGCGACGGGAATGCGGTTCTTAATTGACACAGGAGCTGAAGTCTCCGTAATACCAAGAGCAGGGCACAAAGGTAGGAAAGCGACAGATTATTGCTTGTATGCGGCAAACGGCACGTCCATCAATACATATGGGGAGAAGCTGTTGAACCTGACCTTGGGACTCCGTCGACGGCTACCATGGAGATTCATAATAGCCGATGTATCCAGGCCCATAATAGGAGCAGACTTTCTGCGAGAATTTAACCTGCTGATAGACCTGAAACATAGAAGGCTATTGGATGGGATCACCAGACAACACATGGTAGGTCAAATCATAGAAGCGAATACTCAAACCATTCTCACAGTAAACAGTGACAATAGGTGTATAGAACTACTTCGTGAATTCCCGGAGATCACAAAACCAAATAGGTTAAAACAGGGAAGCCATGGAGTGCAGCATCGAATCACAACCATCGGACAACCTGTGGCAGAGAGAGCGAGACGCCTTCCGCCAGAAAAACTGAAGGTTGCCAAGGCTGAGTTCGAGCAGATGTTGCAGGAAGGCATCTGCAAGCCATTGCGCAGTCAGTGGGCAAGTCCACTGCACATGGTTGCAAATAAGACTGGAGAATGGAGGTTATGTGGTGATTACCGACGCTTAAATAACACCACGGTGCATGACAGGTACCCATTACCACACATTTATGATGTAGCACATCAATTCGCAGGAACCACGATATTCTCAGTGATAGATTTAGCAAAAGCCTACTATCATATACCTATGGCGCCAGAAGACCAGAAAAAGACAGCTGTGATAACACCATTTGGATTATTTGAATTCTTAGTCATGCCTTTTGGATTAAGCAACGCAGCACAATCATTCCAAAGACTAATGGACACAGTACTTAGAGGACTAGACTTTCTCCATTGCTACGTGGATGACATCATTGTTGCATCAAAAAGTGAAGAGGAACACAGGGAACACCTAAGGATACTCTTCACCAGATTAAAGGAAAACGGACTAAGCATTAACGTAGCAAAATGCAAGTTTGCAGAAACTCAGGTGCAATACTTAGGCTATAATGTAAATAAGGACGGAATCGCACCGCTGGACGAGCGGGTACAAGCGATCATGAGTTATCCGAAGCCGAAAACAGTAAAAGAACTACGCCGATATTTGGGCATCATTAGTTTTTACAGAAGGTTTTTGCACAAGGCAGCGCAAATTCCAGCACCGCTGCATGGGCTGCTGTCAAAGCCAAAGAAGTCAGACAACAGGCCAATAGAGTGGACTGCAGAAGCGAATAAAGCATTCGACGATACCAAAAAGCAAATGGCACAGGCGTCGTTACTACACCACCCGAAAGAAAACGCCGAGCTACTGTTAAAAACGGATGCATCTGACACAGCGATAGGCGCAGTACTGGAACAAAGAAACGGCAAACAGTGGGAACCACTCGGATTCTTCTCCAGGAAATTAGACGGTACCCAACAAAGATACAGCACGTACGACAGGGAATTACTAGCGATATATAAAAGCCTAAAATTCTTCAAGAGTTACCTCGAAGGGAGGAACATAACAATAGAAACCGATCATAAGCCTTTGACACATGCTTTCGAACAAAGATCGGATAGGGCGAATCCAAGACAAGTGCGACAACTAGATTATATTGGACAAGTCACAACAAAAATAGTGCACATCGCAGGTGACGAAAACAAAGTGGCAGACGCCTTGTCAAGGATAGACCCAATAGAATTACCCGTCATCGTATCCACAGAGGAATTAATCAAGGAGGAGAAAGCAGACAAGGAACTCCAACATATATTAAACTCGCCAGACAGCAAATTGAAACTGCACAAAATACTCGTCAGGAATTCTGACAAATATTTATACTGCGATATAGTTGGAGACACGTTCAGACCTTACATCCCAGAAACTTTGCGCAGACAAATATTCACCGCCACTCACAATCTGTCACACCCAAGTGGCAGGAGTACAAAAAAACTGATAGTAAGGAGGTTTGTATGGCCTTCGATGAACAGAGATATTTCTGAGTGGGCACGTACATGCATAGCGTGCCAGAAGAATAAAATAGGCAGACACAACAAGCAAACGCCAGTAGAAATAGAAGTACCCAAAGGAAGATTTGAACATATACATCCGGACATCGTGGGACCCATGCAACCATCCAGGGGATACAGATACTGTGTAACAATGATGACCGGTTCACGCGTTGGCCAGAGGCAATACCAGTGCAGGAAATATCAGCTGACACGATAGCGACAGCATTTTACAACCACTGGATCACACGTTTTGGAGCCCCAACAACTATCACCACAGATCAAGGTACACAATTTGAATCTCAACTTTTTAATGAGCTGACAAAAATCATAGGTGGTACCAGTGCACGGACAACGGCTTACCACCCACAGACAAATGGAATGGTGGAAAGATGGCATCGATCGTTGAAGACAGCAATAATGTGCCACAATAATAAGGAATGGGTTGACGTACTACCTACAGTATTACTTGCATTAAGGACTAGCATAAAGGAAGATCTTAAGGCCTCAGTAGCAGAAATGGTGTACGAAGCAACAATTAGGCTCCCAGGAGAATTCTTCCTCGACGACCTGGACGAGACCAACCAGCAACTGTACCTGAACCGAGGGACAGTCAGGACAAGTTCAGGAGATACATGAGCTTGATTAAACCAAGTCCGGCAGCTCACCACGGAAAAAGGAGAACTTTCACGCATAAGACTATATTCACATGTAATTTTGTTTTTGTTAGAGTCGAAGGCGTTAAAAAGCCGTTGGAATCACCCTATGAGGGACCCTTTGAAGTGATGGAGAGGTTGACAGATCGAGTTTTCAAGATTAACTTCAAGGGAAAACCAACGCAGATAACGATTGAAAGATTGAAGCCAGCTTTCACAGAAGCCTTACCAGAAGACTGCCAAAACATAGAACCTAAGACGTATGAAAGAAAAAAGATTGTAATTTTTTGTGATAGTAATTTTTAAGAATCGTAATTTATCGTAAGAAGCATTCAGCGCCGCCTACCGAGTGTAGTGTAAGACTGCGACGTGCGTCACGCTATTATATATTCCGTGACCAGCCTATGTACAGACCGCAACGCGGGCATTCGCATCCTGGCGCTCTAATGAGAAGTACAAGATTGTTAAAAATATATTTTTGGTTATCTGATAATACGGTGTGTAATTCTGTATCGTGAGACCCCGCCGAACCGTTCACAAAGAATACGAGGATCCTATATACATACGTACGAGGCGTGGACGTTGTATTGAAGCACGCGTCTCCTACAGGCCGAGGAAGTAAAATAGTGCGCGGGACATTCGCGCCGGGCGTCGAGACTTGTGTATTAAAAGATAAGACGTAATTAACAATGCGGGAGTCGCCGTGTTTTTCGCAACACCCATTCCCCATCGTCCCGAAGTCACGACTTTCTCACGTCCGGCCACATACTGCTGAGGTTATATAATAAAGGGCACACTCGTTTAGGCCATGTGAACAGTTTATTGCAGATTTTCTCGAAGGTCTCGATTTACCGTTTCTTTCGTTAGGTGACGCCGACCGGAAGAAGGAGACGCACACGAGGCCGGAAAAGAAGAAGGTCGAGACTTACAAAACAGTCGTGACATCGATCGACCCTCTATCGATCGGTCGATCTGTTCCGGAACTTAAACATATGTAGACAAAACAAAAATGGCCACTGGCGCCAACGTATAAAAATAATGTAACTTAAAAGCTAACTTAAAAGCTAACAAAAAAACCTTCCTTTTTTAACACTCCCACTTTTTTTGGTTAATCTGGCTTACTATATGACTCTTGCTTAATACTCAATAAATCGCGCAGATAACAAAATTGGTCTCTGAGTAGTGGCTTTGTGAAGATGTCGGCCTGCTGTTCCTTTGTAGGGACGTACTCAAGCTCAAACAGTCCTTCCTGTACCTTCTCTCGGGCAAAATGGTACCGCACATCGATATGTTTGGTACGTTTATGAAACTCAGCATTTTTCAGAAGCTTCATAGCACTCTGATTGTCGAGGAACAATTTGGACTTTGCTATCTCACTTTGGGTGATCTCCTGCATCAGACGCTTCATTCAAACCAGCTCTTTTATGGCCTGTGCCGCAGCGATAAACTCCGATTCCGTAGTCGACAAAGCCATTACCCTTTGCTTTTGCGAGAGCCAGGAAATAATACTTCCATTCAGTTTCACAACGCAACCCGAAGTCGACCTACGCGTTTCTATATCACCTGCGTAGTCGGCATCACTAAAAACTAACAGTCTTAGATTCATCTCGGCCTTAAAAACTAAAGCATAATTTACAGTTCCTTTCAGATACTTAAAAATCCTTTTTACAGCATTCCAATGTATTTCGTCTGGCGATTCGAGGTATTGGCTCACGGTACTCAGGGTAAAGGTAATGTCCGGTCGTGTGCCAATTCCCAGATACATTAAAGTTCCGACGGCTTCCCTGTACGGCGCTCGTGTCACCTCGGAATGTTGTTTGCCATGCACCAGCACACTCAACTCCTGATGCTTGTCAATGGTGACGGTTACTGGATTTGTATCGGCCATGCGGAAACGCTGCAAAACCCTCTTCGCATATCCAGACTGGTGCAAAAAGATGAAACCGTCAATGCCCCGTTCTATCTGGAGACCTAGAAACAAACTCAAGTCTCCTGTGGTTATTTCGAATTCCCCTTTCAGTTTTGCAAGTAGTGACTCTGCGGTTTCACGATTCGCTGCCACTATTAACCCGTCATCAATATAAATAGCGAGTATCAACAGATCTCCCTGCTGACTGTTGATGAAGACGCACGAATCCGATTGTGTACACTTCAGGTCAAAACTTTTAAGAAAATCGACGAAACGTTCATGCCAACACCTTGAAGCCTGCTTCAAACCATACAGGCTTCTCTCCAGTTTGCATATGCTGCCTGCTCCCTTGTTGTAACCCTCTGGTTCCTCCATATATATGGTCTCTCGTAGCTTTCCATTAAGAAAAGCGGTTTTAATATCAAATTCGTGTAAAAACAGATTTTTGGATGCTGCCACAGCTAGAATCATGCGCAAAGAGTCGAATTTAACTACTGGGCTGAAGGTTTCATGATAATCGACTCCTTCTTTCTGCGTATAGCCTTTCGCTACAAGCCTAGCCTTGAATTTCTCCACGTGTCCGTCTGCATTCCTTTTTATTTTGTAAACCCAACGATTCTTAATTGGCGTTCTTCCTTCATGATTGTCCACTACGCTCCATGTACTGTTTTTATACAGCGACTTGATCTCCTCATCCATTGCTTGCTTCCATTGGTTTGCGTGCTGACTGGTGATCGCTTCCTGATAACTCCTAGGTTCCTCACTTTCTGTCCAAAAAACTGAATCAGGATCAATTCCATCCTCGTACCTGCTTGGCTTCTTTATGGTACTTCTGTCTCTCAGAGTCCTTCCTTCTCGAAAGTCCACGACTGGCTGTTGCACCTCTGTCCCACAAGGGTCGGGTTCCTGATACTCGTCCGCTGAATTAAAAGGGCTGGTTCCATCCGACTTATCTCCCTCAATCGAAGCATCAGACACTTCATGAACGTGTCGGGGACGGTGTTGCAGGTCCTTTTCGCGTTGCTCTTATGAGCCAAAGAAAGGAGATTGTTCATTTCCTACCGCCTCGGTTGCGACATCTGTGTACAGATCATTCTCTCTAAAGGTTACATCCCTCCTTGTATCCACTCTGTCGGTTTCAGGAAACCAGATTCTGAAGCCCTTGACGTCCTCGTTGTAACCCACAAAATAGCCCTTGACGGCCTTGCAATCTAGCTTCCTCCTCTTCTCCTTTGGGACATGCACATAGGCAGTCATTCCGAAAGTAATTAGATTTTCTATCCCTGAAGCTCGCCCAGACCACAGTTCGTGTAGAGTCTTTTGCTGCTGGGGACTTGTACCAGTACGATTGAGTATATAAACCGCTGTATTCATAGCTTCAGCCCACAGACGCAGCGGTAACCTTTTTGCATGTATCATGGCTCTCACAACCTCAACAATTGTTCGGTTTTCCCGCTCGGCGGAACCATTCTGTTCCGGGGTAAACGCGACGGTCTTCTGATGCTGTATCCCCTTTCTTCTTAGTAATAGCGTGCCAGATCTCGGGCATCGCGAATGGGAACATTCGAACATTGGGTACCGTAAATATTGAAATTCTAAAACATGTAATACCTTTTCATGTAGTCGGGAGCGATTTCCCGATAGCTCACGACGGAATTTTGGGATCGCCATATTTCGCGGAAACACTCGCGACAATTGATTATAAAAGACATTGCTTAACTATCCGTCAAGAAGAAATACCGTTTCTTGGGCAGAATCTAATAAAAATACCGCCGCGCTCTAAACTTCAAGTCTGCATTTTACTAACGGAGGACTCGCCCCCGGAAGGGTACATTAAAAGGCTGGACATCGGAGGGCCAAACGTGTACATCGGGGAAGCAATTATTAAGAATCACAACGGGAAGGGTTACCTCCAGGTTATCAACACTATGGAGAAACCCGTTATACTTACCTTTCCACCAGTGAAACTGGAGGAAATTGACAGCGTAACGCTCGAAGAAATGCCACAAGTCGCATGCAAAGAAATTGCTACGGATGCCGTAAGCGCGAGAACTCCTCGCCAGGATCCGATTCAAATACGGGATGCCATAAGCACGAGAACTCCTCGCCAGGACCCGATGCAAATTCAAGATGCCGTAAGCACGGGGACGAAAGCTCCTCGCCAGGATCAAAAGCAATTGCAAGATTCTATAAGCATGCAGACGAACATATTACCCCCCGCGGAAGAAGAAATCCCGCAAACAACAAGATGCAACTACACTGAATCACAGATTAATGAGTCCAGTATTGTTAGTAAAGACGCACAAATGTACGCCGCAGTAAATAAAGCGGACACGTCAAGGAAATTATTTACTTTGAAGATCGATCACAAGGAATCTTTAACAAGAAGAGAAAATGAGCTATTACAATGTCTACGCATAGACCACATGAACCAAGAGGAAAAGGGACAGCTACTTCGGTTAATAACGGAATTCGCCGACTGCTTTCATTTGCCCAGGGACTCGTTACGTTCAACGAATAAGGCACAACCTAAAATATATACGACGGACGAAATCCCGATCAATACCAAACAATATCGTTTTCCACTTATACACAAGGAAGAAATTCAGAAGCAAGTAACAGAAATGCTAGAGACGGGAATAGTTCAACCGTCAGTTTCACCATACAATTCACCACTTTGGATTGTGCCTAAGAAGGCAGACTCCAAAGGAAATAAACGTTGGCGTTTAGTAATAGATTTTCGTGCACTAAACGAAAAAACTACGGGAGATGCATATCCGTTGCCGAATATAACAGAAATTCTAGACCAACTTGGAGGTGCTAAATATTTTTCAGTGTTTGATTTGGCCTCCGGCTTCCATCAAATTCCAATGGACCCACAGGATAAACAAAAGACAGCGTTCTCAACACCGCACGGACATTATGAATTCAATCGTATGCCGTTCGGGCTGAAAAATGCACCCGCGACATTCCAAAGACTGATGGATCAAACCCTCACCGGTCTGCAGGGAACAGAGATGTTCGTTTATTTGGCTGATATTGTAATTTACGCCAAATCATTAGAGGAACATGAAATTAAATTCGGGAAATTAGCCCAACGTTTAAGACAGGCAAACCTCCAACTACAACCAGACAAATGCGAATTTCTACGGAAGGAAGTCACATATCTAGGGCATATTATAACCGAAGAGGGCGTACTACCGGATCCGAAAAAGACAGAATCAGTACGGAATCTTCCGGTACCCCGAAACGCGAAGAATATAAAACAATTTTTAGGGCTTACTGGATATTATAGAAGATTCATAAAAGACTTCGCAAAAACAGCTAAGCCCTTGACACAGCTGCTAAAGGATAAAATTCCTTTCCTCTGGGAGCATCAACAACAACGAGCCTTCGAGACACTCAGGGATCAGCTCTGCGAGAAACCAATTCTGCAGTACCCCGACTTCTCCAAAACATTCAACATAACCACCGACGCGTCAGGTTACGCGATCGACGCTGTGCTCAGCCAAGGGGAGATAAGCCATGACCTTCCCATCTCCTACGCATCACGCACGTTACAAGGCGCCGAGTTAAATTATTCCACCATAGAAAAAGAACTGCTCGCCATAGTCTACGCAGTAAATTACTTTCGACCATATATATATGGAAGGAAATTTACATTCATCACTGACCACAAACCATTAATATAGTTACACCGTGTAAAAGATCCTACGTCGTGTTTACTCCGATGGCGACTTAAACTCGCGGAATATGAATATGGAATAATCTACAAGCAAGGCAGAGCTAATAGTAACGCTGATGCCCTATCTCGAAATCCGCCAGAGCGAAAGATGCTACCGCTTGGCTATTTTCCGACGACATCCGACGATGAAGAGGAGAATAATGACATTGAAGAACCACAACCATCCACTTCGCGTGAAAACCCACACGCAACAGTACAAGATGAAGAAACTCTATCCGACACAGGAAGCGAAGAAGCTGGAACGTCTCAATTAAATACATCTTGGGAGGATATAGGCGAAAGGCCCCAGGAAAATCAACCAGCAAAATTAATTAAATTAAAACATCACATCTTAATGCAAAGGGGAGCAATTTTGTGTTTTACGGACACAAAAGGTAATCCGATAGACGAAGGAACTCGCTTGGTGTTCAGGAAACATTCAATAGATGTTCGGCGGATCGCCGGCTCGAAAACGAGCGCGGTAGATCCCGCCTTTTACAAATGGAACGGTGGCACGGGAAGCGTGGTGAAGGAGGAGACGAGAGAATGAAAGGAGGAGATTTACGTAATAAATAAATTAAGCTAATGTATTTTAAGGCAAAATATGTACAGTAAAGAAAGGACGGCACGGAACTAAAAAAGCGCGTTAATGCGATGCGAACATAAACGAAAAGCTATACTATTGACTAGATAGAGTATTAACGACTAACTAAGGTTAACGAATAAACTAAATGTAAGGAAGCTAGAACTAAGGACACTAAACGGCGAACGAGAAGAAAAGAAACTTAAAGGTGCAACTTAGGCAAAGCAAGGGTATTAAAATAAAGCGAAATAATAAAGAATATAAAGCAAATGAAATAAAGTAAAGTAATAAAGTAGAAAGAAAGAAAAGGCAACGGAAAGGAAAAGGCGAGCGCGCAGCACGTGCTTGTCCGACGGTCCGGTCACGGTCAGCAAAAAGTCTCGAAAAATGTTTATGTCACCTGTACGGATCGAACGCCTAAAACGGAAGGAAGATCGGACCGTCGGACACCGGCGCCTTACCTCACCCGTGCTCCCCCGTCCCGCCTCGAACCGATCACCGAACTACTCGGTCCATCCGGAGTCGGCCGAGGAGCGACGGAGGGAGCCGAAGGCGAGGAAGGCGCTCGTGCTGCGCTCTCGTTACGCGGCTGTTTTAAATTCGCTGCGACAATAGATCTTACCAAAAATCAGAATTCGGGATATGATCTAAACAGATCTGGGGATAAGTCCAATCTTTTCATAATCGTAATCCAAAATCGTGATGATTTGGAAAAATCCCTTAAAACGATAAAGGAACATTAATGCAAGAGGGTCATACGGTAATCTCCTTAATCCAATCGAATAAAGGATTACTGACAATTAATTGGAGTACCGTTGAAACACTCCTTAAAGAATGCCTTAGAGGAATCACGGTTCTGATTTGTACTAACGAAATCACGTTACCAGAACGAGATCAGATACCAGATATTCTTCTTGAGAATCACGCAACATTAACTGGAGGTCATAAAGGGATAGCAAAAACGTACGCCCGAATCAAACAAAATTACTATTGGGAAGGAATGAAGAAAAATGTATCGGACTTCGTACGACAGTGTACCAGCTGCCAGAAAAAGAAATTAACTCGTATCAAAACCAGACAACTTATGCTCATAACGGATACGCCACCGGAGCCATTCTATAAAATCTCGCTAGATCTCTCTGAGCCGTACAGAGAGACTAAGAAGGCAAATAAATATCTACTGACGATACAGGACAACCTGACAAAATTTTCAGTGGCCGTGCCCTTGACAAACGCAACGGCACGAAGCATCGCCGAGGCCTTCGTAAGAAATTTTATCTGCCGCTATGGCGCACCACGATATGTTTTGACCGACCAGGGGACCGTCTTTATCGGGTCCTTCATGAAGGCACTAACAAGAGTATTGGGTATCAAACAATTACAAACCACCGCGTTCCATCCGCAATCAAATGGGTCTCTAGAACGAAGCCATCACGTCCTCGTTGAGTATATCAAACATTTCATAAACAAGCATCGAGATTGGGACGACATCATGGACTACTGCATGTTCTCATACAACACCAGCGTACACGAGGCCACTCGTTTCACACCTCATGAATTAGTCTACGGAAAAGAAGTTCGACTTTCAACCTGTCACTCGAGCTCAAGATCAGAAACATACCCAGAGTACATAAACGACTTAATCGACACTATGCATAATGTACAAGGAATGGCAAAAGCGAACTTGCAGTCGGCCAAGGAAAGATCTAAGCGTTATTACGACCAACGACTGAATGTCCATCATTTCAAAATTGGAGATTGGGTGTATTTACAAAAAAATCAGAGAAAAACTAAGGTGGACGATCAATATGAGGGGCCTTATGAGATTCTAAACGTGTTCGACAACGGAAATGTAAAGATTCGAGTAAAGCATACTGAGAAAACTGTCCACCCGAACCGACTCAAATTCGCCCAAGGGCACCGTCGGCAATAAAAAAAAAAAAAACCCCCCTCTAATCATTCCAGGTCTTCTGGCATGTTCAGTTACTGAACATATTAGCCGCGACGACCGCATTAATAGCTTACGACTGTGGTTCACCAAATATGAACATCACCAGCCTCTCATTACTCTCAATAGGGGAATGCAATATTCCCACTACAGAGCCAACGGTGACACGAACATACGTTCAACTATTGCAACTATCCGAATTTTCCAACACCCAAGTAAAGCAATGTCATATCGAAATCGACAGAACCATCTATTACTGCGGAATGCACTCGCACGTTTCGCTCGTAAGCAATGGACGAATGGAATACGTAATGGAATTAAGTGCCGAAGCTTGCATAAAACTACATCTAACTGGAATCCTTAGTCTCGAACCCCACAGTATTCTAACCGGTATTATGTCAAAAACTAGCGTGACCAGAGCAACAACGATAGCTGGGAAAATTACATCAACCGGTGAATGCAAAGCAGTAGAATATTCCGACCCATACGGAACATGGAGCGACGTAGTCGTCCAAGCCGTCCTGCGCATCACGCTGCGAGATTACACCGCAACGACACGCCCGGACGTAAATAAGATTATATTAAACTCTGGAACGCAATGCACGCTCTCCGACGGAGCCTGCATGGATGTAGAAGGTGGGAATACTTTTTGGGCACCAATTCCCATGGATCACTGTAAATTTAGCAGCTACGATATTCTGTATGAGGGAATAGCTAGTAAAATTTATGACAATAGCACCACCGCCCAGTTAGCACAGGAGGTGTACGCGATAACAACTAAAGACATCACATTCGCACTAGCAAAAAAGGGACAGTTTTCATTATGCAATTACATACTTAGTAGAACGGAACATCCAAAGCTATTTATCTTGGAAACCAGAAAAGGTGAATCTTTCGCAATTCATCGCCCAACAGCAATTAGGAACTTAGACATTTTTGCATACGTCAACAGTAAATTCGTCTACTTAGAAAAACACCTGGGGAACCAGATGAAAACTCTTTACAGAGACGTACTTACCCAACAGTGTAATCTGGAAAAGCAAATGTTGGAGAACGCATTAACGATCGCAAAACTAGCACCAGAGGATTTTGCATATCACATTATGAAAAAGCCCGGATACATGGCAGTAGTGGCAGGGGAAGTCATCCACGTTATAAAATGTGTGCCGACACGGGTAAAGCGACGGGAGACTAAGGAATGTTATCTACAACTTCCGGTTTATAGAGGAAATATATCTTTATTTATGGCACCTAGAAGCCACATATTATTGAAAACGGGATCGCAAGTCGACTGTAATCCCTACATTCCATTGATGTACCGACTCGACGGCAACTGGTATAAAATTACGCCCATAGCCACTTCTGCGGTACCACCCAATGTACTGCAATCTGCAGTTGCGCAATCCTGGACGTACACCAACCCCGCCGAATTAGCGACATCAGGAATCTACGCTACACGAGACCTTGATAAATTAAGGGATCATATTATGTTCCCAGCCGAAAGACCGGCAGTATTAAATACTATTGCCAGAGGAATGACCGGACAAAATACAAGAATGCAGGGCATCTCGTTGATAAACCTATTTGATGACAAAACCCTCGAGGGAATTGCATCCTCTACCTGGTCCAAGATGTGGCAATGGTTCACTGGTTTTGGTACCTTTAGCGCAGGAATATTTGGAATATGGATTGCTATCCAACTAACCAAATTTGGAATCGACACCGCTCTCCACGGATACGCCCTCCATAGCATCTACGGATGGAGCATTCATCTCATAGGAGCCATATGGGACTCCGTGACCAATGTACTTCTCCACCTGAGAAACTCCGCAGCACAACGCAACGAGGCAGGATCACGCAACGAGGCAGAACCACGCAACACGATCGCTCTGAATAATGACATCGTCACCAACGACGGAGCTCCAGGAACTTCGGGATTATATCCCCGAATACCGGAGGCAGAATTGAACGCAATTGAAGTTCACCCTGTGCAATATGAATAGTAACTGACATATGTAAGAAAGTATATGCTACTAACGACGTACGAACCCTATAATTACAGATGAAAGGTACAAAATCAGGGGATATCGCCAAAGTTGTGGCAAATCTCGAAAAAGCCCAGTGCCATAGCGGAGAATGCGCTACATCCGACCCGGTATACCAAGCCAACGACACTCTATTCTGTCTACCCTGTGCGGATCAGCTCCACCGAGAAAAAACGGGCGTGGCATATTACCTGGCGGAGGGACATTCGCTGCTAGGATCATTCGCACCTTCAGCAAAATGCAACCGATGCAGGGTTGATCTATTCACTAGCGGAGCTGCTTCACGCTGTCATAAGTGCACGGCGCTTTATTTATTTTATTCAGACGACGCAAAACAAAATAACGAAGATCCGGAAACCTTTTACGACCTCGTGATTGATTCAGACACCGAGGCATCTTATAAGGCAGCCTTCGAAGACGAGCACCCGTGAGAAGGGGAGACAAGGGGGGCATAGTCACCCAAAGGACGTCGCAATAAGCAGCAGTAAGAAGATCAAGCGCAGGGAACGTTAGGAAGGGGCGCACTACTCCCACTCGAGGTCCAGCCCTAATAAAAGGCCTCCGTCCGCAGAGCCACGGGCAATACCAATTAGCAGAGCAGAAAGAAAGTTACAGTTTTTCTAAACAAAGAGATCATAAAAGTATCGCGCCAGCAAAAGTGTGGCAAAGATGAGACATCAGGAGCCACCCCCAACCTACCATTATCTGGTGGCAGTCACCCCGAACTCACGGAGACCAAATGGGCCAGGAGGACTGGGAATTACAGTAAATTACCTGGGCGACGTCCAGAACGTACCCACACCACGTGGATTTCTTTTGTCGCGCGACGACCACGTGGCCGCATCCAGCAACCGGCGATAACCGCAACCACAGCCAGCATTTGTGTGTGGCACCACTAAGATGTCGTTCTACCGTTCCCCGACACGTCAGCCCTCGGCGTCTCCGACAGAAGCAGATCTCTTGCAGGGATACCTAGGCGAGTCGCCTGAACCTCTTAAACCTGCCACCAGCCCTGCGGTGCCGTCGCAACAGGCTGCTACCAGCCCTGCGGTGTCGTCGCAGCAGGCCACCAGCGTCATCTTGGATACCACTGTCCCTGTGGCACCTTCCTTGCAAGTGGAGGCAGTTCGCCATTGCAAATTGCCGCCATTCTGGAAGACCAACCCAGAATTATGGTTCCTTCAAGTGAAGGCTGTTTTTCACTCAAACCAGGTCCGCTCAGATCATGGCAAATATTATCTGGTCGCTGGTGCCCTTGACCCGGATTCCATGCAGGAGGTTGCAGACATCCTGAAGATGCCACCGGCCACCGATAAGTATCTCAACTTGAAAGCCCAGCTCATAAGTCGCTTCACAGACTCTGCAGATCGTCAGTTGCACAGAGTGCTTGCGGAGCTGCAGCTTGGTGACAAGAAACCTGCTCAACTTCTGCGCCAAATGAGATCACTGGCAGGAACCAGGGCCTCTGAGGATGTGCTGCGAGTGAGATGGCTGGCACTACTTCCATCGCATGTCCAGCGCTGCCTTAAGATTTGCCGCTCGACCTCCTTAGAAGAGCTTGCAATGCTCGCAGATGAGCTGATGGAGAATTCGCCATCCTACGTCATGGCTGCAGGCCCAGCTTTACCTCCTACCGTGGCACCTGTCAGTCGTCCATACACGCCTGCTGTCACACTGGAGGCGCTTGCCCAGGACATGGCAGCAATCAGAGTTTCCCTGGTGGAGCTGGTCTCCCTCAACCGGGAGTTGTCGGCAACTCTCACATCTAGTGCTCAGGCTCAGTTTCGATCCCGCAGCAGGGACCGGCCTCGTCCACCCGCAGGATCCAGGTCAGCAGCATCGTCCAGCTCGCGTTACTGTTTTTATCACCTCAGGTTTGGTGCCAGGGCCAACGGGTGTGAGCCACCATGCGCCTGGGGCAAGCCTGCCTCCCCAGCACGACCGGAAAACCAGAGCGGCTGTCACTAATCCAGTCAGCCAGTGACAGCCCCACCGTCAGCCCAGGCCTCACCAAGGAGCTACGCCTGCACCTGTTTGACAGGACGTCAAACCAGAAATTCCTTGTGGACTCAGCCTCAGCAATTTCACTCATACCAAGGGGCAACGCTGTTAGAGGCAGTCAACCGAGTGACCTGAAACTTCATGCAGCCAACGGTTCTGTCATCAACACCTATGGCTCATGCATTCTCACTATTGACCTCAACCTTCGGCGTGTGTTCAAGTGATCCTTCTTGGTCGCTGACGTTAAGGCTACAATATTAGGAGCGGACTTCCTGGTCCATCACGGATTGCTGCTCGACCTAAAAGGGCAACGCCTTCTGGACCCCCTCACCTCTATAACCAGTAGGGGCAAGCTAGAGGAAGCCTCTATTTTTGGTGTCTCTACAATCACCAAGTCAAGCCCTCAGATTCCTTGCCAACATAATAAGGCCTACACGGAACTCTTGCATAAGTACATTGATCTCACCAGGCCCAGCCTCATTCCTGCCATGGACTCCACAAACCCGCTGGCACATCATATGGTGACTTCCGGTCCGCCTGTCGTGGAGAAACCTCGTCGCCTGTCAGGCGAGAAACTTAAAGTGGCCAAAGAGGATTTAGACCTCTTGTTACACAGTGGTGTCATTCGCCCTTCTAGCAGCCAGTGGGCCAGTCCTCTGCATACGGTCCCCAAGAAGCTTGGCGGATGGCGCTCCACTGGGGATTACAGGCGACTGAACGCCCAGACAATTCCGGATCGCTATCCGGTTCCTCACTGTGAGGATATTCTACAACGCCTGCACGGCAGCAAGGCCTTCTCAACCATAGATCTTACCAGGGCGTATCATCAGATCCCAATGGCCCCAGAGGACGTCTCGAAGACGGCGGTTACCACGCCGTTTGGGCTCTTCGAATTTCTGGGGATGCCGCCAGGCCTGCGCAACGCTACTCAAACGTTCCAACGGCACATGGACAACCTCTTCCGTGGACTGAACTTCGTTGGCTGTTACATTGATGACGTCATTGTCTTCTCCAAAACTCATGGTGAGCACCTCCAACACCTAGCAGCTATATTTGACATCCTACGTGCCAACAGACTCACCATCAACCCGGCCAAGTGCAGCTTTGGACAGGAGGAGACCACCTTTCTCGGTTTCAAAGTGAACCAGCACGGTTATTATCCGCCCCCGGACCGTGCCAGGCCATTGCGGAGTTTCCGAAGCCTGAGACCATTGCCGAGCTACGGCGCTTCCTGGGCATGTTCAATTACTATCGCCGTGTCATTCCTGAGGCCTCGAAGATCCAGGCTCCACTCTCGGAGCTTCTCAAGGGAGCCACGAAAAGGGACAAGCGCAGGGTACCATGGACCTCTGCCACTGAGAACGCCCTTGAGGCGTGCAAGCGCAGCGTTGTCCAAGCCACGCAGGCCACCTTTCTGTCTCAGACGGCGTTGCTATCCCTCTCCACCGACGCATCTGACGTGGCTATCGGAGCTACCCTCGAGCAATTTGAGGATGACACCTGGAAGCCTGTGGGTTTCTTCTCTCGGAAGCTGCAGCCGCGGGAGACCCGGTACAGCACATATGACCGAGAACTTCTAGCAGTTTTTGCGGCGATTCGTTTCTTTCGGCACATGCTCGAGGGGAGGTCTTTCATCATTCGTACGGACCATCGGCCCCTGGTTTACGCATTCTCGCAGCGAGCGGAGAAAGCATCGCCGCGGCAACTCCGCCAGTTGGACTATATTTCGCAGTTCAGCACAGAAATTCTACACACCAAGGGAGAGGACAACGTGGTGGCAGACGCGCTCTCGCGGATCAACACCATTGGGATGCCGACTATCCTCGACGCCAACACCGTGTCCTCAGCTCAAGAGCAGGATGAGGAGCTGACCCAACTCAGGGAAAACAGTTCTCTCGACCTGCAACGCCTGGAAATAGATGGCTCCCAGCTTTATTGTGATATCTCCAATGGCCTGGTGCGACCATACATCCCTCAGGACCTTCGTCGTCGAGCCTTCAATGTAATCCACGGCCTCTCTCATCCGAGCGGTCGCTCCACTGCCCGCCTGCTAAGGGAGAAATATGTCTGGCCTAGCATCAGAAGGGATGCGCTCCGCTGGTCACGCGAGTGCGTCTCCTGCCAGCGGTCGAAGATCCAGCGACACAGTCGTCTGCAACCCAGTCACATTGACGTTCCAAACAGTCGTTTTAGCCACGTGCATTTGGACCTTATTGAGCTGCCCAGAATTGGAGATCTCAGGTATTGCCTAACCATAATTGACCGCTTCAGCAGATGGCCGACAGCAATACCGCTCAGCAACATGCTTGCGGACACTGTGGCGAATGCCTTTTATGTCAACTGGGTATGCCAATTCGGCACCCCGCTCACTCTGACAACTGACCAGGGGTCGCAGTTCGAGTCTGTTCTGTTCATGGCCCTGGCCCGCCTCGTTGGAGCTGACAGGATCCGAACGTCTCCTTATCATCCTCAATCAAATGGGCTGGTGGAACGTTGGCATCGTACACTAAAAGCGGCGCTCATGTGCCACGAGGGCATCCCATGGCCTGATCTGCTTCCGACGGTGCTCCTTGGGCTCCGCACGGCCTTCAAGGAGGACCTGAATGCCTCACCGGCGGAGATGCTGTTCGGCACTACGCTGCGGGTTCCCGGGGAATTCTTTGTCTCAGAAGAGGCTCCTGCTGATCCGCAAATCTTCATTGAAAAATTCCGTGAGCACATTAGAGCCGTGCAACCCACACCGACGGCCCACCATTCCAAGCCGCGGATGTTTGTGTCCAAGGACCTATACCAATGCACCCACGTCTTTAAGAAAGTGGACTCCGTGCGGAAGCCCCTGGAACAGCCCTACACCGGTCCACATGAGGTCATCAAGCGCCTCAATGACAGACTCTTTGTCATTCGCATTGGAGGAGCCGAAAAATCCATCTCCACCAGCCTACTAAAACCAGCCTACATCGCAAGGACAGACCTGGTGCAGTCTACAACATCTGGGCTACAGACCGTTCCCAACCTAGGGACGCCTATCAGAACCTATCCTGGCGCAACCAAAAAGAGGGTTTCGTTCCCCTCGCTTCCGCCTCAGGACACTGGGGGGGGGGGGGGGAGTAGCTGTGGCGGTCGCGCCACACCCTGTTCGGGGGTCCGTCGCTGCTCGGCGCCACTGTCGGAAACAAACTCTCGTGCCACGCAGTGACGCATCTGTTAGCAGCATTCCCGATGCTCTCTCTGGTTTTGGCGCGTCTTGGCCAGATCCTTCTGGAATCCCGTGCAGCCAGCACTAACCGTTTTGTGATATAAAGCTTTACGCCAAAGTATTTTTGTATTAGTTTTTAAGTAATAAATAAGTGTGTGACAAAAGGGTCCCTCTCTCTTTCTCCTAAACATTGCGAGGAGACTTCCTCCTCAGGCCGAGGAAGTAAAATAGTACGCGGGACATTCGCGTCGGGCGTCGAGACTTGTGTATTGAAAGATAAGACGTAATTAACAATGCGGGAGTCGCCGTGTTTTTCGCGACACCCATTCCCCATCGTCCCGAAGTGACGACTTTCTCACGTCCGGCCACGTACAATTCTAAGAACTATTTACTCTTGAAATTAAATGTCACACTGGATTCTGCGAAATCCTATTTAGGTCAAGCTAGCCGTCCCAACTATCGACGAATAATCGTGTGACAAAAGAAGCCGCGATGCGCCGACTGCATTTACTCATCTTGATTTACTGCCGATCATTCTACGAATTATTATATAGGTCAGACCAGCCGTGTGCCGTATATGGTCTTACCTACGTCAAATTAGAGTATAAAAGGGAGCCTGCGACGCTCCAGTTTCTTCAGTCTGAAAATCACAGTCCTAAAAAGTGCCAGTAAAAACGCTTACTCTCAGTCGAATCTATAAAGTGCAGCCTCAACCATTCAAGTAAAGTGCCGATATTTTAACTGTCTAAAATCTAAGTCTTTGCTGCAAACTAACCTAGGCGAACAACTATGTTGCATTCCGCTGCAGCTACGCCAAAGCGCATCGCTCACAAGTCGCTCTGAACGTAAAACAATACGTGGGCAGAATTTGTACCATTTCTATATATTTTTAAATAATAAATAGACATATATATTTGTACATCTGTACCAACCACTGGATCCCTCCATGTCTGCGCATCGATCCGCCCGCCAGGTAAATACCTTGACTATTGCCCGTCAAGAGTAAGTTCGGCTGGTTAACGTTCAAATCTCCGCGGAAATACTCGAAACTCTCGCAGAAATCGAGACAGAAGTCGACTATTCTCGAAGCGTTTCTCGGAACTTTAGTTCCTCACCTGCGACAGGCCGATCTTCAATCAAACGACAAATTCCGGCGCTAAGGAATCAAGACGACCGACAGGGAGGAGAAATTCCAATTCCCCACGGGATTCTGCGCCGGGTCGTAACAGGTCTATGCCGGCTGGTAATTCTCCTTTCTATTACGTTCACTCTCCTAGGTAAGGGATTATACTTGTTCGCCTTTCTCTTTACAGAACTAAACCCTTTATTCGACAAAAACGTGCTTTCTCTTCGGAGGCCAGACTAAGACTAAAAATAGGAAGTGAGAAGAGAGTCTTCCCCAGTCGGTAGTCCGCGGTTTCCCCGGAACTCTCTAGGCTTCGGCCATTGGTGGGACGCTCGACCAATAGCGTTAGCGCCAGCACTCTTGTCCAGTGATCTCAGAAGTGGCATCCTGCCGCATCGCGGCACGCGTGGTGGGGGAAGGCGAGAGTTGTATGCGTGCCGTGTCCGTGAGCGCTGCGCGCGCACAGTACGTAGACAAGGAAGAAGCTATGCTTCTCGTCTTCTTTCTACCAATGTAGAATAAAATGACGTCAGAAGCTGCGCGCGCACCGTACGTAGACAAGGAAGGAGTTATACTTCTCGTCTTCTTTCTCTTTCTACCAATGTAGAGTAAAATGTCGTCAAAAGCTGCGCGCGCACCGTCGAGGACAAGGAAGGCGCTATGCTTCTCGTCTTTTTTCTACCAATGTAGAATAAAATGACGTCAGAAGCTGCGCGCGCACCCAATAGAAAGAGACACAGGATTATGCTCCGTCTTCTTTCCACCACGATCGCACGCACGTGCTTCGTTCGGCATGCGACAGCGGTACCGAATTTACCTTTCAGCTGAGCGTTGAGCCGGCTGAAATTGTCAAAAATGCACTTGTATCAAATTTATCTCGCAAGGCGTCATTCGATAGGAGATGAAAAGAAAACGCTCTATGCCAAGTTTCAACCCTCTATCTCCATCAGAAGTGTTACGACCCGGCGTGGAGTCCCGTGGGGAATTTGGATGAATTCCTTTCTTACGGAATTTCTGACCCCTTGGTCACCGGTTTCTGTCGTATTCCTGTGGATCCGCCTGTTGGAGGTGAGGAGCTGAAGCTCGTAGAAGAATCGAGAATAATCGATGCTGTGGTAGTCGACTCTCGAACGCGTTGCAATGACGATAAAATGAGCGGCAAGTTTAAAAAGGGAATTCCACCCGACTCGCTCTATCTTTTGAGAATAAGAGGTTTTTATACTTGTTTCGAGGTTAGGTCCGTAGCCATTGGAGAGTGATGTCTTGGCACAAGTATATATAATAAATATATATATATATATATTTCCTTAGGCTAACAATACAGAAATGTGCATACGGTGATGCAAGCAGGTATTGTGGTAAATTGTGTTACCTCTGTACCTCACAGGTTGATGCTCGAGAAGCGACTTTTAACTGTTCCGAATAAGCCAGACGTACGAACGACGAATGCAGAGACTTGACGCACGGTGAAAATTGTAGAATAACAATGTAGAGAAACTGACTTGACTCTATGTCTATGCGAAAATTGTAGTAGAACTGAACTGTTGCGCACGGCGAAGAATATGGAAGAACTGACTTTTACGCACGGCGAAAATTGTGGAAGAACTAACTTGTGGAGCAACGCAGGCTCCCTTTTATACTAGTTTTAAGGAATAAACAAGCCCATAAAAGCTTTCCGTTCTATTGCCGAGGATAATATGTTCTTCACGAATAATTCGCGAGGGCATCTTGAAGCACGCAGGCTCAGAGTGGTCTCAGACTTGGCACCCGAGCACCACAGGTGCCCGCGGGAGTGGGGATACGCGCAAGTGTGCGTGCCCGTCTGTGAGAGCTGTGGACTCCACGCATTGGTCTGTAAGCTCACAGACAGGGCACGCATACTTTTCCGTATCCCCACTCCCGCGGGCACCTGTGGTGCTCGGGTGCCAAGTCTGAGACCACTGCGCAGGCTCCCTTATAGAGAAATTAAAGACAAACAAGCCCATACTCTTATCGCTGTCGGTACAATAGATATTTGCACGGATGCATGCGGGTAAACGATGACGGGATCTCGATAGGTACACAAACGTCTTTTAAAAGGTAGCTGAGGTACACGGAGGGTCACGGTCGCAGCAATAACTTAGATTAGGAAACACTTTGATTGGAGTTTCGCACAGGCCCCCCCTCCTCTTGTTTGCGCTGATGCTGCATCGGTTGATTGTCTCGTGGGCTGTGCCACGTTGACTTTCCCTTTTTCTTTCCTCCTTGCCTGTTTGAGGTGGCATGCGCGTTCTCCTCAATTGTTTTGCCCGCGTCGGGTGCCCTCCCGGGTGCCGCGTCTGTGACCGCGTCGGTTCCTGCGCCTGTATGTCCTACGGGTCCCGACCTGGAGTCGTTCCGGGGGGTGAGCCGGCGTTCTAGGTGAACGCCGCATTATTGGTCTATGATGTTGTCCTGTTCGAGGTTTTTCGGGGCGACCGTAACAGAAGGATAGTTATAGGGGAAATAAAAAAATCAGTTTTTGACACATTTTCCGTATTTAGCGGTGCGGAAAAATTCTGAAAAAAAATTGAGAATATTCAGAACATGTGAATTTATGGTTGGGAATTTTTGCACATTTTTGTCTAGCAAATCCTAAGCATAAAAAATCAAAAACCCCCCAAAAACACGAAAAATTCCAATTACGTGTTGAAGTTTCCGACCCACAGAATGTTTATAAATGCTGTAGTGAAGTATTGGCATAAGTAGTACCACCAATTTTTTTTAGATTTTTTGGTAGTGTGCGTCGTAGTTAAAATAAATAAAAACCGATATTTACGACATATTTCGTGTAAAAACTTATTGAATACTTAAAATAATTGCGTATTCTTGATATTGCCAGTCAGTTATACGATGCTCTATGTTTTTGCATGCGAGAGAGCAATGTACAAATAAAGGAAATTAAGTTATTTCGAGTTTATTGAAAGTCTGTGTGCACCGTACTTTGAAAAATATTGAACGATAAGCCAACAGCACGAGTAGCTCGTTGGTTAAGCTACACCCATCTGCGACATGGTTGGACACTTTTGTCGGACGTTCGCGCCCAGGAAGGCTCATCTTTTTTTTCTTTCTAACAACTACACGACGAGCTACTCGTGCTGTTGGCTTATCGTTCAATATTTTTCAAAGTACGGTGCACACAGACTTTCAATAAACTCGAAATAACTTAATTCCCTTTATTTGTACATTGCTCTCTCGCATGCAAAAACATAGAGCATCGTATAACTGACTGGCAACATCAAGAAAACGCAATTATTTTAAGTATTAAATAAGTTATTACACAAAATATGTCGCAAATATCGATTTTTATTTATTTGAACTACGACGCACACTACCAAAAAATCTAAAAAAAATTGGTGGTACTATTTATGCCAATACTTCACTGCAGCATTTATAAAAATTCTGTGGGCCGGAAACTTCAACACGTAATTGGAATTTTTCGTGTGTTTGGGGGGTTTTTGATTTTTTATGCTTAAGATTTGCTAGACAAGAATCTGCAAAAATTCCCAACCATAAATTCACATGTTCTGAATATTCTCGATTTTTTTCAGAATTTTTCCGCACCGCTAAATACGGAAAATGGGTTAAAAACTGATTTTTTATTTCCCCTATAACTACCCTTCTGATGGAGATAGAGGGTTGAAACTTGGCATAGAGCGTTTTCTTATCATCTCCTATCGAATGACGCCTTGCGAGATAAATTTGATACAAGTGCATTTTTTACAATTTCAGCCGGCTCAACGCTCAGCCGAAAGGTAAATTCGGTACCGCTGTCGCATGCCGAACGAAGCACGTGCGTGCGATCGTGGTGGAAAGAAGACGGAGCATAATTCTGTGTCTCTTTCTATTGGGTGCGCGCGCAGCTTCTGACGTCATTTTATTCTACATTGGTAGAAAGAAGACGAGAAGCATAGCGCCTTCCTTGTCCTCAACGGTGCGCGCGCAGCTTCTGACGTGATTTCACTCTACATTGGTAGAAAGAGAAAGAAGACGAGAAGTATAGCTCCTTCCTTGTCTACGTACGGTGCACGCGCAGCGCTCACGGACACGGCACGCACACACTTCTCGCCTTCCCCCACCACGCGTGCCGCAATGCGGCAGGATGCCACTTCTGAGATCACTGCTTTTGTCTGAGTGGAGCGCCAAAGTACTCCCCCGGCACCCTCAGGGTTGTGCCGTACAGCATTTCCGCTGCTGAACACCGGATGTCCTCCTTGTAGGCCGTGCGAAGTCCCAGCAAGACCACGGGTAGTGCTGTGACCCATTTCTTCCCCATCAGAAGTTGGCACGACAGAGACGACTTTAATGTGCGATGCCACCGCTCCAGGATGCCGTTTGATTGTGGATGATACGCCAACGTTCTCGTTCGCGAGCACCCAACCAGTTTGGTTAGCTCGGTGAATAGTTCGGCCTCGAACTGCCTTCCCTGATCGGTGGTTACTATTGCAGGCGTGCCGTATCGTGCAACCCACGTGTCGATGAATGCGCTGGCGACGGCCTTGGCGGACATCTCCACCAGGGGGACTGCTTCGGGCCACCTGGTAAACCTGTCTATCATCGTCAAGCAATATTTATACCCGTCACAGAGCGGCAACGGCCCTACCAGATCCAAATGGACTTGGCAAAACCGCTCATCAGGAACCGCGATCTTCTCCGGCAAGTTCCTGACGTGTCGATGGATCTTCGTCCTCTGACAGGGCAGGCACGACCGTGCCCACAAGGCGATCTGCTTATTCATGGACGGCCAAACGAACTTCTGCCTTATCTGCTGGCGGGTGGCCTTTGCACTCGGATGTGCCAAACCGTGGACTGCGTCAAAAATCCTTCTTCGCAGGACCTCCGGCACATATGGAATAACGGCCTCGTCGGTGCACTCACAGTATACCGGATGCTCGGACGTGGAAAGGGTGAAAGGCCGCAGTCGCAGTCTTCCGTCGCTCTTCAACAGTTGCCTCAGCTCGGCATCCGCGCTCTGCGCTTCAGCGAGCTCCTCAGTCGATACGATCACCGGCATCCGGACTGCGGCTATCCGAGACAGGGCGTCTGCTACTACATTGTCCGCCCCCCCCCCCCCCCCCCCCACGTGCACAATATCGGTCGTGAATTGGCTGATCAGATCTAAATGTCGTACCTGTCGTGGGGTGGCTGTTTCAGGCCTCTGCCGGAACGCGAACACCAACGGCTTTTGGTCTGTCCGTATCGTCACCAGCCGACCTTCTATCGTGTGCCTAAAATGCCTGACAGCTTCGTAGATGGCGAGAAGGTCCCAATCGTACGTGCTGTAGCTTTTTTGGGTCAACTTCCGAGAGAAAAAAGCCAAAGGTTGGGACTCCCCGTTCACGACTTGCTCTAAAGTCGCCCCCATTGCGACGTCTGACGCGTCGGTGGTAAGTGTGAGCGGGGCCATCTCCTCAGGGTGCGCGAACAGCGCTGCCTCGGAAAGGGTCCTCTTGCATCTCTCGAAAGCTCCTAGTGCTTCCGGGGTCCACGGTACAGGTCGCGTATCGTTCTTCAGACTTTCGCAAAAGTACTCGCTTAATATAACTTGGTCCTGGGCGGCGTACTTGACGCAACGTCTGTAATAATTTACCAAACCCAAAAATCTGCGCAGCTCTACTATCGTATTCGGCACCGGGTATTCCTCGACAGCCTTCACCTTCTCGGGCAACGGCCTAATCCCTTCCGACGTTACCTTATAGCCTAAAAACTCTATCTCCTGGGCACCGAACGTGCACTTGGCCGTGTTTATGGTTACGCCGGCATCTCGCAACCTGGTCAGGACTTCACGTACGTGTCTGGGAAGTGCTTCCTCTGACTCCGAAGCCACCAGTATGTCGTCAATACAGCAGTATACATACTCTAAACCCTGGAACAGCGAGTTTATGTACCTTTGAAATGTCTGAGCTGCGTTTTTCAACCCAAAGGGCATCGCCATAAACTTGAAAAGGCCAAACGGCGTGATGACTGCCGTCTTCGGGATGTCAGCTTCGGCTACTGGGATTTGATGGTACGCCTTCTGCAGGTCCAGCTTGGTGAAAAACATCTTGTTGCGAAGCCCTTGTGCGAAATCGTGGACGTGCGGCAACGGGTATCGATCAGGTTTCGTCACCGCGTTCAACGCTCTATAATCGCCGCAAGGCCGCCATGCCCCTGGTTGCTTCTTGGGTACCATGTGCAGCGGAGAAGCCCATGGGCTGCTCGATGGACGGCAAATTCCCCGTTCCACGAGATCAGCGAACTCAGCCTTCGCTATATTTAACTTCTCGGGTGGTAGCCTGCGGAATGGGTATGCTACGGGCGTTCCTCACGTCTCAATACAGTGGTAAACCCCGCTTGTCCTTACTGCAGGGGGCATCGCAGGCTTAGATAACCCGGGAAACTCCCTTAGTAAATCTCGGTACTTGTTGAGTGGATCCACAGTTGAGATGGAAATGTGTTCCTTTGCCGTCAGCTGTCCTTGGTGTTCGAGTCCAGTTTGGTTATCCTTTAAACAACGCCTTCGCAAGTCCACACTTAGGTCAAAATAATACAATAAGTCCGCTCCTACTATGGGTGTCGTAACATCTGCCACACAGAATTGCCACTTGAGGGGCCTGCGCAGTCCCAGGTCCAGTGTCAGCAACTTTTCCCCGTAGGTGCCAATGGCCACGTTGTTGACTGCATAAAGTTTTAGGTGAGTTTCCTTTGACTCCCTACCTGCGTAAACCTTGGGCAACAGTGAGATGTCGGCGCCAGTATCCACCAGAAACCGTATCCCACTTGCTCTGTCCGTGACGTGGAGCCTCCAATGCGTGATCCTACCATCAGCCACCGCTCCTACTGCTGACGGCTCGATCCCTTTCCCTGCTGTGCCAAGGGCCACTGTGCTGAGCAGGGCTTTATGCATCGCCAGGCCTTCTCCCCAAACTTGCGGTGAAAAAAACAAACGTTGTCCCGTTCCTTAGATTTGGACCTGTCTCGTCTGGCGACTCGCGACCGAGGTCTCCTGACCTGACCTCCGGTCGTCAATGCCGCGACTTGCAATGCGATTTCTTCGACCCGGGTAGTGAGCCTCTCGAGCGCATGGTCGCGGCCAGCAAGTTGGGCCCCAGCGACGTAAGGCACCGGTGCACGCTCAACCGCTTTGTCCGCACACGCCGCCAGTCTATCCAGGTCGGCGTCATCAAATATGGCCAAAAGCTCGTGCGTCCGTCCGGGCAGCCGCTGCATCCACAACGTGCGCAGCATACTATCTGTCGCGTTTGCCCCGGCCAGCGTGCGCATCTCGCGTAGTAAAGTTGATGGTGTCCTATCGCCTAGCTCAACCGCGCCAAACAGTGTCCTTAACTGCTTTTCTTCCGAATCGGAACAACGCTCTATCAGAACAGCTTTTAGTCTGTCATATTTACCTGCTGCCGGCGGGCGCTCGAGGACATCCGCGACGGTATTTATCGTCTCTTCGTCGAGATGCCGGACAATGGTGCTGTTACGTCCTACGTCCTCCACCCGCTTTTTCAACGACTATATTCTCGCAACGAGCTCGCCGCACCGCGTACCTTCTTAATTAGCCGTAAGTCGCGCAAAAGCGAAACAAGAGCCGGCGCACCGCGCCACCGAAATTCCTTCACGTAACGCTGACTCCCATCCGGGACGTAATCCGCGCCACGCGAAGGAATTACATAACGACCGCGCACAATAGTAATGTAAGTAGAAACGTAAGAATGCTGACATCGAATCAGCATAGGCTAACCCCAACGATCGATTAGCGATCCGCGGCAATACATAGTTCCGAGAACGCCAACTCCAAAACGGAAGCTAGGGTGCCAGTTCCGCGAAGGACCTGGCGACCCTCAGCAAAACCCACTACTTAAATAGGGCCACAAAGTAAGCGATCAATTCAATTACGATTCTCTGCTCCATAGTCAACGTCACGCTCAAGTCGGGCACTAAGTCACGTCAGTTTACTTTCGGCAACTCGTTCGCCTAAATTATCAGGCTCACAACAGCGAAGCTCTAGTTAATAAGACGGTTGTGATCGTCAAGAAAGTGTATCGCCGCAAAATACAACTTTACATCAAACCAAGGTAATTGCATCAACTATCAACCTTCCTGACCCTACAACAACCTCCGACAGCCACTCGACCATCCTCTGAGACCTTCTAACCAAACGACCATCGCGACCTCATCAAATCTCCGCGATAACTCATTCAGATATCAGTACACTCTTTACTCGGCAGCTTCGGCTACACACCCATTCCTTCCCAGGGATCCCCGCGATCGGCGAGCTACCAGCGAGTGTGGATGCCCCCGGGCTCCCTTGCAGCAGCTCCCGCACCGCACCGGACACGAGCCCTCTGACCGGGGCGACTAGCAGCGAGGTAACCTGGTAGCTTCTGGCTTCCTGCACCCCGCGCTTACTGCCCTGTCGACCGCTCTCCCGGTTATGGGAAAACCCCTGGGTAAGTGAACAGAAACCAGCCGAAACCTCCGTAGTTTCGCCGTTCACGAACCACCATTAAAGAGTCAACCGCCGCGTAGGTCCCCGCCGGAAGTTCCGCCGGAACTCACGCCGGAAGAGCCCCCGTGCCGGACGACGAATCCAGGCCCGAAGGGAACGAGCCAGACCCCGGGAGTATTTGGCCACCCAGTTTGAAGCCGAGGTCTCAGCTCCCCTGACCAACCCCTCTCCCTCCTACGGCCCCAGCAAGGCCCGTCCTTCCTCCCCCGGTCCCAACTATTCCCCTATCTACTCCCCCGAACCAAATCTTCTCCCTGAACCTGCCCCTGCGGAATCCTTCACCGGCTCCTACGTATTCGACGACGAACTCTGCAGGCACTATCTGTACCCGTCCGCCGCATATCTACGAGATCTAGTTGAGGGAGTCCCGTCCACGGTTACGGTGACAGAACTCTACGAAGACTCGGACATCGAGATATTGAACTGAAGTGTAACGGTGATACCGCAATAAAGCCCGCCTAAAGACCCTCGGACGTTGACGTATTTCCCCTTCCCTTCTCCCCAACGTATTCGTACGCATTAAGGTAACCAGTAGGCCGGTTAAATCCCCGCCGAAGCTACAAACAGTATAGCCGTAACCATTCGGACGCGTCCTCCTTACATTTCGCTATACGTCAGTGCGCCGCTCCACTGACGGATAAACTCTATTTCGGTGCGATCCCTCTTTCCGTCTGTCCTCGATCCCCGGTATACCCGGTGAACGCAGGGTGTCGAAAACGAGGACGTAACAGGCGCCGTACTTTATTTCATCGGACCTTATCCGGTACGCCGCAAACTCACACTCGAGCTGCGCAAACCATAATTTTGGCCTGTTCCGCCAGACTGTTGATAGACGGACATTTTGGAACTCACCGGAATGTACTTCGCCTCCACGCGTCTCGCGGTCTGGCGCACGTGCTTCAGAAAAAGAAAAGCGGCCATCTTCTTCAACGGTCCTCGTGGTCGGGGTCGGAGGTGGCGATTGTGCGGTAGACATCGCTTCCCGTTTTGATATAGCAAAAATTCTCGCTAGGCGATCACGTCGGGGTCACCAGTTAATATGTAGGAAACCAACGGTCTATGCCGGCTGGTAATTCTCCTTTCTATTACGTTCACTCTCCTAGGTAAGGGATTATACTTGTTCGCCTTCCTCTTTACAAAACTGAACTCTTTATTCGACAAAAACGTGCTCTCTCTTCGGAGGCCAGACTAAGACTAAAAATAGGAAGTGAGAAGAGAGTCTTCCCCAGTCGGTAGTCCGCGGTTTCCCCGGAACTCTCTAGGCTTCGGCCATTGGTGGGACGCTCGACCAATAGCATTCGCGCCAGCACTCTTGTCTGAGTGGAGCGCCAAAGCAGCATTCCCCAGATCCTGATCTCGCAATCATTGTATAGTGTAACGTCCAGCATCAGCGCCACCACCGGCGCACTGCCGAACCCGAGAATTGGACATTCTCGAGCAGCCGGTACCGATAGATGGAGCAGTCCAACATTTCAGCTGCCGTCTGTCGTCACTAACCACCAATAGCAACGCTCCATAACCCAGAACAACCACCGCGACCCAGTGATCTCAGAAGTGGCATCCTGCCGCATCGCGGCACGCGTGGTGGGGGAAGGCGAGAGTTGTATGCGTGCCGTGTCCGTGAGCGCTGCGCGCGCACCGTACGTAGACAAGGAAGGAGCTATGCTTTTCGTCTTTCTTCTACCAATGTAGAGAAAAATGACGTCAGAAGCTGCGCGCGCACCCAATAGAAAGAGACACAGAATTATGCTCCGTCTTCTTTCCACCACGATCGCACACACGCGCTTCGTTCGGCATGCGACAGCGGTACCGAATTTACCTTTCGGCTGACCGTTGAGCCGGCTGAAATTGTCAAAAATGCACTTGTACCAAATTTATCTCGCAAGGCGTCATTCGATAGGGGATGAAAAGAAAAACGCTCTATGCCAAGTTTCAACCCTCTATCTCCATCAGAAGGGTAGTTATAGGGGAAATAAAAAAATCAGTTTTTGACATATTTTTCGTATTTAGCGGCGTGGAAAAATTCTGAAATAATTTGAGAATATTCAGAACATGTGAATTTATGGTTGGGAATTTTTGCAGATTTTTGTCTAGCAAATCCTAAGCATAAAAAATCAAAAACCCCCCAAAAACACGAAAAATTCCAATTACGTGTTGAAGTTTCCGACCCACAGAATTTTTATAAATGCTGTAGTGAAGTATTGGCATAAGTAGTAACACCAATTTTTTTTAGATTTGTTGGTAGTGTGCGTCGTAGTTCAAATAAATAAAAACCGATATTTACGACATATTTCGTGTAATGACTTATTGAATACTTAAAATAATTGCGTTTTCTTGATATTGCCAGTCAGTTATACGATGCTCTATGTTTTTGTATGCGAGAGAGCAATGTACAAATAAAGGGAATTAGATTATTTCGAGTTTATTGAAAGTCTGTGTGCACAGTATGTATTTTGAAAAATATTTAACGGTAAACCAACAGGACGAGTAGCTCGTTGGCTAATTGTAAGCTACACCCGCCTGCGACATCGTTAGACACATTTGTCAGAGGTTCGCGCCCAGGAGGCGGCTCACCTTTTTTTTCTTTCTAACAACTACACGACGGTAAGCGATATTCACTTACAAGTATTTTAAACATACTTCTATAATTTTTAACTGTATTGTGTATGAAATATATATGCACGCATCGCATTATTTATGTAATCTTTACTTATATTATATCACCCAATGAAGTTTCCAATGCGTGTCATGCATTCGAACACAGGAACATTCTACGAATCTACTAGTATAATTATTTTATTCTTCAAATATAAATTTTCACGTGGTCTTCCACGCCACCCATGAGGTGCCACGACTAGCGCGTTCGGTTTTTGATTGTGGACGTTCGCCGGTAGCCCTATTGTACCACATTTTTAATTTATTAAATTACAGTGGTGATGGGATATGTTTCAAGGAATGGTATAGGTATATTGACTTTTTATAAAAGAATAGGAAAAAGCAAAACAAAAATTGGTCTGGCCTCACTTGTGTCAGACCGTACCTCTCCGAACAGGAGAGGTACAGCAAAAATTGGTCTGGCCTCACCTGTGCCAGACCGTACCTATCCGAAAAGGAGAGTTACAGCAAAAAAAAATTGGTCTGGCCTTACTTGTGTCAGACCGCATGTCTTTACGTTTAAGAAATCTGTCGTATGGTGATTGCTGTCATGTGTTGAAAATATGCTTTTCTTTACACATATCCCATCACCACTGTAATTTAATAAATTAAAAATGTGGTACAATAGGGCTACTGGCGAAGGTCCACAATCAAAAACCGAACGCGCTAGTCGTGGCACCTCATGGGTGGCGTGGAAGACCACGTGAAAATTTATATTTGGAGAATAAAATACTTATACTAGTAGATTCGTAGAATGTTCCTGTGTTCGAATGCATGACACGCATTGGAAGCTTCATTGGGTGATATAATATAAGTAAAGATTACATAAATAATGCGATGCGTGCATATATATTTCATACACAATACAGTTAAAAATTATAGAAGTATGTTTAAAATACTTGTAAGTGAATATCGCTTACCGTCGTGTAGTTGTTAGAAAGAAAAAAAAGGTGAGCCGCCTCCTGGGCGCGACCTCTGACAAATGTGTCTAACGATGTCGCAGGCGGGTGTAGCTTACAATTAGCCAACGAGCTACTCGTCCTGTTTGTTTACCGTTCAATATTTTTCAAAATACATACTGTGCACACAGACTTTCAATAAACTCGAAATAATTTAATTCCCTTTATTTGTACATTGCTCTCTCGCATACAAAAACATAGAGCATCGTATAACTGACTGGCAATATCAAGAAAACGCAGTTATTTTAAGTATTCAATAAGTCATTACACGAAATATGTCGTAAATATCGGTTTTTATTTATTTGAACTACGACGCACACTACCAACAAATCTAAAAAAAATTGGTGTTACTACTTATGCCAATACTTCACTACAGCATTTATAAAAATTCTGTGGGTTGGAAACTTCAACACGTAATTGAAATTTTTCGTGTTTTTGGAGGGTTTTTGATTTTTTTATGCTTAGGATTTGCTAGACAAAAATCTGCAAAAATTCCCAACCATAAATTCACATGTTCTGAATATTCTCAAATTATTTCAGAATTTTTCCACGCCGCTAAATACGAAAAATGTGTCAAAAACTGATGTTTTTATTTCCCCTATAACTACCCTTCTGATGGAGATAGAGGGTTGAAACTTGGCATAGAGCGTTTTTCTTTTCATCCCCTATCGAATGACGCCTTGCGAGATAAATTTGGTACAAGTGCATTTTTGACAATTTCAGCCGGCTCAACGGTCAGCCGAAAGGTAAATTCGGTACCGCTGTCGCATGCCGAACGAAGCGCGTGTGTGCGATCGTGGTGGAAAGAAGACGGAGCATAATTCTGTGTCTCTTTCTATTGGGTGCGCGCGCAGCCTCTGACGTCATTTTTCTCTACATTGGTAGAAGAAAGACGAAAAGCATAGCTCCTTCCTTGTCTACGTACGGTGCGCGCGCAGCGCTCACGGACACGGCACGCATACAACTCTCGCCTTCCCCCACCACGCGTGCCGCGATGCGGCAGGATGCCACTTCTGAGATCACTGCCGCGACCACCCACCCTTACGCTTACTAAGAAAGGGAATGCGCTCTCTTTCTATAAGATAAACATAAGTTCCGTATAAAAAGGGGCTCCGAACCCCGAGCTCAAGGCACTCTGCTCCAGGCGACCCTGGACAAGATTCTAGACGATAGAGTAGACGTAAAGACGAGTGTTAGACGTGTGTAGACGATTTTCCTATTTTAGTCCAAACCCGAGTTTTATTCAAATTGTGACAATATATTTAGTGTTAGTTAACAAAGCTTAAAGAATCATTCACCTATCTCATTCTAACTAAATCATATTTAAAGGACTGTTTCAACACAAATAGTCACATCAATATTAAAACCAATACCATTACACATACCCTTGTGCCACCCAGAGAGGATCTCCGCTTGTTTGGCATACTCAGGGTGTATGTAAGGGGTGTTCTATCAGACGTTGAACTCCCCTATATCTGCCAGTCGTTCAGAGAGGGCATCCGCTTGCTCGACTCCTTCCGAAACTCCGAGTAGAGAGGAAATCCGCTTACTCAGGCGTAACGGAAACCACAGATATAGGCGACATCAATCCTTAGTTACAGTTATTCGTTCCAGTCAAATTAAATGCCTAACACGCGACGCGCAGGGCGCAAGAATCAGTTGAGACGAATTTTCCGATCCCTTCACGAAGTGCCAAAACCCGATTCAGACAACTTGGGTGTTGAACCCTCGGAACAAGCGTATTCCCGGTATCTCCCGCAAAAACCCACCTGTGGACCGAGATCGTTGCCGCCCCTGGAAATCCCGGACGGCGACCCACGACAGGTGGCATACGAGAGGACCCGTGAAATAATCTTATACGAAGACTACGGTGGCGCCACTCCTACTATCAACCCGCAACCAGCGACGGTTACCCTAGATTAAGGTGCATCTTCGAGGTAAGTAAATTTCCATTGTACTAGCAGCCGCAGCGATCCCGGGTAGGAGCTCGTTAATTCGGCAGACCCAAAAGGCGGCAGTTTCCGGTTTAAGGTCCGAGTGCTTCGCGAAAGCCGCGACCGCGATTGGGACGTAACAATAGAGATCAGTGCAGCATATCTGGTCTCCAACCACCCCGCAGGGGGGTCCCGCCCTTGGTGGTGGGGACCTTTGGGGCTTGGCGTACCCACGGACCCTACATACGCCGGTACTGGACCCTTAATCGGCTGCTAGGCTGTGGGTCCACTCGACCGGAGGATAATCGGTAGACGGGGTGGGGGGCCCACCGGTGGCAGTGGTAGGGTAGCGTGTGGGAACGTCCCACCCGCGTTGCCCTTAGCTGTCACCGGTCCCCCACATTTGGGACGGCACCCCGGGTACTAACTTCTGATCATATCTAAGGCACCGGGGTTGCAATCGTCGTGGCAGTTGGTGAAGCCATAGTGCTGGCTAGGGTGTGAAAACCCGGTGTGGGAGCTGCACTCAATCAGCTCGCTTTACCATGGTTAGCAGAACTATGGGAGAGGTTTAGAAAGGCCTCGCTTCCACCAGTAAGATGCTGGGGCTAGCAACACGATAGACTGGTAGCAGTTTTATTGTGCGTTGATCGAGCGTATCTTGATCCTTGAATGAGGGTTGGCGTCATATAGACCTTAAGTGTCGTGGTGGTCGCCGGCCTCCGGGCCCCCTCGCGATGAGTAACACTAGAAAAAAAGGGTTCTGTCGGGCCCGCTGTTCGGATAATATTATATTTATACTAAACACTTCGCGCCAAATTGCCGTAGTCTCCACATAGTCTACATGTGTCGTCCGTGGATTTCTCTGTGAATGCACTGCGCATGCGCGAAAAAGCGTCCCAAACGATAACACTGGCAGTGACCATAGTTGCTCCGGGCTGCGCTTTCTCGCGCATGCGCCTGAAATCCTGCTTAAGGTACGTGCTAAAATTCATGAAAAAGAAGTCCCGTTTGGCCCCTTCGCTCAGATATCATTTAAAAACAAATTTTAATTTTATAAATTAATAAATCACAAACAAATAATTAACAATTTCATAAAAAACGATAAAAGGATTAGTTTTAAAAATGTGAGCATATATATATTATAGTAAGCAATGTACATACACAAACATAATTATAAAATATTGACATTATAATAAATAGGGAAAGCATAATAAGGTGGAAAAGGGTATTACAAGAATTTTGAAACCATTTTGTCATTAAATAAAAACATTTTATTTGGCAGAATTATAACAAATACCAACATTTGTTGCAAGGGTAAGGAAAACTGCCAAAAACCTTACCAGTATTCGTAACAAAAATATCACAGTTTGATTTGATCTTTGAAATAAATATTAAATAATTAAATAACAATATAAAATACATTAAAATAAAAATATAAAAACACCAAAATAATTGATTAAAATAAACGAAATAAGAAATATTGCACATCGTTTGTTATTGTTTCCGCAAAGTAGATTATAAATAAATAAGTAAAATATATATATACATATTTGTTGAGGAAGGAATATTGTAAATAATAATTATCTAATATATATAGATGGACTAGATGAAGGTATAATTATAAAAGTTAAGAAAATTAAATGAAAACGCCATTAGAGCAATTAAACTATTCCTTACGATTTTTCATACTATTATATAATTCTAAATGGCCCGAATCAATTTCAAACCACCACTGCGAGTGCTGTGGGCCGGGGTCCGCAATACGGCATACTGCATGTTCGTCCCTGAATTTTTCGTGAATTGCATTGCGCATGCGCGAGAAAGCGTAGCCCGGAGCAAATATGCCAGTGACAGCATATTTGACCTCAAAACTCCATTGGAGTTCCCGGGGTGGGGGAAACCTCGGCAAGTGTTCGTGCGTGTCCGTGAGCGCTGCGCGCGTCGCTTGGCTGCACGGCGAGGCGAGAAGGATGGAGCTACACGCGATCTTCTTTCCCCCTACGTGCCGTGAAAGCTGCGCGCGCCGCTTACACGACCCAGCCACGTTCCGCCTCCTTTCCTCCAACGTACCGCGAAGAAGAAGGATGGTTGCATTACAATGCTTTCAGAAATCCTACGAAGAATACGCATATAATCGAACATCTATCATATTTCACCGATCGACTTGAAATTTTTTAAGCAAAATTGAAATTTTCAACAACTAATATTTTAGCGACGTTGCAATATATTTTACACTTTATTAACAATTTGTTTATAAATTGTTTACAAAATTTTTCGAGCAAAATTAAAATTTTCAACAACTAATATTTTAGCGACGTTGCAATATATTTTACATATTATTAACAATTTGTTTATAAATTGTTTACAAAATTTTTCGAGCAAAATTTAAAGTTTCTTTAACGTACATTTTAGTGACGTTGCAGTGTATTTGACACATTGTTAACAATTTGTTTATAAATTGTTAACATTTTTTAAACAAAATAAAAATGTTTCCCTACATCAGTGCGGTCCACGAGTGGGGCCCCTCACGCCGCTATTTCCACCTCCACTAGGTACAAGTTTTTCTGTATGCCGGTCATACACACACCAGTGTGGCCAAAAGTCGCGCCGGGCAGTGGGCACCAGCAGTGTCCGCAGGAGTGGGGATACGCGCAAGTGTGCGTGCCCTGTCTGTGAGAGCTGCGTGGACTCCACAAGTCCACAGGAGTACAGGTACGCAGCCAGGGCACGCACACTTGCGCGTATCCCCACTCCCGCGGCTTGATGATGCCCGGCGCCACTTCTGGCCACACTGACGCACATTCAGCGTCCGTCGTTTCCAGGGCAACAGTAGCTCGGTGGGGGAACCGAAAATGCCCTGGCCACTTTCTTGGACCGCACTGGAATAAGGGGACGGAGCACAAACCCCTACTTTGGACGAGCGGAGTGAAGCCACTTCAGGGGAGCAGGGAAGGGCGTTTTGGTGCCACATTGGCGATTGGTTGAGCAGGCGCATGCGCAGTCTTATTTCTACGCCATAATAAATGAAAAGAAGCAGGCTAATTTTTCACATAAATGCGCGATATTTGAAGATTTTTGTCATAAATCCACATATATACAGATTATTAATGGTATTATATAAATGCATATCAGCGTAATGCCAGAATTAAACGTTCAAAAGATAGGATCTATTGATATGAAAAATCTGTGGTGTTTTTACTTGGTATTTAATTTTCCAGCTACGCAATAAGCTCAATAAGTTTTACTTGGCGTTGTCTAGGTAAATATTGGACAGTTTTATAATAAGGTATTAAACATTTTATTATAAAATGATCATGTAATTACCTTAATATCATCATTATAAAAACGACGTTATACTATAAAAATTGTAAGTTCTTTTATATATAAGAAAGTAAAATATAACATATACATTTTATTGGCATAGCCTTTAAACAACATAAACTAAACACTAAGATCTCAAATAAATATTATACAACTTAAGGAAAGATATAGCCGCTACTTAATTACAATATTAAACTGCTTGTTTACAGATTCCCCTCTATTTTTCTATAATTGCTGTTCTATTAATTTCGAATTTGGTCCACCTATATCTTCTAGTATCTGCAACTCTTCCGTTTGGAGCATATTACTTTTCCTCAGAGAGTCCAGAATGGCCTTCATAGAGATTATACGCGATTCTTTTCGTCGCAGCCTCTGTTGTAAGACCTTTATCTTCTTAGTGTAAAAGTTCTTTATGTCCTCTAATTTTGTTTCAAAATGCTCCTGTTGAAGAGATTGATCCGCAACGAAAAATATTTTAAAATATAATGTATTCAAAATTATAATATTGTTACAAATGATTATATTATATTGTAGGATGGTGGTTTGTAAAGGATTAGGATTCTCTGGGTTGGGTTCTAAGGACAGAATATTTATTTTTCATGTTAGGTACATTTCGTTCTTACAGATTTGTCTCAATTATTCATTGGACAACGCCGATGGCTAACAACGAATTATTGACGGACGTTTACAGTTTTGATCTAACGAGCGTTCGGCTAGTTTAAAACCGTTTTCTCCTAGTACAGAATTTCTAACTCGAGAAGTCCACTCGTGTCTCCATATCTGTATCAGACGGCCGGTTTATTTCAACCGTCCTCTCCCGAACATGCATGGAAACCAAGCGATCCTTCTCGAGCACTTTTGGGCGGCCGACAGCAGTGCTTCGTCCTCTTCCATTCCATGGGTGGCCGATAACCAGGTTTCGTCCTTTCCCATGGAACATATCTGTCTTGCTCCCATGGGTAGCCGATAGCAATGCTTCGTCCTCTCCCATGGAGCTCACCTATCTTGCTTCCATGGGCGGCCGATAGCAATGCTTCGTCCTCTCCCATGGAGCTATCCTATCTTGCTTCCATGGGCGGCCGATAGCAGTGCTTCGTCCTCTCCCATGGAGCTGTCCTATGTCGCACCCATGGGCGGCCGATAGCAATGCTTCGTCCTCTCCCATGGAGCTAACCTGTCTCGCTTCCATGGGCGGCCGATAGCAATGCTTCGTCCTCTCCCATGGAGCTAGCCTATCTTCTCTATGGGCGGCCGATAGCATGCTTCGTCCTCTCCCATAGGATTTGCTCAAAGTTTACCGCCGGCGGCCGATGGTCTTACCTCGTCCTCTCCCGCAGGAATACTAGAGAACGAGTCGCAGTCGGGAATCGGCATTTATATTACTTCGTTGCTAGGCTTCTATGTATAATCAACAAGCTCCGTAGCTGTATTGGATGCTGCGTTTTCGTTCGTATGCGCGCGGTACATGTAATGCTCTGAAGTTATCCGGAATCTTCTAGATGCTTCGAGACGCTTCTCGATGCTTCTAGGCGCTTCTAGATGTTTCGATACGCGGCGGCTCGGGTCAATGCCCTGACGCGATTGTTGGCTTTTCCCGATTTCTCGGAATCGCTAGGTGCGGACGCTGCTGCGTCCTTGGTCTCGTTACAATATTAAATAACATAACATACTTAAAAATTAAAAAAAAAAGTTACAGTGACTGAATTCTGCAATAGGTGTTGCTCTATCCATTTTAGAACTAACGCTGGTAGAGCTTGATGCAATTATTGCCTCTTTTGGCATATCTTCAATTTCATATTCTGTTGCAAGTCATGTTCATGCAAGGGTTTGCTTGCCCTGATTGGCACTGATTCTGCACTTAGGTGTAGTGCACTCAACCAAACATTTTTTAACTCCTCATTTCTTGGAAATGTATTACAAAATTGATGAAATGTCTAATTTTATAGCATTTGTCTTATTTTAATAATACAATATAGTTGTTATTTATGGAGTAGAATTTTCTTACCGATGATACAAGGTGTTATTAACATTTCTTTCTGTCTTTGGTCCCAAAACATGACAAACTCTAGTACGATTTGTGCAATTTTGTACAATGCACAGCGGCATTTTATATGTATTTTTCTTTCAAATATCTAGCAGACGGTTAGCTGCTTCTGCTAATCCACCTCTTCCACCGTGGTCTGACACGCTCAAGTAGTTCTGATTCTGAAAATGTTTAAGTATATTATTTGTTTCTTGGGTGTTGATTTATTTCAAAGATATTCTGAATGTACTTACTCAAAAATCGTAAATTTTCTTGTATTTTTCATATGCGCTTCTAATCAATATATTAAGATATTTCAAGAAAAGTGCGTGTTCGCATGAAACCCGTAGAGGTTCGCCCAAGAAGATGCAAGAACTCCGTAACAGTGATAGCATATTTGGCATCAAAACTCCATCGGAGCTGGCGGGGTGGGGGAAGCATCAGCATGTTAAACACTTGCCGAGGTTTCCCCCACCCCGGGAACTCCAATGGAGTTTTGATGCCAAATATGCTATCACTGCTCCGTAACGCCACAGCGCATAATCCGCTGCGTTGAGGCGGGAAAATCTTACCTATATGTACACTGCTTTTACACACGTCAAGCATGATGCCACTGCATCAGAAGTCCGCACAAACGGAGTGAGTTGAGTGGCACAGGGCATAGGGTGGTAAACGGAACGACAAATATAATCAACCGTCGTGAAACCCTACCGCGACATCTACTCTGACCTGCTTTCTTGTTTCGAACTAACCCGAAAGTCAAGTTTTAGATTGGAGTGAAAATGAGAGTGCGCTTGCGCGATTACAACCAATCACCAATGTCGCACCAAAATACTACCCCCTGCTCCCCTGAAGTGGCTTCACTCCCTGCGTCATATGGCTCCGTCCCCTTATTCCTATGTCCAGATGTATACATGTAACCACAACGGACTAGAATAAGGAATAAATGCGTATACGCGGTATGCATGTGTGACATAAGATTATTTTGCGTTATTATTATTTCAACCAAAGCGAGCGTTTGAGAGATACTAAGTCTCTACGTGCAAGAATCACGTCGCACTCATAATAAAATTCATTAATTAGAGAAAGAGACTAACGAGCGAAACCAATGTCTCGCTGTACATAGCCATGCGGATATTTGTATATACCGTCGACCGCTATGTGGCCGATTCCGCAAAAAGGGTATAAAAAACTATTCCTGAGCGAGCCTAAGAACCACCTCGAAACGCGATCATCATCGCAGTTGTGCTGTATAGTCGCGAGGTGCGTAGTCCTCTGTCCGAGGATATCTTAGTTATTCTTTTGTGAGCTAATCTGTGCAAATTCTTGCAGTTTAATCAGAGACTTATTAATCCTCGTTAAATCGTAGTCTTAAAATCTAGTTATTAATAAGAGCATGGACTCATATTTCTTTTTGGTTTGAATTTTATCTAGAGTGCGAAAGTGCGATCCGCGTTAGATTCCGGCACGTGGTCGGCGAATTGCGCCGAACCCGTTAATTCTTAAGTTTCATTTAAAGCGCATTGTATTATTATAATTTAGAACTTAACGGAATAAGTCTTCTCTCGTGTGAGGAATTGGCGTTGAATTTAGACTCAATTAAATATCTAGATCGGTCTAAGGAGTCTCATCGCGAGTAACGCATAGCTCACATAACATCTGAGCTTAGGCAACTTCAAGCCTAATCGTGGTATTAATACACATTTACGATTCGAAGGTACTCATCCTTGTTAATTCAACGAATTCCACCGACATTACCGCCGATCTAAGAGAGAGAGAGAGTAGCACAAACGAGCGAACTATACCGAGCGAGCGTGCGAGAGAGAGAGGGAGAGCGAGAGTAGTACAAAAGAGAGATTGTCTGAGCGTTTCCAGCAACACGGTAAGAATATTCCAACTATCTACCTCGATCATGATTGCTGACCCGACTCTTGCCCCAATACTAGTATTACGGGAAACCTAAGGCAACAGTCGTAAGGGCACACTCTTAACCGCGTGCTCAGAGCGCCAGGCGAACGCAATTGTCTTTATACTTTGTCCAGACAAATGCTCATGTACCGATTATATCACGAATAGTAGCGCAATTCGAACTCCGTCGTTTCAACCGAGATATATCACACGTAGCATACCAGCGAATTTGTACTACCGAAAACGATATTGCGTAATAGTTAGATTTTTCTGTTTTCTCATTATACAAATATTCCGATTCTCAACCGAACGTTATACCCACTTTTAACAACGGAATTGGTGTCAGAAACCTGCATTTGAATCAAATGTACTCAATAATGACTTTGCCTTTGTTAACAAACGAAACACGTCTTGAACGGTAACGCATGTCGACACATTTATACACGCAACATATCCATCTATTACAGAATATACACTTTTTGGTTTCACACTATACCCGATCTATTCTTTTATTCTCTTTGCATGCTTTTATATAACATTATCTATACTCGAATCCATACGTAACAATTCAGAACCTGTACGGGTTTAGTGGAGGTGGGCATTCTATAAGTCCTGCAGATCGAACAGATTAATTCCCTTCTCGTTATTATTCTTTTCGGTCATTGTTTAATAAGCCTATAATCATCTGTCGGTTTATATATTTGTATTTTTAAGTATTCACGCGTTACTCCCGGGCGGAACGGTTGACCGCTCGACTACCGTCCATCCTCGACATACTTAATCATCGACTATTAGATATCGACTTCGCGACGCCCGGACGTAACATATAGATATGGGCGTAATTGTAACTGGGAGATCGAGGCGGACGAGAGTTGGAATTACTTTATGTCAATTGCGTACGTATTATTCGATTGCCGGTACCGGTCTATCTGTTCTAAAGCCTGAGAAATCTCTCGCGGTTTATAGTTATTGATCGTAGATAGTGACTCCCGAATACGCGACGGAAATTGTTGAACAATCGTGCAATTGGTTTCGTATATTGAAATCGGCGGGTCGAAATATTTTTATTTTTTCAATTGTCTATAATAAAAATCTTGCATGCTTCCCTCATTGTTTCGATACCGGCGCGACAGCCACTGATTTTTCATTTTTATTTGAGTCGGAATGGAGTAAATTTCATTTTCAAATTCGATTTCAAAGTCGTCAAATTTATCAAAATGCTCTCTGCTAATGTTGATCCACATTTTCGTCCACCCCTCTAATGCCTGTTCTGTTAAGAACATTTTATACTCATTCGGCACGCATTTTACTTTAAAATATATATTTGAGTCCTTTAAAAATTCGATTGGGTTGGTATTCCCGTCGGCTTTAAACTTCGGTATTTTAATATCCGCTGTTATACTGTGCGTTTGATATACATTTATACCTCTATCCACCGATTCTCTTACCGGTGTCGTCTTTTCTTTTTCTAGGACCTGACTTCTGATCTTTAATTCTTCTCGCATCTTTTCTATCTCCTGTCGCTCCTGTTCTAATCTTTTCCTTTTTTCCTCCAGCTGTTTCTTCTCTTCGTCAATACATACTGGGTGTTGCCATCGTGTTTACTTTCCGCTTGCTCGGTTTGGCAGTTATTATGTGATCGCTATTAGCTCGTGCCCTCGTCAACATTAATCTATTCTTAGCACTGTAACCGTACAAAAGAGCCTCCTTGACGAATCTACTTAAACGTTCGCACGTGCACGGAACATCTCACTCATTTACCGGACGCAATTCATTTTTTCTCCTCGTCTAACGAATATATATCTCAGTCACTTCTTTCACTTATAATTTCAGTCATACCATGTACTTTCTTTCTACTTCAAGGCCGTATTTCTTTACTTTTCCACTAACTACCGTCCAGACATCGCGATTCTCTCTTTCTACTTACCTTTCTCGCTTCACCTACTTGACTGTCTTATTTTCGCGCTGTCTCTTTCTAACTTACCTGCCGTCTCGCTCACGCTAGCCCGTACACGCACGAACGCACACCACTCGGCATATACGAACGAACATACACAACTCATATAGGACTCGGACAAAAGCATTGTACACGCGACGAACACATATACAAACACTTGTAAACGCGACAGAAACACATGTAACAGCGACTATCACACATTCATCCATCAATCATTTTCATACCTAGAATAAGAATAACGGAAACGAGCTCCGGCGAAAGAGGAGAAACGACTCCCACCGGAGAGTGAAAATCACTCGAGTGGAACTTCCCCTTTGACCGATACGGGTATAAAAGGAGCGAAGAAGCTCCACTCGAGGCGAGATTTACTTCGAGCCAACACTCGTTGAAGAGATCCCAGGAGTGATCCTTCCGAGTATCGAAACACGTAGATCACGCATTAACTGACGATATCTGAACGACGTACGATCCGCGACGCTAGGGAAGACTTTTGCGAAGACAAATCCTCTACCGATTCAAAGACTACGATCGCCCACCGAGGGTTCGTGACTAGTAAAGCACAGTCACGTTCGTCACATATACGCGGTACTGCTTCTCTACGAAATCGATACGCTTGACTCGCCAAATTTATAACATCCTCCTACATCATTATCATACATTCATTTATATCAATCTTCGCCGTAAGCCATCCCCGCTCTTGGCACCGGTCACGGCTGCGTTGCGAATGATTGCCATACTTCATTAAAAGACTGTTTTCTACACGGTTACCGTAAGCCTCCACCGCTCTCGGCACCGGCCACGGCTGCGTGTAATTCGTGGACAACATCTGCCTTATCCTCTACCAAAAACGCCTCGACTCTCTAAGAACTCTCACCGTAACCTTCTCCGCTCTCGGTACCGGCCACCGTTACGCAGTGAGTAGTTCGAAGATTGTCTCCTACACGGTTACCGTAAGCCTCCCCCGCTCTAGGCACCGGCCACGGATGCGAGTAATTCGTGAACCTCTGACGACTGCCACGGTATACCATCCCCGCTCTTGGTACCGGTCACGGATACGAGTGGTCAGTCTGAACACCGACGAGATATTCCTAAAGACTGCCAGCCTTATGGGACTTTGTGTCTCCAGCAAAATTCGCTGTTCTCGGGCGCCCTCTAGAATATATTGCGGCCAGAGTAAGAAACTGATGTCGAATCACTACCGTACTGAACTATTATCATGAGATGTCACCTGTGTGTGGGCAAGTGAAGCTCTCTTTACAGACGATTTCAAGTGGAATTTTAAGTTTTAAAATAATAGAAGCAAAATTACTATAAACGGCAGAAAAGGGTGTACGAAACATAAAATGAAAGATAAAAAGTTCACTAAAATTTTAATAAATGTTCAACTATTCAACGTTAACCGTAAAAATATATGTACAACATTGGACGCGGAAATTTTGATATACAAACCTGACCATGTCTTGTTGGTCTGAATTTGGAATATATATTATTGTATGTTGAAATGAAGTTCACGTATAGTTTCAATGCAATTTGCTCATTTGTTCCACCATTTGAAGCTGTGTGAGATACATGAAATTGACAATTGGAGAACAGGTGCCCGGAAAAATCTGCCGTATAGGTCATGATCGCTATAGGTGAGATTGAAAATAAGTAAGGCTGCCGTTACAATGGTCGCGGTTTTGGTCGATCTTCTGTAGTCCGAAACAATTTGTCAGTAGTGGCACTCAGCTACATCGACAAATTCGTCGCATAGAAACAACGGTATCGCTGCGAGGTTGGGTAGGAGTGTAGGACTAACAATAAGACTTGCAGATTGGAGAGTGAAGTTGAGCTAGTCAAGTATAGTTTCTAAGCGTTTATTTCATGCGGGTGTGCTGCCGTGTTTAACTCATTGTCAGTCTATCTCGGCAACTGTGAGTGGAACACAACGAATTTGGTAAAGAATGTTTAAAATGTTCAGCTTAAAACAATGCAAAATGTTCTTCGTATATTCGAACAGATCTTGTCGAGAGCTTCAAAGCGATGCCATGCACGGTTGTGTTCTATTGACCGTTTCCGAGACAAGCCAAGATAAACGAAGTCAAACGTGACCGCACACCCATAAATATTGCACCGTTTCCCCGGGCAGTCGATATTTTCCGCAATACACTAATCGATTCGTACGCTTCCATTGGTCTATTTAAACAAGTTTTTCGTTTTGTTGCAAAACATGCAGCCGCGTACCAATTTGAACTCGAATGCACATGAGGGCAGCCCGAGGCCGCATGAAAAGTTGATCCGAGACGCAACGAACTGTTTTGATAAATTAAACAGATATTGCAAAGTAGCGAAAGAAACTGATGTTATTTTTAAATCACGTGCTAATTACTCTTTAATTATGTATGCATCTGTGAAGTATCGATTACAAAGGTGAGGGTGAAATAAAATTTTAAAATAAAATCTCATTACGTTTGAAGCAGTTACATAATGGGTAATGTCAACGTTCTATGTTTGCCTATTACCTACGGTACTAGCTCCAATTACCGACGCCAACCGACGCCGCCAAGAGACCTCAGCGCCCCCTCAGACCCCATCCAGCCCCCATTTGCGGGCCGCTGTTTAACACAGGCGCTGGCAGTCTTTAAGAATATCTCGCGGGTGGTCTGAAGAACAATCCCTGACAAAACATCCTACCAACACCGACCTCCAGTACGTAATTCAAAGGCGACTGGCGATACACGCGAATAAGATCACCGACGCGATATTACATATACTCGAATAAGATCATCAACGCGACAGTACATATATTCGGACTGTAAGAAGACATAAGACAAAATAAAACTTTCATTGACACATATATATATATCTTTCTTCCCGACTCGACATTCCCGGCTCTGATCACTGCGACCGCGAACGCTTCGTAAGCCGCGACCGCGAAAACTCAGAACGAACCCGCCCGCACGAAGGAGGACCTATTCCCTCCAACGCGGAAGGCCGGATCGCGAACCCGAAACCACTCGCGTCCGTAGCATACGATATAACCACTCACTCCACACTCCGTACGGTTTCAGCGCGGATACATTTATAGCTACACCAGTGTCAGCAGATCTGTACCTCTAGCAACATGGGCAACATGGAAAGTGGGGATACGCGCAAGTGTGCGTGCCCTGTCTGTGAGAGCTGCGTGGAGAGAAGGACGGTGTGATGGGTCTCTCCCGAATGATTCGAGTACGCATTGGTAATCCGATCCTATCACAGATGAGTCTCTCTCGAAGGCTCTAGAAGCCTCTGGAAGCTTCGAGAAGGATTCATGGTCAGACCTTGCATCATTAGTAGATAAGATAAAGGCATAAATAAGCCCTAGAATAAGCATCGACAGTCAGTCTGAGGAAGTGTGCCGACTAGGTCAGTTTCATTGTCAGGCATTTAAAGTGTATCGCGACCTTCAATAAAAGTTAAAGGAGGAAATAAAGACTAAATTCGCTTCTTTCCTTCGATCCTTTCAACGGTTTTTAAAAGGTACCGGCAACACGGGCGGTTGCCCGGGGCGCCATGTGCGTAGGGACGCCATCAAGGATCTTCCAAAAAAATGAAAATGTGGAAATAATAATGTAATGTCAAAGGGTCCGTCCTGTTATGACAGTGTGGTCCACGGATGGGACCCCTCACACGGCTACTGCCACCTTCACTAGCTACAAGTATGTATATAGTTCTGTCCATGCTGTCGCATTGCGTTTGTCTGTTTATGGTGATCATGTGAAATATCAAGCGTCGTCTGTCACCATGAAAATGATAGTCGGGTGAGGGAGATTACGGGCTCCCAAATTGCACCTAGGCGCGATGCTTGGACCACGCTTTGACAGAACTTTGACCGGCGACGTATGTGGAGGGCCACGTGCGGCTGATTGTGAGGTGGCGATGGCGACGAAGAGCGGAGAAAAATAATACGAGAATTTCGTACATAGCACACGTGCGTCCATGCACAGTAATAAGTTGCAGGATGTCATGCCAAATCTGTGGATTGCATTAAGAATAATACTTACAATACCTGTTACTCTGGCCACTGGCGAGAGAAACTTTAGAAAACTAAAGCTTACAGAAACATAATATTTACGGTCATCCACGTCTCAAGACAGAATGAATTCTTTGGCAATTTTATCTGTAGAAAATGATATTGCGAAAAATATACCTAATGTAGAAAATGCCATGAAAAGATTGGCTGATCTAAAGGCTAGAAAAAAAATGTTTCATGTAATCTAATGGTTCATACTATCCAAATACTGGTTGAGATAAACAATATTATTGTTCATTGTTTGTTAAAAAAACAACCTAGATAATAAACTAATTTCTATATTTTTTGTTTTTTCCTAGTGAACATTTTTATAATTATACTTAAAAAGGGCGCCGAAGTTTAGATTGCCCAGGGCGCCAGCAGCCATAGGGCCGGCCCTGATTGTAATATGTATCATAATGTTATTTCATTAATTACATACATGCGTATTTATTTTTTAGAAAGAATTAAAAGTGAAAAAACCGCAGCAAAGCCCTGTGGCGGCTGTAGCACGCCCTAGGTCGTGACCGAGGCTCTGGTTGCGGTAGCGACCTGGGCGTATAAATGCATTAACAGATTAACACTACTGTAGTAAAAATACATTTTGGAAACGGATAAAATAGAAATGTACGCAGTAAGAAGAAAAACTATATTACTGAAAAAAAATAAAAATTATCACAGGACTTGATCTCCCGATGATATAACTCACAACGTAACATATCATACCAATGCGGCTACAATGCTTTGATACGAGCAGGGTATACCGTAGGGTACTTAAACATATATTATTGTTTTTAACCTTTGCATAAACACGTTGGGTCAATTTTTCGGTGTCAAGAGAGCGGCATTCCTTTATACACGGTACTAGCAATAACATGTCTTGAAATCTGTAAAACACATTGTATCGTCACTCAAATGTATGTAGGGAAACATTTTTATTTTGCTTAAAAAATGTTAACAATTTATAAAGAAATTGTGAAAATCTGTAAAATAATACATTGCTGCGTCGCTAAAATATTAGTTGTTGAAAATTTTAATTTTGCTTAAAAAATTTCAAGTCAAACGGTGAAATTTGATAGATGTTCGATTATGTGCGTATTCTTCGTAGGATTTCTGAAAGCATTGTAATGCGAAAGAGCATTTCAGCATCACTGTCGTACGCGGAACGAAGCATGCGTCGCGCGATTTGGTGGAAAGGAGACGGAACGTGCAACCAACCTTCTTCTTCACGGTACGTTGGAAGAAAGGAGACGGAACGTGGTTTCCCGTCCTTCTCTCTGCTGGTTCGTGTAAGCGGCGCGCGCAGCTTTCACGGCACGTAGGGGGAAAGAAGACCGCGTGTAGCTGTAGCTCCATCCTTCTCGCCTCGCCGTGCAGCCAAGCGGCGCGCGCAGCGCTCACGGACACGCACGCACACTTGCCGAGGTTTCCCCACCCCGAAAACTCCAATGGAGTTTTGAGGCCAAATATGCTATCACTGCGTGTGACAAAAAATTGCATTGCATGCTGTGCCTATTCTATACCTCGTCTGTGTCCAAGCTACCGAAAGTGCCAAATCCGTATACCTCATCTGTGTCTGAACCCTTTCATAGTACCATTTGGCCGACATTAGGGCTCTCACAAATTATCCATTACTACGTTGAATCGATTTATCTCACTTCATTGAAAGTTATAAACAATTCAATTTTTCATATTTTTTTTATTTTTTTACTTTCTCGTAAATGATACAGTTATAACATACCAAATAATACAAAGTATACTAGGGTAATACAAAAACAAAAAAATGTCCACAAGTCTTAAACACATCTGAAATAATTATAATCGCATGTGTATTTCTGACCTATGAATTTTACCCAAGTATTCAATAATGTATAAGTAAAATAATTTAATTATACAAAATAAAAAGAATTCGTCTGTTTAATTATGCTCTGACAAGAAATGTGAGCTTGACAGATGTATCTCATTGTCGTCAAAACGTTTGGGTAAAGTCGCGTCATTTGTGGCAGCGTTTTGGATTCCAATGACGCATAATTTAAAAAAAAAACGCATAATCATACTCAGCAGTATCTAACATTGACGATTCAATGTTCTACTACTTGAATAAGTACAGAACCGCTAAACATCTCTGTAGCGTGCCTTGCACGGTGGCGATACACGCGGGTCTCTACTCCGCAGAGAGGGTAGAGAAAATTTACAATGAATCGTATGTCGCAGAATCTTTTATTGTAGCGGTCGGTGCGCTCTCCTTTACTTTTACAAATCTCTCGGCGTACTGCGGGAACAGACTCCCTGCGCCTCCGATCCCCACTCTTCCGGTCTTTTCTCCCGGAATCGGCGAAGACGCGTGAAGATGAGTGGCTGCCCGTGACGTATGCCTCGCCCGGGCATTGGTACATGCGTTCGGCGTTTTTAACGCGGAACATTCTCCCCCCGTTGAGAGGAACCCGATCAATGAATAGAACTCTGAAAAAACACGCTAATCGCAAATATCATTGTCGACTGATAACATAAACAAAGTAATGGTGGGATCTTAAACAACAGTAAAGTATGTATAATGTGGAAAGTGATAGCGTAAACATAATATCAATTAGCGCACTCTGCTGTCGATGTAGTCGTCTCGTCCACCGATTCGCCAGATTGAATCGGAAGGGGTACGAGGTTCTTCACGTTACGGTCAAATTCAGACGTGGCGGTTTTGACCGTAACTACCCTGATGACACCATCAGTGCCGGGATGAACCTTAGTCACTCTCCCTAGGAGCCAGTGAAGGGTTGGAACATGGTTGTCCCTCAGTAAGACCACGGCGCCCTCCTGGATAGGATGTTGGCCTGTTGTCCACTTGGATCGTCTGGTTAGCTCATTGAGGTATTCGCGGTGCCACCGCGACCAGAAATCTTGCCTTAATTTCTGGACATGCTGCCAGATCGACAGCCGATTGGATGGGGTATCCCTGTGATCCCGCTCGCGTAGACTTGTCAACGAATCACCGATAAGGAAGTGACCGGGTGTAAGGACGAGGAGATCATTTGGATCAGACGATATGGGAGTGAGAGGACGCGAGTTTAGAATCGCCTCAATCTCAATAATCAGGGCATTAACCCTCGCACAGCGGATACCGGGTCCCTCACTTTTGGCGCCTGTAGAATGATGACCACGCCATACACGAACGTATGCCCGAAAAGTTGCCTACCTAACCGGCGCAACTGTATGTCTCGAGTTCTTGAAACACACACACCAATGTGGCCAGAGGTGGCTCTTTTGCACCATCGGTGCCCGCGGGAGTGGGGATACGCGCAAGTGTGCGTGCCCGTCTGTGAGAGCTGTGGACTCCGAGCATTGGCTGTCAGCTCACAGACAGGGCACGCACACTCCCCACTCTCGCGTGCACCGATGGTGCAAAAGAGCCACTTCTGGCCACACTGACACACACGCTTATGATTATTGCAATGTGTCTCCCAACGTCTACACGGGCAGCGTTGCTAGGGCCGACTTCGTAAAACGGTAGTCTAATTGTGTATACTCTACACCATATTTCCACCTCCCGTGCTTCGTTGCGCCGGCACATGAACATAATATATTTTGGAAGCAGTATTCCTTACCACGTGCAAACGCGTACACTGTCTTTGTCCACCGTGAAAATCGTTGATAGATTTGTGATAAACATCTCAAACTTTGAGTCATGTGTGACAAAGACACGCGAGTGGAAGGAGAAATCAATTTCGGCGAGTTGGATGCAGAAGAAAATGATGAGGAAGATTTTTCTACAGATGAGGAAACTGCATCGTACAGCGACGCCGATCCCGAGTCAGAGGATTACGAGAGTGATATATTTGTTGGTGACCACATTGACAATAGTGACAGTGATGACGATCACAGTGACGATGTGAACAACAATGAAAGTGTCTTGGACAATCGAAACCAAGTGATGTCTGGACGCACTTGGAAATATATTTCCGACACTCCCGCTGCAGAAGTACCACTTGTTACATTTGAGAGTGGTACCCTGACGAGCAAAAGCGATAGTGTCGAAAGCATGGCAGATTGCTTCCACCTTTTCATTGATGATGAAATCATGGATACAATTATCATGCACACGAACAAGAAAGGACAGGAACTGTTCAGTGGAAGTTCAAAAAAGAAGTGGAAGCCAATCGATCGTATCGAATTAAACGCCTTTCTCGGATTATTGATCGTGATCGGACGTTTTCGAGAATCACGAGAAAACAAGTTACACTTGTGGAGAAAATCCAGTACATTTTCGAGGGCGTTGTATACAGCCGCAATGTCCCGAGATAGATTTAGGGACATATTGAGGTGTTTACGATTCGACGATTCGGACACGAGGGCAGCAAGAAAAGCCGATGATAAATTAGCGCCAATCAGAGACGTCACGGATATTTTCGTGACCAACTGCAAAGAAAATTACAATGCGTCAACCACCGGCACAATAGATGAACAACTGGCCACTTTCCGGGGTCGATGTTCTTTCAAAGTGTATATACCAAGCAAACCCGGAAAGTACGGAATTAAGATATGGACATTGTGCGACGCAAAATCGTATTATTGCTGCAACTTCGAAGTATATTTGGGGAAACAAGGCAACACACCCGAAAAACAGCAGGGCCAGCGCGTTGTGAAGCAACTAACAAGATTCTGGAACGGATCTCATCGCATTGTCACAACGGATAATTTCTTCACGGACATATTAGCGGAAGAAATGCTTGAAAATGGATTTTTTTTGGTTGGTACGGTCCGTAAAAACAGGAAGGACCTACCAAAAATTTTAATCGAAACGTATGCAAGGGCGCAATACTCATCGGAATTTTTATTTACTGATAATATCACGCTGGTGTCATACGTTCCGAACCCACGAAAATGTGTGATATTATTGTCGACATACCACCGCGAGCATACAATTTCTGGTGAGGATAATAAATTCAAACCCGAAATAATTAACTATTATAATAAAACGAAAAGCGGTGTGGACGTACTGGACAAATTAGTACGAGAATATACATGTCGAAGATGTACCAGACGTTGGCCAATGACTATATTGATGCATTACGTGGATATGGCAGCGTATAATGCTTTCGTTATATGGATAACGAAAAATCCCGCGTGGTCAAGAAGTGTTAACATGACAATGAAACGGAAGATATTTTTAGAACAACTAGGAGAGTCTCTTGTCTCTGAAAACATAAACCGACGCGCAACAGAATTTGAAAATGAAAAGACGGTGCTCCCGAAACATGTTGGAAATGCGATCACAGCGACGGGGCGAACTTTGAATAGAAAAAGACGTACAACTACGAGCCACCGAAAACGAGCAAGGTGCTATGCGTGTATTGGAAACGATAATAAATACACACAGAAGTGCAACGCATGTCTCAGGCATATATGTAAAAGCCATTCAGTATGTGAGACTTTTTGCGTAACATGCTCAAAAGACTAAAACAAAATACCTTGAAGATGTTACATCAACAGGAAGATTACAAGTGTTGAGCTCCCTCCTTCCCCACCCTCCCCCTCCCACCCACCCTCTCCGAGGGAGTGGGTGGGAGAAGTGGCGGGGGTGGGGAAGGGGGGAGACGGAAGAAACAAGAAAGAAGACAGGAACTGAAATTGATGAGTGTTTGAAATCATGCGCACTCCCGCCGTCTTGCGGGCGATCGGGACTCACACCTCGGTGCCTGCGAACGCGCGCCCATGAGCCGACGTGTCGCGAGCACGTAGGCTCGGCTGTGCGCGCGCACCACAACGGCGGGTCGTGCGTCCCACCCGCCAAGTCCCCTCTAGGACGGGGGCCCTCCGACTTCCAGAAGCCTCTTTTGTTTTCGTAAAGCGTGGCTGTTTAGCTAATTCGAATTTAGGCGTTAAAAGGTTTTCTGGAGGTCGGAGGGCAGCCGCGCGGGCTGAGCACGTTGTGCGCTCTCTCCTGTATGGACGATCAAAGCGAACAGACGTGTGTTATTCTAGTGCGATTCCTAGGCGATTATAAAAGTGCAGAACAGTTTTGCGATTCGAACATTTCTCTTCCGTTACAAATCCTGTCTAAATCTTTTCTTTGCAATACTCATTTTCTCGTTCAATACAACTTTTACATTTCACATATCAAATACTGCATTAATTTCTATCCCAGCAACGCTTTCTCTTTCTCTCTCTCTCTCTCCTTTCTCTTTTCCGACATTCTCTCTTCCTTCATTCCACAATGAGCAATCCGATTGCAATCGAGGTATACAATTGCACCGGCGAGTGCGAATCAGCGCAAATGAAGAGCTGTCCGATTGCAATCGAGGTATACAGTTGCACCGGCGAGTGCGAATCAGCGCATATGAAGAACTGTCCGATTGCAATCGAGGTATACAGTTGCACCGGCGAGTGCGAATCAGCGCGTATGAAGAGCTGTCCGATTGCAATCGAGGTATACAGTTGCACCGGCGAGTGCGAATCAGCGCATATGAAGAGTTGTCCGATTGCAATCGAGGTATACAATTGCACCGGCGAGTGCGAATCAGCGCAAATGAAGAGCTGTCCGATTGCAATCGAGGTATACAATTGCACCGGCGAGTGCAGATGAGTGCATAAGAAAACCGGACTTACGCTGCGTTCAAATATAACTGGTCATATCTTGAAAGGAAATGTAAGAACCATATTACAAAAACAATCAAATACTATTGAATAAATTATTGAATAAATTATATCTATCTCTTTCATTTTTACCCACCCGTATTTTTTTTCTAAGTTTCAACGACAGATATATGTACAAATGAATATGAAAGTGGCTAAGTATAAAATTTGAAAATATTCCACTTTTGACTTGCATTGTAATATAAATTGATGCAGTGCATAAATAAGTAAAAAAAAATTTTTTATTGTTTTATTTTATAATTTTTAATTTAACAAATTTAAAAATTGTTGTCTTACACCGCTTTCATAATCGTCGGCACAGGTAGACCTACAAATATGCACAAATTGCAGCAAACGGGATTTTGTATACTTTTTGTCGATTTCATACATAGGCTGAATGAGCGAGAGATAGGACTGTGCTTCACACATTATACATACATACATACATATACTTCAGATACGCCTCGAGTGGAGCACCGGTAGCATACTATACTGCCATGCTCCCATGTATGGCGGGTAGTAGGAAACAGGCGAGGCCAAATGGACCCGGTAACCGCCTCGCGCGCGGCGCTCTGAGCGTCCGCCTTCCGAGGGTTAAAGCACTCGAACGTGAACAATTGCGTGCTGATAACGCGTTTCAGGTGGTACTTAAAGGCCTTCACTGCGGCCTCCCATAGCCCTCCGAAATGAGGAGTCTGGGGTGGTATGAAATGCCATTCGATTTGTTTACCCGACAAGAAATCTTGGATCCTTTGCCGTTGATCACCTGACTGTAGCATTTCCTGAACTTCTCGTAGTTCACGGTTGGCTCCGACAAAATTTGTTCCATTATCCGAATAGATATGGGTACAAAGTCCACGGCGTGCTATAAATCGACGAAGGGCAGCTATAAAGCCCTCGGAGGTAAGATCAGTGACCAATTCAAGGTGCACTGCCTTGACGGCCAAACAAACAAAGACGGCCACGTAGGCCTTAATTGTATTCCGGTTCCGATGCCGCTTTTCCTTCAGAAGAAAGGGCCCACAGTAATCTACGCCTACTCTAGCAAACGGACGCGCCTCGGTGACGCGGACTTCTGGTAGATTACCCATAACGTATTCTACGTTCGGAGGCTTTGCGCGACAACATTTCACGCAACGTCTTATACATTTCCAGACTTGACTGCGTCCGTCCAAAGGCCAATAGCGCCGGCGTAGGGCATAGAGCGCAGCTTGCACCCCCGCGTGAAGATGAGTGCGATGTTCGTTCTGAATCACTAGCATTGTCACGTGTGATTCCTTTGGCAAAATAATCGGATGCTTCTGTTCAAACGGCATTGCGCTATGTTTCAAGCGTCCTCCGACGCGCAGTATGCCATCGTGGTCCATAAATGGATCGAGACGAATAAGAGGACTCTTAACATGAATCGACTTACCCTCGCTGATCGATCGAATTTCTTTTCCAAACACGCGATGTTGTATCGCGCGCATAACAATCGTATGAGCTGAGATTAACTCAGCAGCTGCGATGGGTCCCTTGAGTTGGTTCGTGGATTTCCATCGCAGACAGTATGCGATCACTCGCAGCAATTTCCCGAGCGTAGAAAACCGCTCAAATAACGCAAGGTCGGTCTCTGTGTTAGTAGTAGAAGTCACGAGACAGATGCTTCTGCGTTCCTCATCAACGTGCTCTTCCACAGCTGGTTGCTGCGTAGGCCAGTTAGCCTCATCTTCAGTTAGCCATGGCGGTCCATAAGGCCAAATTGAAGGTTGTAAATACTCCTCGGGCGATTGCCCTCTTGACAGACAATCCGCCGGATTGTCGGCGCTTCGGACATGCAGCCAGTTGTTAATATCAGTCTTGGCCTGAATTTCCGCGACTCTGTTGGCCACGAATGTCTTGAGTGCTTGGGGTAACGTACGAACCCAGTGTAAAACTATCGTTGAGTCAGTCCAATAATAAGTCCGACTAACCTTTACGTGTAAAGCTTGTTGCACTGTCGTGCCTAGGGACGCGGAGAGCAGTGCTCCACATAGTTCGAGTCTTGGAATAGTAAGCTGTTTAAGAGGTGCCACTTTCGATTTTGCAGTCAATAGTTGGACGTGAACGTTGCCATACTGATCTGTCGTGCGTGTATAAACACAGGCCCCGTACGCCCTTTCGCTCGCGTCGCTGAAGCAATGTAACTGCACCTCTTGTGCGGACTTTATGGCAACATTTCGTGGGAATGAGACGTTATTAAGTAGGGCAAGTTGCCTGTAAAATCTCTCCCACTCTGTGTGAAGAGAGGCCGGAAGCGACTCATCCCATTCTATCTTGACGCACCAGAGTTTCTGGATGATGATTTTCGCTGTGATAATAACTGGCCCTAGCAGTCCTAAAGGGTCGTAAATCTTGGCGATTTCGGATAATATGTGGCGTTTTGTAACGCGTGAAGGTGGTGCTGATGTCTTGACGGTGTATACAATACGGTCCTCGGCAGAGTCCCAAAAGATCCCTAGTGTCTTCAGGGATGAAGTATCGCCCAGTTCGAGTTGCCTGTGGACACTTCCTTCAGGCAAGCCGTGTAAAAGTTCGACGTCATTAGAAGCCCATTGGCGTATGTGTAGGCCGCCCCGTTGAAACAGACCGATGAGATCTTCTCTCAAACCGATAGCCTCTTCCTTCGACTGTGCTCCTGTCAGCACGTCGTCAACGTAAAAGTCACGGCGTACAATTGCCGCCGCGGTCGGATATGCTGCTTCTTCATCTTCAGCAAGCTGCATTAAGCATCGTGAGGCGAGATACGGTGCGGAAGCTACTCCGAAAGTGACCGTATTTAATTCGTAAGTACGAATCTCCCCGGTGGAATCGCGCCATAGTATGCGCTGGTACTTCCGATCTTCCGGGCGGACAGTAAATTGGCGAAACATCTTCTCTATGTCCCCTGTCAGGACATATTGATGTATGCGAAATCTGAGTAGTAAATGCAGCAGGTTGTTCTGCATTGCCGGCCCGACGTGTAGGACGTGATTCAAAGAAATCCCTGTCGTCGTGGGTGCTGAAGCGTCAAAGACAACGCGTACCTTTGTTGTAAGGCTTGTTTCCTTAATGACCGCGTGGTGCGGTAAGTAATATCCGACAGAATTCTGTGCGTCTGCGGATGTCTTCGTCATGTGCTGTAACTTACTGTATTCGTCAATAACCTCGTGATATTGGCGACGTAGCTGTTCGTCTCGGTTAAGTTTCCGTTCCAATGCGTTGAATCGTCTCAACGCGATCGCTCTGGATTCGCCAAGTAGCGCTTGTTTCCCGTTGAAGGGGAGTGCCACGCAATATCGTCCGTCCGAATTACGTGTCACGTTATCGCGAAAATGTTTTTCGCACTCCTTCTCGTCAGTTGTCCAGTGCGGTTCTGAAGGCCCTTCCTCAACCTCCCAAAACCGTGTCAAGTCCCATTGTAGGGTCGCGGTCATGCAAGAAACGCGGATCCGTTTGGCCCGGATTGCTATTGGCGCGCTCCCCCCGATGACCCATCCCAGTCTCGTCTTTTGAAGGTACAAATCCGGCCCCGTCCTTGTTGATAAATTAATTTGACCGATACAAAGTATCGCCAGGGCCGTGCCCGCTCCCAGCAACATGTCAACTTTCGCTGGGCGGTGGAACTCAGGATCAGCGAGCTTCAAATTCCTTGGTATTTCCAATTCGGCGCGGTCGATTAAATGGCCTGGTACCAATGCACAAACGCTAGGAACTGTAAGAAATACCAGCTTGCGCTCAAAGTCTGTGTGTAGTGAGCGAACGGTAGCTGTGACCGTCGATCTGGACAGGGTCGACTGGGAATTTATTCCTGCCACTGGTATGCAACACTCTTTCCGTTCCAATCCAAGAGTGTCTGCTAACGCTTCTGTTATAAAATTGGTGGAAGCGCAGGTGTCGATTAGTGTACGGCATTGAATAGTAACGTGCTCCTGGTTGGATGCGTAGACTTGAGCGGTTACGAGCAACTCGCTTGTCTCCGAGCAGACGACAAGAGCAGTGTGTCATCGTGCACGAGTCGTTTCTGTGTCAGTGCCACAGCTGACGTTTGTTGATGTTTGCACCTGATTCGATACAGGCTGCCGCGACGCAGGACGCGACGTAGTAGGGTTTTCGGCTGTTTCTCCGGACTCCGTCGTTTCCCTTTGTTGCAACCCCATATAGAGTGGTTCTCTCCACAAATAACGCAAGGTGCTGAATTTGTGACGACGAAAGCCTGATTTTGTGTCTGTGATCTTGTAAATCGTTTTGGATTTGTGGGTATGTTACGTATCTGTGACGTGGTCGAAGCTTGCGTCGTAGGTAATGGGTCCGAACATTTTGAACGTTTTTCCAAAAACTGAATTAAATTCGTGTAAGGTGGCACCGAATTGTCGGGCAACGTTAATTCCCATTGTATAGCCGTGGGACTACTTATCTTGGTAAGTATCAAGTCTATAATCGGGGTGTTCCAATGCTGTATCGGTTCCCCGAGATTTTTCAACGCTCGTAGTCGTTGATTCATCAAATCGACGAGCTCACCCAACGCTTCCGGCGTGTCTCTCGTCAACTTCGGTGCGTCACGCATCGCTGCCCAGTGGCGTCGGATTATTTTACGCGTGCAATCGAACTTGCGCTTTAGGATGTCGAGTGCATCGTTGTAATTTTCGTCAACAGTAGCTAACGATTCAATACACGCAGCGGCGTGACCTTTAAGAGACGAACGAAGGTACTGTAACTTTTGTACCGGCGTTAAGTCCTCATTGCGATCTATGAGCGAACTGAACAGATCGAAAAAGGAATTCCAATTTTCGATTTTGCCGTCGAACGTTGGCAAATTGATTTGTGGAAGACGTATCGAAACGGGCGCTTGCTGAACGGTCGTTGTCGGTGACAAAGGATGGCGGAATGGCGACGGCCCGGCTTCGGGGACCGCGATATGCGTCGTAGTCTGCCTTGCTTGCCTAATACATTTCCGCGCTCGCGCCACGGTTGCGTAGTACGCGATTTCGATCGGCTCACGCTTTTCCGTCTCGTTACAATCCTCCTTCTCGAGTTCGGATTGTATCGACTCGAAACGTTTCCAGTGATCGCCCAGAGCCTCTAGTCTGACCTCTAATAAGTCGAAATCTGGATCCGTGTGCACTACAAATTGATCCAGAAATCCCGCAAACGACATAATCTGACCCTTAATAACTCCGCGACGCCTTTTCAGGCTAGTACACGGCGTTGATATCGGGACCTCACTCGTAGTAGGAGGTACTTGTGCTCCCGTATCCATAATGTATTATAAGGAAGCAAGATAGGAAGTAGAAAGGATTCGGTGATTCAATCGAACAAGCCTACCTTTCGTTGCGACGTAGTGCCGTTCCTGCTGCGCAGTATTGCTGCTTGCGCTGCTGAACTAGCCTTCACGGGAAGAAACGGTGTCTTCGTCGTCCATAGGTCGATAAATAGTCTTAGATATTCACTTGCACGATCCGGCTCGAAGGACCAAAAACTGTAGCGTGCCTTGCACGGTGGCGATACACGCGGGTCTCTACTCCGCAGAGAGGGTAGAGAAAATTTACAATGAATCGTATGTCGCAGAATCTTTTATTGTAGCGGTCGGTGCGCTCTCCTTTACTTTTACAAATCTCTCGGCGTACTGCGGGAACAGACTCCGTGCGCCTCCGATCCCCACTCTTCCGGTCTTTTCTCCCGGAATCGGCGAAGACGCGTGAAGATGAGTGGCTGCCCGTGACGTATGCCTCGCCCGGGCATTGGTACATGCGTTCGGCGTTTTTAACGCGGAACAATCTCACCAACTTCACTTACTTTAAATCCGGAAAACTGTTGATCAACGGCAGTTCTCCACTTGTGACATATAAAAGGTAAACATATTTCTAAGTTGTGTCATTGTAAACCTGTGTCCCCACCAGTGTGGCCAGATTTTGTCCCTCTGGTACCATACGGGCAAGTGTGCGTGCTTGTCTGTGAAGAGCCGCGTGAACAGAAGAACGGCAGTATGCTGCATCTCCCTTCCACCAACGTCGTGTGACGGTTTGTGGAAGGAAGACGCAGCATAGTTCCGTCCTTCTCTTCACGCGACTCTTCACAGACAAGCACGCACACTTGCCCGTATGGTACCAGAGGGACAAAATCTGGCCACAGTGGTCCCCACTAGCGAACCGTACACACAACCATATTTTTACTATATATATATATCATGCCTATAAGTTATTGCAGTGCACAATCTCAGCCGTATATGTAGTGACAAGTTCGTTGCGTTGCGGGCCGAAGTTGGCTAGTGAGGATATAACCTTACGCTTTACGTTATATCATGTTTTCATGTACCACTCATTGCTGTCCATTAAATGTTGGCAAATGCAGTATGAGTACAAACCTGTCGGCAAATACATGGATTCATAATTTAAAATAATTACAACTTAGTAGCATAAGAATGCCATTTCAATGATTATACATGTTTTCATTTCTATACCGTCAAGGTTTATGATATTATCGGTATTTCGACATCCTTGCAGTACATCAAGTTGTAGACCAGTTTCAGCGTCTTGATCACGTTGTGCAATTCCATGCTCGGTATTGCAGCGCAAGTGTACAGTACATCGATCATATTCAATAAGTCCTTCACTATATGTGGCTTGCTGGACACATCACCCTTCAGTGCCAAAGTTTCATAATCTTTGAACCCTTCCAAGGCCATACGTATCTTTTCCCGATGCTGCGGATTGGTAACCAAAATCTAGACAAAACATTTCTCTTTTACTCTTTGCGTTGCTCGAATGAGACAAAAAGATGAATGTCTTACATTGTAAGATTTACAATGCAAGTGAAGCGGCCATTCCTCTTCGCACGCAGCACATTTGCATACAAAATTATATTTGTTGATCAGTATATTCTGCCTCTGTATCGTGGTATGCACAGCATAGTGTGGGCCGTAATTAACGAAAAGCTGAAACGAAAGAAGCCTCACTAAATAACTCTGCCCCTACAACTGATCTCATGCTATATGTCGAATACCTGTTCGCCTTTCTTTATCGGATACATCGCGGTTACGACCATTCTACGATCTCTTCTGGTGTAGTGTAACACATTCGGGTTACAACTGTGTTTCAGGAAACTGAAGAACGGCAGCACGCTTGTCCCATACGATTCAAACAGATCGTTGCCCTACAAGATTAGCAGGACGAATATTCGTATGCAGAATGCGGGAAAAAATCTGTGGCTAGATCGGTGGCGCAATTACTTACGGGCTGTATATTGATAGGGACAATCGTTTGATGATGCAGAAGAAGACTTCCTATAAATATAATGTCCTTGTTGTGTAACCATTTGGTTCTATTTACCTTGAATTTACGTCCAAAGAAGGACGTCCCCGTCGCTATGTAATATAACAAGCAACAAGATAACGTAGTTATGTTTAAAAGTTTCCGAAATGATAATGTCTCCACATTCGTCGCCAGACTATAGACACTTCTGTACTGGTCGCTGTAAAACTTTCCGTTGTTAGCGAAACCCGCCGTTCTTGGATCTGAAAGTTATTTCAATTATTCATTATATGATGGTTTCTGTGTTGGACAATGATACCATTACGAATTACCATTCCATTTGTCAACTTCCATTATTTCCTTCCTTAGATTGTTTATACTGCTAGCTTGCCGTACAGCTTGAACCATGAGTCTAAAACAGAGCTGTTCTGTACCGAAATCTTGAATCGTTAAGTTTCCGAACAAGCAACACTCCACGTCATGATAATCATGCCAGTGATCAGCCTTGCATTTTTCTGAGCAATACATCACTAATGTGCAATGGTTACATGGAATGCTGGACCAACATTTGTTGAAACAATTCGCACAATGGCTATAGAAATATAGTCTATCCAATACCATTGCGTAGGGTTTCTCAATGATCACCTCTTCACCAGGATGGATATCTCTAGACGCAACTAGGTGACGCCCGTCTTTCTTTGTATAATTAATGGTTACTGCATCAGATGCACATGGAGCTTCAGCATTCTGTGACTTTGGGTACAGGTCAACTATACTTTCCTCTTTGTTAGATACTGTGCTTGTATTATGTTTCTGTGTGCTACAGAGTCCTTCAAGTTTTAGTTTAAGTTTTCCTCTATTTGCATCAAGGGGAGACATCGTCTCCACCATCTCTTGTGCCTTGCGCTGCATCTGCTTCACCGATGGATGATTCAGCAGGACCAAGCATTCTACCTTTCTGACATACAGCTTTGGTCTAAGAGGACCTGGGATATCTAACGATAAAGCTCTATCGATATCTTTAATACACTCTCTGTATTTGCACATTTTAAGTAAAACTGCGGATCTATTACTGTATGCAAGAGGAAGTTCAACCGAACGGATTGGGGCGTATGAAATACTTTTGTTATACAATAATAATGCACTGATACAATTTCCACTAGTCAATGGGTTTTTAACAAATATCTTGTTTCCTAGTATCCTGAAGTATTCTGCATCAAGATAATCCTTTCCATCAGACATTTCTGACATAGGGGGAATATATTTGCTGATATTTCTAAGGACAAACAATATGCGCTCTTCATTATTGGTCAGCCGCATAAAGTCAGACATAAATTCCTCAGGAGTAATGTCGGCTTCCACACCCAGTAAGTTTAGTAGAAAACTCATTTTAACTTTCACTGTGTAACAAAGTAGTACAAACGTCACTGCAAAGCAGTGTGCCCAGAAGTAGCCCCGAGTTGCCCCGAGTACCATTGGTGCCCGCGGGAGTGGGGATAGGCGCAAGTGTGCATGCCCCAGCGTGCCCTATCTGTGAGAGCTGCGTGGAGAGAAGCACGGAACTATGTTGCGTCTCCCTTCCACCAATGTCGTGTGACGACACATAAGAAGGACAGAACTATGCTCCGTCCCCTTTCAACCAACATCGCGCGTTGCGTCTTTGTTGGACATGCAGTCGCGTCTTTGTTCCGCACACAGGCCGGTGACAGTGGTGCCAGATTTCGCATAAGGCATCGCACGTACCATTGCGTTCTTTCAGCCGGAAGGCAAATCGGGCACCACCGCCGTGAGCAGAGCGCGATCCAGAGAAAAGTGAATCGAGGAGAGTTTGGGATTGACTCGTCGTCGCTCGTCGACGCGTTCGAGTTCTTTTTATCGTAGGTTCGCGGCCAGCCATGATTCAATTTTTTTTCGCAGAATAATTTTTTTTTAATTATTCATCACACGGCAACAAACGATATTCATATAAAAAAGTTTTAGTACTTACTACAGATAGTTTTTAATATTTTGTCAGCGGATCAATTTTATCACATTGATTTGAAACCTTATTCTTACTACGCACGTTTAGTTTAACAACGCTATCCCCATTTCGAGAAAGAAGGTGTTCCTTCTTAGGCAATGCACCATGCATACTGTAATCCATGTGTACGTCCATTGTCGCATTCTGCCCACGAAATGTCGCAACGTGCGTATTGTCGAAGAAGGCATGATAAAAGACGACAATAATAGCAAAAACCTTGTCAATGGAAAACCGAAACTCACATTGTGCCGCTCCCGACTAATTGAAATATCTGAAAAGTCAAACCATTCTGAGCGCGGATTTTACGTACCTACTGCAAATTATTTCCCCGGGACTCTAACTGACTTTTCCAATGTCATTAATTCATCATTACTTTGCAACCAATTGTACGATATGTATTACTTTTAAATGCACATGTACAGGATCCACAGGTTGCGCTAGTCAGCTTTTTTCCTGTAAACGGTAAGTATTAGACACAATTACAGAGGAAAGGGTTCAATGGGATCGTAATATCTATCTTCTACGAGACTTCATTCTATTGAAAAGTGCAACGCTGCACCCGACAATTGCAAATGCGTATGTAAGGTTGTAGTTTATATAATTTCAGATACGTGAACTTCCACGCCACCCATGAGGTCCCACGACTAGCGCGTTCGGTTTTTTAACGTGGACCGTCGCCTATAGCCCTATTGTACCACATTTTATGATAATCATACAGCGTGCGGCAATACCTCTGTCCACTTTGGACGACGGAGATATTCAAGGTGGACAGAGTTATTGCCCCACGCTGTAGAAGTAAGGGTTAGAAAAGAAATGAGAGCATTTTTGTGTGGCGGCCCCCCCGCTGGGGCCCCCACACAAAAATACAATGTCAACATTAATGAAATAAAATGAAAAAAAAAAAAATGATCTCGTTTCTTTTGTAACCCTTACTTCTACAGTGTGGCGCAATAACTCCGTCCACCTTGAATATCTTCGTCGTTCAAAGTGGACAGAGGTATTGCCGCACGCTGTATGATTATCATAAAATGTGGTACAATAGGGCTATAGGCGACGGTCCACGTTAAAAAACCGAACGCGCTAGTCGTGGCACCTCATGGGTGGCGTGGAAGTTCACGTATCTGAAATTATATAAACTATAACCTTACATACGCATTTGCAATTGTCGGGTGCAGCGTTGCACTTTTCAATAGAATGAAGTCTCGTAGAAGATAGATATTACGATCCCATTGAACCCTTTCCTCTGTAATTGTGTCTAATACTTACCGTTTACAGGAAAAAAGCTGACTAGCGCAACCTGTGGATCCTGTACATGTGCATTTAAAAGTAATACATATCGTACAATTGGTTGCAAAGTAATGATGAATAAATGACATTGGAAAAGTCAGTTAGAGTCCCGGGGAAATAATTTGCAGTAGGTACGTAAAATCCGCTCTCAGAATGGTTTGACTTTTCAAATATTTCAATTAGTCGGGAGCGGCACAATGTGAGTTTCGGTTTTCCATTGACAGGGTTTTTGCTATTATTGTCGTCTTTTATCATGCCTTCTTCGACAATACGCACGTTGCGATATTTCGTGGGCAGAATACGACAATGGACGTACATATGGATTACAGTATGCATGGTGCATTGCCAAAGAAGGAACACCCTCTTCTTTCTCGAAATGAGGATAGCGTTGTTAAACTAAACGTACGTAGTAAGAAAAAGGTTTCAAATCAATGTGATAAAATTGATCCGCTGACAAAATATTAAAAACTATCCGTAGTAAGTACTAACATATTTTTATATGAATATCGTTTGTTGCCGTGTGATGAATAATTAAAAAAAAATTATTCTGTGAAAAAAAATTGAACCATGGCTTACCGCGAACTTAACAAAAAAAGAACTCGAACGCGTCGACGAGCGACGACGAGTCAATCTCAAACTCTCCTGGATTCAGTTTTCGCTGAATCGCGCTCTGCTCAACGCGGTGGTGCCCGATTTGTCTTTCGGCTGAAAGAACGCAATGGTACGTGCGATGCCTTATGCGAAATCTGGCACCACTGTCACCGGCCTGTGTGCGGAACGAAGACGCGACGCCGCGACTGCATGTCGAACGAAGACGCAACGCGCGATGTTGGTTGAAAGGGGACGGAGCATAGTTCCGTCCTTCTTATGTGCGTCACGATACGTGACGTCACGCGACGTTGGTGGAAGAGAGACGCAGCATAGTTCCGTCCTTCTCTCCACGCCGAGCGCGATTCGGCCAGAACGGGCGCGCAACTCTCACGGACAAGGCACGCACACTAGCACGTATCCCTACCCCGCGAGCACCAATGGTGCTCGCGGGCCAAATTTGAGACCACTGGTCGGACACTGCAGAACGTTGCTGGTTTAGAAACGGGCAACAGTCGCAATACCGCGACCAAGTCCTGATCCCCAACAATACTATTCCAAATTCCGTACCATCCGCGCCAGATCTGCGGGAACAGATATCATGCAAGTACTGCAAAAAGTTCGGGCATGAAATCCAAGATTGTCAAAAAAGACAATACAATAACGGCCAGCGAGAGCAGGGAAACGAGGTAAGGCCCCCGAGCGCAGCGGTAGCGACACGGCAGGTCGCCCCAAACCGCTCGCAGAACGTCGCGTAGTATACGCGGAGAACACGCCAGAATCACAACTATCCGACTAAATTCTAAAAGCGTAATTCCAACAGTCTGACTCTCTTCTAAATCACTTATTGCAGAGACCAAGTTCATGGTCGAAACCGGCGCGGAACCGAATCTCGTTAAAATTCAAGCACTCGATCGAGATGAGTTTATCGATATCGCTGACAGACTATAAATCAGCGGCATCACAGACGGATATGTGAATACAATAGGCTCAATAAGTATGGAAATTCTCGGACATCCGGTAAAATTTTATGTCGTCAATAATAAATTCCCAATAGAAACCGACGGTATATTGGGATCAGAATTCTTTACGGAAGCCGCCGATGTGTCGTACACACAAAATCGTCTCATTTGGAGAAACATTGAAATCCCATTTAATAATCCACCTACAGTGAATATTCCGGCTCGCACTAACGTAGGAACAGCCGCAGTCGTGAAGAACAAAGAGGTGCGTGAAGGATACATTCCACGCATCGAGATAGAGCCGTGCGTCATTTTCGGCGAAGCAATCTCAAAGAATACGCACGGCCGAGCGTACGGGCGAGCGATAAACACTTCAGATCGCGACATAACCATCACCACGCCGGCGGTTACTCTCTCGGAATACGACAAGATAAGCGGCGAAGAATCCCCTTCCAATATAAATAACTCATGTACGCAGACCCAAACATCCTGCGTCTCGGGTTTCGATCATGGGAACATACCATCGACGTCGAATTCCACAGACGTACCCACTTCACTTAAGAATACGACTCTAAATACTAACGATTATACTGAACAAACTAAATCCTCTGAATCGCGTATAAACGCAAAATCAGGCGCCAACGAGCAGCCTATCAATACTAAATCCTCTGAATCGCGTAAAAACGCAAAATCAGGTGCCAACGAGCAGCCTACAAATACTAAATCCTCTGAATCGCGTATAAACGCAAAATCAGGCGCCAACGAGCAGCCTACAAATACTAAATCCTCTGAATCGTGTATAAATACAAAATCAACTACTGCCGAGCGCGCCGTGAACGTCATTACTTATGAACCGTGTACTCGCGTAGAATCAAGCGTCACGGAACGCATCGGATATTACAGATCGCCAGAATCACGTAAAAACACAAAATCAAACTCCAACCATTTAAATAACGTTTCTGCATCCGCTGCATTACATTCAAACGCAACCTCGATATACGGTCCATCCACATCAGCGAGACATTCACAGCGCGCGTCGTTAATGAATCACCTGTACCCCCTTCCGTTCCTCGCTACGATGCCGTAAGAGAAGCTTTGCGGATCGAGCACCTCAATGCCGAAGAGGAGGCGCATGTTCTCAACCTAATAGGACAGAACCTCGATCTATTTCACCTCCCGACGGACTCACTTTCAAAAACGTCTGCAGTAGAATACAGAATTCCCACCACAAACGACATACCTATTCATGTAAAACAATATCGCTATCCTCCTATCCACAAAGAAGAAATTAATTGCCAAGTAACCGAACTTCTAAAAAACGACATAATTAGACCGTCTTCCTCGCCATATAATTCCCCACTTTTGTAGTCCCCAAAAAACCAGACTCGCATGGCAATAAGAAATGGAGAATGGTAATAGACTATAGAAGCCTAAATGAAAAGTCACTAGCAGACGCATACCCGCTACCCAATATCGCGGAAATACTCGACCAGCTCGGGAGCGCCAAATATTTTAGTGTGTTTGATCTCGCGAGCGGTTTCCACCAAATCGGCATGAACGAACATGACGCGCCTAAAACTGCATTTTCTACCCCTTACGGGCATTACGAGTTCGCGCGTATGCCATTCGGACTCCGTAACGCGCCCGCCACTTTCCAGAGACTTATGGATAACGTATTGTCGGGACTTCAAGGCAACGAACTATTCGTTTATCTGGACGATATCGTAATTTACGCAAGCTCACTCCGCGAACATGAAATCAAAGTTAATAAACTAACCAAACGATTGAGAGACGCAAATCTCCGGTTGCAACCCGACAAATGCGAGTTTCTCCGAAAAGAAGTTACATACCTAGGGCACATAATCGGCGAAGACGGTGTGCGCCCAGATCCGCGTAAAATAGAATCAGTAAAAGAATTTCCACGACCAACCGACACGAAAAATATTAAGCAGTTCCTGGGTCTCGCAGGCTATTACCGCCGCTTCATCCCAAATTTCTCAAGCATCGCTAAACCACTTACGAATTTCTTGAAAAAAGACACTCCGTTCGAGTGGAAAGAAAAATGTGAAAACGCTTTCGTAACCCTCCGCGACACGCTTTGCACCGAACCAATTTTACAATATCCGAACTTCGACTTACCATTCAATCTCACGACCGACGCGTCCGGGTACGCTATCGGCGGAATTTTAAGTCAGGGCAAAATTGGCGAAGATCTACCCATCGCGTATACATCTAGATTATTAAACGGTGCAGAACTTAATTATTCGACAATCGAGAAAGAATGCCTTGCGATCGTCTATTCCGTTCAACACTTTCGACCTTACCTATACGGAACTACTTTCAAATTAATCACGGATCATAAGCCGCTCGTGTGGATGCATTCGGTTACAGACCCGACATCGCGATTAGTACGTTGGCGTCTCAAATTGGCCGAGTATGAATACGAAATCGTCTACAAGGCTGGGGTGACAAATCTAAATGCAGATGCCCTTTCTCGAAATCCCGTCACAAAAACTCCAATAGTCAAAGCACTTCCAATCACAGGCGACAGGCAAACCAACACGAGGGCAAAACGTAAAATTAACCCCAGTTGGACTCCTTACCCCGACTTTTACTGCGAGTTTGGTACGAACGACCAATCAATCAGAAACACGAAACGAAAAATCGACCCCGACTGGACTCCCAGTCAGGTATCCGGCAAAAATCCCAAATCCATCCCAGAACCAGACAACGATGACGACAACAGCGACAATGACAATGAAGACTACGATAACAACGACGACAGCGATGACAACGGTGATAACGACGACAACGATGACAATGACGACGGCAACGCCGAAGCAAGCGCTACCTCGCCGACGACGACGAGGACGATGCTGAGGTGAACGACTACCTCGCTGACAAAATCGACGACGGTGACGGAATAGAACAATATCTTGCCGACGATCCTGCTGCAGACAGCGACGAATGTTACGACATTGACTTAAATTTATCCAATAACAATATTCTTCCAAATCCACAATTCATCGAAGTAAGCGACAAATTATCCATGCGCAACGACAACCTCGCATTCTTCGTTACAATGCGCGGAGAGCCATGTGACGCAGGGGCGGAGGATTTAGCCGAAACAGATAAATTCCCGAAATTGAAAGACCTCACTTTGGGTCGTGCGAAAGTAATAAAGACCAGGCATCGGTACCTGATTGCTCTTGCTGTCAAAGAAACGTTAACGACACCGGTCGACAGAGAACTTTTATTCGAAGCGGTAGAGTCGTTGCTTGACGTAGCTCTTGAATTACAGTTGGAAACCATTAGTATAGCTCAATCTAGAGTAGGGAGAGAAAACTGGCCCTTTATTCGACACTACATTAAAGAACGGTTTACAGGCCGCTTTACTAAAATCATAACGTGCCAGGGTTTGATTGCACTTCCCCCGAGGGAACGATGGCAAGAGATTATCGCGGAAAATCACACCTCTGCCTTTGCTGGTCACAAAGGCGTCACAAAGACATACGCGCGTATTCGCGAAAGGTTTTATTGGCCACAAATGAAAATCCACATCCAGCAATTTATTCAAAAATGTTCGAGTTGCCAATTAAATAAACACAGTAGAGTCAAAACACGACAGCCAATGGTACTGACGGACACACCCGGTACCGCATTTGACAAAATAGCAATGGACGTTGTTGGGCCATTGACCACAACTCCTTCAGGAAACACGTACATTCTCACAAATTCAGGATTTGCTAACAAAATATTCCCTTGCAATACCCATGCAAGGCATTTCAGCGATCGACGCAGCTGACGCACTCATCAATTCATTCATTTGCCGTTTCGGAACGCCGAAAATCATATTGACAGACCAAGGCACAAATTTTCTTAGTAGCCTGATGCGTACAAACGCAAAGAAATTTAAAATCACGCAGTGCAAAACCACAGCATTCCATCCTCAAAGCAATGGCTCTCTAGAACGGTCACATCATGTGTTGGTCGAATACCTCAAACATTTCATTAATAAAAATTCAAACTGGGACGAGTGGCTGAATCTTGGAACTTTCTCGTATAATACTAGTGTACATGAAGGCACCCAGTATACACCGCATGAACTAGTTTTTGGCAGACTCGCACGAGTCCCTTCAAGTGTTCCACTTACAGTAGAGTCAGAAAATGAAACATATGCAAATTATTTAGTCAACCTCTCCTCACAGTTAATATCAACACAAGAAACCGCGCGTGAAAATCTTAATAACGCCAAAATCAAATCAAAAAGGTACTATGACCGGAAAGTCAATAACCGAGTCATCAACGTTAATGATTTCGTATATTTGCAAAAAGAGCCTAGGAAAGGAAAGCTGGACGCACAATATACAGGGCCCTACAAGGTGCTAGCCACGTTCACACATCATAATGTTAAGATAGAATATAAGAATAATTTCAAAATTGTACACGCTAATAAGCTTAAGCTGGCGCAGAATTACGACCCCGCTCCAGGGGTGGTAGAGTCATAAAAACTAAGACCCAATATACATATATGCAGGCCGACCTGAGGACCAACGATCAGTTGCTCCGCATCCACCATCGAGAAGACATCAAGATGACATCATACTATACCATGGTACTCACTTTATTCGCACTCCAGATGTGAATCGCCCACGCGATCATTGGGTTTGACTGCGGGGGACAAGCTCTTAACATCTCTACTTTCTCTCTACTACACATCGGGGAATGTAAAATCCCACACGTGCATCCGGAAAAAATACAAAAATACTTTCAATTATTACAACTTGCCGAATACGATAATACCGAAGTAATGCAATGCAAAATAGAAATCGACCGTACCATTTAGCACTGCGGCATGCACTCTCATACATCCGTAGTACACAACGGTAGAAGACAATATCTCTTCCCCGTTTCACTTCAACTATGCAGACAGCTACAAATCACCGGTATGTTCACAATTGGCAGCAACGTACAAATATCTGAATTAAGACGGAACTCTACCAAATCTCGAAGCATTACACTCGCTGGATCAATTGGCATAGACGGGGAATGCTCCGGCTCCCAATACAGCGACCCGTTCGGTACTTGGAATAACGTGGTTGTCCAGGCAACAGTTCAAATAACTCTGCAAAGTTACCAAGCAACTATTAAACAATCTTCGCATCAAATAATTTTACGCTCTGGACTATATTGTGATATTTCTGATACGACATGCCTCGACGCTGATTGCGGCGACACGTTCTGGTCTTCAATTCTACTACGATGTGATCCAGCAGAAGTGCGCCCTTGAGAAGCAGGTGTTGCAGAACGCCCTCGCAATGACCTCAGTTTCTCTAGACGAGGTCTCCTACGCCATCATGAAGGGACCCGGATACATGGTGACAGTTGCTGGAGAAGTAATTCACATCGTGAAATGTATTGCCACCGAAGCAAAATTACGACGCACAGAAGAATGCTACAAGGAACTTCCAGTATCTTACCAAAATTCCTCCTACTATCTCACGCCAAAGAGCTGCATCTTAACCCCGCATGCCAGTTTAAGGTAATGCAGCGAGCTCCTATCACCAATGTATAATATTCATGGAACATGGTTCCGATTTCTTCCTCAGCCCGTAGAAAGCTTGGTGCCACCCAGGATCCAGCCGCTCGCGAAGCCAAAGTGGCGATATGTAAGCCCACAACATCTGGCAACCATCGGGATATACGGCAAGGAAGACCTAGACAAGCTGCGGGACCACATAATGTTCCAGATCGAAAAGCCTGCCATGCTGAATATCCTAGCTCGTGGAGCCATGGGACGAGACATTCCACCAGGCAGCGTCTCACTTATCAACCTCATGGACGAAGAATCCTTGGATAAAATTGCAGTATCATCAGGCCAAAAACTCTGGTCTTGGTTTATAACGTTCCGTGCCATCAAGCTGACCGTGGACACACTGATTCATGGTTACGCTCTCCACTCAATCTATGGATGGAGCATACACCTCCTGGGAGCATTATGGAGCTCCATTACACACCTGCTCCTGCATCTGGGAACACGGAATCAACCTGCTAATCCAGCCCACCAGCAGAGGGAAGCTATAACCGAGACCACTGTACAAATTCCTCAACAAGAGACAACATCCGAAGACAACACACGAGTAGCCTCAGGTCAGGCAAAAGTAGAGTCGAGGTTAGACACACAGATATCTAAAGATTAGCCGACGCCTATCCGTAGAAATGTTTTCTTAAAAATCACAATGTATTAATATGTCACTTTACGTTCGTCCTTCTGACATTCGCTCACATCATTACAGACATCTTTAGATCATTAAGCATAGAAATATACGTAAAATTCTAGTAGAACTAACCTTTAGAAAAACGCCCTCTAGCAGGGACTTTCCGCATCACGGAAACTTTTGTCCAGAATTTATCTTACGAAAATTCTATTTTAAAGGGCTGGTTCCACCAAAGTCTCAGAGAGTCAGGCGGTGGAAACTTAGATATACGCTTCCGGTGCAGCGTTTTTAGTACGGGATTACATTAAGGTGGCGCTGATGGTTGCTGTAGTTGTGTGAGTGGATAATACATGAGCCTCATCCTCTCACACATTCGAGGGACCGTTGCCGTTGGCAACCGGCGATTTATTTGGACACGTTGGCGGGAAACCGGCGATTGCGATTGCAAACCACTGGTGATCGTTGAACCTATTCAACGTACTTTTGTGGACTTGCGCTGCCTTGTGCTTTGGACATTGGACGAGTTTCAGCAGGATTAATAATAATAATAATATATAATAATTATAATAATTATAATAATAATAATATATAATAATATATAATAATAATAATACTAATAATATATAATATAATAATTTCTATTATAGAAGTAGGCTTGTTTGCAAATATAAATTAATTTTTACCCATATACTTTTGTAGGATTTTATTAAAAAAATGTGCAGTCTTCCGGAAAATGGACAGCGTGGCAGAAGGCCAGGTACCGGTAAGAAATGTTTCCCAGTTTATGTGACGCAAGTCTGTAAAAACAATAAGTAAATCAGAATAATGATTAATAAAGAAATTATCGCGTACTTATAACTACGTCTCACGTTAGTTATATCAATACACTCTTGCTTTCGAGGTTCTTGTATTCTTCTATATCTCCTTCACTCGCTCTGTTCGCACATACCCATTCTCTCTGTTGCCAGATTCTCTACCATTTGCCCCTGATTTGCCCATTACCGTCATACGACTCATACAAACTCCTCCTCAGACTGTCTATCCGACTCACTCTCATTCTCTCTTTCTCACCCATTTTTCATACTCTCCACTCTATACACATTTTATTTCAATTAGGACACGCAAGACGCCCTTTGGGAAAGGTGCATTGTCAATGCGTTGTTGTGGGCTGCCATTCCATGAAAAGCACCCCAAAACACTGCTTCCCAAAGGATTGGAGGCTCAGCAATCTCTGGAAAGAAGCCTTACAAAATGCAGCACTGCAGCATCTTGGAGCGGAAGAATTAAGGACTTATAGGATTTGCCAAATTCATTTTTCAGAAAAATCATATAGTCTAACATCTTCCCGTAAAACATTAAGAAATGATGCTGTTCCAGAATTGTTATTGGGCCCGATGCCAAGCACTTCTGATGCCTTCAACGATATGGACTTGGCAAAAGAACCAGAGATGATTGTAACGGAAGAAAATGTTTCAAATGATTTGAAAGAAGGTTCAACACTCAGCAAAACAATTTAAATGAACCCTGCACAAGTTCACATCATAATAAAAGCTTATTTTTAAAAATAGATCCTGCTGAAAAAGAAGATGCCATGTGCGAGACACCCAAATTAGCAAGAAAGCGATCACTGCTTGGGAGCATCACAAGGAGAAAGCAGTTAACTCCAGTCGCCTCACGCTTACACAAAATAGCGACAAACCTATTGAGGCGACAGACAAAACATGTGAGGCAATTGGGATTGTACAAGGATCGCCTGCAAAATGCTGCAAAGTTCGTCAAATCTAGTCAGATGAGAGAACTACAGACTCTGTCGAAGCAACAGCTAACATTCATAGAAATGCAGATTCAGAATGTTAACAAGAAAGCAAAGGCAAGTGTTGAATCTGATCCATCATGTAGTCATCATCGAAGTTCTTTCAATATCATACAATATATTTATAGCGATTAAGAAATATAGTGCAGGATTTAATGAATCTTCGGATAGATGAATTGATATAGGCGTATATTTATAAACCCAGTACATGCGGTTTTAACACACTGTTTGTTCTCTGACACACAACGCAGTCGTTTGCTATCACCCAACGCTCGCTAAATACACACTGATACACATTATTCCCGAGACCACCCGAGACGCATTTTGGCCAACTTCGGCCCTTCTTGCAGTCACGTTGCCGGCGCAACGACAGCGCAGACAGCGCTTCGCCAATAAAAGGACGATGTCGCGCGTCCGACGGCTAGAGCGTTGATCGCCATACACTCTCATACACACACACACACGCGTGCGCGCACACAAAAGGAGGGTTCTTATATCCTACAATAGTACAATATGTCATGAATAATTGCACATTTCAGATTTTTTATGATTTATTTTATACAAATTTTATATATTTCTACATTGCAAATGTTTTATAACAATATGTTTCCTTTTTTTATAGGCAAGACGATTTTCCTTAGACGAAAAAATATTGGCTTTGGCTATTCTGAAGCAGTCGGCACAGTGCTACCGGCTGCTTAGTAGAATATTTATTTTGCCTACTCCGCGTTCCTTGCGGACGTTCTTAGGCCATATCCCATTAAAGGCCGGAATGAACGATGTGATTATCAGCCATTTAAAAGAACAAGGAAAAAACATGGCTGATAAGGATAAGGTTTGCGTCTTGCTATGGGACGAGATGTCCCTCGATTCCCAATTGTATTATGATGGGACAGCGGACCGTATAATCGGTTTCGAGGATTGGGGGAACGCCCGAACCGATAAAATTGCCGACCATGCACTTGTATTTATGTTGCGTGGAATACAGAAAAATTGGATAATCCCAATTTCGTACAATTTTTGCAAATCCTGTACGTCTGCCACACAATTAATACACTGCATAAGAAGTATTGTGGCAGGCGTAACAAAGGCTGGATTTAAAATCGTTGCCACTGTTTGCGACCAAGGTGCAACGAATGTGTCGTGCATCCGAAGGCTATTGCAGGAAACGAAAGCGAAGTATTTGGCCGAAGGAAGACAAATCAGTATGTATTTATGTTTTATTTGTTATTATTTTTTTTCAACAATGAATTAACTGAATATATTTTTGAAGGAGGAAGAATTGAAATATGTGGACAAACGATTATACCGCTGTACGATACTCCACATCTGCTAAAAGGCATTAGAAACAATCTCATGACAAAACACCTTGAGATTGTTCCGGAACACATAAGTGCCAAGGACATCGACGAAACGGATTTGTCTGATAAGATCAATAAATATCTTATCACAACCGATTTCATCGATGAAATTAAGGAAAAAGTGTGCAATGTGGAGGATTACGAGGAAGGAGCCACAAAAATGTTTGCCTCGTGGGATATTATAGAATTAGCGTATGACATTGATACCAAACTCATCAATGTCATCACTAAACAAATGCGGAAACTGAGTGATCGGCACATTAGGAAGGATAAAATTCCAAAAATGAGGGTAAAGGTGGCAGCCCAAACACTCAGCAATTCCGTGGCAGCGTTCATTAGATTTACAACCGGAATAAAAGGTTTGTGCATTTTGTAAAACAAACTTTTTGTTTAAAAAGTTGATAGGAAACTAATTGAAAATTGATTTTTGCAGGTGACTTTCTGACAATTGACGGCCCCAAGACCATGCCAGTCGTTGAAGGGGTGACCACGTCTGTCGTGGTCAAGTTTTTCAACGACGTCTTTGACTCCGTCAATGGCACGAAGCACCAGACGAAGGATCAAACAAACGACCTGCGCAGACCAGTCACCGACAGAAGTTTGCATGCGGCGTTTTGGAGACGAGCAGCCAATTGCATCCGGAAGTCCCTACGGTTCGTGGACCCAGTGAAGAAAATCCCGAAGATAGTCCCATCGATGAAGAATTGGGCATCAACACTTCACGGGTTTATTAGATTGTGGGCAATCCTAAAGAATCTTGGTTTCAAGGAATTTTCTCCACGGCACATAAACCAAGATTCTTTGGAAAATTGGTTTAGAATGATAAGGAGTCATGGTAGAAGGAACATTAATCCCACTTGTCTTCAATTTGCAACTTCGCATAAATCTCTACTAATCAATAATTTGACAAGTGCGAAAACCGTTAAAGGTAATTGCGCAGATGATGGGTCAGAAGCTTTGTTTTCGCTTCGCAACCTCGCGGTATTAGCTCAAAATTATGCAAGTACGGAAAGTACGCATTTAGAAGAAAACATCGAAAATATGGTTGACGACGAAAACAGGTACGTACTGTTCCATGATCTGCAGTCAAACCGCACTGGAACTTGCATCAATAAATCTCGAATTTTAACAAAATTAAATAATAGTAAATCAAAAAATTGTCAACACTGTATGCATAGCATTTGCCATTTTAATAATTTAAATAATTTCAATTCATTTTGTAAAGAGGCATACAGTGTTTTAGAGGGCAACATTCCCCTTTTTTGTTTTAAACCAAATGTTGTAGAAAATTTAAAAATGCCCCTCCTTCTAATTTTGGATTATTCTTTTATTAAATGCGAAACTCATTCAGAACAATTAATAAATGAAATAAATACGGGAATTGTAACAGAATATGTAATTTCTTGGTGCAAGTACATAAACAAATTATTGAAAGGCAATGATTCGGGTACCAGAGCGCAGGCTTATTTATCAAAACAAGCAATTTTGCAATTTAAAAAAACCCTGTATAAGAAAAATAGATAAATTCGAGCCATTTATTTTAACCTTCAACAACTTATCATTCCAAACAGATTTGCGTCGTAATATGCGTATTTTAGATAATTTAGATAAACGCGTCGCGCCATTACCTTCCGTGCCTTCGACTCCTTCCATCGCTCCTCGACCGACATCGGGCGGACCGAGTAGTTCGTTGATCGGTTCGAGGTGGGACGAGGGAGATTAGGCGAGGTAAGGCGCCGGTCGCCGATGGTCCGTATCCTTATTATTTGTGGCTTTGATCGCTTTGATCAGGTCACTGACAACAATTAACATTAAACTCTTTTTGCCTTTACCGTGACCGGACCGTCGGAGACTGTCGGAGACCACGTTTCCGAGCGCTACTCAACCGACATCGGACGGACCGAGTAGTTCGGTGATCGGTTCGAGGTGGGACAGGGGACATAACAAATACTGTTTCGGTTACTTAGCACGTTGTAGTAGTTTTATAATGTGTACACAAGTACAAAATATAATATATGTAAAAGTTTAAATTTGTGTAAATTTCTAAACCTGTTACAACCCATATTTTTACAGTATCACTTCTAATTACATTAGATGGGTAAAAGGTTTAGCAATTGGCATATGAAGAAATTTGTATACAAAATATTGATAGTATGTCTTCCATGTGATTATAAAGAATTACAACGTTATATTTTAAATATCAAATGACATTCTGAATTTTCTTATGAAAATTGAGTATTCTTCATTACACAAATAACGTTGCAATTCTTATAATTTCATTGTACATTTTTTATGCTATTAATATTTTGTATCCAAATTTTTTGATGCCGATAGCTATACCTTTTACCTTTAGTAGAGTAGCGAAATATATATATATATATATATATATAGGTGTACTATATATACAGGTGTACTATATATATGAGTGTACTATATATATGGGATTTTAGTACGGGATTACATTAAGGTGGCGCTCGAAACACTGCGCCACGGCTTAACACGGAGGTATCCGTCCCCTGCAGAGAGTCTGAATTCCGTTGTAACTGCGACTCTGATTGGTTCAATTATCAGTCTCATTTAGCAGGCGGCAAAGCAGGGTAACATAAAAATCCACATCATCGAGAATTTCAAAATAATTCACTCGGTCTTGGAATAGCCTTGCTCTTCGTCTTGATTGATAATATTCATCTTCGTCTGAGGATGACAAAACGTCGTCGTACAGGGCATCCATGACTCAATACTGACTTCAATTTTACTTTGACGATGTTACCAAATATTACCAGACGCTAACCGCTGATTAAATACGGTAACCGGCCAATATTGGCCGGTTAAGTTTAACCGGGGTTTTCTTAACTTAACCGGCGTTCAAAATTTGGTGGAACGCAAAGTATCGATTAATTGACGTTAACCGTCGATTAAGGATTTAACCGAGGTTGGTGAAACCGGCCCTAAAATTGCTAATTACGGGCAAACTACGATTTCGTAAACTCTGAAATCGATTGCGTAAACTTGCGTAAACTATTCGTAAACGATTGAGACCAAAATAAGCGAAAACTATGATAGTTGTCTGCTAACTATACGGCGGTAGAATTAATACTAAATACCTTGATTGCAATTGTCACAAGTCTGGCAGCGGCTGTGTAAAATATCAGCGCGCTTCTTCAATACAGGCTTAAATTTACGTGCTGTTATTTGTGATCAATGTAGTAATAACCAAAGTACTATGAAGAATATGATTTCTGATGATCGTTATTCGGATGTCATGCACGGAAATTAACGAATATATGTAATCTTTGATATTCCGCATATGTAAAAGTCTTGGAATTATGGGAATTGGACATTAAACACAAATATGGAATACAAGATACTTTGTTTCCATTAATGGTGCAAGCTGTGGATACGAAGTATCATGTACGAAGTATGTAAAACATTTGTCTACATACTGAGCTGGCAATTTATATTGCACATAACCAGAGGCGATGTAACACGAGCACACCATTTATAATAATTAGTATAGTCAGAGGTCACAGGTCAGAGGCGATCTAACGTCAGCTGACAATTTGTAATGCCAGAACGGGAGATTTTCTCGTTTTGGTAGGTATATTTATAAAAATTGGTATAATAAAGCAATAGGCAAATATCCAGTTATAGCAAAATCTAACGCACTATTTGTGGAATCTGAAAGGTCGTGTTGAAGACCACTATTAATTATTACTAGTTAATTGAATAAAATTATGCATAACAACTTTAGCTGTATGGAAAAAACAAGTAGAAATATTAGTTCAAAAACAATATTTCATGTCTGAAAATCTATATATAGGGTAAGTCCGGGTGAGTTCAATCACTGTTTGGAAAAAATCGTAGGATCGTTGTTTGTCTTTTATTGTTTGAAGGAAATTAAACAATTGCGAATAAAGTTGAGTATATACATAAATAGGTGTACGTGTAGTACGGGATAGTGTTTGTCGAAGAAACCGACGACGGCGACGACCGTTTGCCTTGAAGAGTATGCGGCGAACCAAATAACTGCTGAATTTGTCTCTGGTAAGTGAAGACTACGTGAGTGCTTGTAGGTTTCAGGGCTCACCGACAAGACGGCACGTCTCGAGCGGCGATACGGGATAGCCATACACGTGCGCTGAATTTCGGTGGTGTGGGTGGCACGGTTCGCGGTACATCGCGCTAATGCAATAGGGTTTTATTTTATCTGCATTAATTAAATGTCATTCTTCCAAATGGACTGTTTATAATCGTGTACTTGTAATTAATCTGTTCATTTTGAAATAATTAATTCAAATTACATTAATTAGCGTTGCGAACAGCGGGACCAGATTCGGTATCGTACACCGATAGCGGTGTAGTAGTATAACTGTTCACTCCTCTCACTTACCCGGATTCGTTTGTTACTCAGAACAGAAGACGAAAGAAGCTGTCGCTTGGCGACAGCGATTCAAAGGCGCAAAACAGCTATAGCTAAAGACCATTTTACATCTGCCGGTCAAAACATAAACGTTGATCGTAAGTTTTTGTGTTACTGTATTTTTCTGATTGATCCGTTATGGCAGTGTGGTCACGGTGGGGCCCCTCACGCGGCTGCTTCCACCTCCACTAGCTGGACGCACCACCGACCCCCCTCCCCTCCCCCCATATACCCTACCGGCTCAGCGCAAGCGATCATGTGACGCACTCAGCGTCGTCCGTCACCATAACAACGGGTAGTCGGGTGGGGACTCGAAATCGCACCTAGGTGCGGATCTTGGACCACACTGCGTTATGGAATACATATAGTGTTCTGTGACACGTTTTCGACATTCCATCTAAATTAATCTTACAATATATAATAATATTTGACTTGTTAATACATTTTTATTTTAGAGAATGAATACTGGAGAGACGATGACAACGGCGATGGCGTCAATGACGTTGACGAGGGCGACGCCGACGACACCGACACCGACACCGACACCGACGCAGACAACACCAACACCGACACCGACACCGACGACGACGACAGCGGGGAAATGGAGAAAAAATCCCGAGCGAAAGGTATGTAATGTTATTGTTCAATATATACATATGGTTAAAGCGAATAGCGTACGTTTGTGGGTATGGATGAGCGTACATGCGTGTGTCATGTGCGTGCGTGTCAATGTGCGTGCGTCATGCGTGCGAGCTGCGACGCGTCTATGTGCGCGGACAGTGAGGCATAGAACGTACTCATTGACATGTACATCAATAAACGTGCGGGTGTCAGTTACGTGTATGAAGTATACACTTTATAATGAACCTGTTTTGTATTATATGTGTATGTATATTAATAATATATTTTTATACGCATTTTCAGAGATTGAATGAAGCCATTCGGCGTGGGGTGGCACGGGGACTTAAAACAATTAATGCCGTCACCGCCGCCACAGACACTCCCGCCACCACCGTCGCAGCCACCGCTGCCGTAGGGCTACCCCAGTGTGGTCCAAGAACCGCATCTCGGTGCGATTTCGAGTCCCCACCCGACTACCCGTTGTTATGGTGACGGACGACGCTGAGTACGTCACAAGATCGCTTGCGATCAGTGGTCTCAGATTTGGCCCGTTTGCACCATCGATGCCCGCGGGAGTGGGGATACGCGCAAATGTGCGTGTCCTGTCCGTGAGAGCGTGAACTCCACGCATTGGCCTGTCAGCTGACAGACAGGGCACGCACACTTGCGCGTATCCCCACTCCCGCGGGCATCGATGGTGCAAACGGGCCAAATCTGAGACCACTGCTTGCGATGCGCCGGTAGGGTATATGGGGGGAGGGGAGGGGGGTCGGTGTTGCGTCCAGTTAGTGGAGGTGGAAGCAGCCGCGTGAGGGGCCCCACCCGTGGACCACACTGGGTTACCCGCACCCGATAAGTGCCTGTAATATAATTCGTGCGGTTAACTTTTTTGAAAAACCTTATACCGCATTCCCCCCTCGCCGTGTGCATACGAACAGGGCCGGTTCTGGCGGGGGCACCGGCGATCGCCGTTAGCAACCGGCGATTGTTATACACCGTCGCGCGCACTATTTCTTCATATATGTACCATATTGTTACACACTCAAATAACGATTTCATTCTTTCTTTATAACGTGAAATTGAGAGTAAGGTTAGACGTAACCTGCACACTAAACGAACCTGGGTGAGTTTATAACAGATTACGTTTTTCCTTTAGTTGTATTGTTTTTGTGTGTGTACAACTGCTTGTTTTAATTGATTTCGGTGGCATAATTAAAATAAAATTCTGCCTAAACCCGGAAAATGGAGCATTACGAAAGTAAAACACATTATAAAAAGTGCGTATATCCGAAGTGTGGCTTAACAAACCGCACTGCATCGGCTGGCACTTCATTCCACGCGTTTCCTATTAAAGATTCCGATCGCTGCATATGGTGGCTAATTCACGGTGGTTAAGATAATTTGTTGGAAGCCTCTGATTCAGAATTAAAGAAAACATTCATTCGCGCATTCAAATTTAACTCCTCGCTGGAAGGCGCACTCGCTCCGTTACCGCGCACAAAATTATTAGTATTTGTCAAATTATCCAGGCTGTTTGTGAGTTGTTCCATCCTGGCGTTGTAGCTATCATCGACATCCTGCAGTCGCTTTCGGAGGTCGTCCTCTCGTCGGCGAGCATCTTCTACCTGCATGCAGTGGTCTCAGACTTGGCACCCGAGCAGTGTGGCCAGATTCTGGCCCACTGGTACCATTGGTACCAGTGGAGTGGGGATACGCGCAAGTGTGCGTGCCGTGTCGGTGAGAGCCGCTTGGAGAGATGGCCGGAACTATGCTGCGTCTCTCTTCCACCAACGTCGCGTGACGTCACGTATCGTGACGACACGTAAGAAGGATAGAACTATGCTCCGTCCCCTTTCAACCAACATCGCGCGTTGCGTCTTTGTTGGACATGCGGTCGCGGCGTCGCGTCTTCGTTCCGCACACAGGCCGGTGACAGTGGTGCCAGATTTCGCCTAAGGCATCGCACGTACCATTGCGTTCTTTCAGCCGGAAGGCAAATCGGGCACCACCGCCGTGAGGAGAGCGCGATCCAGCGAAAAGTGAATCGAGGAGAGTTTGTGATTTCCTCGTCGTACGCATCGCCGCTCGTCGACTCGTTCGATTTTTTTCGTTGGTTCGCGCCCATCCATGGTTCATTTCTTTTTCATAGGATAATTTTTCTTTTTTAATTATTCATCACACGGCAACTAACGATATTCATTTAACAATATTTTAGTACCTCCTACGGATAGTTTTTAATATTTTGTCAGCGGAATAGATGTGTCGTATTGCTTTATGACAGATATGGGCAAAATATATATGTCACGTTATGGCAAAGATGGCATACGTACTTGGATAGATACAGAATTATTTAACTTCTTTTGTTTAGCTGATACATGCATGAACTTTAGTGTAAGCATACCTACGTATCCTTATTCGAAGAATACTTATTACCATTACTGTCGTACTCGTCGTCGCTCGTCGACGCTTTCGTGTTCGATAATACTGATCGATCTGTCATTGACGAGTATTCGATGAATCATCGGTGTTATTATTTTTCTAAATTGTTTTTGACTGCAAAAAGATCGTATTTTATTTATAGATAATTAATCTACTTTTTAAAATATTACTTTCAAATGTATGTGTACGGGATGCTGGGAGATGTTACTAGCCAGCTGTGTTTCCTGGAAATGGTAAGTACTAGAAAAATAATTATAGAGCAAAGGGTACAATGGTAGCGTAATGTTTGTCTTCTGCGAGACTTGACCCTATTGAGAAGTGCAACCCGAACAATGCAAATGCGTATATACTTTCTTTTTATATAATCTAAGTAGTTTTGCGTGGTCTTCCACGCCACCCATGAGGTGCCACGACTAGCGCGTTCGGTTTTTTTTTAACGTGGACCGTCGCCTGTAGCCCTATTATACCACATTTCTGCAGTCTGACAAAAGATATGCCAGACTGATTTGTGTAGTCTGACAAAAGATATGCCAGACTGATTTGTGCAGTCTGTCAAAAGATATGCCAGACTGATTGTTCGCACATTCGTTCTTTATGTCGACACATTCATAACATAAATTAAACGTTACTGTTTATGTACTTATTGAATAACATTAGACGAGGAGGGACCAGCCATTTCATCAACATGTACTACATGTTGTCTGTTTTTTTTTTTTATTTGGACGTTCTGAATATAATATATGAGATGGCATGCGAGACAAATGCTCGTCATTAACCGTCAGAGTTATTGCTGTTTCCCCTCTCGCTTTTAATGCTGATTTAAGGACACAAGCAGCATTGATATTCACGGACGACAGTTTCTTTCTTTTTTTCGTTTTCAAGTCTGGTAAGTAGGAAAAGACTCTTTCTGAATCTGCATTAGAGTTAGGTAACGATCGAACAGCATTGACAAGAGATTTCAAACTGGGATATTGACGACTACGTTGTAGGATGTTTTCCCACATTTCGTCAAATTCCCTTAATGAAAGATCATCTTTTTCTGTTTCTGTACAATCGTGATATAAAGCAAACCATTCTTGTTGTAAAGAAAATGTATCAAATCCGCCAAGAGTTTCAGCGATAAAACAAACATCACGAAATGAAGTTTCTCTGTCAATATCGCGTAAAACTGTGGCAGGTTCAAAAACTTGTAATTTACACAAAAATTGATCATTGATTGGTAATCTTTTAGAAATTTCTTGAGCGGCACACACATAAAATTGCAAACAATTCTCTCGAATATTTTCAACTTTATCGATGTGCCCCTCTATTATTAATTTGTTAAGATATTCATCACAATCAATGCCCAATGCGATATCATGTACATATTTTTGATTTTCTTTTTCCGAAAAATCTATGTTATTGTTACAATGTGTTAAAAGCTCTGGTTTCAAAAAGTTTTTACATATAATTTGTAATAAATGTAGTGATTTACGCTGTAATAAATGAATTCTAGTTTCCAGAACTTGGAAAAATAGCGTGAAAGAGTTAAAAAAAATGTAAAATATATCTCAGAAAAAGTAAGTATGCTTTAACATCAGGATTCTGCATGACGGCTACAAATTGTGCAGCTTTGTCGGACTTCTCTTTCGTCAGTAATTGTTTTAAGAACTTGTCAATACTATTCCATGAATCCAGAATTCTACTGATGCATAATTGGCGGGAAAGCCATCGTGTTTCGGCCAATTTCAAAATTTTTAGATTAGTGTCCTCGCAACAATCAGTAAAAATAGCTGATCGCTTGGGGCTACAATTTATGAAATTTGATATTTGTTTTACAAAGTTTTCGCATTTGTTAGGAATCGTTCTGGATGCTGCATTTGCGGCTAACGCCACAGAATGGCATGGACATGTCAGTGTTAATTCATGTCCACACTTTTCCTGTAACTTTGTTCGAAATGATAAATGTTTACCCGTCATGACACGCGCATTGTCGCATGACAAAGCAACAATGTTCAAAAACGGAATCTGTAAACGGTACATTTCCTGTCGAAATGCGTCAAATATCATTTCAGCGCCACAATTTCTTGCATCAAGATCGATTAGTTTGACTAACTGCGACATAATTTGCAATGTTTCCGGATTGACATACCGAACATGAAACGTCATCCATTTTGTATTAGTAATGTCTGACGTTTCATCAATAAAAATACTAAACTTTGTATTTTGTAGAATGGCCGAAACACGTTCCGTTTCAACCGGACACAAGACGTTTGCAATTATTTGAGTGCATTTCGTCTCACCCATACTCATCATTTCCAACACGTCAGAATCTTTTCCCAATGTTTTGAAAAATGCTAGCAATTTTGCTGCTGACGTAAACGGAATGTCAAGTTCGGCGATAAGAGCAGCGTAGTGAATTTCCGCTGCTTTGCGTCGCGCATCTAATGACAATTCCGAGTCGTCCGCGATATCATATTGTTGCTCTGTTTCTTGCGTTTCTATACATCTTCCGTGTCGTATATGAAGCGCGGATTCTGCGTGACGGTAAATGTGACTTAATCGAGCCGTTATTGCCTTGTTACAAAAAGTACAAAAACACATTGTTTGGTGATCTGCTATTTCCCGTAACCACGGTTGAAACTCTTTCAAATCTAACCATTGTTTCCGAAATGTCCGTACCACAGAAGAATGTTGCTTCGATACTTCGTCGTCGCTATTTCCTACAGTTACAGACATTTCCTTTACATTATTTATGTGACACACAGAATTCGCGTGTCTGGAAATGCGCGTATCACAGGAGAATTCTTTTTTACAGATTACGCACTAAAATAATCTAATGTCGGATGCGACAGGTCGCACCCATGAGTTATATTTTTCATCGCGAAGCCAAGCTTCGCGAAAGCTCCGTTTATATTTCTTTATCTGCAAATCGGACATTCCTGTTTAAAACCGCAAGAAACAGATTGAAATAAATAAATAATAAAATAAATAAAACTTACCATGCGCCACACGCTCAACCACTCACACATACACACGCGCCTCGAATTTAAAAACTATTATGTACCGTGGATCGCCGGAACGACTTTTGTGTCACTCTCCACGGCATGAAATGGTACAATTAAGCGATTGTAACGTGCAGGACCGAGGCATTTAGAGGTGATCGCGTCCGCGGATACACAAACCTCAATCCACCAATAAGGACATTCGAGCACCTGAAAACACGGGCGTCCGCGAGAACATTTTTAGACCGGGAGCGTTAGTCTTTTGTGTCACCTCTGTGAGGAAGCAACCATGGACAGATTCCGTAAGTACATAATACGTATTCTCATAAATTCCAATTCCTTTTGATATGACGTGAGCCCGTTTGTAATGAAATTGTACATTGATGATGATATTGATTCAGACAATTTAATGAAGTCTGTTCGGGAGATACGTTTGTGGCCAAAAATACCTGAGATCTGAGTTTTACGTATATATGCGCCTTTCCCATTGTTACAGTATTTAAGATTCCATAAATTCCTACAATTTGTTCTTACGTACAATGCAGAAATATACTTTTCAATATGCGAAACTTCGATTCAGAACATTTTTATTAGAATTTCATAATTATGTTAATTTTATCATGCGGGAAGGTTTATTTTACACGCGGACTTTGCATCGCCGTCCTACTCGATTCGCCTTTTAATTCTCGCGTCTCCGAATAAATTTTGGTGAAGGAGGAATGGTCACTCCAAATTACTTATCTCGTCCGTTCTTTTTACTTTCCTTTTATTTTCTGCCTTTTCATCTTCGATCGCTCACCTCACACGCACTCGCATTCTCCCATCCCATTTTCTCACCTTTCGCACCGAATTCGCTAATTACAGTCGTACGATCACCTTTCTCTCTCAGAGCCATGTCCCGTCTCTCTCCAAACACAAACATTCGCTCCATCTAGCTCGGTCTCTTCTCTCTCTCTCTATCTCACGCTCATTCCTCGTACTTGCCACAATCAACATTTTTAATTGTCCTCCAAATATCTATAAACTAATGTCTCTTTCTTTTCACGAACAGAAAACCTAAGCATACGAGCCGCACCGGAGCAGGGCCCAACGAATATGCCGGTGGTCGAACAAAATGAGAGCGGAAAAGTTCCGAACGCCGACGGGGCGCCGAAGCCTTGCGCGCCCGCACCCCCGGTCCCGGAGCCGGTGGTCGCCGCACTGCCGGTTCCGGAGAAACCGGGTGAGGGCAAGGCCACCGCGGAAAAAAAAAAGAGTACGTAAAGTTCATACACATTCATAATTCATACATGTCGCATTATAACATTATTCGATAAAATATATCATAATCTGATTTGATTAACTGCATCTATGTCTGTTCATTGTTTAGGACGCAAAAGGAGACCGGCGGGCCGGGCGAAGGCCCTTAGAAGATTGAAAGCCCGGGAAAGGGCATGGCAAACAAATAATCAAATGTGGCAAGAGTGGTGGCGGTGGGCGTGGTGGTGGCGGCCGTGGTGGCCACGTCATTAATTATAATTCGTTTAGGTTCGGCTGAATAAAAATATTTAAAAGAATTGTGATTTTATTCATTTCATTAAGTAGATTAGTAGATGTTTCATTAGGGGGAGTTCTCCTAGTACAGGACGGTTAAGGTTTTCTTCAGATAATTAAACGAAATAAATTTTTTTTTCATTTTATTGTACATTAATTGCAAGGTAACAATGATAGGCATTGAACTAAATTAACAAAATAACAGCATCATCAAAATATTAAACGTAAACTATCATCAAACTTTGGAATGATCTTTGGTAGGACGCTAAAGTGGCACCTAGTACCGGACACACGAAAAATAAAGAAAAAAACTTTAAAATAATGTACATCTGTCACATATGTAAATGTCTGAGCACTCGGGGATATCGGCGCAGGCCTCGTGAGCCCATTCCTGGCACTTGGAACATTGGATCTAGTCCTCGTCACTATTCTCCAAACACACTACACAAACAATGATTTCATTTGTATTTTTCTGTGCCAGCGCTCTCCTATTCTTTATTTTTAATATCCATGTCGTTGCAGGTATTGTTTGTAACGTCTAAAATCAAGAGAATAAGTATCATTCCAAACACGATCACACGTAGTGAAGATTTTTACTGTTCGATACTAGAGAACCATATTCTGTCCGATACCAGGGGACAGTCAACTGATCGAGAAAATACATTTTTCTGAGAAGTAGTCCATTTTACATAAACAAACATAAGGGGATTTCAAAAGTACTTTCCAAAGCGTATAAAACCACGAGTCAGATATTTATATACTGGAAAAATTTGGTAAATATACACCTTCGAAAGTTGTACGATGCATCGATTTCACATGAAACTCAATATTAAACTGTCTTCCTGGCGTCCGCAGAGGCAACTGAAACCTGTCGAAGCCTGCACGTGTCTTCTGGTGTCCCCAGCACTATTCTTGCCATCAGAAACAATTCCGCCGCGTTATCTTACATGAGATATAGCTAATGTCCGATACTAGGTGCCGTCCGGGGCTAGGGGACCTCCCCCTATACCTTCGGCACCTCCATGCAATAATAGGCATAACATGTGGTATAATAGGGCTACAGGCGACGGTCCACTTTAAAAAAACCGAACGCGCTAGTCGTGGCACCTCATGGGTGGCGTGGAAGACCACGCAAAACTATTCAGATTATATAAAAAGAAAGTATATACGCATTTGCATTGTTCGGGTTGCACTTCTCAATAGGGTCAAGTCTCGCAGAAGACAAACATTACGATACCATTGTACCCTTTGCTCTATAATTATTTTTCTAGTACGTACCATTTTCAGGAAACACAGCTGGCTAGTAACATCTCCCAGCATCCCGTACACATACATTTGAAAGTAATATTTTAAAAGGTAGATTAATTATCTATAAATAAAATACGATCTTTTTGCAGTCAAAAACAATTTAGAAAAATAATAACACCGATGATTCATCGAATACTCGTCAATGACAGATCGATCAGTATTATCGAACACGAAAGCGACGACGAGCGACGACGAGTACGACAGTAATGGTAATAAGTATTCTTCGAATAAGGATACGTAGGTATGCTTACACTAAAGTTCATGCATGTATAAGCTAAACAAAAGAAGTTAAATAATTCTGTATCTATCCGAGTACGTATGCCATCTTTGCCATAACGTGACATATATATTTTGCCCATATCTGTCATAAAGCAATACGACACATCTATTCCGCTGACAAAATATTAAAAACTATCCGTAGGAGGTACGAAAATTTTGTTAAATGAATATCGTTAGTTGCCGTGTGATGAATAATTAAAAAAGAAAAATTATCCTATGAAAAAGAAATAAACCATGGATGGGCGCGAACCAACGAAAAAAATCGAACGCGTGGACGAGCGGCGATGCGTACGACGAGGAAATCACAAACTCTCCTCGATTCACTTTTCGCTGGATCGCGCTCTGCTCACGGCGGTGGTGCCCGATTTGCCTTCCGGCTGAAAGAACGCAATGGTACGTGCGATGCCTTATGCGAAATCTGGCACCACTGTCACCGGCCTGTGTGCGGAACGAAGACGCGACGCCGCGACTGCATGTCGAACAAAGACGCAACGCGCGAAGTTGGTTGAAAGGGGACGGATCATAGTTCTGTCCTTCTTATGTGTCGTCCCGATACGTGACGTCACGCGACGTTGGTGGAAGAGAGACGCATCATAGTTCCGTCCTTCTCTCCACGCCGAGCGCGATTCGGCGAGAAACGGCGCGCGCAACTCTCACGGACAGGGCACGCACACTTTTCCGTATCCCCACTCCCGCGGGCACCGATGGTGCAAACGGGCCAAATCTGAGACCACTGGGGCACAGGCAGAATATCGGGGACAGGCTTATATACATTTGCAGGTATATTATATTCAATTTGAATAAGTGAATGCACATATCATTAATTAATATACTCATACCTTTGGATGAAAATATTTATGAATATGATAGACTTTAAATATGGATTCACTTAAGAAGTACATTTTTTGTTAATAGGGTCTGTTAGATGAAATGGTAGCAGAAACAGAAGGGAGGAAAAAGCAATTACTTCAAGATGTAGCATTGGTATGGAGTCAAGAAGATTGAACGGCAACTTTCTCTTGGACGTCGGATTGAGCGGAGTCTGTCTGCGCGTGTTTGACAAACCCGGCGTGAGTTTCGACGCACTCAACGCGGTTTTCTTCGCAGACTTATCTTTGGCGTGCCTCTGGAAAATGAACGTAGTTCCTCGTGAATTTTAGGACACTTGAGAGGGATATGACTTTAGGGGGGAAGATAACTTACTTTTGCCTTCTATATAGCTCCATGTTCCATGTAAATAGTCTCCTACGAGTCTGCCAAAAAGTTTTCTAACGTTAGGCCGTTAATCGTGAACGGTTCACGATGAGACTCTTCATACTTTTCTACCAATCTCTTCAGTTTTGTCTCAATTTTCGGTAATTGCTGTGCGGATAATAATTGAAATTTTTTCAGCTGCATTCGATCGTCGTATTAATTACCGGCAAATACTTACCTTTCGAAGGTAGTTCGCTTCGTATAGTTGCTTCAAATTTTTCCAAACATTATCGCGTTCATCCAAAAGACTAAATATTTCCCTGCGGAATAATAATACGGTGTCATAATTCTGATTTAAAGATGATAAAGCATAGAAATGGTTTATCCAGAATAGCGTTACAACAACCTATTAGACTTGTAAAACTGACGAAGTCTATCTGCCTCTAAAGCGTGCACCATAAGGAGATCTTCTGTGTACACGTTTGAGTTATAATGAACGAATTGATTTCGCTGCGCCTCGCCATACTTGCACAAGTCCCATAGGTTTACTAATTCGCTGCGCACCTGTGCTACGTGGTTGGCAAGATTTTCTCTTCTCTTATCTTTACATCGTTTAATCTCGGCGCTCAACTGCAACAACAAATTATTCCTGGTAATTGTGGTTAGAGTACAATTTTTCAAAATTGTATATAGGTACACAGTCGTACAGCAGTGTCGTATGACGTACATCGCATTAAATACACCTATATTGTTAAGGAAACTTACAGCGTCGATAGTAGCTACACTGTAGCCGGAGCAACTTTCAAGAAACCGTTCACAGACGTCATCGGATTCCTCGAGATATTTCCACAAACTGATGAGCGACTCTTTCATTTCCTCTGCCTGCGATTTCGCTTCGGCAAGTTGCACCTGTACTTGGTCGCGCAACTCTCGTAGCTTTAGCATGTTAGTGTTCGTGAAGACAAAGTTCTCCGGGCTGTTGTAGATCATATGCTCGAAACTGAGAGACGGCGTGATGCCTAGGCCATCCATCGTTTGAATTATCTGATATCGCATTTCTTGGAAAATATTTCCCAAGCGGGTCTGGAATGGTAATAATAAATCGTAAGGGTTTGGGTATTATAATTATATCATATAAAATATATAAATGTAGTTTTGTACCTTCTCTGCCTCTTGCTTATCCAGATAAAGCTTCAAATTGTTTAACATCTCTTCTGAAGGTATCTCTCCATCAATATTTATGGGTTGAACACCCAAATATTTACAAATATCACGTTCCTAAAAAGAGTGTAACATATTATAATGGTAACAGTGCTGCAAGAACTTCCACATTTTCATGAGTTTTGTACATTCAATTTTGTAATTACCTCGCATCGCAGTTGCTTGAAATAAGTTATCCTCTGCTCTTTGTTCTGCTGCAAATCTTGCACATATATTTGTAATGCGTGTTTCAATTCATGTAGAGGCATAACTTCATGGCCCTCTGTTCTCACTTTCGTCGTTAGTTCCTGTCACCAATTTTAATTTATATCTTCTATTCTCAAAGCATGAACATGTATTTAACAGGCATGCGTGAAGGATATACATACTTTGCTAATGGCATCTGCTTGACTCGATACCAATGCTACATCTTGAAGCAACTGCTTTTTCTTCTGTTCTGTTTCTGCTACCATTTCATCTAACAGACCCTATTAACAAAAAATGTACTTCTTGAGTGAATGCATATTTAAAGTCTATCAAATTCATAAATATTTTCATCCAAAGGTATGAGTATATTAATTAATTATATGTGCATTCACTCATTAAAATTGAATATAATATACCTGCAAATGTATATAGGCCTGTTCCCGACATTCGGCCTGTGTCTGTTCTCTGTACCCTATTTCATTCCATATTTTATGCAATTCGGTGAATGTACATTCCTCCTTTGCATCAATTGTTTCCTACAAAGATACATACACATTGTACCTTAATACATACCAAATTATTATACGCAACTGCACATCATAGGAGGTTTTACATTGCGTTGATAAATTACACTGCGATTAAATAATATATCACAGTGCCAAATTAGGTACGGAAATAAAACTCCAGATGCACAAAGTAATGCCACCTTCCCAAGGCCATGTAAAGTTTACGATAAAAGTTCATCTGCATAAAACTGTTGACGCTTAAAATTTGGAGAGCCGACAACTGCACAGATGAACGATTACATCCAAAATATTGGATCATTTCTAAATATACCGATTCGGTATAGCATTTACACGTCGTAAACCGTTACGATGTCAACCCTTCGTCGAAACAATTTCCGGTATCGCTTCGTCTTAGCGGGCACGAAATTTTTTTTTTTTTTTTCTTTGGATAGAGCATCGAAAGGTGAGAAAATATTCCGTCTGACGTTTTTGCCGGAAATCATTCCTTCAAAAGTTATGAGCGTTTTTTGCGAATCGCGCGGTAGTAGCGTCTGTCGCCGTATTTTCCGAGCAGGTGTATTTTTTTTCGGCGTTCTTTTTTCCCCCGGATAGAGCATCGAAAGTTCTATAAGTTTTCCCCATAACTTTTTTTAGGAAATGACTCCTTAAAAAGTTACGAATTTATTTGTGAAACATACGATACGTTTAATTCCACATTCTGAACGACATTTTCGGATACATGCAATAGGGGGTTGACCTTCGTTTCGGAGTTATTCGTCAAGAACTATTCTTACAATTTCGTTTTGTTTCCCCGTAAAACGAGTCCAGTTGAAAGTACAGGGCATTACTTTATTTGCTTTCAAATGCGCTAGCGTCCGAGTGCACCGCTTGACGCGCCTACGGCGCGAAAATATATATCGAAATCTCCTCATTGTGGCAAATGACTCCAGTTGAAAGTACCGGTGTCACTTTATTTGCTTTCAAATAATAACACAGAAGGCTTAGCGGTCGTCAGAATCAAAACAAACAACAAATCGGCTAACACCTTGATCTCTAACATCGCGAGGCGCTGGAAAACACAATAACCAGTGCTGCTACCGTATGTTTCACAAATAAATTTTTAACTTGCGAAGGCGTAATTTCCCAAAAAAAAGTCATAGGGAAAACTTATAGATGCTCTATCCGGGGAAACAAAGAACGCAGAGAAAAAATGCACCTGCTGGAAAATACGACGACAAACGCTACTGCCGGCGCTTCGCGAAAAACGCTCATAACATTTGATGGAATGATTTCCGGCAAAAACGTCAGAGGAAATACTTTCTTACCTTTCGATGCTCTATCCAAACACAAAAAAAAATCCCAAAAATTCGTGCCCGCTAAGACGAAAATGAGCCCAATTTCCTTTCGCGAAGAGTAGTTACCTGACGCAAAACGGTCTCAACAATAAAGCTCACGGTCGCGAATGTCGTTGCTCTGATACTTACATGTGTGGCACGTCACCGGCCATTTTAAGAAAATGATGTCTCTGTCAATGGTACTACGACGCCCGCGACAATGATTGTTCGTATTGTCTGTTACAATGCTTTCCCAACTGTTCCCAGGGCGCACGACGTTTTATAATTCAACAGGTTTCAACGCAGTGGCAGCATATCTGGCCTCAAAACTCCATTGGAGTTCCCGGGGTGGGGGAGACCTCGGAAGTGCGCGTGCGTGACCGTGTGCGCTGCGCGCGCAGCTTGGCTGCACGGCCAAGCGAGAAGAATGGAGCTACACGTGGTCTTCTTTCCCCCTACGTGCCGTGAAAGCTGCGCGCGCCGCTTACACGACCCAGCAAACAGAAGGACGGGGAACCACGTTCCGTCTCCTTTCCTCCAACGTACCGTGAAGAAGAAGGATGGTTGCACGTTCCGTCTCCTTTCCACCAAATCGCGCGACGCGTGCTTCGTTCCGCGTACGACAGCCATGCTGAATCCCTACGGCGTACCCTGCTCGTATCATATCGTTGTAGCCGAATTGGTATATGTCCGTTGTGAGTTACATCAGCGGGAGATCAAGTCCTGTGTCAGTTTTTATTTTTTTCCAGTAATATAGTTTTTCTTCTTACTACATACATTTCTGTTTTATCCGTTTCCAAAATGTATTTTTACTACTGCAGTTTTAATGCATTTATACGCTCAGCCCAGGTCGCTACCGCGACCAGAGCCTCAGCCGCGACCAGAGCCTCGGCCACGACCTGGGCCGTGCTACAGCCGCCTCAGGGCTTTGCTGCGGTTTTTTTCATTTTTAATTCTTTCTAAAAAATAAATACGCATGTATGTAATTAATGAAATAACATTATGATACATATTACAATCCCGTGTGACGCGGTTAATGTGTTACGCCTTGTGTGGAGTTACGTTGTAGCAAATCGTGCTGCACGAGAATTGTCCTCGTATAACACAAATAATATAAAGTACGTAACAGGTTTGGAATAATTATTGTCAGGATTATCAGTTAGTCACTGTCAGAGTCATCGAAAACTACGTCCCAACGTCTTTGTTCAATACAAAAAAATATTTTTGGAAAAAATTATAACCGACTTCAAAACAAAAGAAAGGCACCAAAAAGTATAAAATAATTCCCTTTTGTTTAAATCGGTGCTGAGATAGGAACAAAAAGACACTCAAATCGATTCCTCAACCTTTGTCAACTATACAAGCTATAAACTACTTCTACCACGTACACAACACTCACGTAATTCGTGTGTCCAAAAGTCTGAATAAATGTATTTCCTTTCTGATTCATTTATTCTTAATCACATATATACAGTGAGCCATAAATAGACACAATGATACGTTTTCTGCGACAACGACCACCGAGTGTGGTGACTCTGGCGTACCGTTCATTGTGGAGACCTTTTTAAGCGACTTCAAAAAAAGGAGAATGTTCTCTATACGACATGTGTATTTATAGAGATTAAATATACATTACTATACTTCCGTAGGCTGTTCCCAGCTCGAACTCACATACCGAGATTAATTTCTCAAAAACGTAATTGTTTTAGTTTATACCTGTTCTTTTGTTTGTAATATTTCATTTATTTTAAAAAATAGTGTCTCAAAAGAATTCCTTATAACTTCAGTACAAATACATGTAGCGAAATAATCCAATTCGGGGACTGCTACCATATTTTGCTGTGCTTGTACTTCACACATCGAATCGATTAAAGTGTTTTTTTAACCGACTTCAAAAGGAGGATGTTCTCTATTCAACATGTATATTTTTTGTTTCCTATCTCGGCACCGACAGCAAAAAAAGGGAATTATTTTATACTTTTTGGTGCCTTTCTTTTGTTTTGAAGTCGGTTATATTTTTTTGTTAAAAAATTTGTTTGTATTGAACGAAGACGTTGGGACGTAATTTTGGACGACTCGAACAGTGACTAACTGATAATCCTGACAATAATTAGTCCAAACATGTTACGTACTTTATATTATTTGTGTTATACGAGGACAATTCTCGTGCAGCACGATTTGCTACAATGTAACTCCACACAAGGCGTAACACATTAACCGCGTTACACGGGATTGTAATATGTATCATAATGTTATTTCATTAATTACATACATGCGTATTTATTTTTTAGAAAGAATTAAAAGTGAAAAAAACCGCAGCAAAGCCCTGAGGCGGCTGTAGCACGGCCCAGGTCGTGGCCGAGGCTCTGGTCGCGGTTGAGGCTCTGGTCGCGGTAGCGACCTGGGCTGAGCGTATAAATGCATTAAAACTACAGTAGTAAAAATACATTTTGGAAACGGATAAAACAGAAATGTATGTAGTAAGAAGAAAAACTATATTACAGGAAAAAAATAAAAACTGACACAGGACTTGATCTCCCGATGATGTAACCCACAACGTGACATATACCAATTCGGCTACAACGATTTGATACAAGCAGGGTACGCCGTAGGGATTCAGGATTGCTATCGTACGCGGAACGAAACACGCGTCGCGCGATTTGGTGGAAAGGAGACGTAACGTGCAACCATCCTTCTACTTCTCGGTATGTTGGAGGAAAGGAGACGGAACGTGGTTCTCCGTCCTTCTCTTTGCAGGGTCGTGTAAGCGGCGCGCGCAGCTTTCACGGCACGTAGGGGGAAAGAAGACCACGTGTAGCTCCATCTTTCTCGCTTCGCCGTGCAGCCAAGCTGCGCACACGGTCACGCACGCGCACTTCCGAGGTTTCCCCCACCGCGGGAACTCCAGTGGAGTTTTGAGGCCAGATATGCTACCACTGCGTTGAAACCTGTTGGATTATAAAACGTCGGGCGCCCTTGGAACGATAGGGAAAGCATTGTAACAGACAATACGAACAATCATTGTCGCGGGCGTCGTAGTACAACTGACAGAGACATCATTTTCTTAAAATGGCCGGTGACGTCCCACACATGTAAGTATCAGAGCAACGACATTCGCGACCGTGAGCTTTATTTACTCTTCGCGAAAGGAAATTGGGCTCATCTTCGTCTTAGCGGGCACGAATTTTTGGGATTTTGTTTTTGTCTTTGGATAGAGCATCGAAAGGTAAAAAAGTATTTCCTCTGACGTTTTTGCCGGAAATCATTCCTTCAAAAGTTATGAGCGTTTTTTGCGAAGCGCCGGCAGTAGCGTTTGTCGTCGTATTTTCCAGCAGGTGCATTTTTTCTCTGCGTTCTTTGTTTCCCCGGATAGAGCATCTATAAGTTTTCCCTATGACTTTTTTTTGGGAAATTACGCTTTCGAAAGTTAAACATTTATTTGTGAAACATACGGTAGCAGCACTGGTTATTGTGTTTTCCAGCGCCTCGCGATGTTAGAGATGAAGGTGTTAGTCGATTTGTTGTTTGTTTTGATTCTGACGACCGCTAAGCCTTTTGTGTTATGATTTGAAAGCAAATAAAGTGACGCCACTACTTTCAACTGGAGTCATTTGCCACAATGAGGAAATTTTGATATTATATTTTCGCGCCGTAGACGCGTCAAGCGGTGCACTCGGACGCTAGCGCATTTGAAAGCCAATAAAGTAATGCCCTGTACTTTCAACTGGACTCGTTTCACGGGGAAACAAAACGAAATTGTAACAATACTTCTTGACGAATAACTCCGAAACGAAGGTCAACTCCCTATTGCATGTATCCGAAACTGTCGTTCAGAATGTGGAATTAAACGTATCGTATGTCTCACAAATAAATTCGTAAATTTTTAAGGAGTGATTTCCTAAAAAAAAGTTATGGGGAAAACTTATAGAACTTTCGATGCTCTATCCGGGGGAAAAAAGAACGCCGAAAAAAAATACACCTGTTGGAAAATACGGCGACAGACGCTACTGCCGCGCGCTTCGAAAAAAACGCTCATAATTTTGAAGGAATGATTTCCGGCAAAAACGTCAGACGGAATATTTTCTCACGTTTCGATGCTCGTCCAAATAGAAAAAAGAACCCAAAATTTCGTGCCCGCTAAGACGAAGTCTTACCAGAAATTGTTTCGACGAAGGGTTGACATTGTAATGGTTTACGACGTGTAAATGCTATACCGAATCGATATATTTAGAAATTATGCAATATTTTGGATGTAATCGTTCATCTGTGCAGTTGTCGACCCTCAAAATTTTAAGCGTCAATATTTTTATGCAGATGAACTTTTATCGTAAACTTTACATGGCCTTGGGAAGGTGGCATTACTTTATGCATCTGGAGTTTTATTTGAGTACCTAATTTGGCACTGTGGTATATTATTTAATCGCAGTGTAATTTATCAACGCAATGTAAAACCTCCTATGATGTGCAGTTGCGTATAATAATTTGATATGTATTGAGGTACAATGTGTATGTATCTTTGTAGGAAACTATTTCTGGAAAGAATTAGTGCAAAGGTGGAACATACATTCACTGAATTGCATCAATTATGGACTGAAATAGGATACACCGAGCAGACACAGGCCGAATGTCGGGAACAGGCCTATATACATTTGCAGGTATATTATATTCAATTTTAATGAGTGAATGCACATATAATTAATTAATATACTCATACCTTTGGATGAAAATATTTATGAATATGATAGACTTTAAATATGGATTCACTTAAGAAGTACATTTTTTGTTAATAGGGTCTGTTAGATGAAATGGTAGCAGAAACAGAACAGAAGAAAAAGCAGTTACTTCAAGATATAGCATTGGTATTGAGTCAAGCAGATGCCATTAGCAAAGTAAGTATATCCTTCACGCATGCCTGTTAAATACATGTTCATGCTTTGAGAATAGAAGATATAAATTAAAATTGGTGACAGGAACTAACGACGAAAGTGAGAACAGAGGGCCATGAAGTTATGCCTCTACATGAGTTGAAACACGCATTACAAATGTATGTGCAAGATTTGCAGCAGAACAAAGAGCAGAGGATAACTTATTTCAAGGAACTGCGATCCAAGGTAATTACGAAATTTAATGTACAAAACTCATGAAAATGTCGAAGTTCTTGCAGCACTGTTACTATTATAATATGTTATACTCTTTTTAGGAACGTGATATTTGTAAATATTTGGGTGTTCAACCCATAAATATTGATGGAGAGATACCTTCAGAAGAGAATTTAAACACTTTTAAGCTTTATCTGGATAAGCAAGAGGCAGAGAAGGTACAAAACTACATTTATATATTTTATATGATATAATTATAATACCCAAATCCTTACGATTTATTATTACCATTCCAGACCCGCTTGGGAAATATTTTCCAAGAAATGCGATATCAGATAATTCAAACGATGGATGGCCTAGGCATCACGCCGTCTCTCAGTTTCGAGCATATGATCTACAACAGCCCGGAGAACTTTGTCTTCACGAACACTAACATGCTAAAGCTACGAGAGTTGCGCGACCAAGTACAGGTGCAACTTGCCGAAGCGAAATCGCAGGTAGAGGAAATGAAAGAGTCGCTCATCAGTTTGTGGAAATATCTGGAGGAATCCGATGACGTCTGTGAACGATTTCTTGAATGTTGCTCCGGCTACAGTGTAGCTACCATCGACGCTGTAAGATTCCTTAACAATATAGGTGTATTTAATGCGATGTACGTCATACGACACTGCTGTAGGACTGTGTACCTATATACAATTTTGAAAAATTGTACTCTAACCACAATTACAAGGAACAATTTGTTGTTGCAGTTGAGCGCCGAGATTAAACGATGTAAAGATAAGAGAAGAGAAAATCTTGCCAAACACGTAGCACAGGTGCGCAGCGAATTAGTAAAATTATGGGACTTGTGCAAGTATGGCGAGGCGCAGCGAAATCAATTCGTTCATTATAACGTAAACGTGTACACAGAAGATCTCCTTATGTTGCACTATTTAGAGGCAGATAGACTTCGTCAGTTTTACAAGTCTAATAGGTTGTTGTAACGCTATTCTGGATAAACCGTTTCTACGCTTTATCATCTTTAAATCAGAATCATGACACCGTATTATTATTCCGCAGGGAAATATTTAGTCTTTTGGATAAACGCGAGAATGTTTGGAAAAACTTGAAGCAACTATTGCAACGCGAAAATAATCCGGACAGGCTTCACAATCGCGGCGGTCAACTGTTATTAGAAGAAAAGGAACGGAAAGCTATTCGAAAGGTAAGTTAATACGACGATCCAATGCAGCTGAAAAAGTTTAAATTATTATCCGCACAGCAATTACCGAAAATTGAGACAAAACTGAAGAGATTGGTAGAAAAGTATGAAGAGTCTCATCGTGAACCGTTCACGATTAATGGCCTAACGTTAGAAAACTTTTTGGCAGACTCGTACGACACTATTTAGATGGAACATGGAGCTATATAGAAGGCAAAAGTATGTTATCTTCCCCCCTAAAGTCATATCCCTCCCAAGTGTCCTAAAACTCACGAGGAACTACGTTCATTTTCCAGAGGGACGCCAAAGATAAGTCTGCGAAGAAAACCGCGTTGAGTGCGTCGAAACTCACGCCGGGTTTGTCAAACATGCGCAGACAGACTCCGCTCAATCCGACGTCCAAGAGAAAGTTGCCGTTCAATCTGCTTGACTCGATACCAATGCTATATCTTGAAGTAATTGCTTTTTCTTCTGTTCTGTTTCTGCTACCATTTCATCTAACAGACCCTATTAACAAAAAATGTACTTCTTAAGTGAATACATATTTAAAGTCTATCATATTCATAAATATTTTCATCCAAAGGTATGAGTATATTAATTAATGATTTGTGCATTCACTCATTAAAAATGAATATAATATACCTGCAAATGTATTTAGGCCTGTTCCCGACATTCTGCCTGTGCCTCATGCGAATTCTCCACGGGATGCCACGCCGGGTCGTAACAAAATAAATGTCTAGGGGAAATTTTGTCATAAGTTATAATTCCCCAAAGTTCTCGAAAAAACTTCTTTGACAAAATTTCCCCAAGACATTTATTTTGGCCGTGTTCAGAAATTGGCTGACAGTACTGTCAGTACTAGATTTCCGTTCAAAAATGCTTTTCAGTATGGCTGACGAGACTGTAATGTACTACCATTTTGTCAGACATCTACTGGAAAACGCGTTCGGCAGCACTGTCAGTAAAACAGAACGACTATTTTTCAGTAAAACCAGCGTCAGTTCGTCAGGACTGACAGTACTGTCAGCCAATTTCTGAACACGGCCTTTGTTACGACCCGGCGGCGAATCCCGTAGGGAATTCCTTTCTTTCGGATTTTATGACCCCTTGGTCACCGGATTTGTCGTTATCGTTGTGGATTCGCCTGTCAGAGGTTAGGAGCTGAAGCCAGTGATAGCAGATCTGGCACGAAAACTCCATTGGAGTTTTTTGGGTGGGGGAAACCTCGGCAAGTGTGCGTGCTTGTCCGTGAGAGCTGCGCGCGCCGTTTCTCGCCGAATCGCGCTCGGCTTTGAGAGAAGGACGGAACTATGCTGCGTCCCCTTTCAACCAGCAACGCGCGTTGCGTCTTTGTTCGACATGCAGTCGCGGCGTCGCGTCTTCGTTCCGCACACAGGCCGGTGACAGTGGTGCCAGATTTCGCATAAGGCATCGCACGTACCATTGCGTTCTTTCAGCCGGAAGGCAAATCGGGCACCACCGCGTTGAGGAGAGCGCGATCCAGCGAAAAGTGAATCCAGGAGAGTTTGGGATTGACTCGTCGTCGCTCGTTGACGCGCCCGAGTTCTTTTTTGCGTAGGTTCGCGCTCAGCCATAGTACCATTGTTTTTCACGGAATAATTTTTTTTGTTAGTTATTCATCACACGGCAACAAACGATATTCATTAGAACTATTTCAGTACTTACTACGGATAGTTTTTATTTTGTCAGCGGAATAGATGTGTCGTATTGGTTTATAATAGATAGGGCCAAAATATATAATTTCATAAATTTTGGTTTCAGTAACATTAATCTTTCTGTGGTAGTAATAAATAAGAAAGTATATAATAAATGTCAATTATTGCGTATTATGCATTAACCGTGAAACAAGTAACAGGAGCTTCTTGCACTAGAACGTTCTGAGGGATCGTACTAACACGCGATTTCAACACACGACAGCGTACGTCAGAAAGAATTTGCTTGACCCGACGCGACGACGGTGCGAATGTTTCTATGAGTTGTTCTTTATGATTTGTTTTCTAAATAGAAGGTGACCAAATTGTGCATATATTCTAACAGTTCTCATCAAGTCCCATCACATTGATTTGAAACCTTTTTCTTACTACGCACGTTTAGTTTAACAACGCTATCCCCATTTCGAGAAAGAAGAAGGTCTTCCTTCTTTGGCAATGCACCATGCATACTGTAATCCATATGTACGTCCATTGTCGCATTCTGCCCACGAAATGTCGCAACGTGCGTATTGTCAAAGAAAGCATGATAAAAGACGACAATAATAGCAAAAACCCTGTCAATGGAAAACCGAAACTCACATTGTGCCGCCCCCGACCGACCGCGGGTCGCGGTTGGACTAATTGAAATATCTGAAAAGTCAAACTATTCTGAGTGCGTATTTTACGTACCTACTACAAATTATTTCCCTGGTACTCTAACTGACTTTTCCAATGTCATTTATTCATCATTATTTTGCAACCAATTGTACGGTATGTATAACTTTTAAATGCACATGTACAGGGTGTACAGGTTGTGATAGTCAGTTTTGTTCCTGTAAACGGTAAGTATTACACAAAATTATAGAGGAAAGGGTTCAATGGAATCGTAATATCTATCTTCTGCGAGACTTCATTCAATTCGAAAGTGCAACGCTGCACCCGACAATTGCAAATGCGTATGTAAAGTTTTCGTTTATAAAATTTATTTTTTTTATTATTTTATTATTTTTTTTGTAATACTTACCGTTTACAGGAACAAAGCTGACTATCACAACCTGTGCACCCTGTACATGTGCATTTAAATGTAATACATATCGTACATAATGATGAATAAATGACATTGGAAAAGTCGGTTACAGTTCCGGGGGAATCATTTCTAGTACGTACGTGAAATACGTGCTAAGAATGGTTAGACTTTTCAGATATTTCAATTAGTCCAACCGCGACCCGCGTTCGGTCGGGAGCGGCACAATGTGAGTTTCGGTTTTCCATTGACAGGGTTTTTGCTATTATTGTCGTCTTTTATCATGCCTTCTTTGACAATACGCACGTTGCGACATTTCGTGGGCAGAATACGACAATAAACGTATATATGGATTACAGTATGAACGGTGAATTGGCTTCAACCGAACAACTTTTTCTTTCACGAAATGGGGAGAGCGTTCTTAAACTAAACGTGCGAAGTAAGAAAAACGTTTCAAATCAATGTGATGGGACTTGCTGAGAACTGTTAGAATATATACACAATTTGATCACCTTCTATTTAGAAAAGAAATCATGCAGAACAAATCATAGAAAACAACTCAAAGAAACATTCGCACCGTCGTCGCGTGGTGTCAAGCAAATTCTTCCTGACGTACGCTGTTGTGTGTTGAAATCGCGTGTAGTACGATCCCTCAGAACGTTCTAGTGCAAGAAGCTCCTGTTACTTGTTTCACGGTTAATGCATAATACGCAATAATTGGCATTTATTACATACTTTCTTATTTATTACTACCACAGAAAGATTAATGTTACTGAAACCAAAATTTATGAAATATATATTTTGCCCATATCTATTATAAGCCAATACAACACATCTATTCCGCTGACAAAATATTAAAAACTATCCGTAGTAAGTACTAAAATATTTTTAAATGAATATCATTTTTTGTTGTCGTGTGATGAATAATTAAAAAAAAATTATTCTGTGAAAAAAAATTGAACCATGGCTGGGCACGAAACTATGTAAAAAAGAACTCGAACGCGTCGACGGGCGACGACGGGTCAATCCCAAGCTCTCCTCGATTCAGTTTTCGCTGCGTCGCGCTCTGCTCACGGCGGTGGTGCCCGATTTGCCTTCCGGCTGAAAGAACGCAATGGTAGTTGCGGTGCCTTATGCGAAATCTGGCACCACCGCGAGAAGCTTATACCGCCCTGTGTGTGGAACGAAGACGCGACGCCGCGACTGCATGTCGAACAAAGACGCGACGCGCGATATTGGTTGAAAGGGGACGGAGCATAGTTCTGTCCTTCTTATGTGTCGTCACGATACGTGACGTCACACGACGTTGGTGGAACGGAGACGCAGCATGTTCCGTCCTTCTCTCCACGCAGCTCTCACAGACAGGCTACGCACACACGCCTATTACCCCCACCAACGCCAGCACGGACCGTGCTAGCGAGCCAGATCTGGCGTCACTGGTGTGTGTGCATGTATGCGAGTAACGTTTCGAAAAGCGGAGAGGCGGCGGAAAGGAAGAAGGACGAGAGGGGAGGTGTGCGTGTGTTTTTTGAGCGAGCGAGTGCGTGCGTTTTGGAGCGAGTGTGTTTAGTTTTAGTTTTGGTAGTGAAGCTGGGCGGAGCGTGTAAAATAGCGTGCGTGAGTTTTGATTGTGCGTTATTGGCGATTGTGTAAAGACGTTGGCGGTCGTGCACCATCTAATAAAGTTTCCCATATATACCGCAACCAACCGACGCTACGTTCCTCAACATCACAATCCCATATTATTGATGATTTTTTATTCATATGAACGAAACTGTTCTCCCATTGGTCCCATTTAAGTTGCAACAGATTCCAGCAACAACAACCCATATAATGAACCCTTTCAGTGTACTACCGACAATTGATAACCTATTTTGCTTCTATCTCGGCACCGACTTCAAAAATATAAAATTATTTTATCCTTTTTAGTGCAGTTTTGAAATCGGGCTTTATTTTTGTCAGAAGTTTTTTATCCTTTGAAAAGTCCAAATTGGTTTGAGCGTTTTCCCGTTTTTTTAGCAGCGCCACCGTACCGGAGAAATTAGGAGTGGCGAGAAATTCCAAATTTTGATGAACATAAACATTAAAGTCTAACTGGAAAGCCAGCAAATGATGACTTAAACCTTAAACTCATAATTACACTGGACAACAAAATTGGACTTTTTTTTTGCCTTTTGAACGAAAATAGCCAAATTCGATTAATCTTGACACGCTGAAAACGAATCTGAAACCCGTTTTTCAAAATTGGCTCGAGATTTTGAGTAATGGAATTTTGAAAAAAGCAGCCTTTTTTCCACTTTGAACAACAATCAGACCGTAACTATACAAGTTAGACCATTTTTATTGGTTGCAAAAAATTCTCCAGACTTTTCCGAATAAAACGGTGTCAAACACTTTTACAATTTAAACTTGCATACATGTTTAAACATTAGTTGAAGTGAATAAGACACGTTTTGCGCGCCTATTTTTCGAGATGTTTTTCAATTTTTAGAAAAAACTGTGAGTCCGTCGAGGATTCCAATGCCTCTACGCGATAGAGCAGACATTTGTCTTTGGAAAGCCACTTTAACACTATATAAATTATATTTCTGCTTCGCACAGGAAAACGAAAACCTCGTGCGTGTTACGCAGTGTGAGCAGTGGTTCTGTGACTCAATGCCGTGCAAACGAAATTTGTTTTACATATTATCATGATGCTTTTCCGACGGAAAATGTCTGCTCAATCGTGTAGTGACATTGGAATTCACGTCGGAATCACAGTTTTCTCAAAAAATTGAAAAACATCTCGGAAAATAGGTGCGCGAAACGTGTCTTATCCACTTTAACTAATGTTTAAACGTGTTTGCAAGTTTAAATTGTAAAAATGTTTATATCGTTTTATTCGGAAAAGTCGAGAATTTTTTGCAACAAATGAAAATTGTCTAACTTGTAAACTTACTGATTGCTGTTCAAAGTCGAAAAAAGGCTGTTTTTTTCAAAATTCAATTACTCAAAAACTGGAGCCAATTTTGAAAAACGGGTTTCAGATTCGTTTTCAGCGTGTCAAGATTAATCGAAATTGGCTATTTTCGTTCAAAAGGCAAATTTAGTGTTGTCCAGTGTTATTTTACACAGAGTACCTACAACATATTACAGTTTCATCAAAATCAAAAGACATGCTGCCGGTTGGTGATCAGTTTGACGTGCAATGGCCCATAATGAACTTCGTAACAGTTCAATACGACACGGCACTAATCAGCATCTACTTATCTAGTTACCACTATGGGAATCGAAAATTGGAACGAGTTGTTAGAGAGAGAACGTTAATAAATCGGGTGTCTTCATGATGGCAGGAAATGATGCAAAAGAGCTTCAGTTAAATATATTAAATATTATTCACAAAAATGTACAGCGATGTGACGAAGAGACATGGAGTTGAACTTGTATGTGCGGAGATTATTGTCCAGGAATTCAGAATCAGATTTTATCGTGCGTTTAAGCGAGAATCTTGACGTCGGCGCAGCTTCTGAAGACTTCTTGGTTGCCGCAGCCCATGCCAGTCGTTCCATCGGCGCAGTTGCCCCAGCTGTTACCTGTGCGGTAATGCCACCTGATGACGCACTGTTCGCAGGTTACACCCGCAGGTAGGACGACAGGTATGACGTAGTCCCTCTTTTCGTACTTCTTCAGGACGTATTTGTCCGAACCGTCAGGTAGGCTTAGTGGGTACTTTGCGAAGCACTCGTCCGTTTCGAGATCCTTTGTGTCCTTCAGCGGGCAGAGAGAGAACTGGAAGTAGCCCATATGACCCGCAGTCAGTTTTACCGTGATGTCGATTTGCGTTCCTTGCTTGTACCTATCAATTCGTACAGTTAAAACACACAGTTAAACCAAATCCGATCGACAGTCAATGAGTATTCATACTGAACAACATGTTTCAAGCATTTATCCAGTTAACTGCGAAGTTTAGTTTTAAAAATCCCTCGCGGAATGTGGAATTAAAATTAAGTAAAGACGTGTATACACGTCGACCGCAGGGCAAATGCTCCTATTATAAAGTGTACGAAAAAAGTAAGGCAAAACGAGGAAGGATTACATTTTCATTCAATACAAAATTAACAATACATTGTTGAAAAGTTCATTATTATCGAAAACTTAAAAATTGTCAAAAAATAATGAAATTTATAAACAAGAAAAATGAAAGAAAACAAATAATCTTAAGAAATTCAGTTAATTTCAGTGTGGTATTTTTCAAAGCAAGGTATCGCACAAAGTGGCGTTTCGCAGGTCATGCACTACTGCACTAGTATCGTGACTCTTTACGGATTGCATTTTTTTTTAAATTAAAAAAACAATCCATAGCAGTTTTATTGGTAATATAAAGGAAATATTCCACCAAATGACATTTTTATTTCATCTTATTGATATTTCGAGTTTTTATAGTCAATGGTAATTACGACCGCACTGGAATAGAGCTTTGGATTGACGTGTATACACGTCGACCGCAGTTAACTGGTGATATCTAGCGGTAAACTATGCAAATGCACACTTGATAATATCTGGGCTACAGCATTGCTATATAAGGCGTAATAATTGTTGTTTACGTCTGTTACGTTCGTATTACTTACGTTTGAACGATGGTGCCGGTACCGTATGTGCCTCCATTTTCATTCGACCTGGGACGTGGGAGGGCCCAATTGTCACCGCACTCACCGCATTTACCCTTGTTATCCTCATACTGAGTCTACAGCACAAACATCATTTCGTTACACCGTCATCGATCGTATGAATGTTTCAATAAAAGTAAGTATATATGTACACAATTCCGCAGATACCTTACTGGTAGTACAGTAGAGCGTTGATTATCGATTTTATCCGAAACGTTGATTGTCTGAATGTCGATTAACCGAGTGACCGATTATCCGATTAGAGAATGAGTCATGTATGTACGTATTTTAGCTAGGCAGTTAACAATGTTTATGTTATGGGACGCGTATTGTAGCTGCTTCAAATGCCCGAGTTTAGTATCTTGTCTGATTTCAGTGCAATCATACGTGTGGATTTGACTCATATGGTGAGAGTTAAAAGAAAAACATTGGTGTTGAAATTAGAAAATAAGTTGGACATTATTAAATGTGTAAAAAATGATGAATGTGCCTCTAATTGAGCGAAAGAGTATAATGTTGGAAGTTCCACGCTTAGCAACATTAAAAGCAGTGAATCAAAATTATTAAACTTTCCACTGAAATTAGATAATGAGTACAAATATTTATGTCGAAGAGAATTCAACAATTTGGGAGCATCTAAGAACGTCTAGTTTCTGATATTACACTTTCGATATTATTAAGTGCGTATCCATTCACGTATAAACCATTCAGATTACAAATTTGCTTAATCTAATCGACCCATGACACCATTGAAAATTTGATTCTCACGGATCGATCATCCGAAGAACCGATTATCGAAACAAATTTGCCTCCCAATTAATTTCAACAACCGACGCTCAACTGTATTATTCTCGATTATAAATAATCTGCTACTCGCGCACGATACGGTTTCAAATTACTAACCAACATGTAACAACTGTATCGAATGTCACGCCTGATCGATGCTTATGCACCAACTATTTGAGTGCGCCGAAATTTCTAGCGGGTATTCATCGTGTATGTCAGCGACGTCGAAATCGTCATACCTTCACGCCGCCGCAAAAGTACTCGTTGTCGGTGTAATTAATGGGGGTGTCGAAGCCCTTCCTCCAGGCGCTGCTTCTGTTCACGGGGTCCATCATCATTCCGTGAGCACGAATCTCCTCCAAGTTAATGGCCACCACGAGGGCCACAACGATAACTTTGAGAAAAGCCATGATTGGCACTGCAACCGTCGCGGAAGGGAAGAAAACGGGCAAGGCAAACTGCTTCGCGCTTAGTTCTCTGACGTTCGAGTTGCGATATGGACTTCCGATATGATCGACTCGAGATCGACTTTATATGCGTACGCGGATGAGGGCCGATAATACGCACAGGATTATCTTATCGCGAGCGGCAGATTTTTTTTGGAAGGTCGTGACGTCTTATCGGTTAATTTTTATTAACCACATGTAAAGTTTCTGCTCGAATGATCTCGTTATCGGTATTCGCGAATTGACACCCTTCCTTCTTTCGCGCCTCAAAATTATTTTGAAAACATTCATAATTTTATAGAAAATTATGATTTTTTTTAGAAATAATTTTTACGCCCTTTTGCAGATGCGACCAAACGATTTAGTTTTTTATTAAACTGTTTTCCGATATCTCTTACCGTTATTGAGATATTTCACGAAAAAGAAAATTCTGATTATTTTTCAAGGGGTAATTCACCCCTTAACATCGAGTTATGGCACTAACGAAAAATGGGGTTCTGTTACCGATGGCTTACTTTTCTTGCGTGCAAAATTTTAGAATTTAGGAATTTACGGGGTTGCATATGTTCCCTTGTTAGTAGTGTTTTCAATGTAGGACAAAGGACTAATCCCTCTCTATCTATAAGGTAGAACAGAAAAAAAGATAAAACCTGTAATATAGTAGAAGAAATCATAATGAGTGTTAAAATTTCAAGCTGTGTCAGTAATTCATTCAGTACCGCGGATCGCATTGTAGGCATTGAACACGATCCGCATCTGCATATTCGTACCGTTTTGCATTGAGCATCGTGATATGTATGTATTTATAGCACGCTGTTTAACGCTTCCTTGCGTCCGACAAGTGCATAATTGCGTCCGATTGATTCTTGACAGCTGTGTTTGCGCCCAATCGTAAGCGATCGTCCTCGATGAATTCGATTAATTTATTTACCCGCTCGTGTTTGCACAACTTTCGATGCTTCAATCCATATTGCTCATCTCCCAAGCTACGCGCAGGTGGACGATAAAAGTATACACCTTTTAATAGCCACGACAGTGTTTACGCGTCAACGATCGCAAAATAGTGAAAAAAAAATGTTCATTGATCAATTCCATTACATCATTTCAGCGATTCCTTAGTTTCTCTGAATGAGAAGTAAGAGTGTAACGATAGTGCTGTTTTATAGACGCACTAGAACGTGTTACCCGGCGTTGCCCGGGTATCGCACGCGGCCCGTCATACAAGTGTTTTGCTGTTGCAAGCGGCAAACTTATCGAAAGTAATGTTTCTTTTGTCGTGGCGCATACGTTGACCTCCCCCCGACCAAACAATCGACATCTATGAAATACACTAACAGGTTCTGTAGCAACGTTCCACATCACCCATGAGGTCTTGCTACTGGATGCGTTATATATTTTTTTTAGCATGGTAATTTCCCCAGTAGACCTATATATCCATGACAATACTGATTTACATCAAATATATGAAGAAAATCATAATTTCGTAACACCACTCAGATCAACATACTAATCGGGCCATCTGATTGAAGTATGGATCGGTTTCTTGTTCTTTATGTTCTTCATTGTATCATGCCTCGCTCGATATTCGAATAATGTATGTTTCAATTAATCAAATAAGAAAGATTTTCTCATTTCAATGGTATTGTCATGAATTCTTGGGCGTGTAAGAAAAATGATTGTCAGGCACAAAGATAAATAGCGCATTTAGTACCAACATTTGAAGACTGGTGTAGAACGTTACTAAATAAGGACACAGGATAATGTAGGTTGTCGATGCTCGACAAAAGCCGGTCATGCGAAATTGTCTACATGTGCTACTTATCTATTCTGTTCAGTGCGAACTTCTTACACAGATTAAGAACATAAACAATCAGCTTTTTGCAACTTTTCGGACTTATTTCGTTATTCGTAGAAAAGGATCTAACGAAAAAACAATATCTTTGTTAATGTTTTTCACATGGAAGGAGTCAACTTTTTCAACTTTTTCAAGCTTCCTGAGTGGTTTGACAGTGAAATGTAGTAGAGGACCAAATTGCAAGTGGCTAGCACTTGGGGAAGTACGAAATCTGGAAGATCGGTTAATTTCAATTTGCCGTTCCTTCGACGTTTAAACATATTAGTGGTAAACTTTTGCAATTTTTTCGACCGTTTCCGTTAGTTTGAGAGCAGGATCTAACGATTGCAAAAAAAATCAAGTCGCTAGCACGTCGGGAGGTGGTCTACCCGAATAAACGAACACTTGCCTTTTATATATTAAGAAGATAAAGTATTCCTTCGTCATGGACTATATTAATGCATTATAAATTCAGCAAAGTGAAGCTGAAATCCCTAGGAGCACGTAGTTCCGGAACTACAAGCAATTAAGTATTTATTTTTAATCGACTTCATATGGAAAATGATTGTACGTTATCGGGCTTCTCCGTGAATCAGGTTTACACTTTACAGATTGTTTGACTCGGATTCCCGAACCGGACATAAAACGTAAACAATACAGCGAATTGCACGGAAGTAAATTGTACGCGACACGATATATCAGTCACATTCGTGATATACAGTGGCTGCTAAAAGTTTAAGAGCGATGAATTTGATAATGGGTGTGGTATCAAGGTTTCCACCTTTCTTCCAGTATAACTCCATCTATTCTTCTATAATAATTTCTGGGGTAGGAGGTGGACCGTTACATGAACATGTTTTTCAACAAATTACGCTTCTGCCATTTTTAATCCAGATGTTTACCTATCCCGGCGTGTGGCGCATTACATATCTTCCGACAAGAGTGTTTTGAACTTAAAATATCTTTTATTATTTATTTAATCGTGACGAAAATACTGTTGGTCGCAGCTGTATTACGCTGCCCCTTCGAATAGTTTCTTGCTTATCGTTAATCTCGCACTTTTCTCGATAAGCCTTACCTATTACGACACTGAATCTCTGACATTACCTGCAACTGATGATGATACTACGTTTGTCATCACAACAACGATAATTGTTCCCAGTAGAGTACACGGTTGGAAAGATAATGCTTATAAGAAAGTATGGATTCCGAAAACGATGTTCTGCAACTATTTCTACCGACTATGCCATTTTGTATAGAATTAAACTTACACAAAATGGGCCCTTATATAAACACTAGTATTTCAACGAAGCAATAAAAGAAGATAAATATTAAATAAATTCTCCCGTACAATTAAAATAAGCCCCGATCTATTTCGTAGCATTACCAGAGGATCCTGTCTTCCACGGAAATATGTACTGTACATTGTCGAGAAGCGAGTGTCGCATTCGCACAAAGTTGACCTCGATTTCTGCACCCTCCACACGTGTAACAAGTGACCTTTGTTTTTCCGTCAAAATCAGTGCTACCAACTTTTTGCAAAGCGTACACCGTTACTATTCGCAAAGCTGCAAGGAAAGTGGCGGGAAGAAAGACGTGTTCGTAAAAAGTAAGAAAGTTTATTAAGATCGAGCGAAGGTAATCGAAATAGCGTCTAGATATAAGTTAAACGATTTTGACGTCAGAGCAGCTCCTGAAGGTCTCTTGTGGCCCGCAACCGTTCCTGCCTTTTCCGTCGGGACACATACCCCAGTTGTTGCCAGCAGTGTACTCCCACCTAATGACGCAATGCTCGCAGGTCAGTCCCTGGGGTAAGTAGCCGCGGGTCTTGAAGTCGCCCGTGTTGTGGCTCGGCAACACATATCTCTCATTTCCGTCCTCCAGGGTGATCGGATACTGAGCGAAGCACTCCTCGGTCTCGAGTTCCTTCGAATTCTTCAGCGGACACACGGCGAACTTTATGTAGCCCCAATGGTTCGCCGTTATCCGAGTGACAAGGTCGATCAGCTCGCCAGATTTGTAACTGAAAAAAGTTGCGGGGAGGTGAGAAGCAAGAAGAAGCCGTGGTAGGCTCTATTTAACCGAATTCAAAAAATGAGGAGATTCTCTATTAGATGTTTATATTTAATTGTTATTTGTACGTATGTTTGCGCTTAACTCGCGAACGGATTGTCGGATCTTCATGGGTTTTGGTTCATATGAAGGGGTCTATTCTGCCAAAGGACCCATTTAAAAAATTTTGCCAACGAAAACACATTTTTTGACCGACTTTCAAAAACGAGGAGGTTATCAATTGGACATGTATATTTGTTTGTTTCATACAGCTTTTTCGCATAATTTCGAGAGTAATTTCTATATGTTCACGCGTAACTTTACACCGGGTTGACGAATTTGTATGATTTTGGGTACGTTCGAAAAAGGAGACACCCATGGTGAACCCATATAAATTTTCAAAAATTCTAATAAACAATACCCATCTTTTAATCAATTTCTTCAGTAGGAAATTACTAGCCAGACCTTAGTACTGATTTACTTTCAATATGAAATGTAAGTAAAAATTAAAAACAAAAACCTTTAAAAAAAAGTAACACCCACTTAAAAAATACACTAAAAAGTGTGAAATAATTTTCTTTTTTTGCGCCGGTGCCGAGATAGAAACATAAAAACGTTTAAATCGGTTTCTAAGGGGGCAACAGATGGTAGGGGGGTGCCTCGAAATTAAATTAGCCTGTAAGCAAACTGTGCACTTTGTATGCTAGTCATTCGACAAAGGAAACAAATTATAGACACTTCTTTCACCAAATGATACGTTCTTTTGTTTCTATCTCGGCAACCGACATCAAAAAAGAAAATTATTTCATACTTTCTAGCGCATTTTTGAACTTCTCTTTTACTTCTTTTTCAAAGTTTTTTATACTCACGTCTTAACGATGGTTCCGGTTCCATATTTGCCCGTATTTTCGTTAGGCCTGGGCTGTGGCATTCCGTAGTCGTCGCCGCACACGCCGCACTTGCCGCCGTGACGTATTTGTACCTGCATTGTGTTCGGGACGATGGGTCAGCGAAAGTTTGTCAGGGGAAAATGAAGAAGACGGATAAACGATAAAGTGAACGAAAATGCATACAAAGAGTCCGCCACAGTAGTTGCCGTCGTCGTCGTAATTTGGTGGGGTCTTAAAGCCACTTCTCCATGCGCTGCCTCTGTTCACGGGCTCCATCAGCATTCCATGCCCGTGAATGCCTTCCAGACTGAACAGTGCCAGGCAGGACAGTAGGAGTAATTTTGTACCGGCCATTTTCTAGTCTCCCTTAATTTTCAATTGCAACGAAGTCTGCTATGGCAAAGTACGCGATCAACACTCGTTCACCGAATGCTCGATTTTCACGCATTCTGTCGTTTTATAGGAACGCTCGCAAGAGATAAGAATTTTACGGAAGGTCGCATGTTGTTGATACCAGATGCGCATCTGATCTCCTCGAACAGGGTGACACGATTTTCTGCTCCGCTCGCCCATATCTTACCCTCCTCGCAGTCGGCGTCAAAAAATTCGCCAATAAAATCATAATGCTACCGATTCGAATGGAAGAAGAAGCGTTCAAAGTCAGATGTCAGAGAAGAAAGTCATCAAAACACCTTTTTTCGACAGAATCTGTTTTTTCTGACACACTGATTCGAACCAACAGTTTGTTAAGTACACGAGACGCAGGTTTGCCAAGAGTTTATTAAAATGATGGTCGAACAGTCGCACGGTGTTTCCAGCTGTTAACGATATTTGATGTGTATCGCGCGTTCATTAAGTTTTCAGGACAAACACATGGCTCATCAAGAAGGCATCTATCATTCGTGAGACCTCAAGTATGAATTTAGGGTAAGGTTGCTATGACTGGACCACTTAACTTTGATGCAGTGTTATTAGTAAACTATTATTAATAAACTATTAACTGTTGTCAAAACATAACAGAAAAATGAATGAGGTTTGTGTTGCCTTGATTGCACCACTAAGTTAGCCATCATTGAACTTCGGAAAATTGGTAACGTTTTGTACAAGAATTAATTTGATTTATTTAATTTATGGGTACACACCTATTTTACACTATAAATTATACAGATAAAAAATAACATAATAATAATATTAATAATAATAATAATATAAAGTACAGTGTAAGAAGTGAAAAGAAGATAAAGAAAAAAAATAAGTATTTACAAACCTACGACAAATTTAAATAAAAATAAATACTGGATCCATTTAATTTTGCACGAACAACATATATATTTTTTTGCCGATTTCATTACGCAAGTACAATCTTCGTGTATTTGTATCCTATTTTATATTCTCTTACCGGCATAATAGTTACTCCTCTTTGTCATTCTGAAATTTTAAATACAAAAATTTATAAAATAATAAAAATGTTATAAAATCATCCCCATGATTGGACCGGTCCAATGATGAAGACTCGTTGGTTCACTGATAGCAGCTATGCCTCTTTTTCAAAAAATGGGATTCACAGAAAACCTAACCTTTTATCCTAAGAAATACTGGTATTGTTGTAAAGACGGATTTCTCTATCAAATACTTGCGATGTACCAAAAATTCTAGTTAACAGAATCGCACTTACATTTGATTTAATTTTAGGGAAATATTGTAATAAGGATGCTAAATACACATTTGTCTGTTTAAAAGCAGAAATCACCGTTTGTGGTGAGCCGTTACGGTATTGTTATTAAGTTTTGCACTATAAAGGTGGTAATACTTACTCCATGAAGTGGAGAAATATTTCTACCGATGCCTAACATGCGAACACGATAGTGATCCAATAATCGCATTGATCCAATGCTCGCATCCTTACGCCATCATTCTCAGATCCAAAAACCCAACTTCTTGCTGCGCTAACTTCAACACGTAGACTACCTAGTATCATGTCATCAAGTTTGAAATAAGCCTAAAGCATGCTAATTATCTTGCGGTCTACGATTTTCACAGCACTCCTCAAAGCTGACAAAGGGTACTAAAATCAACTGTTAATTTTTCAAACTTGTTGCATTGAAAAAAAAGTCAGGAGACAGGGAATCAAGAAGCAGGAAAGGACCTGAATTTCTACGAACGCTCGCCGACTTACAAAATCTCTCCTTTATTGATGCTTTGACAACGTGGGCTGAAACACACACACACACTTTCTTCGTATTTCATATGGGACTTAAACCGCTGCGTGTTTTAAACACATACGTACACAATTCGTTAAATAATCGCGCGTGTCGATACAATTAAGTACAGTACATTAGCGTTATTCTCTTAATCATTCCTTTAATTGCACGTGGGTCGTTGCTTATAGCCTCGGGTAAAGAGAGCTACGGGCCCGGTTTTAGAAGTTCGATAGCCGTCAGTAGGCTAATCTAATGTATAGTGCGGCCCTCGACTGAGTCGTAAATCGCGGAAAGGAACTCGTTTCGTCTTTACTCCCAAAATTGCACCTGGACAACAAGTTTCCACTATTCTCTTCTGCCTTTCAACGACATTTGTTCGCCGATTCTCCCGGACTTTGACGCGTCGGAAACGAGTCTGAGCCTCGTTTCTCTCCCTATTGCCTCCCGTTTTTCGCACGAACGAATCTTTTGACATAGAGCGAAGAGTGTGATTAGAGTCCACGCGGGAGTCAATCGTTTTCCCGGGAAATCGAAGTGTTTCTAGCTGACTTCAATGAACGTTCATACGTTTCCGCCAACTACCTTCTATCATTTTGTTCGGTAATGTCCGCAGACTTTGTTCGCAGCAAACGGAGCAACTGTCCGCACTTACGATTCGAATGAAGATAAAATATTTAACGACCGTATCGATAATGAAAAAAAATTGTAGCCACGAATAAATTTCGGTCAAAAAGAACTGTACTAAAACTGCATTTGAGCGATCATCTTTCCAGTGGCAAATTTTGCATTGTGTGTACAAAAAATTACATGAATTTGTAAGTTGAAGTGATTGAGCAAAAGATCCCAACACGATCAAACCTGAATCGTGACTGTAGCATTTTTTGAAGGAAAATGTTTACGAAACCCGGACTGTATTTTATTTTAATCAGTATGAATAAGGCATAAAGTGTTAAATAAGTAATAGAAATGAGAAGGACTTACAGTTTCATAGGTGCAAGGCGGAAATTAGCAAGAGAACCCATGTGCATGAAAGAGGTTAAGTATACCAATAATTATAAAAAGAATGAAAAAGCTATAATTAATTGTTGAAAACAGGTAAATGATAATAAAACATCGTTCGGAGCACCCACGCGGGGCCCGAGATCGAATTTTAATGTCAGATACAATCGATCGAGGATCCCAAGGTATACATGTGCGCCCTCCGGTGTGTCACTACCGAGTACCGCAAAATATGAATTTAAACGTATAAGAAAGAACTAAATATTCTGCCTGAGAATCAAACCGTAACAGCAGAAAAGAAAAAAATAAAAACACATCAAAAGCAAGTAACTCTATGCTATAAAGAATGCAAGTCAAAGGCAAGAAAAAGGAAAATGAAAAACCAGTTTATGGAAATAAAGGTGATAATGGATGGAGAGGCAAAGCGGTGTAATTGATAAGATGATGCATGTTGAGGTGTGAGTGCTGCGGACAGCTTTCACGAGTCGAAGATCGTCACAATGTAATATAGAACAGGAAGTGCTTTGTTCTAGAAATGTTGGTTAATAGCCAAATTTAAATGATTGACGGTCCGTGTCTCCCGGACAATCCCCCGGCACACAGCCATTCTTGCCATGATAATGAGACTCAAATTTTAGGAAAGGAAGGCGAGTATGTTGTTGTGCAACAGAATGCGCAGGAAGAATGAAACATTAAGGTATTACTAGCGCTGGGTGCCGTATCAAAAATGGGCTCCATTATTTGTTTTTAATTGCGTCAGAAATCTGATTCAATCCATGCAGACATTCCGTATACATATGTGCACACTAGTATACTTGGCAATGATGCATACTAGCGTTTGTACCGCAGTTCAGGCTGAATACAAGCACTCAATTTACAATTTTATATTCACAATTTTTTTTCTCCTGAACTAGACGATAGAAAGTTCCTTTTTTCTTTTAAAATGTTTGTCCAATGTTAATCTACAAACTGGAATTTTTTCAAAAACAGTTTGAGTGCCGTTTTCGAGTTATTATCAAAAAACCGTTTTGTGTGATCATTACCATTGCTTTAGATGGAGAAAACGCTAAACTTTAATTGTTAATAACTCGAGTTCTAGACGGCGGATCAAGTTCATTTATAAGAAAAAAATTGTTAGTTTTTAAAAATCTTCAATTTAAGTCTGGTTTAAAACAAAGTTTAAGTAAAGTGATTCAGCGCTAGTAATACCTTAAGTTGTTATGCAAAAGTACAATGAAGTAGATGTTGGTGGAAGTCAGAAAGAAGAATATGAAGATAGAAAAGAGTATGAGGTGAGAAGGGAGAGTTGATCTAGTAATTAAATTAGATGGAACTAATACGGAATCACGGGTATAATAAATATTTACCATGATGTATAAACTAAGCAAAGACTAAACCAAAAGCATAGGATAAGAAGCGTATAAGAGTTTGAAAAACACAGGCAGTGAAGCTGGAGAAGTAACTCCATAAGACACCAATGAAAACGGTAAAGAATTGACAGTTAAAAAGTAGTTACTTAGTTCCAAAGGGCAACAAAGTGCTCACCTTATACAGACTTAAGGGAACCTACCGTGGAATTCAGAAAATTAACTTAAACGTAATAACAACCAACTTTTCCTGAAGGCCATCATTTACCCGTTTTCAACAGTTAATTATGGCTTTTTTTTTCTTCTTATAATTATTGGTTCTTTACACTTCATTATTGCCACAGCCTTCACTACTTAACCTCTTTCATGCTAATGATCTCTTGCTAATTTCCACCTTGCACCTATAAAACTGTAAGTCCTTCTCATTTCTATTTCTTATTTATCACTTTATTTCTTATTCATAAAGATTAAAATAAAAAATAGTTCGGGTCACTTGAACATTTTCCTTCAACAAATTTTACAGTCACGATTCAGATTTAGTCATATTAGGACCTTCTGCTCAACCACTTTAATTTAGAAATTCATGTTTTCACAGATAATGTAAAGTTTGCCACTGAAGGCTTAACATCCACACCAGGATCGAAACGTTTCGTACTTGATCGCGCAAATGTAGTTTTCCTGCAGTTCCTTTTGGCCGGGATTTGTACGCCGCTATAATTCTTCTTCTTTCGAGAGTTGTCCAAAGAACAAAAATGATAATTTCGGGAAAATATCGTTTCTTCAAGAGCCGAAGGCCAAGCGGCGAGAAACTGTCTTGAGACTCGCGTGTTCGGCGCCGTGCGAATTCCGTCCAGATCGGCCATTTTCGCTGGGAAGGCAATTTCTATGTCGTCCAGTGTCATCAGCATACATCGTTCCTTCGATTTTGTGTCACGATCGATCGAGCACCATGCCCTTCCTTTCTCACCGATTCCTCATGATCGTCTCTCTGCCTCGTCATTCTTTTCCCCGCTGTCTCCATCTCTCTCTCTCTCTCTCTTTTTTTTTCGTTTTCATTTTCGTTCTTAGCCTGGAAAAACAGGACGAACGACAGGAGTCGAAAAGTTATGCGCCACGTGCCGATGCCGGCGCATCAGCGGTTTGTACGGCGAACGGTTTGCAGTAGAGTCGAAACACGTCTGCAGTCTGACGTCTCTTAAAAGGACAAAGTTTCTTTTTGTTCTTTTTTTTATCTTTCTTTCTTCCGGTCGGCATCGAGGAAACGAAATTCGCGCACGGGATGTGTCTAAGATGGGTCGTCAACGTTTCGGCGCGCATTTTTCGAGATCTGGGGAATGTAAGAAAGTCCTGCGATGAGAGAAGACGTGAATTAGGGCCGCCCGATTGCCCCAAGCGGCGGGCCAATAATGAAGCCTTCTATTCTCTAGCTGACAAGACACTGAGGCTATAGAACTGCGGAGCTCAAAATAACTCGTTCCGTGTTTGGCTGTAATGAGAGGTCCATTTTTAATCATAGATTAATCTCAAATTTTGCCCAAAAAGTTTGGAGAAAATCAGATGACCTCGAAATGACGAGTCATCGTAACGAAATAATCGAGTGAGTCAACCTGACCCGCCGCCAGTTCTAGTGCGAATATTCAAATGCTCTACCCTTTTTTTATTGTTTCCTCTTTTTGTGAATTAAAGTAAAACGACGATAATGATTCTCGTGTCGTGCATGGAATCGTAGTTGAGGAATTCTCTGACTGGGTCACTTTTTGCAAAAAGGAACGATTCCGTGTCTATAACGATAGGACCTTTCTGTTTTTCCATTCTCTAGCCGAGCTACGCTGTTAAGGTTTGTCGAACAATTTTAGCAAACATCCTGCGCGTACGCGACTGATTTGATACGGTAACAAGTTCGCACGCGAATTCAGAACAGGCCAGGAGCATAGCGCCTCCTGATCATTGATCTATACATGCACTGAATGCACGATACAATGCAAAACATCTATGCCGATTAGAGAGCGAATCCGCCATGTTTATAGACTCCGAATACTCAGAAAATACACTGAAAATGCTCACTTCAAATATATCTGGATATACCTTCTTCATTCATTGGCCGGTAGTAATAGTCAGGGCTTAAGACTTAGGACCATCTTAAACACAGTTTTGACCAATGACTCTCTAAGGGCGGTATTCATAGTCAGGTCTTAAGACTTAAGACCATCTTAAGTACCGTTTTGACGAATGATCACTCTAAATTAGATTTAAGACGGTCTGGGTTCCAATGACCACTCTAAATTAGACTTAAGATCTGACCATAAATACCGCCTAATGACTCACAACAGTCGCCATTTTGAAGTGGGTATTCGGGGTTCAAAAACATGGCGGCCACAGATTCAACTCGGCACATGTTTCCGTATGCTGTGTTACATCCAGTCTGTATCTAGATCAGTGCTCCTGAAACTGACAACTTGCTTATCGCTACGCAATTCTTTTCTCCCTCTACATTCTCGCAGCTTTGAGAAAGAAAAAAACCACAACATAATTCCACCCGTCAAATTGCTCATTCTTCCTACGACCGAATAAGTGTTAGGTATTAACCGAAGAGCATCCAGTACGTGACTGATCGACCGATCGATTACAAGTTACAACTGACGATCGAAAGAAACGAGTGGCGAAAGAATCGCTACTAATTCGATCGGTCGACGACATTGTCTTAGACACGTTTTCGTCGATCGAACCAACGATTAACCGACAGATTCGACAGAAGTTAAGGCAATTAAGGATTTAATCGTCAGCCGCAATGAACGATCACGTACCTTAATTCGTTCTCGAATTATGTATTGCATTTTTGACTACTTAATCGAATGAGAAGCATCATCCAACACCGTGACGCACGCGTTAAATGCCGTTGCCAAGTATCGTCGGTCGCGTCGCAGAAACAGGAGCGACCAGTACGGAACAGTAAGCATTTCGTCTACACCTTCGCTGCATCTCATCTCTGCATCCGTACCCTCCTCCTCTCATCAGTACTCGCTCCCGCTCATAGCACAGGAGAGCTCGAAGTGCTTTTTTTTTTTCTTTACATGATTGAATCGCCGTAGAAGTCAGCCTATCGTATGTCACTGCATACGCGCCGCGTGCTTATCTCGAAGAAGCCAACGATTCGTTCCGATAAATTGGTCGCGTGCGGTAGGTCTGAGACATCGTCGTGGGTGAGCTATACGTTAAAACAATAGAAAAAAGAATATGATAAACGGGAGGTGAATAAGCTCTCTTTCTCTCGACCTCTCCAATTTGTACCCGCCCCTCGGACGTGGTCGCACATTTACGCTACACCTTCCTTCCCCGATTTTTCCTCTCGCGCTCTCGAGGCTGGACAAAAAAATCAGCCTTGATCACATCCTATAGTCATACGTACGCGCGCACACATACATATACACATACACGGACACATACACGCGACACGCACTCACTCGCTCGCAAATATAGGCGCACATACACAGACGCATACACGTATGTACATAGACATCCGAGAAGATCCACGTGGGTCGCAAGAATAGGTTCGACAGGATAGACTCTTCTAATAGACTTTGCAGACGGACATAATAGAAATAGTTAGTATATAATATATAATATATATAGCATCATATATTAATATAATATTCGGTAATAATATAATATCTATTATATATATATATATATATATATATATGTATATATTTATATCAATATGTGTGATATTTTTTTTTTCTGTTCAATATAGTGCATCTCGCTTTGTCTCACAATCAGGTGATATTCAGCGATTGATTTAATTTCGTTTAGATTCGTGGCGAGCGTGAATCGCGGGGTGAGTTGACGCCGATCAAAATGAATGCCGGATCGGTTGATCGTCGTCGCGCAAATCAATCCCGACACACGACGCTCAATTCCCATTCTCCCTGGAACTTGGTTCCGCTACAATTGCGTGTGTGGCGAATGCAAGAACGGGTACGAGCGTGAAGAGGGAAACGCAATTGGGGACAAAGAAACGAGCGCTTGGGATGGCCTCGTTCGTCGGTTGTTCGAGGAAATGGCGCCTTTTAATAGAGTGGAGTCGAAAAGTAAGGAATGGAAAGGAAGCGAAGAACGTGAAAAAGGCGAAGATGTTTCAAGCGACAAGAGAGTCGGCGAGAGAGAGACGTTTGTTACGGTGTGTCCCAGCACATTGCTTTCTTTGTTCATTTCTTTTTTTTTTCTTTTTTTTTTTGGTACTCCATAATGGTCGTGAATTTCGCACGCGGTGCCTCTGTTTAACCTATGACTTTTCATTTTTCACGCTTGCAGAGAACCGCTCACGAGCCCTCTCGAATAATTGCTTCGAAACTTCAACATGTTGAGTGGATTCATCGTTATCGATGTGATAGTTGTTGCGAAATACCGATGAAAAGGTAGAATATGCGGTTCGTACGTTCGTACGTTTACGACAAGATGGCGGCATGTCAATTTTCGTTTGCTAATCGATGTGACGATTGAGTCGGGGCAGGCGTATATTCTTTGTACATTGTTTCCGAGTGTCTGTGCGATTTTGAGATGTCAGACGATTTTAGTAATTTTAAGCAAAATCCTAGGTGTAGTTGAATGCACGCTTGCGACGCGATATGGACCCATTTCTGCACAAACGCAATTACGTATAGCTATTTACATACTTCGACTTTCCTACCCAAAAAGTGCGCAGTAGTGTAAAATCACAGAATAGAAGTTTCAATTAACTCGTTCTTTCGGCGCGAGTTGTTATCGTTTTTTATCCAAGAATCGGGTATTTCAAAGTCAGCCATGCTTGTCCCACGTAAACGTCGTGTACGACACACCAGAACATTTTCATTCAAGTCTCATCGTGGCTTTCACTTGGCATTCGCGATTTCGGTCTACGATCACCGTTGACGTTTCGATGCACTCGTTTTTCTCTTTTTGTTTTGTTTAATTTCCAAGCATCTCTCTCCGTTTCCCCCTCTCTCTCTCTCATTATCCGGTACTGTACATCTATTAACACCGAAACTAAGAAGACACCGGTTAAAGTTGTACATTAATGACATTTATTTTTTTGTTTATTTTGAGTATTTGTTATTGCCACGGGACACACGATAAATCCATATACCATTCCACAATCAACAGCCGCGTCGTACCGATTCCATATACGAGACGATCGGTCACGTAGCTACCACGAGTTATTACGCGCGACTATTTTGATTTAGCGTATTCTAAGAATGAGAACGAAATGGATCGATCAGTGAGTAACAAATGCTGACGTCACCGAGCTCGGTTAGCGGACAAACTTTTTGTGGAAACGCGGTAGTAGGAACGTTGCCTCAGTCAACAAAAGGCGATGAGAAAGGACATTCAAAGAAGGTACAACTGGTCGTGCCGCTGACGAACCATCTTCAGGATCGCTCTAGTAATTCGTACGAAGGACGACCTCGAAGATGTTCCTCGAATTTTTCTCGAAACTAAACTTACGCACGTGTAAATCTTATCTCAATTCGTGAGACACCTGATTTAACACTAGAACTGCGGATGTCTGAAACGTTTTGCTACGACGATGGCTCATTCTTAAATTAGCATTCTGTATAAGAGAAATGTCGCAGTTCTAACGTTGAACACAACATTCACATTTAAGATCGTTCTCAAAGATGTTCTTGACACTCTGTACTCGCGTTCGATCTCGATATTGGTTTCAGAAACATCATCCATCAGGCTCAGAGAATCATCTTGACATTGTACTGTAACGTTTTCGCGCGCGAAACAAGCAGTCGGAAGTTCGAACAAAAATATTTCTCCGCGTCGTGTAAATTGACAGTGATCGCTCGGTGAGATTCCGGTAACGTACTCCTTTTCCTTTTTCCTCGCACAATCAATCGCTACTACACTCTACGCGACTACCCACTTCGTTCCTTCGTTCTTATCTACACCTTGTCACTCATATAATTTCCAGAAAATAACGTTCGTACAAAATTGACTATAGCCGATTGCTTATTATGATGCATTCGAAGAGGTATGCTCCTCCGACGGACTTTCCGATAGGAAACGAAGAAACGAGCATACCAACGCAAATTCCGCCCTCTCAGTCATCACCGTCGTCATCAGCCGACAACAATGACTCTCCTTTGTCTTCTGTCCGTCCCAACGCCGAACGTCGTGGTAATAACTGTATTCACTAGCAGTCGCGTCGTAATCGTCATTCGTCATTATTCTATAATTCCTATCATTGTTCCTCCAACTTCTACCATCCGTAAGATATGACTTGTGTACGTATTGACCTGGGACTCATCCAGCAAGTGGGCTCGAGCTCGAAGTGCATTTTATCTATCCCTCGCGAACCACTTTCGCACCAATTCGAATAAAGACGAGCTCCACGAAGTGTTAAAAAAATACTCGGTGGTACGTTTGCCGCAACGAGGGGAAGGGGGTGGGTGGGGGTAGTGGTGGGGGGTGGGGGACGTTACACGATACAAGAGCATTAGTTCTAGGCTTACTTGGTAGCGTTACAGGGCGCATTGGACGTGGCGTGCGAACATTATATTTCCGACGCGAAGGAGCGAGTCATTCGGACAGACCGCTCTCGTCTGCTTGGCTCGCAAAAATATCGACGACCAATCGTGAAGTTCCGCGCGATTAAATGCTACGCGATTTGTGCGAGATACGCCGGACTCGCGTCGTCGCATCGTGCGTTCCTTCGTTTCGCTCCGCTGGACGTACAAAATAATGATCGTTCGCTATGGTCGTTGCGCTGCAAAATTCGGAGCGCGACAGGAGTCGAACGTGAGTGAAGATCAGAAGAGAGAGACCCCTCTCTCTCTCTCCGTCGATGTTCACTTTGCCGTTCTCGCTGGATTCTTCGGAGAGTTCTTACGTTACTGGTTACTTCATACGCTCGCCTGCAATCTTCTTGCGTCGCGCTTTCTACTCCGACGTAAACGTGGTTCACGCTAACGGAAACGGTGCGCTGAGAAAGTGAACTTTGCCGAGGAAGTTGCTCTTGTCTCTTGTGATTAATGCAGCGTCAACGGTTGCGTTTATTTGTTGAAAGTATCGTTTCGTTGCCACTTCTACTATCTTTCTTTTCGCTTAACTGCAACGCTTAACACAAAGGTATAATAAAATTCGATATGACAGCAGATCATTTGATTGAAACCTCCCTCTCTCTCTCTCTCTCTCTCTCTCTTTCTCTATACAATAAAGAAAACTATATACTTCTGCCGCGTTCTCTGTTCTCTTCCCCATTCAATAGTCCGATCTCGTTCGAAACTCACTCCCATACTCCCATCTAATCTCGATTGCACGTGACAGTGCCAGCCTTGTGCCCGCCTTTTATAAACACAACCGTGCTCGGCCGCGTGAATACGAACGCACACGTCGGCGTGCGTGTGCATACGTGCTGGCGTGCGTGCATGCGGGTACAATTGTTACGCGTGACGCTTAATGGCTATAAAAACATCGTGAAAAAATCTACGTCGTTATAAAAGTTAATGGGCAGGCGGGTGCGCGATCGATGAGAGTCGAGCGAAGCGCCTGTACGCATGTAAAATACGATTTATCGGTCGGTCCGTTCTCGATACCTTGGATCTGCGCCCGTACGCGCGCGCGCGCGCGCGTGTCTACGTACATAGACGCCTCGAAGTGGAATAATGACGTGTCCGGTGGTTGAAGTTTGGTCGCGACTCGCGACGCACACAGTGTCCGATCGGAGGGTGCAATAAAAGAGAAAGGTTCTTCAACGCAGACGTCTTTTCATTCCATCCGTTCGTTCACCCACGCATCCTTATTAGGCCGAAAAAGCTGTCCCTTATCGTTAAACGTGTCTTCCACTCCGACCTCGATGTCTTCTGCTCGGTATGTGGCGGCCGGAAGTCGTGCTGGCGCAGTGAACAGTGAATGCTACCCTCGTCCGACCGATCGATCTATCAGTAAGCGCCCCGATCGTGCTTCGTAATATTTACAATATAGCCACTCGCCGAGAGAACGCCGGCGGTCCCACGATTCGCTCGCGCTTCCTTACTCCCCTTCCAAGTGAGGCGGTCGAGGAGGACGAAGGTTCTCGAGAGTTCATGGAAGGACGAGTCTGTACAAAAATGACGAACTGCGCGACAGCGAACGGGCGTGCACACGACGTTACCCACTCTTCTTTCTTTTCTATCATTCCTCTCTCTCTCTCTCTCTCTCTCTCTCTCTCTTTCTTTATCTCTCTTCCGTCCTTACAGTCATTGTCGTCTCGTCGTCAACGTTGACGTCCTTAGTAGCGTCCGGTCGATTTACGTCGTCGTGCCGCTCGGTCATTTTCGTCATGAGCTTAACATTTTTCTATAACTTATCTTCGGTCCGGTGTGGACCGCCTAATGTCGGACGGCTGGCGAACAGGCCTCTCAGGGTATGCAGGAATGCGTGTTGGTCGCCTGTTCCGGAGACGACAGGGCCACGGAGAAGTCCGAGTCCAGAACGAGATCGCTGATGCAACCGACGATGCCTCTCGTGTACTTTCCTCCCGTTGTCCTTACGATATCCGGGGCACCGCCTGAAATTGCAGTTCGTCGGGCCGTTAAATGGGTTTCATGGACTCGATTTTTCTTTGTTTCCGCCCTATCTGCCTCTATGTTAGGGTGCAATCGATACTGTTCAACCTCGAAGAAAGTTTGTCTTAATTATGACATGCGCTCACTGTCATATTCATTTTCACGAACTCATTTCTGTAATCGATACGGTAATAGATGCTTCTCGTCGCTCAATGCATTGAGAGTTACAGCAACTAGCAACAGATGATAATGTAGCTTCGTACCAGCTGTCATAGACAACCTTTGTGTGCATACGCTTTGCATAGTCATGTTTTGAAAGTCGATTTGAATCAATAGCAGCATTGTATCGAGTGTAAGTTATTGGGCAGGCACTCACCAACGTAACTTCTGATAGCCCCAGCAACGTTTTTCATACAAAAATGTGCATATCGTTAACCTCGATACATCCGTTGCGAAAAATTAGGTCCGCATTAAGGTCTTCAAAAATCCTTTCTTCCTGCACGCGTACTATTCGTGTACGGAAGTTTACGGATACATGTATCGAAATGTATAGTTCAATGTGTATTAACCCATATCCCACATTTTATTTTATAATTAATTAGAAAATAAAATATTCAGATATGAAAATTGTTTATGAGACTTAATTTACTAGGTTGCAGATGAAAATTAGAACATTAAGAGTTTGTTTAATATGGTTTAATTTATTAATTTTATGTTTTGAGATAAGAAAACTTCTATTCAATTTCTAATAGAAAATTGATGCAATAATGAAAATGCTAGTAGATTGTCATAAATTATTTGTATCGCAAATCATTTACTTAGTCGCAAATCTGAACATTTGGATATCTAATTAAAAATAAAATATGGGATACGGATTAAGATACGTGAAATTATATAATTCCTATACACGTGTACGATTCGCGTACCCGTGTATTAAGAAGTACCGGATTAAAACACGCATGTATTAACTACACGTGTACATGTGAATTTTCAATAAACGTTCAAAATCAGAAGCACTACTACACACTAGGGATGTTCGATTCTCCTGAAAAAATCGGAACCAAACAATCTTCTAAAAATCGATTTATTTGGATTAACGAATCGAGTTAATGTACTATGATCTATTTTTTGGGGTACAGAATGGAGTTGAAGATTAATAAATGATGCAGATTCTCTTAAAAAATCCAAACAAAAAACTCGATCTTGGATGAATCGATCTATTGGGGTAAAGAATCGAGTTCACAATTAGTAAATGCTGCAGATTCTCTTAAAAATCCAAATAAAAGAATCGATTTTCTGGGGTAAAGAATCGATCTTTTGACGGAAAAAGTCAGTTTTTTGAAGAATCGAATCAGAATCCAACATCCCTACTGCACACACATTATTATAAACTACAAGAAAGTGTAACTTGCCTACGTATAAACCCGTGTCGGTGTTGAGTTGCCGTAGCTGGCCAGGTGAGGATGCCGAGACGCCCGTTCCGCTGTCGACGACAAGCGACGCCCATTGTTCGTTCCTAAAGTAAAGGAAATACGTCTCAATTGACAACGAGCCGCGGCGAGACTCTATAGAATCGATCGGATAAGCTGAAAGACGAGGATACCTACCTAACGGCCCTGACACGGTGCCAGAGATCGTCGTCGAGTCTGGTGAGATTGTATCGCAGCACCGCCTCGCCGGATCCGAGATTGTAAGCGAGTGTGAGGTATCCTTGATCGAGGCCGAGAGCGAGGAAGTCGTCGTTCTCGTCTCGCCGCTCCTGAGGATCCGACTGGCGTCCGCTCCAGAGTAGCAGGCCGCTGCTACTGCTCGCTCGAAATCTCATGTTTATATCCACCCGGTAACTAATTATCCTAAAAAAAAAAGTGTCCAGGTGCTCAGCAGGCGTCAGGCATCAGGGGCGCGAAAAAAACACAATGGTTGAAGTTGTGTATGTTATATTATTAGATTGGTATCATGCCAAGATATGAAATGAAAATAAGTGATAAATATTAAATTGTTTTACAAGATTAAAAATGTTTTGCTCTTGTTTTTACGTCGACGAACTTATTAATAATTTCTTCGTAATAAAGATTTTTTAGTATATTTTTTCTATGTAGGGTATTGACAGTGCGTTGAGCTCTTCTTCTGAAAGGCTACCGCGTACATCATTTTTCACCAGTTTTAACACGGAAAATGAGTGCTCTCCTTCGGTATTGCTTATTAGCAGTGTTAAAATTAATCTTAAAATGATAGCGTGACCCACGCGAGCGGAACGTAGAGGAACGGTGCTAAATAGTAAACACTCTTTTATATGTCAATCGTCTGCCGCCAAAGTATCGACAAAAGATACTCTGATACTGCAAAAAATGTGACATTGCCGTTGTAATTGGTGTACAGGGTGATTCTAAACATATGCGGCAAACTTTAAGGGCAGATTCCTCGGTTTATTTTTATCATAAAAATTCATATGAACGTATGTCCAAAACGGCTTAGTGATAAAAACAAACGATGTTTAATAATATATTAATCATCTAATATATAAATATATAGCTGGCTCTGCAAAAGCAATTGTTTATTTATTTGTCATTTCAATATTATTGTGTCAAAGTATTGATTCATTAAAGTTTATTTGTATGTGTTGTAGTAGGATTATTACCTACGTTGTATTATTACGTGTAAACACTGAATTTATTATTAAAAATCTTTTGTTTTTATCACTAACCCATTTTGGACATATGTTCATATGAACTTTTATGAGAAAAATAAACCAAGGAATCAGCCCTTAAAGTTTGTCGCATATATTTAGAATCACCCTGTAAATTTTTAGTAAATTTAGAAATCGAACCCAATGGATTTAGTTATTTCGTGTAGCATTGACAAATCTCATCTTCAATGTCTTTTCATTAGGGTTCGAAGAAAATTACGTTTTTTTGAATAAAACTTGGTTTCACACATATAAAAGAGGCTTTAACTAAAATTTGTAATTCAGAAGAAGAAAAAAAAGTTACCACAGCGAAAGCGACTTCACTTCTGAAGGAAATGGACAAATATGAGACCGTCCTAATGACACTTATTTGGAATACTATTTCACAGAGAATAAATGCTACTAGTAAATCACTGCAATCAGTGGAGTGCGAACTATTAAAAGGATCTATCTTACTGAAGTCATTGGAAAATTTTATCAATAAGTTTAGAGAAGAATTTGAAAGAGTTGAAAAAGAGGCAACTGATTTATCCGGGCTATCATTTAATGTGAAAGACGGACAAACTCGCAGACAACAATAGAGAAAAATGTTTTTGATGAAAACAAAGAAGTCGGACATGAATTTACAATAAGACAAAATTTCAAAGTCAATTCATATTATGTCATATGTGATAACACGAAGCCAGAACTATCTCAAATAACTCAGAAGTATGAAGTTGCTGTAAAGCCTTTTCGAATATTTTTTTATTCGAATTTACCAATAGAAGAAGAAAAGAACGCGATAAAAAAGTTGAAGGATGTTTACAAAAATGACATTGGCGTTTGTACTTTTGAAGATGAATTTGACAATTTTTTAATATTTCTAAACGAAAACGAGGAAACCGTAAACCACACCAGACATCTATCGAGCCGCCAAAGAAATGTCTTGCACATTTCCGAATGTTGAAATATTATTGAAAATTTTATTAACAATTCCCTTATCTAACGCGTCGGGAGAAAGATCGATTTCTGTTTTAAAGCGTGGAAAAAATGATTTAAGGAGTACTATGGGAGAAGAAAGATTAAATAATATGCCCATTCTGTACATAGAGCAGGAAATTTTAAGTCGCATTGACACTGCCAAAATGACTGACGAATTTCCAAGAAATAAAGCAAGTCGGAGCTTAACGTAAAAAACGTCTTTCTAATAAATTTATTTAACGTCCTACGGTATAAAATTTTCGATTACTCTTCTTTCGTTGTTAACAACTTAATGAGAGTTTTTCTTGAAACTTCTATTTCTAACTTGACTTTTGAGGGCCCCGAAATTGGCACCGCTTCAGGCCCCCACCTGACTCGATCCGCCACTGATACGGGCCCTAGGCACGTGCCTGTCTTGCCTAGTGGCAAACGCGGCCCCGCTTACAATATCTCCGTACCTCTTCATCGTGTCGGCGTCGCTGTAGTGCAGGTAGCTCTCGGTGCCGGAAAAGCTGGGCACGGCTCGCTCGTATCTCGCCTCCGGCAGCTCGCCCGACTTGGACGGCAGCGGTGTCAGCGGTACGTAGTCCGTGTCCGGCATGTCCGGCGAGTCCGGCGCCGGGCACGGATGCGGCACGCCTGGCCGACATCGACAGGTGAAACGCTCCCGCAGAGGACGACACTCGGCCTCGCCGCATGGCCGTGCCTCGCACGCGTGTCCGCAGTTGCCGACGTTCACGCCGCCAAGCGCCTCCGCGAGAATGCCGATCTGCTCACGGGAGGGTGAGGAGAAGATCATTATTAACAGACTTCAATGAAAAGAGGACGTTCTCCTCTAAATTATTATTTATTTACTTATTTATTTACTTATTTATTTACTTATTTATTTACTTATTTATTTACTCATTTATTTACTTATTTATTTACTTATTTATTTACTTATTTATTTACTTATTCATTTGGTAATATTGCAGTTTAGGGGACCCAGCACCGATTGACTTGTTTTTTTTTTATGTTGCCAAGGTCAGACTCCTGTGCGACCTCCCAAAGGTTTTAGGAGTCGGAGTTTGTTTTTTCAAAAGTTATTATCAAAAGAAGAAGTATGAGTAGAACGTACTTTTTCGACAATGGGATATTCATTGGCGGGTACTAAACAGCAATAACATTTGATCATGACTTAAGCCAAGTTACCGATGTACTTTCCATAGAGGCATAGAGCGTCGTTCCTTCGAGGCATAGTGCCACGACAGGAGGAGGGAGATTATATGAAAATATTGATTTTTCCAAATTATGAGTTCAATGTATCCATTAGAAATAGTATAAAAAACTTTTAACAAGACTCGGTGACAAGAGGTCACTTCAAGAGGTCACGCATATTCCAGGTGAGGTCTAACCAGGGAATAATATATAATAACCTCAGCGTCGACTAGTTTTTGACATCACTTCAAAAACGCTTGATAAAATGTAAAGATCTTTCTACTGATGACACAATATTGCAAATATGTTTTTAAAAATTAAGTTTTTTAAGTCGCGAATTTCTGAGACAGAAGTCAATATAGAGTCCGACGACGAATAGGAATGGATTCTCGGATCATACGATCTAGAGAAACGCAATATAAAGCATTTGGCGAGTTTTAGGTTAAGATTACTTGCAATACACCATGAGCCGGATCTACCAAGGTCGTATTGGAGTTTTATACAATCCTCCTCGCTTGATATCACGCTATAAATTTTCAGATCGTCGGCAACGAGTAAAAATGTTGACTTCTTGAACACAGTAGGTACTAATATCATTAATCAAAACTTTAAATAGTAAAGGCCCTAAATGAGTGCCTTGGGGAACGATGCACTAAATTTTCGAGACTGATAGCCTGCTACGCGGACTACTTGAAATCTGTTACTTAGATAGCTTTGTAGCCATGCGAGAGAACTCCCCTCACACCCCTAAGCAATTAATTTATCAATTAAGACAGAGTGATCTACCGTGTCAAAGAATTTCCTGAATTATTATTTTTTCTTATTTGTTTTTTGAATGTATGTTCGTGCATAACTCGCGAACGGGTTGTCAGATCTTGATAATTCTTGGTTCATATCAAGGGGCCTATCCTCCCATTGGTCTCATTTAAGTCGCGAAAAATTGAAACAACAAAAACCAATTTTTTAAACAGTTGTTTCACAAAACTTCGAGTCATTTTTCTACATGTTCGCGCATAACTTTCCACCGCGTTAACTAATTCGAATGATTTTGGATACGTTTGAAATACCCATCTTTTAATCCACATCTTCACTAGCAAATTACTAGCAAGGCTTTGGTCGGGTTACTGTGAAGTGTAACCAAAAATTAAAAAACAAAAAATTTTCAAAATTGGTACCACCGACTTCAAAACCGCACTAAAAAGTATGAAATAATTTTCAATTTTTTAGGCCGCTGCGGAGAGAAACAAAGACATATTTAAATCGGTTGGTAAGCAGGCGAGAGGGGGTATGCCAGGGGAGAAGGGGGGAGGGTGCCTCAAATTTCAATTAGCCTGTAAGCACACTATGCACTTTATATTCTAGTCGTCAGTAAACGAAACAAATAATGTTTAAACATTTCTCTCGCTAATTGATAGGTTCTTTTGTTTCTATCTCGGCACCAACATCAAAAATTGAAAATTACTTTATTCTTTTTAGTTCATTTTTGAAGTCGGTGTTACTTCTATTTGAAAGTGTTTTATTATCACAGTCGAACACTTACGGGTTAATTCATGTGCGAGTGTGTGTGACGTCGTTTTACGCTAATTTGTTACTTCCGCGCCGATCTCAAATTTTTCCTCTAATCGCACGAAACATCGTATTGCTCCGGGATAAATTGAACGTCGCCGAGCTTTGAGCTTGTTCCATTTTATATTGATAAAGTTTGGGACGCGGAAAAAGTTCAATTTAATTTACGTGTCATACCGGTGCTAATTATGAAAAAGTATATTTATTTCAGCTGCGCACGGCGTTGCTTTAAAATGCGTGCTACCACGCGAGCGGGCAGTAACGATCCCTAAAAAATACGTAGGAATTACGGAATGAGAGCTCGTTATACCGGATTTCGTGTTCCATAAGTGACGGCTTCGCAAATTAACGCTTCACGTTGGCGATACAAAAGTCTTAGAAAACTCGTCGCGCGTCGTTGCGCGAGCTGTTTCCTCGTGACGAGTCAATCAAAAATGTACGATAAATTCCATCCCATACACAGATATACACCGTTATCGATGACAAACAAAACACGAAAATAATCGTTGCAAAGAGAATTGCACACAACGCCGACAAATGCTCAAAGCGGAGCCGTTTTTCGAAAATTCGCTAATACGTACCGAAGTTTATTTTACACTCTTCATTTACCGCTTCGTACGGAGTCAACTCGTGTTTACATGTTCTACGATTGGCGAGCATATTTACACGTATCACGGCACATCGAACACACGTACCTCCGAAGTCGTTTGAGAGAATGCGGTTTCGCATATTCGATTCATTTTTTCCAGAGCGACCTGATCGGCCGGTCGGCTAATCCCTCCTCCTTAAGGGGTTGTCCTACTGTGACCAACCTCAAAAACAGGCTAAATTTCGCGAATTAATTCCGAAAAAAGTATTCATGCGATATTATAAATTTTTGAATATGTATTTGTACACACCTTAGGGAGCATGAATAAAAAAAAATACAACAAATGTTTACATTTGAACAAGATACGTGACTTCGTGTTCAATATGGTCTTCTTCGTGCACGGTTCGACGGTGGGCACGATATCTCAGACTGTAATTGATTGAATGACTTGTAATTTTGTACACATGTTCGGACAAATAGTAGCTATCGTGTATCGGGCGGTTTTTTCGATAACATATTTTGTTTAAGAAATAAACCACTTTAAACGACCCACATTGTGCGCAAAATAGCGAAAAAAAATCAAAACGTTGTATTTCTTTATATATATGGAGGGAAACAAAAAGCCCTCGATACACGATAGCTATTGCAATATAATTCATGAAACTTTTTTGTTTTTCCGTTTCGGACCCACCAAATCACAAAAATCGTGCCCACCGTCGAACCGTGCACGAAGAGCACCGTTCAACAAGAAGTCACATATCTTGTTCAAATATAAACATTTTGTTGTAAATTTTGTTATTCAAGCTCCCTAAAGTGTGTACAAATACATATTAAAAAATTAATAATATCGCATTAATAGTTTTTTCGGAATTAATTCGCGAAATTTAGCCTGTTTTGAGGTTGGTCATAGTAGGATAACCCCTTAACCTCGAAACTCTCCCGATCCGCGTACTGTCTCTCGTCTCTTACCTCGCGTCGATTAAGCGCAACCGCCTGGATGCAGCCGACGAAGCTGGCCGTCGTCTTCATCTTCGGCGAGTACATGTCGGGTGACGGTGCTCCGCCGAGATAGAGATTCAGCGGCAGGGACAATTGCGTGAAAGCTCCTGGGGCGAGGATCTCCTGCGGGGGATCATCCTCGACCTCCAGTGAAGCCAGACGACCTGTTCTGGAAACTCGCACCTCCACCCACGTGCCCAAACGAACCGGATTCTCGCTCCTGCGAAATATTATTATTCATTAGAACGAATATTGCCATCTTCTTGGTACAGAGTTTAATTAATTGTGCCGAAGGCATTGAATATTTTTTTTTTTTTTTTGCAACTTAGTCGTTAACACGGCGGTTCCTCATGTTAACAAGACCAGAAGTTCCCAAATGTCGTACCGCTTTTCTTCGTTTACATGAAATTTTATGTGCGGAAGAGGTGCTTAAGCCTTCGCGACACCTGTCGGGGGACTATAGAGGAGCGTTTGGCACGATATATGAATTATTAAGAGAGTTTAAATCTGACCTTTTGTATATATTAGAACGAATATTGTCATCTTCTTGGTACGGGGTTTAATTAAGAATGCCAAAGGTATTGGTTTTGTTTTTCTTTACAAGTGTAAAAAAAGTTTTTTGTGAAATGTGAGTTACGAATAATAAACGCTGCGATTTCTTTTAAGAAATCCCAATAAAAGAATTGATCTTGTAAGAATCTATTTTTTGGGGTGAAGAGTCGAGTTGAAGGTTAATAAATCCTGCAAATTCTCTTAAAAAATCTGAATGAAAAAAGTCGATCTTGGAAAAACCGATTTTTTGAGTAAAGGAATCGATTCCTCAAAAAATCATACAGCAAAGAATCGATTCAGAAGAACGGATCTTTTGACGAAAGGATCGATTATTTGAAGAACCGAATCGGAGTCGCACATCCCTACTCTACATGAGTCTCTCTTCTGCCGTAAAGCGTATCGATCTTGGAAGAACCGATTTTTTAGGAAAAATAATTGATTCCTCAAAAAATCAGATGGCAAAGTACCGATTCAGTAAGATTGATCTTTTGATGAAAGTATCGATTATTTGAAGAATCGAATCGAAATCGTACATCCCTTCTCCACATAAGTCTCTCTTCTGCCGTAATGTGCATCAATTTTGAAGAACCGATCTTTTAGGGAACATAATGCATTCCTCCAAAAATCAGATGGCAAAGTAGCGATTCAGAAACATTGATCTTTTGATGAAAGGATCGATTATTTGAAGAATCAAATCGAAATAGTACATCCCTACTCCGTCTTAGCCTCTCTTCTACTGCAATGCACTGGTCAATCCACTGTGACGCGCTGAAAAATAGCGCGAATTTTAGGAATTTGTTCAGCGCAAACGGCCCGACCAATTGTTTTTCGGACGTTGTTCTGCTTATTGAACGACAATTCAAGCATGCTGCGGGAAATTCGATAATATCCAACGAGTTTAGTGCATATTTAGTGTAACTTTCAACAACTCTTGGTTAAGGGTCGAAGGTATCACAAGAAAGTCAGTTAGAAGCGTGTGATCGAGACAGTATCGAAAAACGATATGGTACATCTGAGTTTCGACGAGCGAAAAGAGAAACGTGAACATGCATATCCGAACGAGCGCGTAATAATGCACAATGCTCTCGAAACACTTATTGATAAGCTTCCGGTACGTCGGATGTTAGGAGAAAAGAGGCTGCCTGCACGAAAGTCGCGAAATCGTTTGACTTGTAAATGCTTAACGAGTGAAGATACTTAAAACGCAAGAGTCATCCGTTAACGGGAGTTCTTAAGAAGACCGTCTTTTTCAGTGACGTTCTTTATTTCGACTTTTCAGCCGAGATATTTCGCGTCTGAAAAGACGGCGGTGGTAAAGGCGAACTGGAAATGGAGAGATAGTGGAGGATAGTTATCCTGGCTGGGGCGTGAGCTATGAGATTTACGCGCGGCTGATCTGGACGAGGAGTTTCTCGCAGTTGTGCACTTTGGAAGATGAGTAGTGGTACGGGTTAGTGATACGGTCAGGCAGTATGTTTCGTCGAACTTATACCGAGATTTCTAACAAAGTTATGAGCACGCAGGAGGTAATTAACAAAGCACGGTTTGTTGCCCGTACCGACTCATTTCATAACTATCCCCGAATTTCCATTGAACATTTTCCAACTGATTATGAACAATTAATCTCGAATCTCGTTGAGCGAATTTCAATGTACCAGCGGACTAGAAACATTCGTCAGTACATCTTGCCACGCAATGGACTCCTCTTTTCCCGAATGGCATGAAACGAGGTCGTTTGTTACACCTTTCTTTTTGCGCAATTATTTCAAATAAGCAGCAAGGTATTCAATATTTTCCCAAGATTCCATCCGTGATTAATTTGGCGCTAAAAGCAATGCACACTGCAGTTTCTTTGAAAATATAGAAGGAACGCAGAAATTGCTCACGATTAATATTTAATATATACCCTTTCAAATGATAAACAGCCTGCCTTATCGGGCTCTAAGCTAGATGTTTCCGAGCACTGCGTCATTGTTAGCGTTCGACGTAACGTAAGGATATACGATCGACGGTATGTTTTCTCACATTTTCGCGCGGCAGGCATCATTGGTATGCGGTAGCCGCGATAGAGTATATACATATTCATCAATAACGATGTATTCCCGATCAACGCGACCTACATACAGCGCAACGCGAACACGATTCCGAACAAACCATTTTTTGACTCTATTTTACAAACAAAAGGCGGGCGGAAATTTTAATCGAGATCATAGAGGTTACTTTGCTTGCCACCCGACGCAGTTGGGCACGTGCATTGTGCGCGACATTTCAACCAAAAATACGCCGTACGCGTATAATATAGGTACGCTTGACTTTGTCGACGAGTTATCGAAGAATTAAGCTATCCGCACGCTGTCTATTCGAGATGCCAATTTTCATTTAATAGTCTGCCGATTAATCGGTTCTATCGTTTTTGCGGCCTCGCGGGAAGTTTAGCGTCTGTGTTAATGGTCAGCCAGCAACTCCGCGGCAATTAGAACAGGCGATCAACGACGCGACTGATTGCCTCTGAAATGAACCAGCACAAATGCAATGGCGTCGGTCAGTGGAGCAGCGCGTAGCAGTATGTTCGTCGGTGCAGGGTGGTCAGCTCCAGCGATATCCCGAAATTGCGACGAATTAAAGAAATAATTGAAGAGTGTAAGTGTATATGTCTGTAAGTATGTAACATGCTCTTCAATTATTTTTTTAATTAAATAAATATATATATATATAAAATATTAAATGTATACTGTATTCTAGAAAATTGATCAAAATTTTATTTCAGCTCTCTTTAATTTGTCGCGACTCCCAGCCGAAACTGTAACAAATATTAAAACAAATATTGTTGGAATTGGCGCCTTTATTTTAGATAGGTCCGTTACAGCGAGGTTTCCCGCGCGTTTTTTTTTTTACTTTAGTCTCAAGCCGGTGTGGACCTTAAAGCATGATTCTCGGCGGCCTCAGCCGATAGGTTTATTTTTCCGTTTATAATAGAAAGTTTCTATTAAATAAAAATACATAGTTTTTCATTAATCGTTTGCCTATTGTTCTGTATGAATTATTAAAACAAATACAGTGCTCCTGGAGGACTGAAGTTTTTCAATAAATATTCTTTCGTTTTCCTAACTTTTCATGAGTCCGCCATTTCTATAATGCAGCGCAGTAACGAATATGTATCACTCGAGCGCAGTGTTCTGGCGAAGTGAGAGATGCGTTTTGTTCGTCTTACCTTAAAGTAGCGGGTCCCGTGCCGAGGTCAAACGTAAACTGCACGTGTCCCGAAGCGAGATAGAGGGCGATAAAGTCACCGGTTGCGTCGCTGTGATGCCCATTGTAAAGTATCACGCCGTTAGGTGCAGTCGGCTTCAGGATGACTGCTAATTCAAGCCAAGAAAGCGAGCTGTCGCCCAAACCGGGGTAACGTAAGTAGGAGGATCCGTTAAAGGATGGAACCTAAAATTTCATTCGCTCGTTTACTCCTCACAGCTCGCTGAACACTGCCACACCGTCTGATCTCTCTGGTAGCAGATTACACTGGCTCGGCCAAAACGATTTCTCGTCTTTGTCAGTGGGCGACCGTAACGTCAGCTTACAAAGGCGTTTTATATGTAATTCAAAATTATTGCCGCGCTCTTCCGATCGATGTTTGAATATTGAATGACGGTGTCGACGTTTCGACAGGTTTTGTGTCATCCTCAATGCGAATGTATCGAAATATATGTTCTATTCAAAATGTCCCAGTTTTTTTCCCGCCAAACTTTATCGACATATTCTACAAGCAAAGATAAGACAAAAGTGCCATATAAACATAGTCTCTTAAATGCTTCATTCAAACATTGTAAACAAAAATATGAAATGATAATCAACTGGTGTCATTGGTTGAAATCACTTATAGTTTCATTTTAAAATGTTTTCCGTTATTGTGACTGCAGAACTGACATTTACGGAAAATAGAATGTATTCTATTTCTGTAAATACATCGCAAATTTGTTGAAGCATTTAAGAGCCTGAGTTTATATTATATGACATTTTTGTCTTATTTTTACTTGTATAATATGTCGCTAAAATTTGGCGGGAAAACAACTGGGACACTCTGTACATTTCAACACGTCTTATTAAAGGAATAGTGTCATAATTAATGGAGTGCATTATTTACGTTGCTTTTAGATTTGTTTTTCGGAAAAGAACTTTTCTAATTGTACTATACAAGGGACGAATGGATCGTACAATTGGACATTTCCACTCAGACTGTTACGCCATCTAAAATTGTTCGTCGTACAGTGCCAATAATACGTTTCCTGTTATCGGTGGCGTAGTAAAATTGATAAGTAGGTCAGATGGTTAAAAGCGGACAAAATTGTATAATAGTAACCTTTTTGGAAGAGAGCTAACATTGCAGACTAATCTCATTTTAGACTGCTACCAGTATGCAGAGGCGGATTTACCATTAGGCCTGTGAGGCCTGCTCCTAGTGCACGAGATTTTACTTTAGTCGATAATTTTATTCCAAATAGAAAAATAATATTTTGTCTCCTTGGAGGGAAAATATTTCTTGTCTCTTCTGGACATGGAACATTTTGACTGCTCTACTGCTCCAATTGTTCTATTATTCTATCAGATCCATGCCAAAAGACGTAACCGGTCTTCGATACATCGCCACGTTACCTCGCAGCTGCCAATACAGTGCATGAGGTGTGGAACCCAATTTCATTCAGCGTTTGTTTTCGGGGAGCGATATATGTCAAAAAACCGCTGTTATGGTTACGTGTATTAATTTCATTGCGAATAAATGTCTGTGCTGCGTATGCGTACTTGAGGAAGGTCTTAAGTCGAATTTAGAGAGTGATCATTGGTTAAAATGGTGCTTATGATGCAGAGCCGGATTAAGGGCAAGGCGAATGAGGCTTTCGTCTCAAGTTTAAAATACGAGGGGCGCAAAAATGTCATTTTCTCAAGTATGGGATTGCCTTAAGCCCCGTACAGACTTGCGACATTTCGGTGTATCGTACCAAACGTACTACAAAGCCGTCTGATCTTCACATCGAAGTGGCTATGGTACTGCGCTACGCGATTTTCTTCCGTGGGGGGTAGTCTGACCCCACACTCACGATGCACCATGGCCACTTTGACAAGACGGTCGGCTCGCAGCCTAGTGTGCCGCGGCAAACGGTTGAAAATCTCTGTTATATCATGATCACATTTTTCGCCCGCTTGGGATGGAAGTCATTCTTTTGTTCAGCGTGTCCACGCTGTACATTTATTGCTTCCTCTACCAGTCAGTTACATAGTCTTCAACCGGCATAACCTATAAAGTTACTATTATAGTGAGATTGTGCACGTACATTATACTAGTATACATTTTTTTAGCCTTTCTTCGACTTAGCGACGTAAATACACAAATTTGTAGAATGGCACAAGCAAGGGTTTTTAAGTGCACTAAACATTATGTTGAAAATATTGTAGATGTCCACAAAGAAGTTAAGTGGGTGTGGATTTAGAAAAAAAGAAAATTAAGAAGGAACTACATATATGGTTAAAAAATAAAGCAAAATGTTCCATCAATCAGCCATCTACATCGCATGAAAATTAATATACCAAATATGAAGTTAAGACATTACTTTTAAGAACTGCAGAAACACGTGACGAGCATAATAAACAACTAAAAAATGGTGAAACAGAAACAAATTTACCCGATGATGATAATGATTCTTGCGACTCCCACTCCGAGGTTCAGAAAGAAGAAGAAGAAGATACGAATTTAACAAGAAATTTGGATCCAAAAGTAAATATGATAAATTTTAATGATCCACCATCATGGCCATCAATTTCGGACAAGTTAAGACGGATTTTGATCGACGGAATAGATGCAGATTTTCGAGAATCTCAAATATGGATGGACGCAAATTTTCTGGCGAATAGTTTGAAAACAAATGTTTAAATGGGGAAATTGTTCATCGAAATTGGTTAATTTATTCCAAAATTTCTAAAAGCGTTTTCTGTTTTCCATGCATTCCCTTCGGCCAAAAAACTTTTTAGTCCAATATTTCCAATAATAAAAAAGGGTTTAATAGGGTACGAATAGGAGTTCATGAAAACACAACATATCATCGGGATGCATTTTTAAAATGGAAATGTTTTGAAAGAAATGTGAAAAAAGGAGGGTTTATAGATGACTCGTTACTGTTGCGGATAGACGCTGCCTCGTTCGGAAATTGCTTCCTTGTTAATTTGTTTTGCTGCAGCCGCCCTTGCTTCCCGACCGCCTCATTTCTCCAAATTTTTCTTTTGGTTGCGCGGAAATCCTGATCTGGGTCAACACGAGAGTGTTGGTGCATGCGTGTAACCCACGTGACGCCTTTTCTTGATTTTGATTGGCGCGGGCAATCTTGCGATTTTTGGGGAGGAATCGTCTCACCGTTTCGGAGTCCTGTTCGCTCCGATTCCCCATTCAGGTACGACGTGAAAGTGCAGTGTGCGCTATTAGATTTCTCAGCCACGTTCTGTAAGTGTAGACTATTGAAGAAAGATTGAGGTTGCTTCTTCGGGATGCCTCATCTCGCAAACTACACGCGCTCCTTTGTTTTCCATCCTCGTGGCCTTCCTGCCCGAGCCGCAGCACAGTGTGTTATTTTGGCAATCTAGCGGGACAAAAGTACCGTCTTGGTGCTTGAACGTGATTTTTAATTTTTTTCCAGCTGTAAGTAGTCAAAATGAAAAGAAAATAACCTGGTACAAAAACAAATTTTGAGCCCAAAAAAAAAACATTTTGAAAAATAATTATTAATGTAGATATTATGTAATTTGTTTTACATTAACTAATGTAATATGAACATAACAACAATTATAGTTCAAAAATATATTCTTAACAAATTATGAATGATAACATAGCTGGCAAATATGGCTTTTCGCATTTGTGCTCATTCTACACGCAGATAAAAAATATTCAGTTTCTACCAAAAGCGCAAGAATGCGCAGAATGTTTTTACAGTTTTGGGTACTTGAATGCTCATAGATTAAGTTTATAAAAGAATCTAGTTGGAATTTTGCGGAATAACTAAGAAAAAGTTAACCTCAATGTCATATAGTAAACGAATATTTCGCCTTGTGGAGCCCAAACTTTGAAGAACAATAACTGCATAAAATCAATTGACATCTATATAAGAAAAACAAGCAGAACATACCATATTGAAGGTACAATTCGGTATGAATAAAAAAAACCAGGAAGATTTGCCACTTTTCCATAATTTACGGGTAAACAGAACGAACTGAGAATAACGAGCGCAGACCATTAATTGGCAAGATGAATACGGGTGGGTTCAAACATGTCCCAACACCCTGTGTTGAAGGCAAAAGAGTAAACAGTTTCGGTTTCGAGACTACCTAATATCCCTCTGAACACACGCAATAGCGTCCACTTAAAAAAAAGAACTTCATTTTTGGATTTTGTCCACCTAGATTGCCGAAATAACACACTGTGCGCAGCAGCGAATCCCATCGTGCGCAGTTACGCGGTTCTTCTCTCACTGCTCCTCCACTTCACCTAATCCGGGGTTTAAATCGTGATCGTTATGATCATAGGTGCCCTTCCTTCCATTCTGGCTGCCTTCCCTACGCGTGTCTTCTTTTGTTAATGCGTCAAGTAATTTTACAGTGAATAAGTGTAATGGGCAATAAAAATAAAGCAAGAGTGTTGTGTGCAATTCATCTCGAGCTGTACCCAGCGAATTTAGCGACCTAACAGCCAAAGTTCCCATTCCTATACAGTTACATCAAATGATCGAAACTGAAAAACAGAATTGGCGAAGTATATTACAAGTAACATTAGATGCAATAATGTTTTGTGCACATAATAATCTACCCTTAAGAGGATCAAATGAAAAAATAGGTAGTGAAAATGCGGGAATTTTCCTAAATCTAATTGAACTAATTAGGCATTACCATCCGATTTTAAAGCAACTTGTATCTACTCATAAAAAAGGTCAGGTCAATTATTTATCTAAAACAATTAAAAATGAATTTATATCATTATTAGGCAACAAGGTGCGGTCGGAAATTATTTCTAGAATTAAAAAATCAAAATATTTTTCAATAATTTTGGATTGTACACCAGATTTGTCTCATCGCGAAAAGATGTGTCAAATTATTAGGTACGCATATATTGATGAAGGTAAAGTTTCTATAGAAGAAAGCTTTGTGGACTTTATTGTAACTAATAAGAAAACTGGAAGAGATTTAGCTATGGACATTTTAACAAAGTTAAGCAAAGATGGACTAGATGCAACTAATATTAGGGGTCAAGGGTATGACAACGGGGCGAATATGGCCGGCAAATATAAAGGGGTTCAAGTTATCATATCCCAAAATAATAAATTCGTCACGTACGTGCCTTGCTGTGCCCACAGTCTAAATTTAGCAAGCATGAATGCTGCAAAATCATGTTCATCCATGATAACTTTCTTTGGCATTGTTCAAAATATATACAATTTTGTTTGTAATTCCACGAGTAAATGGAATAAATTAATGTCTGATTTAAAAATAAGCCTCAAAGGGCATACAGATACGCGATGGAATTCGAGAGCATCAGCAATCAATGTTTTGCATTTACAAATTGAAGGACTGCACAAAGTATTAACTAACATGATAGAAGAAGCAAATTCAGGAATAGATCAAAACGATTTGCGGAGTAATTTATCAAATATTGATTATAAATTTGTATGTACTCTTTCAATTTGGAATAACATTCTACTTCAAGTAAATAAAATTAATGTAGCTCTTCAAGCCAAACATATTACTGTTACCAAAGCTTCTCATCTAATAAAAGGATTGGAAACATATTTAAAGGAAAGTAGAGATACCGTGTTTGAACAAACTTTTAAACAATGTCAATCATTTAAACTGGAGATATGAAAAATTAAATGAAATTGGAACAGACTTTTGTTTCCTGTCGGGCGAAAAACTCTCGTCTCTAAGTGTTCCGGAATTACAAAAATTCGCGGTTGACTTACTTTTAAAATATGAGAATTGACCTAAACCTCGTTGAAATTTCGGAAGAAATAGCAAGTTTTAAGGCGCATGCTATGTCAATATTGCCGTAAAATACAACAGCGTCTAGTGAGGTTTTTTTGCAAATCCTCTATGAACATGGATTAGTGGAGTCCTATCCAAATTTGGAGGTGGCATTTAGATTGTTTCTAACATTTCCTGTTTCTGTCGCATCCGGAGAAAGGAGTTTCAGCAAACTTAAAATCATAAAAAATGTTCTGCGTTCAACATTGGGACAAGAAAACCTAACAAATATTGCAATAATATCAATTGAACAAGCGTTATCTAAAACTATTAATTATGATTCAATAATTGATGAATCTGCATCACTTAAACCAAGGAAAGTGAAATTGTAAATATTGGACCTATTAGAATGAAAAATGATGAAGATTATTGTTATGTTTTTAAATTTAATAAATTCTAATATTATCCTTTCTTAAATTGTTTTATTTGCTTAGTTATAAGAAAAAACATTTTGCAAATGGGGGCGCAAATTTGGCTTTTGCCTCAAGTGTTTAAGGCCCTAGATCCGGCTCTGTTATGATGGCCTTAAGTTTTAAGACCTGACTATGCACACCGTTGATTGTGTGTATCCGAAGAGCGTTGCGCACATTGTCAATTTGTTATTCGACAAAACCTACTGATTGACCACACGTAAAATATTAATTAAAAAGATTATTTAAGTAAATCCAGTCGCAATGAATTCGGGAAAATAACTAAAGGGTTCTCAGTATAAACAGAAAAGGATTGCTGGGACTGAAACAATGAACAGTTAATGAAAAAAATTCCCAAAATATCAAATTTTATGAATAAGTATTCTTTTACTCCCCCAAGCTGCAGTGTAGAAGAAAATCAAAGTGTTTTTAGTACTCAACGCACTTATAATGGAAAAAAACTCAGTTACACCACTTTGTTTCTTAGTGGCTCATATATATATACCTATATATACATATACAGGGTGGTTCACGAAACTTGCTACATGTATAGCTTGTGAAGTATGCAGCGTATGAAGAAATTTCGTATATAAAATTTGTACGGTTTTAAAGGATGCGCTATGTAATGCATAAGTTTTGTTCATTGGTGAAGTCACTTCGGAGATTTTAAGTTCAAATTAGTTTCATAACGCTTCTTTGGACAATTTTTTCCTATCGTGCATAGTTTAAAAATTATACCAACTCACGCAAACGCGGTGACTTCTGTGTATTACATTTTTTACTCGCTCTCCGGCACGAATACAGTCAATTTCCCGTATCTGTGTCACTATTATAACTTGTAAACTATGCATAATAGGAAAAAATCTTCCAAATAAGCGTTATGCAACTTGGTGAGCGCTATTCAAATATGTACAAAAACTTGACTCGTTTCATTTAAAAGAACCAAGTTGACCTTAAGATCTCCGAAACGCCTCCACCAATAAACAAAAATGATGCATTACACAACGCATCCTTTAAAACCGTACAAACTTTATATGCAACATTTTTTCATACGATGCATACTTTACAAGTTCTACAGGTGTGCATGTTACGTGGACCACCCTTATATATATATTAGAGCATTAGAGGGCCCCATATATTACTAACAATAAGCCTCCACTCTAGGGCCTAGGGTGTTAGGTGAGGTAAATCCGCCCCTGCCAGCATGGTGCCTCATTGAAGGCAGTTTTACAATTATCTCGGGCCACTGGGAGTGGACACGCGAGTAAAAGGGTAGTTTGGACCACCTGACTGGCCGTTGCCACTTGAGGGCATTAAACTACCCCCGCGACAAGACGACTTTAACCATTAACTCCGTCGCGTGTGTTGTCTCGAGTGACAAAGCGAGTTCTTCAAGGACGTCACTTTGCACAGCGCGTAGTAGCGCGCGAACGTGTGCGAATGCGCGGCCATGCGTGGCGCCAAATTTACCTGTAAGTCTACCCTCGTTTCACACAGGTCGCCCGTGTATCCAAGAGGGCAAAGACAGACGGCAGTGTCACCGCCAGTTGTCAAGCACTTGCCGCCATGAGAGCACGGTACTTTGCTACATCTGTCCGCCGTGCATTCCTCTGAAATCAGCGATGAAAATCAGACGTTTTGTTAAGCGCTCAAGAAGTTGGGAGAAATTGAAAGTTCCGTCCGATTAGACGTCGCAGAATGGAAGGGGAGTGGCGGGAGTCGGGACAGCTGATTGTGAGAGGAAGAAACCTTAGACCATACATACTAATAGACACGGCTTCGGACAATGCGTTGAAACAAAGATAAAATCATCTATATGACGTCCCACGTGGACAAAGTTAATAATGCAAGTTTGAGTGTAATCTAGGTTGAAAATTTGAGCATGACTGGTTGCTTATGTATAGAGCGCATTTTATGCAGTATCCATCATTCGGAATTATCTTTTGCTCACATGTGACGTCACATAGATGATTTTATCTTTGCCTCACTTTGTGCCGTGGATTCCAATACGAAAGACGTCTCTATAAGTATATATGGTCTAAAGAAGAAACGCATTGCAGAGAACTGAATTTGCTGGGCACAGTTCAGTCGGTGTATAAAAGCAACGTTGAGCAGGTTACGAACGCGGAACAATGCCACTAGGGCCGAAAGTAACGCGACTGTACGCGAAATTTCTAACGCAACGTTAACAGTAAAACGTCCGTTCCTCTGGCGCCCCGAACGCACACAACGTGAATGCCAATATTAATTTGTGCGTTGCAAAATGTATGGTTCGCAGTGCCTCGCGCATGTAACGTTGCAAACTGTCGGTAACGGCTCATATGGGACATTGGCGTTAGATTAAATAGTAAAGTAAATACGTTGAGGGTAGAGGGAGAACTGAGTTGCAACTGTAATTATGCTACAAACTTTTTCACATCGGGTCGTCGCATTTGTTTTTCCACTCCACTCATATTCCGCCCTCCGTTTCGTCTCTCACGATTTCTTTTATTAGCACGTCATAAAATATTACGCGTCTTCAAGGGTTCCGGCTTCTATACCTTTGAATACATATTCCTTCTCCGTAGTCTATAACGAAAATATTGTATCCTCTTTCCGTCGTTCGCGTTTTCCGCGTTCTTATTTTATTACAACATTTCAGGAAAAGAACCGTTGCGATCGACTCGAGGAAAGACCGGCTTCGTTTCGTGGACGCCGATGTTACGGAGTAACATTTTAATTAAACTCATCAAAATGATAAAATGAACAATAAAAATGTGAATACAGCCGGAAGAAACGTGGCAACAGGCGCAGAGACAAAAGACAATTTATATATGGCCTGCATTGATCTATATATACATTGGATGCAACATAGCATACGAAAACATGTGCCGAGTTGAACCTGTCACCGCCATATTTAGAAACCCGAAATACTCACTTAAAAATGGCGACTATTGTGAGTCAATGTATATCCGGGAATATCTGAAGTGAGTATTTTCAGTGATGTACGTACTAGTCATTACATTTGAATCACCCGCTACAACCTGAGTACATATTCGGGGTTTCTAAATATGGCGGATTCGGTCTGTAATCGGCAGAGAGGTTTTGCATTGGATCATGCATCCAGTGTATATACAGGGTGATTCTGGCAATTGGGACGGGCTATAACTCTATTTTTAATTTATGATAGAGAAAAATGGTAGAGGACAATATTGCACGGCGTACTAAGTACTATCTTCCTATTACACCACTTTTGTTGCACACACACACCGATACACCTTCCCAGTGCAATTGCACTTCTTTTTTCAAATGCAGCTCTGTCTTTTTTTAACATATATGGATTCTTCTCACTATTCTACGTAAAAAAGTATTAGGGTAGGGTCATCTTGAAGACAATACTTGACGAAACATTCGACATTTTAGGTCGTTACAATAAGTGTTCAAATGTTTCACCATTACATTCCAAACATTTTCTGATACATTTTTTAGTTGACTGATATTCACGTTCGAAAAATGCAGTTTAATTGGCTCTTTCAAATCATCCACCGACATGAAAGGCAGGGAATACATTTTGTCGTTTAAAGAACCCTAAAGAAAAAGATTCAAAGAATTGATGCCAGGCAAATAAGGTGGCCAAGGTGTGAGACTGTAGATACTAAATCACTTTTCTTGATAGGTTTCTCGTTAGAACAGTAATTGTAATAAAATACCATTATGACCTAAAATGTTGAATATCTCGTAAAGTAATTGATATCAAGATGATCTTACCCTAATACTTTTATATGTAGAATTGTGAGAAGAATCGATCAATTTTAACAAAAAGTACAGCTGCGTTAAAAAAAAAGTGCAATTGCACCGGAAAGGTGCATCGGTGCATGTGCAACAAAAATGGTGTAATAGAAAGATAGTATTTAGTACGCCATGCAATAGTGTGTTCTACCATTTTTCTCTATCATCGTATACAAAAGAGTTATAGCCCGTCCCATTTGCCAGACTCACCCTGTATAAGACAAGGCCTGCAATAGCAGACTAATTGTAAGCGTTTAATAACCGCGGGTATAATCAAATTATTGAGACACTTTAGTTTCCCAACTGTACGCACCGTGAACACATCGCTAAGTGTAAACGCGTTTTTCTCCGAATTATATGTTCAAAAATGGTGTGCAGGATGACTGAAGAACGAATCAACTAAATCGCTTTTTATAAAATTTGTTCGATTCCTAATAGTTTTGTCCAGTCCTTGAGCCTAAATTTAGATTTTTATTGACTGTTTACTATAATTTTATTAACAGGGAAACATCCATTTTTTTCTGTCAAAAATTACATTTTTTTGTCGACTCCTGTATCTGTTTCAATTTTTCATATGTTTGGGAGGGGAGTCATTACCAGCATATCTGTTCTAGCTTTCAAAGGACATTCGAATTTTTACTTGTCGTTGCGCATCGGTCATAGTATGACAAAGTAAGTCAGCATCATAAAACGGACTGAACTTCGGAAAACAGAAAAGTGATTCGAATAGGAAAACAGTATTTACTATGCCATGCAATATTGTCCTCTACCATTTTTCTCTATCATGGTTTAACCTCGCACTACGGAAGAGGGTCAATTTTACCCAGCGCCAAAGAGCTGCAACCCGCTATACGCAGCATGGTGGGTAACGTCACTCGATACAAAACTTAACCTTACTTTCGTTTTATCAATGAAATGCAGAGTGTCGATATTTGTAACAGATACTAAAATTTCCAATTTACTGCTAAGAATGGGATTCATAGGTAATAGTTTATAGGGGAAGGAAATATTTGTAGAGCCGGAAAATAACACGTTATTTCAGCGCAACTGAATTATTTATTGCAATATTGCAAACAAAATACAAGCCATTTACTGTCGGAACGGACACTACTTCCTTCTCTAATCGATCTATACGCAGTTTATACACAGTTTGTCCACGAAGATGTGTATTTATTCGCAGCTTTTCGCGGTAGCACACAGCACGCTTGATTTCGACAGTCTCACCATACACCGCACCGTACGTAAGACGCGACTGCTGGCAAACCCGCGTCAGTCGCATTCTTTCGTACGCTGCATATCTAACCATATTTGCACTGATGTTGCAGCGAGTGACGTTACCCACCGTACCGTTTATGGCGGGTTGGCGCACTTCTGGCGTCTGGGTAAAATGATATATTATGGTTACAGCCCGTCCCAATTGCCAGAATCACCCTGTACACAGATGGGCAATGGCCTGTCTTTCTGCAGTCTTTTCTTCGTCTAACAATAAGAAAAATTACACACGTGGCCCGGCGAGAGATGTTCGTTCAAAAATATTGAATCGCCGCGGGGTGGCTGCGGAATCGGAGGAGCACCGATTTGGACTATGAGGTTCGACGAAGCAAGCAGCATAGTGGGCAGCGAAGGAAAGAGTTTATAGGGACGAAAGAGATACCACGGTACTCACCGACGTCGAAGCCGTTGGCCGCGTCTCCCTGTGGGGCCAATGGGAAGCGGTAACGGTGTTCGTTGGCTTCCAAATGTCGGACGCAGCCCTTGAATCCGCTTTTCACCGGAAGTCGCTCGAGGCCAGTAGTGTTGCCGGGGCCACCGACGAACAGCGGCTCACGGAACGTAATCCTCGAAAACAAGCCCTGCGATCAAAACCAAAATCGCAGCCAATGTCACGTGGAAGTGCTCCTAAGCTCACGTTAGCGTTACATCGGTATACACGTTAGGGAATGCGAGAAAGTTAGTCGATAAACAAGCGGATCAAGTCGCCGTAGTCGTGCTCCTTTTCGACCCGCGGTTTCATGTTATTCGTTAATTCAGTTATCGATGGCGATGATAAGGAAAATATGGTTAGATGCGAATTTTAACTTCGAGGAAGCAGGAGGTTCTCTAATCGACGTGTATATTGTTTTTTATTTGTTTTCGTGTGTATGTTCGCACATAACTCGCGAACGGATTGAGCGATCTGGATGGTTCTTGGTTCACATGAAGAAGCTTATTCTCCCATTGATTCCATTTAAGTTTCAAAAAATGTCGACAAACAAAACGGATTTTCTAAACAGCTTTTTTTCACGAATTTTTGAGAGTAATTTCTACATGTTCACGCGTAAGTTTTCATCGGGTTAACCGAATTTTATGATTTTGGATACGTTTAGAAGAGGCACTTCAGTGGTAGTTCCATATCAATGTTCAGAAATTCTTATAAATAATACCCATCTTTTAATCAATTTCTTTACTAGGAAATTACTAGGTCGACCTTAGTCGGGTTACTATTAATACGAAATGGGACTATGAAATTGAAAAATAAAAAACTTTAAAAAAAAAGTTGATGACGACTTCAAAAATGCGCTAAAAAGTATGAAATTATTTTCTTTTTAGACGTCGATCAAACATTTAAACTGGTTTCTAGGGGGGGGGGGGGGGGGGAGCCATCAAGTTTAATTCGCCTGTAAGCACACTGTGCACCTTGTGTTTCAGTCCTTCGATAATCGAAAGAAATTATAGACATTTCTTTCGCCGATTGATAGGTTCTTTTGTTTCTATCTCGGCACCCCAACGTCAAAACAGAAGCTAATATCATACTTTTTATCGTATTTATGTACTTGGTGCTACTTTTTTTCAAAAGTTTATCTCTGGGTTTTTACTTATCCGTACACACGCGTCACACATTCTTGCGCAACCTACAGATCGTGTGCATTCACGAATGTTGCCTTGACCGAGATATAGGGTAAGGTTAGATTTATCATTGAACCACTGTTGTGTTTGCATGTTAGGAATCGGGGTAAATATGCGGTTCAGGGGACCCACGTCCGATTTGATCGGGCTTGGAGTATGTTATATATTTCGACATTCTGAACAACTTTTTCCTCTACATTTATGCGCGCTTGACCTTCGCTTCGGAGTTATTAGTGAAAAACTTTACTATCAATGGATGATCATAGGAACAATTTTATAAAATTTTTACATTTTTCATCCCAGAATGGCAAAGAGGGGTAATTATTATACCTGGAATGAGACCAGTATGTCATTGGACTTACAATCTATATTCCGTACATTATATTATTATTTTTATTATATAATATTATATAAATGAAACAAATAAAAATGAAATAAAATGAATTAATGTACAAATCGTTATAATTTATCTAAAGTCCAATGAGGGCAATTTTAGTGGTCCAATGAAGGCGACCACAACCACGTTCGTTTTTCTGTTATTTTTCAAAAACGGTTATTCCTATTTGACTATTAATGGGCATATAAATACCATGTCACTAGTACATCCGAAAGAGATCATTGGTTTAATTGATGAATAATACTTTATTAATAATACTGCATCGAAGCTAGCAATAAGTGGTCCAACCATAGCAACCTTACTCTACTCGTGCAACGACTTTCGCATTACCAGATGATTCCCGTTGTGTCTGTCGTCCACAGCTCCGCAGCACGCCTCGACACGTCGCGCGCGACCCAGCTTTTTCTCGCGACATCGCGACGGCAAATGCAATCTGCGTCGGCGGCAATTTTCATCCTAAGTGGATTATATCCATAGGACGGCCTGTATTTGCTTAAGCCGCGCCTCGAGAGCACTCGCGACTTCACCATCTTTAGCATGTATTTCGAGACGAGCGGATGCTTCATGTCTCCGGCACGCAGCACGCGAAGCGTGTGCACACTCGCTGGGTTCCACGGGTCCCGGGTACTCGCGTACGAGTGCACGACCGCACATCGCTCGCGAGGATCTCTGTGGGAGCCGGCAGTTTCAAAGTTAATGCACTTGCAAAAGTCTCGAAAACTTTCCGTATAAGATGCATCGCCGAACTGTGCGTTCGCGGCGGTATCATCCACTCCGGCTAGCTTCTTTGCATAGCCTAAAAGGTTCGCATATAATCCCTTTTCTCGCCCACCCTCTTTAATCTTTCTTCGTGTTTTTTTCCCCCGCCCCCTGCTTCCCGATATCTCTCGCTTCCTATAATCTTTTTCTTAGTCTCCCGCAGTTAGCGTGGACTCTCTTTAGAACTCGCCTCCCCGTCTAGCTTTCCTTTCTATTTTCCTCGCCAGTCCCAATCGAATCTTTCTACTCACGCCCACCCCCCATCTCGTTCCATTTCGTCGCACTTTCCGACCGTCCACTCTACGTCCGATTTTGTGCTTCCCTTTTTTCTCACTTTCATTCCCGACACTTCCGAAACAATTTCATTGTGCGAGGCTTTCGTGATTAAGGGTGGCGAATGTACGGCGTACGGGGCGAGAGTTCTGCGAGTTGTGCGGCCGAAACGGACAGATCAAAATCAACCGCGATCTTCGGTTGTTTTGCCACATATTTAACGAGTTGTCTAACTTTGGCATGCGGAACCTTAAAACTATAAGGCGTGCAAGTCACTAGCTTGGGATTCAACTATAACGATCGCGCATTTTTAAATACTTTTATTTTCCGACGACAAACTTATTCTAGGAAATAAAATGGAAATAAGACGAATTCAAAGAAAGTTATAATTTGAAAAGTTATACGCGATTTTAATAGGTATGTCAATCATATTCAGACATATATTAGTATATATAGAGATAATACAGAGTACATATATATATATTATAGGTATATATATATATATATTTATATTTATCTGTGCATATATATAATTATAAGTGCGAGATTTATATTTATATATATATGCTTGAATATGATTAACATACCTATTAGAAACGCGCATAACTTTTCAAGTTATAACTTTCTTTGATTTCGTCTTATTTCCATTTTATTTCCTTGAATAAGTTTGTCGTCGGAAAATAAAAATCTCGCATTTATATTTTCGAGATTGGGAACGACCTATCTTACACATAAAGACAGTCGCAACATCGGGTGCGACACTATGCAAACGCAGCTCTAACGTGTCATCATACAAGAGGACCCACCTATCATTGTCTCAGTTCGAAAATTATTCGCGTGTTTCATCTCATCCCGTCTGACCCATATATATTTCCGTAAAAAGAATATGAAAGTGTGAATTGCACGGGGACGAAATAAATGCTCGACTATTCCGTCGAAAATGAAGGGAAGAAAGTGAGGATTTGACGCCTGAGCACTGACTATTATGTATATACGAACGTAAATATGTATGCGTGTATATATATGTAATATATGTCCCATCAGGTGAGTGCCGACACGTTCGCCCAGAAGAAACTCTCTCGTCGCGCACGAAACAAGCTGCTTTCGCACTCGCGTTATCGAATGCTGTCGCGCTGCTAAACTTTCCTCAATATACGGCGATTTGTTCTTCGTGAGAATCGACGGCTGGCGTCTGCAGTGCCTTGTTCGTTCGCACCTAGTTGCGTGGGGACGGGGCAAAGACGCGTGGAGTAAAGTAGAAAGAAGAGTGAAAAGACCTGAATATAAGAAATATTGAAATTGCTCGTCACGAAGGCACTGAAAGATGCGGTCGTGTAAGCAGAGTCGGCTGGAAGCGTTTGAGAGAGCCAGGCGTATATAGATTATACTTTTAGCTTGCCCGCTATAATTGTCATTTGGGAAAGACCGGCCGCTCAATAGCACTCTGATCGTGAAACGAAGTGGGCTGCCAACGGACGGCCATTTGCGAGGAATGTCGACTGATTTTAAAGGAAATTAAACTCGCCCCGGAGAGATTAAACGGACCATAACACTTACGTGCGACGCGGAATCTACATTTTAACGACCGCGTTCTTGCTTGCCTTAACAAATTTGCGCAAGACGAACGAACGAACGTGAAGGGCTGAGATCACGCTCTGTTTCATTAATATAATACTCGATAAACGTTCGGCAGAAAGTGTTAGTAGACGGCATGTACGATGGAGTCGTTAAGAAGTAAGTCGCACTTCTTCCGGCCCTTTTTCGAAAGCTCGTAATCAGGGTCGTCTTATTCATTAGGCACTTCGTGCACAGTGCCTAGGGCCTGCGAGGACAGGACTTGCGAAGAAATGCAACATTTGCAAAAACATTTTCGTATTTTCATAAATGAAAATTGTAAGCGAATATTTTTGAAATTAGGAATAGTTATAAGCAACAAAACTTCTTGAAAACAAAAACACAAGTCACATTTTCTAATAAACAAACAAGGAAACAGTCATATATGTTACATAAATATAGCATTAAACACGTGCGATTGGTTATTGAGGTAAAACTACTTTACGGCATTTTTGATGTGCAAATTCTCTTATAATTTCATCAATGGATCTTTGTTTTAATATTGCACTTTCTATAGAAAGTACTGATAGTGATGATAATTTTGATTAAGATAAACCAGATTGCAAATTATTTTTTACACGATTTAACGTTAAAAAGCGTTCACTTTCTGCATTTTTTCCGAGAATTGAGAAGTAAAATCGAAGTGGAATATTTGTATTCAGGAAGATTGTCACTAATTTTCGTTCAATTTGCGCTGACAATGATTCCAACACTGTTGTGCACTGTAGAAATAATTTTGAAAAGAGTGAAAATTTGTCCACTAAGAAGCCTTCCAAATCTTCATTATAATTTTGAATTAGTTGCTTTGCTTTGCAAGCAATTTCAGTTTCTGACATTGATTTATCAAGGAGAAAGTCAAATCCGTCATAGAGAGAATTATATTCAATCGTGTGTGCTCAACCATTGTGTTTAATTTATATAAATAATGCCCTCTTCGTGGTTGAGGAGATATAAGCATATAATAACCATATATTTTGATCGAATCTCTATATGTTTCGGGACGAGCTAAGGTCCCCTCTTCAGGAGCCTGTTACAATTACATAAAGTGTGGAGTTAGATAATTAAATTACTGAGATAGATGTGTTTTTTTTTGTGGTGATACAGTTTTTGTTATACCTATGAGAGAATTATAGGCAGCTCGTCTTTTACCGAGCTCCATTGTCAATCTATCTGTAATTGTTAATCTACCTACAAGTCTGATTTAATACCACTGATTTACATATACACTGGATACACGACTGGATAGGGCGACTTGTGCGAAAGGTAAGGCTTCGTCTTAGCGGGCACGAAATTTTGGGTTTTTTCTTTTTCTTTGGATAGAGCATCGAAAGGTGAGAAAATATTCCCTGTGACGTTTTTGCCGGAAATCATTCCTTCAAAAGTTATGAGCGTTTTTTGCGAAGTAGCGTTTGTCGCCGTATTTTCCAGCAGGTGCATTATTTTTCGGCGTTCTTTGTTTGCCTGGATAGAGCATCGAAAGTTCTATAAGTTTTCCGTATGACTTTTTTTTGGGAAATCACGCCTTCGAAAGTTATGAATGTATTTGCGAAAAATTACGTCAGCAGCACTGGTTATTGTGTTTTCCAGCGCCTCGCGATGTTAGAGATGAAAGTGTTAGTCGATTTGTTGTTTGTTTTGATTATTGCGCTTGAATTCAAGCGTATATGCCCCGATGTGGCAAATTGAATGTAGCAATAAGTGGCAAATTGTGCATGTGAAAAAAACCTTGAAAGGTAACAAATAATCCGAAAATATTTTGTTGGATAATCTATTAATAAATAAAACTTTAAATAAAAGTGGTATTAGTTGGTGTATTTTGCGGTGAAACGGTGGGTAGTGAGCTGAGATCCTTGCACAAGTAGAAAATATTATGAAGTTATGTAGTGTGAGAGTTTATATTTATATAGGTTTATTACGCAGGACGTCATTGAACAAAATAAACGATTTACCTCATTTCTTCTAATTTCTGACTTTTAGGCTACTTTTATAATGACTACCATATATTGTTCCATGCTAAATATGAATTTACCGCCATAAGTTACCACATCGGGGCAGTTTGACGTGGCGGCGGCTCGACGATGTTCACTTCGGCACGCGGCGTATGCATTGTATCGTGAATCCAGTGTATATACAGATCACTGTTTGATACAAGTAGTATTCCATTGTTTTCGAGACGCACACAGTGAGTTGCGGGTGACAGTTGACAGATGACTCATAGGCAGGCAAGATCGCGGCTAACGCGACCGCCCGCGACTTACTCATTGTCAGTTGCGACCATGTGTCTCCAAAAACATTGTAATACTAAATACTACTAAATAGTACCTAGTAGGTACTACCCCCGTACCCTGTAATACTGCCTAAGGCAGTGCTGTCCAGGGAGCGCTCCCAGTGCTCTATAGGCCCCCGCATCAAATTAACGTTGCCCGGGAAACGGACGACGCACCGTGTGTCATATGATATTCATAAACAGAAAAACGTGACGCAACATGAAGGACAGGACCATTTCTACCTAGTGGAGGTGGAAATAGCGGCGTTAAGGGCCCCTCTCGTGGACTACACTGGCCTAAAGCCTACGATAACCTTAACGCGGCCCTGCTTATAATTTCGAGAACGTGTCAGCAGCCAAGGCTTTCCCAAGAAAAACAGTCATAAACGACGCTCTGAGAATCGTTAATTAAGCAGATATTGTCCGGGAAAAAGAACACGACGAACTATCATAAAGAACAGCCTCCGTCTCTCGAGACGGCCTGATTGTGAGCACGAACACTGGCCACATTCAGCAATTCCTTCGGAGACGCCCAATCCTTAAGTGGCGATTCGTGCTGGGAGAACTAAAAAAAGAGTTCGTCCCAAAATTACTCCGACGATTCTTCGTTCGTCTCGCGGCGCTTCGAGCGCTAACTTGTTACGAAATAATTTGCAAGTCCTATGAGTGAAATGAGTCGTTGGGGGGGGAGGGGGGGGGGGGGGGAGCAGGGGCGCACGAGAAAGAGAGCGTGAAACGTAGGTACGAGAGGATGGAAGCGGCAGGACGAAGAAGCGCACCAAGGAAATGTTAAGCAAAGAGGATAAAAGGAAAAGGAAAAGAGAGTGAGAAAGAGGGGGAGAGAGCAGAGAAAGGCGCCGAGAGGAGGGAAGTACGGGACATTAGAAGCTGGCGAGGCACCGGCCGCGGCCAGGGTACATAAGTAAGAGTGCTTTTAAAAACTTTTATTTCAAGAGTAGAATATGCGGCCTTGTCCGCCGCGAATAAGGTAAGGTAAATGGCACCCCAATGCAGTGCTAAAGTGTGCTTTATTACAGTGGCCGTTGTTGCGCGGCTCAGCTCGAAGGTGCGAAGAGGAAAAGAGCGTCGAGGAAGGGGTGGGGGGGATGGACAGAGAGTGGAAATCAAGAGCGAAGGCCGCGGGATGATAGCGTGAAGTGGCCACGTTGCGTGACTAAAGCTTGCACTCCTGGGAGCCGAGCTACCATATGTCTGGTAATGATACGTCGTGCTCCGCGCTGCGACGCAGGGCGGTCGGTCGGTGTGGACTTAATGCGGTACGGATGAGATTTGTAAAAAGCTCGTGCTTCCCGGTTTTTCTTTTTAAGACTGCCTCCGAAGATCGACGTCTCACAGTTCGAGGTTCGTTTTGATAGCCTAACACCGGAGTCTCGGCTAACCGTTCGTCGTAATATCTCTGTCGATTCGTCTGAGCTCGAGATATTCAAGACTGAACTAACACGACGGCACAGTCAAATACAACAATAACGATTTTCGTTGCAGGCAAGTCTACTCGCCGCGGCTTAGTCGCGAGTCCCGGCTTAGGAATGTGTATTTATCCAAGATCCACACTCGGTGACGGATAACACAGATATCCGAAACTTCGCCTGTTACCCGAATAAAATCGGTTCAGTTTTGGGCAACCATATAGTGTTGTAGATGGCGCGCGCGTACGTCGTCTGGGGCAATTTCCCGAGGTCGTTTACTTTTTCGCGCGAGGCCTATGGACGTTCCGCATGCGTTACGTTGAGAGATTAACATATTATCAATATGTATAGGGCGTGCTAGAATAGTTTTTGCGAAATATTCGCGGGGCATGTAGAAACCAGAGCTGGCAAACAGGTGTCTTCGGAAATGCGGACATTGAGTTTTCGAAAATAAATTAGGGTAAGGTTGCTATGATTGGACTACTTAACTTTGATGCAGTGGTATGAACCAACTAGTATTCATCAATTAAAACCAATGGTCTCTGTTTAATGTACCAGTAACATAGTATTTATATTCCCACTAAAAGTCCCATTATTGGACTTCAGAAAAATTGTAATGTTTTGTACATGAATTAATTTTATTTATTTAATTTATGTGTACATGCCTATTTTACACTATAAATTAAGCAGATAAAAAATAACAGAATAATAGTAATAATATAAAGTACAGTGTAAGAAGTGAAAAGAAGATAAAGAAAAAGAATAAATATTTGCACAACTACGACAAATTTAAATAAAAATGAATACTGGATCTATTTACATTTTGCACGAACAACATATATTTTTTTGCTTATTTTCTTACGCAAGCGCAATCTTCCTGTAGGTACCCATTCATATTTTATGTTTTCTTACAGCTTTTAACGCTAATGCCATATTAGTTTCCTCCCAGGCATAATAGTTTTCCCTCTTTGCCATTCTGAGATGAAAAATGCAAAGTTTTATAAAATAATAGAAATGTTATAAAATTGTTCCCATGAGTAGACCGGTCCAATGATGGAGACTCGTTGGTGGTCCATTAATAGCGACACAAAAAACCTAACCTTTTATTCTAAGAATAAATAATGGTATCGTTGTAAACAGGGATAAATTTTCTACCAAATACGTCAGATATAAAAAAAATCTAGCTAATAAAATCGCACTTACATTCGTTTTAGTTTTAGGGAAATTTTATAATAAGGACCGGAAAAACATACCTGACTGTATAAAAACTGAAATGAGCGATTATGGTAAGTCGTCACGGTATTATTAATAAGTTTTGCACTCTAGAGTTGGTAATACTTACTCCATGAAGTGGGAAAGTATTTCTACCTATTCCTAACATGCGAACACGATAGTGGTCCAATAATCATAACTTTACCCTATCAGCTTTATCAGTAGGATGGACGATTTGAAAAAAAAAAATATCGACGACCTGAAATTCCGTGAAATAATTACATCGACAGCTTCTTTTTCCTCTCTTATTATATCTGTCACTTCGGGCAGCTATATAGTGTAGGAAGGAAAGCTTCAGCGAACGTCGACCAAAGAGAATATGCCCTCCACTTGGTGCGTGACTTTAATTAGACGATGGTACTCTCTCTCCCTCTCTCTTTCTCTCTGTCTCTCTCTCTCTCTCTCTCTCACTCTCTCGATTGCTCGATAAAACATGGGTAGGGCAATTTGATGGGTGTGGTCCTTCTACACGTTCTTTTTTAATCTTAGCCGTTTATTCCCGTTGTGTGACTAGCGCTTTATAAAGTTACGCTAGAAAATCGATATTCTTGTCCTGTTTGGCGTAGCCTACCAGCCTGTTTGCCTATCCTGTGCCCCTCCTCCCTCCACCCCCACGAAGTACAATTCAATGTATCCCCCTGCGCACGGTGGATATAGCCCCGAAACACGAAACTGATATTCGCCCGGTCGTATTATCGACTAACTGTTTCGTTACTGGTCTTACAACGTCTGCAATGTTACGCGAAACGAATGAGAAGCGTTTAACCTCTTGCCGTCCGAGTTTGCCTCTCAGATTGAGTGTACTCGCAGTGTACAACGCCGAAACAAAGTTTCAACTATTTTTAAATATATGTTTTTAAATCGCATTAGCGCAGTATAAGCACTGATCTATATATACCAAGGATGCACGATCCAATGAAAAACGTCTGTGTCGATTAGAGACCGAATCCGCCATATTTAGAAGCCCCGAATACTCAGAAAAAACACTGAAAATGCTCACTTTAGATGCATCTGGATATATCACTGATCTATATATACACTGGATGGGATATACCCTCTTTATTCATTGACTCGCAACAATCGCCATTTTTAAGTGAGTATTCGTGGTCTCCAAACATAGCGGCCACAGATTCAACTCGGCACATTATTTCGTATACTATGTTACATCCAGTGTATAATTATATAGATCAGTGGGTATAGGTAATACTTAATTATATTAATAATACATTGAATTCATTATACTTGCATTTTGTTACCTAAACACGCATTATTATCAGCGGTATTAGTTAAATGATATAATCACTTCAATTCAATATATTACAGCAAATGTTGATGTGAACAATTATCTTCCGTGTCGAGTCACCTCGTTTCGTGCGATAACGTTGAGCAGAAAAAGGCGCGACCGCAAGAAGTTAATCGTTTTGACGAGGCGATGCGCTTTCAACCGTTCCTCAATGTCATTCCCGGCAACCAATTGCATCTTGGCGCGCGCGGGCGTACCTAACAGTGCGTGAGCACAAACCCGTTTTATTAAAGGAAAACGCGAGCGTTTGTACTCGACAGACGTAAGAGATTTCGTTTCATCTTCCTCGCGACAGGAATGCGTTATCCTTGGAATTATGGCGGGCTGCTTTTAAGCGAGTAATTATAAATGAAATGTGATCTTGAGACGTGCATACTTTGTACTGGGTGGGGGCGTCGAAATGGGAACACGTAAATATCTCTCTGTCGCTTGATGGAACGTAGCAGACAATGCTCGAGAAAAAAAAAAAGTGTACCCTTCAGGCCGAAGTGCCACTTTATTCGAGATGCTCTTTTTTTGTATTGTAATCATAAGTATTTCGCGTTCGGAGTAGGGATGTTCGATTCTCTTAAAAGAATTGACGTTTGAATGCATTCTCTGAAAAAATCGGAACGAAAGAATCGATTCTGTTGGGGTAAAGAATGGAGTTCGAGTTCAAGATTAATAAAGGCTGCAGATTCTCTTAAGAAATTTAAATAAAAGGATTGATCTCGGAAGAATTTATTTTTTGGGCTAAAGAATCGAGTTCAAGGTTAATAAATGTTGCAGATTCTCTTAAAAAATTCAAATAAAAGGATCAATTTTTTTAAGAAAAGAATCCATTCTTGAAAAACTCGTCAAACAAAGAATCAATTTTTTGCAGAATCAAATCGGAATCCAACATCCCTAGTTCAGAGACGTCTAAAGAGAGAAATTAGACAATCAATAGAAACGCGAACGGATAATTTTCTTCGTGACAAATCTGCATTTAACTTCACAATAAAAATATTTAAGAGTTGGTTAGACTAAAATGCTGAAATACGTTTTTAGACATTCGTATGAGTAAGATTTGGACACTGAAACCAATTTGATATGTCATCGAGTTTACCTTTTTTGCCCCCTTAGGAGTTGAATTTCGGAAAAACGCGATCGGATAATTTCCTCCTTGCTAAATCTACATTTCACTTTCACCTTTGTGTCGCCTCGAACGACGTTAGGTTTCCCTGAGGTTGCTTAAACGTTACTTAAGGTTGCTAATTTATGCCGACTCAGCCGGTGGCACGAGTACACGTACAAGGCAATAGAAAGTGTCTGTACAACAAGTGTCGTTACCTTCGACCTTCCTTGCACCCGCTTCTGTTGATTCAGTTGAATCCAAGCGTCCCACCGATGTCGATAGACACTCAACGTGTTCCATTCATTCAGTTTTACGGTTTCCGTACTCCTGACGGTACCAACGCCACTGCCGCAGTCAAACCTACGAAAACACGAACGGCATGATTGAATTTATGTGGATGGGAGATGCATTATGTCTATAATATTATGAATATATTAAGATATGGGGAAAGCACTCTTATTGGTTGAGCAGGGATCGTATCATTTTAATTTATACAGATTTTAATATGGTCGACGGCAGAATTGAATTTTCGTTCACTTGAATTTTTCATCTCCACACATTTCGGAACCAATAGAACATAAAATTCGACCTATTAGAAGACAACTTATATAATTATTTAACAATATAACATAAATGAATCCGGATGCAGAACTTGGATCAAAGTAATTAATTTATGTACTTGTAATTAAATTATATAATAATAATAATAATAATAATAAATTATCCTCTGTTCCATAGGTATTTTCAATCGATATAAATCGGTCCCTAGGCACGAGTTTTCGTAACTTTCATTTTAACGAAGACATATTTAGGTGTTGTGCTGTTCGGTGTGAACCGTCCTGTATATCGATTTCTATAGGGGTCGGTGGTTTTACGGATTCTACCCTCTTAGAAGCACACTAAATGGCGCCTTCCCATGGAATCCTCCTCACAGCCAGTCGATCCCGACATCATCCTTCCTTACAAATACGACGTCCACGATCAATCTAACAGTCCCGACCACGTAAAACACCGTCTGCCAAATCTTACCCTCGTGTCATCTCAGAAAAGCCAGGGTAGAAACACTTGATTTCGCTTTTCCTTGCCGTAATCTCCATGTGCAAACACTCTATGTGTGCAAACGATGGCTCCCGCGCTTTTTATTTTCGTTGCACGTACGTTTCTCCTGTTTCTTTAGCAGAATCCTGCGAGTCGCATTTGAAACTAGATCGCCGAAGACTGCGTACCAATACGGTGAACACGCATATTGGCATGAAAAAATGATCAATCAACGCCAACGGTAATACTTCTGTCGCTCGACTTGTTCGATTTGTTGCTTTTACGCTCTGATATTTGCCGTTCTTCGAATTTGCCGCTAATCTGTTGGATGGTACTCTCACAGTGCAATTCAAACAGGCCCTGCCCATTCCGCTCGTCGACCATCGTGCAAAATTGAATTTAACGAACGGAATGCCCGGGAGACGGCACTTGTCCGTGAAGCAAATAAAGCAAAAACGATTTGCGCAAAGGAAAACTCATGGAAACTGCGACCGGAGGCAGACTAGATCAAAGCATTATGGACTGATGAATCAAAGTTTCAAATCCTCGACTCCAAAAGACGCGCATTTGTTCGACGCAAAGTTGGAGAACTAATGGCAGAAGCTCGGGTCGTATGTGCGCCCGGACTGACAGAACGTGGAAATAAAGCGTCTATGGATGAAAATTCGAAACTGAGGCAGGGAATTGGAAAGCCACATATATATTTGCCGAGACAACAATTCGAACCTATTTCGAAGCTTTGCTGAAGTTCTAAAATGATATATATGGGCCACCCCACGGCAAACCGATCACCAACTGGCAGCGTCTCTTCCGATTTTTATGAGACTGTAATATGTCGTACTCTATGTGAAGTGATCATGAATTTATGTCATTATTCATTATCATTTGCTGGCTTCAAAGTTATTAACAAGTTGTAACATGTTAAAAATCGCGAAAAAGCGTGTTATTAGACAAACATGACTATATGAATGTATTCTTATATTTGTAACAAAAAGCAAACGCACAATATGGCAAAGATTGACGTTTATGCAAATATACTTATTTTTGTTGTTTGTGCCTTTTTTCAATATGAAAATTAGAAATAAAATATTCGATTACAAAAACGAAGAAATAGTATCTAACATACTTAACAGCCTAACCAGTTAAGTGTATATATATATTATACATGTTCAAGAAAAATATCCATCTTGGTTAAAATAGAAAACTATTCAAAATTGAAAAAGAACAATTTTCAAATCCTATATGTATATTAAGTAAACCACTTTGACTTCCAGTTAGTTCTAACTTTTTATATAAACAAAAATTATTGCGATACATCATTAAAAAAATCTCATTAGTTGAAGTTGTGTTGATTTATATTATGTATTAGTTTTATATCACACCAAAGATGTAAAGTAAAAATAAATGATAAATATTTAATTCTTTTACAAAATTAAAAATGTTTTTTTGTTATTTTGACATCTACAAACTTATTAATAATATCTCCATAACAAATATTTTGTAGTATATTTTTTTCTATGTAGAGTTTCTAGAGTGTAGAATATTGCCAATGCGTTAAGCTTTTCTTCTCAAAAGGGTACGGCGTAAATCATTTTTCACCCGTTTTAACACGCAAAATGAGCGCTCTCCTTCGTCACTGCTTATTGGCAATGTTAAAAATACGTAGAGGAAGGGTGCTAAATAGTAAACACTCTTTTATACCTCAACCCGCTGCCGCCAGAGTATAAACAAAAGGTACTCTTATAATGTTTGAAACTCGAATATGACGTCGAGGTTGCAATTTTGTACATATTGTTTAATAAATTTAGAAGTCAAAACCTTAGACCATACATAATTACTCATAGAGCGGTATTCGCAGTCGGATCGTAAGACTTAAGACCGTCGTAAGTCGAATTTAGAGAGTGATCATGGGTCAAAACGGTGCTTAGGATGGTCTTAAGTCTTACGACTTGACTATGAATACCGCTCATAGATGATTTTACAGCCGTGTCTATTAGTGTATATGGTCTAAGGTCTAGGTCTGGTGCCCATTTTGCCTGGTGGTAAACGCGGCCCTAGACCTTTACGGTAGAAGACGACGTTTGAAACGATGCTGCTCGGCTGAAATACTGATCATTGTTTGTCCTGAATTACCTGAACTCGATGAAGCCATGATGCAGGATCAGTGCCATGAAGTCCCCCTGAAGATCGTCGCGTTCGCCAGCGAGCAGGAGAACGCCGTCCCATGCCTCGGGGCGAAATTCCATCTCCAGCTGTACGTGCTTGTACGCAGCCCTTAGCGCTGGAAAGGCAAGCCATCCTGAACCGGTGAAGCGCGGCGATCGGACTTCGGCCTCTGAAACGAAACGGAGATGATCGTTGGAGACGCTTCATCTTTCTTAACGAAACGTATACCTCGCATCCGGTACTAACTTTCCACGTAAATACATTTTCGAAATTGTGTTCACTGACGTGATTGCAGTAAGCGTCTTACGAAACTTACAAACATATATATATATATAGTAGCTGGATACTCGTGCTTCGCTACGGCATAGTATCCATTTTTAATGTTTGGTTTGGGTCTAATGAGCAATTTATAATTAGCGCAATGTCGACCCGTGTATTTTCAAAGAAGTAGTTTCAAGGATATAAAATTGATGTCGATAGATCATCGTATGATGAACATAACCGATATAATTATGTATATGTGAAAACTTTGTATGTATATGTATATATATAATATACAAAAATAGGGGCTGAATGTTGACCAATCCGTTGTCAATGGGTGCTGACGTCATGGATGAAATATACTACCTAAATTTCATGTTTTTAGATCGAACGGTTTGGGCTGGGCGTTGATGAGTCAGTCAGCCCGTCAGTCTGTCAGTCAGGACACTTTCTTTTATATATGTTCGTATACACTCTATGTAAAAGATACTATGTATAATCATTGAACTAGGATACTAGTTCGTGCATAAGGTGAGGTTGCTATGATTGGACCACTTAACTTTGATGCAGTGTCATTAATCAAATATTATTGATAAATTAAAACAAATGGTCTCTTTTAAATGTACTAGCAACATAGTATTTATATTTCCACTAATAGTCCAATAAAATTAATCGTGTTCGATAAACAATAGAAAAACAAATCTGGTTGAGGCTGCTATCTTTGGACCACTAATTGTATATTGCCATCAATTGGTAAAACAATTACAACAATTTGTGCGTTAATTAATTTCATTTTATTTTTATTTATTTCTTTTACGGGTACGTATCCATTTTACACTATAAATTGATTATAAGGATAAAATATAACATAATAATAATGATAATAATAATATAATATACAGAATATAGCTTGTAATTTTTAACTTTGCCATTCCGGGATGAAAAACGCAAACATGTATAAAATAATAAAAATGTTATATAATTGTTCCCATGATTAGACCGGTCCAATGATGGAAAACCTGACCTTTTAGTCTAAGAAATAATGTTATCGTTCTAAAGAGGGATAAATTTTCTACAGTATACATGAGTGTTGAGATGTACCAAAAAATGTAGTTAATAAAATCTGACTGTTTAACGTCAGCCGTAACGGTACTGTTTATAAGTTTTGCACTCTAGAGTTGGCAGCACTTACTCCATTACGTGGAAAGAGATTTCTACCGATTCCTAACCTGCCAACACGATAGTGGTCCAATGGTTCCAACCTTACCCTGACTGCACTAAGTGTCTTACAAAACTTACAAACATATATACATACACACACTCTATGTAAAAGATACCATGTACAGCATAATCATCGAACTAGGATACCAGTCGGTGCATGCACCTCGATTTATCCTACCTGAACTTAGTCAGTGACCCATGACTCGTGCACGGCAGTGCACGCCCTGACGATCCGAGCCCCAACCTCCCCCCGTAAAACGCTTCTCGCAAACGAGAACTTTCCATCGTAGCAGCCGCTGTCAGACGCTTCGAATTCTGCACGACTCTTCGATTTTTCCCCGCACCGAAGCCTTTCCTCAAATAAGTCTACTTCGGCGAGGGTCCCGTGACTTTATCCAACGAGGAAATATGATAGTTCTCGCGGCGGGAATGAGTATGGAATGGGGCGACGGTGGGCGAAGGAGCGTCGAGGGAAGACGGTGGCGCCGCGCGGTGGAGTGAGACGAACGGCGAAGATCAAAAATTCCATCCGCGCGCGAGACCCCCGGTCTAACGTTCTTTTATCCCGACGATGTAGAGCCTCGTATCGATCACGAGAGGCCGCAGGAACTCCGGAGGGCGCACGTGGAGCGTCTCTCGCACCAAGCTGGACGATAAATCAGAGCGCACGGTACCCTGGCCCGTGGCAAAGAAAACAAAGAGGAAAGCCATTTCCAGTGGCACCGAGTCGTTCCGAAACATCGCGAACTTTCCATTTCGGGGCGAACTTTTTTTTACGTATCAACGTCCGATGCATCATAGTTATGGCGGGGGAAGATCGGCGTCGGAAGGGCGTGTTGTAGGATCGATGCGGGTAGATAATAATTAGTGCTCAATAATTGTCTTATAATAAAGGAATATTTTAGTGTTCGCTTACGAATACTGGACAGGCCGTATATCGTACTTCATTTTTCGCACTGTTCTGCTCTCGACGTCACGTGACGTCGCCACGCGACACATCTGTGGTACTAATCTACGTCGGGTAAGGCCGACATTCTACAGGGTGAAAAACTGAAATCGAAGTTTTTACTTTCCATCGATTCTTCGCACCGGACCGACTGGGATCGCGTAACGAGATAAGCTGTTCAAGGGCGCCGTACGCTGTGTTCGTGATTGAACGCGACGGATGGGCTGACGGTGCGACGAATCTCTGGACCGGGATGAAGATTTCTCGACGCTCCTTCGCGCGAGATTGAGACTGATAATACTGTTTTAAAGCAAGGTTTTTCTCGCCCGCGAGAAAACGATCGTATGGCTGAAATTATGGAGAGTTCGACGGTGCGGGCGATGGTCTATTTTCAACGCGACTTACTCTCTATGCGAATAGTATAGATCGGGGGCAAAATGAACGGTGAACTTTTGCACCATTTCTCGACGATGCACAATACACTGCGGCCCATCGTACGAGAGCGTACCTATTTGTTCGTTAGATTTGCATAAAACCGTCGGCAATGTTTTGTTTGGCAATATATGTGACCTACATAACGTAACTTCTTAACATATTATACGTCATTGTGAAGAATGGTAACGCGGTGTACACACGGTTTCAGGGCAGAGATTAGCCGGGGTCACGCGTGTGTGTGTGTGTGTGTGCGCGCGCGAGAGCACGAATGCGCTGGCCGCTCATGAACATAAATCTTGCGTTTACATTGTCGCTTCGTAATTAGTACTGAAACATGCGCACATTTTTTTGTGCGCCTTTCCGTGTGCGATAAACATATCTTTTTGAGTCGGTCTCAAGATAGTGTCGTCGGTACAGAAAGCACCGAAAATGTAGGATGCATTTGAAGTGTTAGAATTTCGACGGGTAATTATTTATTTACGGAAATATTGCATTTATTTATTTTTTAGCATCGAGTGCTTCAACGTGAAAGTTGACAGAGTTTATCTGAGAAAGCTTCGAGAGTGCAGATACAAAGGACTCGTGTCTCACGATTAACAAATAATTCGATCCTGCTGCGTCATGTGTTTGTCGAATTTAATATGATGAAATCAATTAATACTACTAGATTATGAGGATGCTTGGTCGGTGGGTATACAGACATTTGTCAGTTCAGTATTTCTCAATTTCTCAGTGTCCTATTCAATAGCGAGCTGGTTAAAAGGAGGAATCTAAAATGAATTTTAATGAACGACCAAAACTGCTGTGTCCGCTTCTATACCTAATGCTGTTACCTACCGAACTCAACTCAATTTGACCCATTCCACGATAACAGTATTTACTTTGTCCCCACAGCCGTGATCACTTCCAATCATCGAACGAAAATAATTTCCAACGTTATTTAATAATTCATACCATGCATTTATTTCCAAAAATTAATTATCAACTTCTCGTCCCTCACAGATGTCGCACTTTACATTCTCATATGCCCTTATTTATATTCAGTCTACTGCTTTTTACTTTCCATTTCTTCTCTCGCGCACGTTTACTTTTTCCCATTAGAATGTGTTCTCATTATTTGCTTCTCCCTCGTCTTTTGTATCAACCTCTACCCCCCCCCCCCCTTCTCCCTCTCTCTGTCGCTATTCTATTCTTGATTAACTCATCGTGCCGCCTTTTCTACCTCTCGTTTTGTAATTCTCACTTCCAACTTCCCACATTTTAATTTTCGCTTCCCGTTTTTAGACGCGAGGTCGGAAAACGGAAGTGCTAATTAAGCTCACTGCAGCGACTCAAAATATCTCTCTGCAGACGCTAAAGTGTTTTTCAAATTCCCACCATCCGCGACGCGCATAATAAAGTTCTCTATTATCGCACGAATGATCCGCAAAACCTTCGTCGTGGCTCCGGACAAGTTAAGGAAGTCCGCTAAACGTGCAGAAGCAATTAAAAGCGATGTAAGGAAAACGGCAGTCTGAGAACATCGAACTGCTCACTTGTGCCGCAATGCGAGTCGATGAACCAATGAATCGATGGATAAATAAAAGAGAGAGGGCGAGCGTAACATTTTGACATGGGTTCGACGAAGAAGTTCAAACGAAGAACGAGTGATCGACGAACCGTGTACAGAGCTAGATACAGAGCATTACAAGCAGCTTGTTCGTAGGTTCTATCGATTTTATAATCAAGAGAATACCCGGGTGGCCTGTGCGCCCTCAATTCATACTCTGTAGAGAGTTTCTCGCGTTACGATGACACATCCGCTTTTTCATTCTCCCTGCCCTTCGTTTCCAATTGATTGATGAGCACTCCAAGTGTATCGCTCATACATATACGTGGCGCAGGGCAAGCCCGCTAATTTTAACCTTCGTTAACTCGACGTTCGCCGCTTCTTTCATAATGCACCTTTAAGCGTGAACAATTTCCGTCAGATTGGCATCGAGGTTTAAGACCGGCTCCGCAGAATTAATAGCTTAAGTTGGGCGCTCGGACTTCTCGTTAATTAGTACTTTCTAAGAACGAGATGTGTTTAGGAACTGAAATTTTCGTTCTCTCCTCTTTTCATTCGGAACAATCCGCATTTATCGGTACTGCGCGCCAACGAAATTCTTGAATCATCTTCAAAGCCTACCTCGATCGACGTACCGCTTAAGATTGATTACTGTCACTTATATTTATTCGAGAAAAAAAAAATCCGATAGAAAGCCAACAAATGATCTGCCCTCACCGTAAGCGATTCAGGTCTGGTGTTAAGTGCGCAAAGAGAAGAAACGCGATGGCTGTGAAGTTGGATGGGTTAGATATCGATGATTAATTCGCCGAGGCAAGGAAGAAGAGTGTGCCGGAGAAAATTGGGTGGATATAGGTTGATAATCTGTTGCGACATGCACCTGTGGCGCACCCCGTTCCGTTCTCCACCCTACTAGGGACCCGTGTATATACGGCCACGTATATGCGCTGATCGATTGGTTAGCTGCTGTGAGACGACAAATTGCGTTTGCACGTCCCTTCTCTTCATTATGCTGCGTACAATAGCTGGCGTTTGCGTGTTAATGCGTATTTACTCATCCTTCCGATCCCTTCAGCGCCCTTTTCTCGACTCGCACGCGCATTGTAACGTTGCCGCGTTAAATACGTCGACAAAAGCTGCCTCGCAGGTAGTGGCAGTTAGAGGAATGATCGCATGGTTGCATTCAGAGAAATAGAAAGAGAGAGAGAGAGAGAGACAGAAACAGAGACACAGAAACAGATAGACAGAGACACAGAAACAGATAGACAGATAGACAGAGACAGAGACACAGAACAGAAACAGAAACAGAAACAGATAGACAGAAACAGAGACACCGGAACAGAAACAGATAGACAGACAGAGACACAGAAACAGATAGACAGAGACAGAGATACAGGAACAGAAACAGATAGACAGAGACACAGAAACAGATAGGCAGACACAGAAACAGATAGATAGAGACAGAGACACAGAAACAGATGGACAGAGACAGAGATAGAGAGAGACTTAAAACCGTTTTATGTCGCATTTAGAGAGTGGTCATTGGTCAAAACTGTGCTTAAGATGGTCTTAAGTCTTAAGACCTAACTATTAATACTGCCCAGAGTAAGGTTTTATCACCAACTCTGCAGTGAAAAACTTATTAACAATATCGTGACGGCTCACCATAATCGGTGATCTCTGCTTTTAAACAGACAGATGTGTCCTTAGCGTCCTTATTATAATATTTCCCTATAACTGAAACGAATGTAAGTGCGATTCTGTTAACTAGAGTTTTTTTTACATCTCAAGTATTTGGTAGAAAATTTATCCCTCTTCACAACAATACCATTATTTCTTAGGATAATAGGTTAGGTTTTCTGTGAAACCCATTTTTTAGAAAAGAGGTATAGTTGCTAGCAATGGACCACCAACGATACTTTATCATTTTAACCGGTCCAATTATGGGAACAATTGCATCTCTTTTATAATTTTATAAGTTTTTACATTTATCATCTCAGAATGGCAAAGTGGGCTAACTATTATGCCTACAATGAAAATAATATGGCATTAACGTTACAAGTTGTAAGAGAACATAAAATAGGATACACTGCCTTGTATGTCAAGAATAGGTACACGAATATTGCGTTTGCGTAAGAAAATTAGCAAAAAAATATATAATCTTGTTCCTGCAAAATTTAAATAGATCCAGAATTCATTTTTAGGTCAGAACGTCGTAGTTTTGTAAATATTTATTCTTTTTCTTTGTCTTCTTTTCACTTCCTAATCTATACTTTATATTGTTATTACTATTATTATGTTATTTATTATCTGTATAATTTATAGTGTAAAATAGGTGTGTACTCATAAATTAAATAGTTAAAATTATTTCATGCACAAAACGTTACAATTTCTCTCAAGCCCAGATGGCTACATTAGTGATCCAATCATAGCAACCTTGCCCTATGTAGAAATATAAGTGACCGTCGTACGTTTATCGCACGCAGTTTTCTACGAGACGGCAAAAAATGACCACTACTCGCCCGACACGGCACTTCCATTTCTATTTTTTCTCTCGACACATATTGCGCTCTCGACGTTTTCTTCGTCATATCCTCGATTTCTTTGTCACTGTCCAGGGATACACGTAAGAAATCACTAAAAAAATAAATTTTCACTTGTTACCACCAGTTACTGCCTATTATTATTTGCTCTTTCATTGATAGACAGGTAATGTGAGATACCACGCATAACCGAAAATGAACGATGAACTCTGCGTGTTGAATAGCAGGATTTCGAATAATACGAAACTAATTTATAATTATCAGTGTTATTCAACAGCTGCCTCTACGTCGAACAGCTAACGCCTACACCTACACGTTCTAGAAAATACTAACATGCGAACAATGTGCACCGTGGATTTACACGACGCGTACCTACACCTTAAACGCTCACGACAGAACAAAATGGAAGACCTCCGTGCGAGCAACGATGTGCAACGTAAATTAAGTAAAATGAGTAAGAAAAGGCACGGTACGCAGTCGACGTATTAATGAAATATAAAAGCCGAGAGAACGGAAAGTCGATAGAAATGAGAAGAATGGGAGAGAGGGGGAGGAATAAAAGAGGCAGGAAAGAGGAAGGAAAGCGGAAGGGAGACAGGGAAGGGAGTAAAGAGAGAGAAAGAACATCATTAAGGAGGTACGTTACGAAAGAAACGCGAGGGACAGGGAAGTGTGTATCTGCTCGAAACGGAGTATGTTTTATTGTGAACATTCTCTTCCAGTTCGCATAATGAAGTGCACATACGTCGTTAAAAATTTCCTCCTCCATTGTAGTCAGAAAGTGAGTGTGTATATAGTTCGTTAAATTCCTCTGTTCCGTCCGCAAACAACATCCACGTCGACGTTTAAGTCAGCGTCCCTTGTAAATTCTTCATTTTGCGGGCGAGATCTCTTTTTTTCTTCGCGTCCTAACGAGAAATCAGTTCTCGTTTGAACGTTTGTTGGGAAACTGTGAGGACCCCGGAATGCCGAACGTCAGCGGTGGATTAACGAATCTCTGACGTTGTGCATATCGGATAAATGGCCTCGAAAGGCCGAGCGAGGGACACCTTTTCTTTTACCACGTAAAATCGTTCGGTACTTCGCTACTCCACGGTTTTCCAAGCTTCTTCGCGTGGAGCGCGGAAAATCGAGCGTTCCTTAGTGCCGTTTTTTTTTAACGCGGGGTCTCGCATGGAAACGCGTTGCTTTATATCATGAATTTATTTTCTGACGGATAACCTTCACTTTACCAGGCGGCTAAAAGTTTCGGATATCATAGTAAGGCGTAAAATTGAGATTTGGTTAATCGAATTCAATAAAACTCGGGCAAAATTTCGGAGAAGCAGATGTTTCCAAAACGATCCTTGATCCCTCATCACAGCAAAATGTCAAACAAGTCATGTTGACCCCTTGACGTGCCTGGCATTAAACTTTGGGCCTCTGCCGGATAGTCCACACACACCACTATGATTGGACCAGATAACTTTGATGCAGTGTTATTAATAAAATATTATTCCGAAATTGAATCCAATGTTTCTTTTAAATGTACTAGTAATATAGTATTTATATTCCCACGAATAATCGTATAGAATTAACCGTTTTCGAAAAATAACAGGAAAACGAATGTGTTTCTCGTTGCTTTTCTCGGCCACCATTGCCATCACTGGACTTTAGAAAAATTATAACGATTTGTACGTTAATTTACTTTATTACATTTTTATTTATTTCATTTATGGGTACACACTTATTTTACACTATAAATTAATTCTGCAGACAAAATATAACATAATAATAATAATAATATAATGTACAAAATATAGTTTATACGGCCAATGACATACTAGTTTTATTCCACGCATAATAATTACATTTCTTTGTCATTCTGAGATGAAAAATGCAAAAATGTATAAATCAATAAAAATGTTAGAAAATTGTTCCCATGATTAGACCGGTCCAATGATGGAGATTCGTTGGTGGTCCATTGATTGCAACTATACATCTTTCTACAAAATTGGTTTCATGCAAACCCTAACCTTGCAGCCTAAGAAACAATATTATTGTTATGAAGAGGGATAAATTTTCTACCATGTACTTGAGATGTAGAAAAAAATCTAATGAAGAAAATCGCACTTACATTCGTTTTAGTTTTTGGAAAACATTATAGTAAGTGTGCCTTTGACTATATGACTATGAACCGCTATCCGTCCCGTATAAACTATATCACGCGTGTCCCACATACGCAGCACCAACTTCTCGAGTAACGAAACATGCGTGAATTTCAAATAGTTAATAACATATTCGTAAACGTTTTGCCACTTTTTACGCATATATAGGCACAAACTGTGCTTAAATTGCGGTTACCGTTTCCGCCGTTGAAAACCAGGAGCGCTGTGGTTGATTTTTATCTTCGAACACGCCTGAGGTTAGCAACTAGCAGTCTATACTTATATGGTCAAAGTAAGGATGGTATAAACACATTTGACTGTTTCAAAGCAGAAATCACTGATTGACGTCAGCCGTCAGGGTACTGTTTGTAAGTTTTGCACTCTAGAGTTGGTAATACTTATTGAATAAAGTGAGAAAAAATTTCTACCCATTCCTAACATGCGAACACGATAGTGATCCAATGATCGCAACCTTACCCTACATACAGGGTGAATCACGAATCGTGATCAGTAAAGATTACTACTCTGTTATTAGCAGTCCGATCGAAAATGTTGTATCGGATGTAGCATGGTTTCAAGAGGGCTCTAACGTGCTTATTGAACATTTTTCGTCAACTCTTTCTTTTGTCACAATTTTTCAAGGTTACCTCGAATTTTTTACAAACAAACCTATAATTTTTTACCCCTATCTGTCAGACGATTTCAAGGCGAATTCTTTAAGTATCATATAACATAACATGTATTACTTTTTCCATCATCTGGGTCGAGAAAAGATTAAAGAAATATCCTAGTCCTAGTTGAAAGAACATTATATTACGAACATGAGGTATCATATGCTACGCCGTCGCACGCGTTCCGATGTTGTTCGTAGATCGAAAGTATTGATTTGACCTCTTGCCTACTGTTTGTACGCTCCACTGATCACAATTCGTGGTTCACCCTGTATACACACACAAGAATGCTTTGCAAGCCAAATGGCAATACGACGCGTAACGTTGAACGAGTAACCGTTATCAGAATGTAAAAGTATATTTTGCGCTCTATTAGCCGCGTGACTCTCGTGCCAACATATTCCTGCCAAATTACCCTCGCAGTCGCGTACGTAGCCGCGGACCTTTGGGCCGAGTGTCGCGACATTCGCAGGAGCAGGGCCGGCCCGAGTGTGATTGGCGCCCGTTGCAACTTTCTACTCAGGCGCCCTTTGTCAGATGTGACGACCCGAAATCAACGAACGTATGCCCGTTATGGCAAGGAGAGTGAGGTGTGTGGCAAGGAGAGTGAGGTGTGTGGCGAGAAGGGAGAGGTAGGAGACGAGTGGCGAGACGACAAGGCAGGACCTCAAATGGCAGGACAGAGACCGGTACCGGCAGTCCAATAGAGCGGACTAAAAGTTCTCATCCTCCTCAAATTTACAACCAAATTCATCAAACGGAGAAAGAGCGTCGCAACCATGAACAGACATTTTGCTTCTGACAAAACAAAAAAGAACATGTATGGATGATGTATGTGATGTATATGAGTGTGTGAGTTAGATGTAGGGATTTTATGTTATTTTCTTTTATTTTTAAACTATGACATGATGGGATCGAACGAATGTTGTTATGTGTATGTATCGTAAGCTTATTCATCAAACCGCGTCGAGTACTTTTATTGCGTATTAATTTATTTGTATAAGGTTAATTATTTGTATATTTTGATGACGTTAAAATAGATCCCTCATAATATTTTATGTATAAGTGTTTTAGTTATTGACGCGAGCAAGTCAGTTCCACATAACACGTAAGGGATGGCACCAAAAATGGTTCGTCACACAGAGAAGATGGTGTTCATTTATTATTTTACTGTCTAATATTTTCTTTTATCCTGCAGGAATACAAGTCAAAACAACGTTAAGACAAGTCTTAGACTTGTTTAACAAAACTCCCGATTTTACCCGCAATAATTTAAATTTAAACCATCTTTCATTGGGTACTTGTAGGTAGTTGGTTAAAATCCTAAATTGTACTCCCTCAGATAGTCTCCTGGATGCGGGCACCCCTTAAACACCCACACAATTTACTCAGATAGGTAGAATACGACGGGCCAGAACGGAAAAAGACATCGGAGGTGATCGCAGCGTCAAAGTTTTCAAGTAATTGTAATTGTGCTGGCGATTATATAAGTGGCGTAAGTCGGAAAGCAGAAATTAAGTTAATCGTTTTTTTTTATTCACGTTGTCAGGCGTAATGAAATACATTACACCCCGGCAAGAATAGTGACATAACTAAAAAACTGCAGTATTCTCACAATAACGATTTTAAGAAAATTATAAAATTTATCGCTAATCTTCCGGAAAAATTTGAGTTGTGTTACTGTTCTTGCCGATGTGCGATATGATTAATACACCATATTCATATTTCTGACTTGGGCCACTTCCGTAATCACTAGTACAATCGTAAACACCAGTTGACGTTTTACGCCCGCTCGAACTTTGCATTTCTTTTTTTATCTGATAAGAATTGGAAACACACACTCATTCATTGGGAACACATGCACATTCGCACAGAATGCCTTTTGACGCAACGTGTTTGGCGGTAACGCATATGCATCCGCATGACGACGAAATAACGTGCGCTTAATCATTTATAATACCGCTGAGGCCATACGAGCCACAATTGTAGGTACGTGTTTATGTAAAAAACAACACAATGAAATTAACGCACGATTCCAATGTAAAGGATACACGACACGCGAGCGTTGAAAGTACGCGCGTCGATTTCAATGTATTTCTACCACGAACGTTATAACACACCTCCCACTCACGTACTGTTAACGCTCGTATTGCCCGAGCCTAAATACGTTAAGCAGAAGGAATTCTTAACGCGACAGATCTTTTGCGACGTATATAGGGTGGTATTCATAGTCAGATCTTAAGACTTAAGTCTTAAGACCGCCTTAAGTCGAATTTAGAGAGTGATCATTGGTCAAAATAGTGTTTAACCAGTTAACTGCGGTCGACGTGTATAGAACACACGTCAATCCAAAGCTCTGTTCTGATGCGGTCGACGTGTACACACATTTTCGAAAGGGCGTGTGGGGGTAACTCGATGTTTCGGTAAATCGCCCATAATGTAATTTGGCGCTACTCTAGGATTGGACTTGAAGCAGCGTATTTATGTATTAAAAACCTCGTAATGTTTTTACCGTCTAATGGCCAATATCTTTGCCTTACGGCGCTTACACACGTCTTGTAAAATATAAAAATACCATTGACTATGAAAACTCGAAATTTCGATAAGATGAAATAAAAATGTCATTTGGTGGTATGTTTCCTTTATATTACCAATAAAACTGCTATGTTTTTTTGTTTAATTCTTCAAAAAATGCGAAATGCCACTTTGTGTGGTATCTTGCTTTAAAAAATACCACACTGAAATCATCTGAATTTCTTCAAACTATTTGTTTTCTCTAATTTGTTTTCGTTTATAAATTTTATCATTTTTGGACAATTTTCAAGTTTTCAATAATAATAACCTTTTCAACAATGTATTGTTAAATTTGTATCGAATGAAAATGTAATTCTTTCTCGTTTCGCTTTACTTTCTTTCGTACAATTTATAATAGGAGTATCTTCCCCGCGATCGTCGTGCATATACGTCTTTGCTTGATTCTAAATCCGCATACCGCGAGGGATTTTTAAAACGTAAACTCTGCAGTTAACTGGCTAAGTCGAATTTAGAGAGTGATCATTGGTCAAAACGGTGCTTAAAATGGTCTTAAGACTTAAAACCTGACTATGAATACCGCTCAGGTACATGATTAATCCGGCTTATCTCAACGTTAGCCGATGAGTTACTCATTTAACACTAGAACTACCGACCAACCAAAATGACTGGTACAACATTTTGCCATAATGAAGGCTGATGTTCAAGACATCTTATTTCCGGGAATTTCTCCTGGCTTTTATTGAAATACGTACATCATACATAAGTGAAAGTAAAGCAAAATTTCAGAAAGTGTGAGCCTTCATCATAGCAACATGCGAAACAAGTCATTTTGACCCATTGGTAGTTCTAGTGTTAAAAAATTAGCAATTTTTGGGAATTGTAACGGGCGGCCCCTGAAGCCTGGCACCCCGATGCGTTTCATCCTTTGCTTCCGCCTTAAGTCGGCCCTGCGGCAGGAGGATGCACGAGTTTATATAATAAAATGAACGCACACCACGTCGGCCGGGCCAGCGTTGGATCGTTGGATGGTACCTCCTTCGAAACTTCTCCCGCTCGTTAGGCACGTGCGCGCATCGTGACAAAGTTACATTGTTACGGCGCCGAAGAAAAGCTCCGGACGGGAGATAGACCAGGGAGTGCAGGGGTTAAAGGACATAAAACGAGAGAAAGATCGCCTGTAAGAGATACACAAAGAGACAAAAAGGAGGGAGGAGGGGAGAAGAATGAAGGGGGGAGGGCGACGTGGTCGAAGGAAGGAAGCTGGGCCGTAGGGGGATGGGGGGAGAAGGATTTTGCGAAATCTTGGAAAACAACGTTTCCGCGTAACCGCCTGTTCGCCTCATGCAAACTATCGTAAAACGCAATTTACAGACTGTCCTCGGCTGCGTTACGCGGCACGACATTATAAACTTTGAAACACAGCTCAGGACTGGCAGCAATGATACCGTTGATAATTTCCTTCCTTCAACCTCTCGCTATGAGAAATTTTCCGGGCGTCAGAGCCATTTGTCGACATTGCTTCGACGAACTCGTCCGTGCAATGAGCGTATACATTAACCGGCCGCCAGGTACGGGAAATCAGGATTGAAAAAAATGACTTGAGTCAAAAGAGTAAGACGAAGTACAATGCAGTGCGGAGTAACGACGAATAACGCATGTGCACTGAAACTGAAACGTGCCTCGTGCTTCGCCTGGACAAGTCGGTGAAGAAAATGAACGTGAATTGAGAATCAGGCGAGCCGAGGTCGCGACATTTGGATTGAAGCAGCGAAGCGAGAGCCGGCGAGGATGGCTTTGAGAGAATGCACCGGTGCCTTCTCCACCCCCTCGTGCTTAGACAATGTGTGTGAAAGGGAAGAATCTCGAGTCACGAGGAACAATGGAGGGTGTCAATGTGCACCAAGCGCCGTGCCAGTCAACAATGGCCCGAACCAAGAATGCATACCCCCGGATGTCCTTTCTATTTACTGAAGACAATGTAGTTGTGTTATAGCCGGAAGAGAGTAAGATGCAAGACCACTTCCCTCCTTCGCTCCTTTTCGCACCGTCTTTCGTCGTCCGATATTCATGTTGACCCCTCGCGACCATTACGCCTTTTATTCGCATGCAGCGCCGAATCCATTTTTATTATCGCGATAATAATTACCGTCCCGGCAGGAAGAAAATCGTTATACGGGATGAAAGCGACGGGCTAATTGGTGAAAACTTTGGGAAGCAGTCGAGGAGCGGCTGGAATTTAACGTTTCCGAAGTTCTCGAGTCGCAGCATATAGCAGTTATCGACACTGTCACTGTTCATTGAGCAGCGATCAGTGATTAGTCAGAAGGTGCTCATTGAGTGCTTACCGTTTAAACGGATTCAGTGGGTACGTTAAAACTCTCGGAGGCACATAGCGAGTGCATCTGTACGAGTCTAACGAGTGCTCGTATATTCGGGATGGTTGTTAACGTCAGCGTTCGCGTAGGTTAGGCACACCATATTGAACACCGAACGACATCAATGGGACTGAGTAAGAGCTTGAGACATGGCCAAATGCCGGAAAGGATTTAACAGGTCGACAAACACGGAAAAGGTAACGAAGTTTTCAAGTGCAACGTATACTGCTCGTCGACACTAGCACCGTCCATTGACCAGCAGTCAGTGATTAGACAGCCCCTGGGCTCAGGCGCCAGCAGCGACGCGGTGTGCGGTTAATCTGCTTAATCTAGCGTGGGCAACGACATTTTGGCCATTCGCCAGCCGACCAGCCGACCGGTCTGCCCACCTAGGCAAGTCCCACCACCTCTTGTAACTCGACGTAATTCAAGGCGCCTCGACAGACCTTCGATATCGCTTAACCCTGCTCAGCCATTCGCGTTTCAAACTTTTCTAACCAGTAATGGCAACGGGGCAATGCTGTAACTTAACAGTCCATTGTTAAAAGTTCATTCGTAGTTCATCGAAGTGCGCGTGGTTCAGTGTTGAGGGTTGATCGACGAAAATCTTTAATAAAGTTCATTCAATTTTCGTTAGAGAAGGCATTTTATTATAGGAGTGTAATTGGTGGCGTTAGGCGCAATGATGAGAGTCTTTGGTGTTCACGGAGTTGTGTCTACATTATTTTATGCTGACGTTTCGATCATCTTAGTTGATGCTTTTCAAGATTACGCAAGTCGGATAGAAGATGTTGAAAATTATATTAAATTATTACAAACAAAACGGTAGTGTTGATGGTAGCATTTATCTGGTAACACATTTTTATTTCCATCGAGACTAACTTTTTTGTTTGTAATAATTTAATATAATTTCCAACATCTTCTATCTGGCCTCTGTAGCCTTGAAAAGGATCAAGTAAGTAATAACTAAGGATCTAGTAATAACTAGACCGGTTGTTACTAACAGTTAAAGGGTATGTATACAAATTATTACTGGACTAGTTTATAAGGATGAACCACTACATTTATCTGATAACAAATTTTTATTTCCACCAACACTAACTTTTTTGTTTATAAAAATTAATTAATTCCGAACATGTTCTATCTGACCAATGTAGCCTTAATAAAAAGGATCAAGTAAGATGATCGAAACGTCGGCATTAAATAATGTAGATACAACTCAGTGAACACCATTGCAGTTTATTATAAGCGTATTAAAAATAATTGAATGGCAAGAGCAAAGAGTCTCTCGTTGTAGCTGGTATTGAGCAATATTTAATTAAGCATGTACGTGGTGTTAGAGGCACCCTGTACAGTGTACAGTGTATGGTGTGTTGTTAAACGAACGTTGCGAATCAATAAAAGGTTCGAATCAATAAAATCAAACTGTGACGGAGCAACGATTTAGCTGCGACCCAACTTCCCGGGATGTAAAAACAGTTGAACCAAAGACTTAACGATAGAGCTCCTCTGTCGAGCAGGTGACCGTACCATAGGGTTCACAAAAAGAGGGCTTTGCGTGCATGAGGTAATTAGCCCACGTGTGCACGTCTGACGTCATGATTGGCATTTTCTACGTACGAACAATTTTCTAAAGCGTACAAACACTTCGGATTTTCAAACAATTTGCCGGCAGGCGTTCACTGTTCCGAGCTCTGCCTACGAAACAACCTCTTTATTCTCTGAAGTATTATACCTACCATTCGTGGTTCGTGCAAAAATAAAACTGCTAATGGTGCGAGTCTCGCTTATCACTATATCTCACTGACCTCACGAGCTATTTCTACGATTTCGAAATATTGTCTGTCATGATTTGTAAAAGCGAATACGTATCAGGTTAAACGTCAATATTTATTGCAAATTGCCTCTTAATATAAACGTATGGGGAAAAAAGTACTGGAGTATCGCAAAAGATGTTTGACACAGATCGCGTAATGTATTGAAGAATATGTCAAGTGATTGAATCAATATTCTGGTATTCTAGTGGAATTGGAACATGCTCTCAGAAAGTATTTCACGAAAATGCTCATAGTCGTATAACGCAAATATGTATTTATATACAGTAGAGCGTCGGCTATCCGAATTAATTGAGAGGCTTTGTTCCGATATAATCTGTTCTTTGGATAATAATCGGTCCGAAAGAATCCAATTTTTAATTGTGTCATAAATCGATTAGAAATTAAGCAATTTTTTAATCTAAATGGTTTATACGTAAACGAATACATACCTAATAATAAGAAAAGTGCAATATTGAAAACTGGACGTTCTTAGATACTGCTAACTTGTTGAATTCTCTTCAACATAAATATTTGTACAGCATCTATTTCATTTTGATAATTTGCCCATTCATTGTCTAATTTCTGTCGAAAGTTTAATCATTTTTTAATCGTGGAACTTCTAACATATTCTTTACCTCAATTAGACGAACATTCACAATTTTTTAAATGTTCAATAATGTCCAACTTATCTTCTAATTTCAACAGCAATTTTTTTCTTTTAACACACTCATATCAGTCAAGTCTATACGTATGTATGCACTAAATTTAGCCAAGATACTAAATTCGGGCATTTGGAGCAGCTAGGATACGCGTCCCATAACATAAACATCGTTAAATGCCTAGCTGAAATACGTACATACGTGACTCATTCTATACCCGGCTAATCGGTCAGTCCGATAATCGACAATCCGACAATCGACGTTTCGGATAATCGATGCTCCGATAATCGACGCTCTACTGTATGACCTAAATGAAAATATTTGTATGAAAGAATCCGTTCGTTACGAAGTGAATTCCGGGTAACTGAAGATTCCGAAGCTATCTTCGAAAAATAAATGAAAAAGTGTGAAAAGTGCTGTCGCGAAAAAGAAAATCCGTGAGCCGAAAACTTTTTTCCGTACATGCTGTGCCGCGGGAATACAAATTTTTGTGACCGCTGCTTATGCATGTCGACGATGTTTAAAGAAGCCTGCAAAGCGCGGATAAGAGCCGAAGAGGCAAACGAGTAAAGCGAGCGAAGTGAATGTCTTAGCGGCAGTCGACGTAAATCCACGTGGAAGTACAGGGCACCTTGAGTGTGAAAGCGGTTTTAGTCAAAGCAGCATTGTACGAATCCGACGTCGCAATAATTCTCATCCCTTTCAAGTTTTTCTCTCTCTCTCCGCGTCAAGAATTACACGGAAGAGATTTCGAGAATCGCATACGATTCCGCGAGTGACGACTACGAAAGTCGGACGAAAGACGTGTTTCTTAAGAAAGCTTCTCTCATTTGATAAACTACCTTTTTCGGAAATTGGAGTTTCGTATTTTTTTAGAGAAGCGTACGAAATATGATGTATACAAAGTATCAGATGTTTTTCTGTACAAGAATCGCGAGCGTGTTCTACGCACAAATCTAAGAAAAAATTATTAAATGAAAATCGACCAATAAGGTTTTATTACAAAAATTATGATAAATTGTAAGACTGTCTAAATGTGCTGTTCAAAATGTTGCCCACCAACGCGAATACAAGTTTGATGCCGTTCTAGTATGCTGTTTATGACATGGCGAATTTCTTGTCGAATTCTATTAATTTCTGGAACTGCATTCCTAATTCGTTCTACCATAACAGCAAGTGTAGCTGTCTCAGTTACACAAACTTCTTGATTTAGTTTCCGCCACAAATAAAAATCTAGTGGGTTGAGGTCAGGTGATCTACGCGGCCAACCTATTATTCCGCCTCACCCAATCGACCTTTGAGGGTAATGTTCAGTTAACCAATTTACAGCACATTTAAATAGTCTTACAATTTACGTCATAATTTTGTAATAAACCTTTGTCGGTCAATTTTGATTTGACATTTTTTTCTTCTTTTTGTTCGTAAGATACGCTCATAACATTTGTACAGAAAAACATCTGACACCATATATATACAGGGTGAGTCACGCAACGTGACAGTTCTATATAACTCATAAAATATGTACTGTACGAAGAAATGTTGCGAACAAAATTTACATGGTTACGAAGGGGGCTTTCAATAGTGTGATGGGTTTAATGCTGTTTTACTTCTTTATCGAGATATGCAGGTCGCCTTAATTTTTTTGAATGCAATGCTTCAATTTTTATTCTGAATTCTGGTAAAGCATCGAATTCTGCATAAAAGATCATTATTCTATGTAGAGTCTAAAATGAATAACTACTGAGATATTCGCAAGATAATTTTTATTTTCACAAGTGTTCGAAATGTTAAAAAGGTAGAATGCGATGGTTAATTTCGATCAGGATATTTATATTCATACAATATTTTAGCTCTGGCAGCATTTTCATCGTACGCACCATAAACAATTATCATATCGTAATTTTCTCTGTTGCTGAATATCCTAATAAGTTTTCCCTGTACGACTTCTATCCTTACTAAGATTAGCTGATATTTCATATTGACAACGTCTAATGCCTAGGATCATGTTTACCAACATGATCTGTCGTCGTAAACAAAGTTGTCCTCCAAATCATGATAACAGTCCACTTGGATCAGCATACCTTGTAATACACAATAATTTATTTGTGAATATCTCAGTAATTATTCATTTTAGACCCTACATAGAATAATGATTTTTTATATATAATTCGATGCTTTAACAGAATTTAAAAAGGAAATGTAGGCATTGTATTAAAAAAATTGAAGGTGACCTGCATATCTCGTTAAAGAAGTAAAACAGCATAAAACCCATTATATTATTGATTGTACCCTTCGTAACTGTACAACTTTTGTTCGAAAAATTGGTTTGTACAATACATATTTTATGAGTTATTTGGAATTGTCACATCGCGTGACTCACCCTGTATATACTCGAAAAAAGTAGTGTACTATTGACTAATTGATGATGAATGCTGACTGATCGAATCGCCGGTTGAATCACTCACCCATTGAGAATTGAGACTACTAAATGATATCGACAACGTCTGTGAATTAGGAAAACGACAATGGATAAAGATCGCATTAAGACAATGTGTTCGTCGAAGCAGCAACGCAAGTGTACGATGCAAGTGTTTGACAGAGGGAAAGTCCCTGATGTTCGAATTGAGTAATCTACAATCGGCACGTGTTCGAAGATAAGAAATCGGTCACTTTCGAAATTGTCTTTCATCGATAAGCGCATTAACATGAAAAACTGCTGCACTCGTGGAACGTCGATAGCAGACACGCGGTTGTGCAATTAACCGTCACAGCACATGAATATTCCGTAATAATCAATATTTGTAATATTATCTTTAATACGTTTATATAAATTATTAGACTGCATAATATGTATGATATTATTTATAAGGATTTTCATTTATAAAGCACCTCAACAAAGGTTTCTCAGAAATTTGTAAATGTACAAGCTGCATCGACGTGCATTATTACCACAGAACGTTTGAAGATAAATGCTGCCATCTACTTTTTCAATTGCGTGCCCACAATATCATACGTCTCCGCCTCCAAATAAACATATTTTTCGCGACATGTCAGTAATACATGCTGCGTCATCCAATTATCCGTGTCATTAAAACTTACCGCGGCTCGGTGCATTTTTGATCAATTATTCAGTTATTCGTAATAAAACGGGGATAACCCGTGACAAATTTCATGATATAATGCACAATCGTGCATGCGTGTGTGCTTCGCTGGTGGCACACATCACGACAAAACGGCAATCTGTCTCACGGAACCGGAGGACCTATGATAGTATTATTCAGAAATTATGACACAGCGCTCCGGAATATTAAAATGCTCGACAATATATTACTGACTAAAACGTTCCATATTTCATGACGGGCTATTCACCCTGTTTTTTTCCTCTTTCTCTCTCCTCTCTGTTTCACACACTCTCTCTCTTACTCTCCCTCATTCTACCTCTCAATCTGTTCCGCTCCATCACTGCTTTTCTCTTTCTAACAGTAGGTTTGAAATACACCAAAATATTATGTCAGCGTACCGATATATATTTAATACCTGTCTCTGATCCGGCACAAATGTAGGAACGAAAGAGAGAGATGATAGAAAGGGAATTACAGTGGACTGAAAAATGTTCCCTGTTACGCTTCCATCGCCCGTTCTGTGTGGAGATAATAATTTCGAAATTGGCAATGAAAATGTATTTCTTCCGCTTGATCTGAGCTATCCGACACAATTCGCTGGAAATCCGTATTGCACGCGCTCTGCCTCATCAAATGATACGTGGCAAATTATGCAGCCGTACTCGGAATATACATTTGATATATTGTTTGGATAGAATGTGCGAAAAGCTATGAATTATGGATATTTATGGGGCAATAAATCACGCTCACACTGCCTCTGTCCGCTGTATCTGATGCTCCAACATTATTAAGACGAAAGCAATAAACATCGTGCTGGAAGATATGGTCGCGACAAGTTAATGTATAAAAAACTTAGTAGAAAAAAAAGTAACACCGACTTTAAAACAACACTGAAAAAGATAAAATATTTGTAGGTCGGTGCCGAGAGAGAATGAAGAGAACATCTATCATTTGGCAAACAAAATGTTTATAGTTCGTTTCGTTAACAGTAGAACTACCGAGCAGTCAAAAGTGGTTTGACATTTTGCTACAATGAAGGCCCACACTTGAGTGATCTTACTTCCTGAAATTTTGCTTTACTTTCACTTATCAATGATGTACATATTTCAATAAAAGCCAAGAAAAATTCTCGGAAATAAGATGTCTTGAACATCAGCCTTCATTATAGCAAAATGTCATACAAGTCATTTTGGCTGCTCGGTCGATCTAGTGTTAATGGAATGAGTAGAATACAAAGTGCACAGTGTGCTCCTTGCATACCCCCCTTCGCCCTCTTCGAAACCGATTTAAATGTTTCTTTGTTCCTATCTCGGCACCGCCCTCAAAAAGGAAAAATTATTTTATCCTTTTTAGTGCTGTTTTAAAGTCGGTGTTACTTTTTTTTTAAGTTTTTATTCTTTAAGTTTTAGTTCCGTTTTCTTAAATTGATTTGAAATCCAAGCAGGAGTATCTCTTTGAGACAAACAAAGAATCATTAAATTCGGCCAACCCGGTAGAAAGTTCTACATAAACATGCAGTGAATTACAGTCGAAATTTGTGAAAAAATTGTTTAAAATATGCATTGTTGCTGTTGGAATTTTTCAATAGTTATGCGCGAACATACGTTTAAAAATAAATAAAAAATATACCTGCTCCCTTTTCAAAGTCGGTTAAAAAGAAGGATAACCTCAAATCCCTACACAGAAACAAAACCGAACTTTTTCCTTGCCTCCCTCGAAAACCGAAAGATTTTATACTGTTCTGTTCCTAATACCTAATAGGTCCGGCTGCACCAACTGCCGGCTTAATCCGATTTTAGCTAATCATGATTAATTCTTAATCGAGGCTTTAATCATGATTAAGTGCGGTTGGGTTCCACCGAGAATATTTTAGCTCTGGTTAGTTAATCGTATACCTCCTTCCGCAAGCACTCTCAGCAACTCCGAGTTCAGCCTCGAGCTAACACGTGGCTGACCGTCGTTTTTAAGCGACTTCAAAAAAGGTTGTCGGGTTAGGTCGGGATTAGGTCATTTTTTGTATGGTATCTAAATCGTCGAAAGTTTGAAAATAATCAATGCGGTCTTGAAATACTCTTGGTCTTCTCAGAACTGATTCATAACCTTCTTCATCATCAGATGAAGATAAAATGTCATCATACCGCGCATTCATGTCTCAGCACTAACTTCAATTTTACTTTGATCGTGTCATTAAATGTTAACCATTCATTAACCCTTTGCACTCCTTTGTCGAGTGTGACTCGACATCAGTTTTTACCACAGAAATTACAAAATGTAAAAAGAATGTCAATAAAATGGCTTTTTAATTCAATTTGGTTCTTCCTTTATTTATTTAAATTGTTTTATTTTTTAGTTAAAGACAAATGTAAATTACAACAAAGTTTGAGAGCTATATTTAACATAATTAGTAAACAAAATTATTTAAAATAAGTAGCAGTCAAGAAACTGTCCTTTGACGTAAATCTCAAATAAAACATTAAAAATAGTAGGGACTTGGCAACAAAATTGAAAAATAATTCGGAGTACGGTGACCCAATATTGCCCGGTTAAATTTGATCCTGATCATCTTAACACGTTGACTGCCATGTCACCCAATTCGGGTGACAGCAAAAGTTTCTCATCAGGCCGCGTCACCCGCATTCGGAAGCATCTTTGTAAGTATTTGGAAATATATTCCACAGGATGTAATAAAAATATTGAATTGTTATAAAAGTAATTAAAAAATGGTTTATTAACAAAATTATTAAGGATGTAAAACTTTAAAGCATTCTGCACAAAGCTGAGGTTGGTCAGGACAATCTGGACAAAAAGTTGTCTTCTTTTAATCCCCTCGTGCCTTTGATTGGTCCATTTTTCTTTTCAACATTGGAACGAATTAGGGTAGAGATTTTAGTAGTTATATCACTCGTTACTCGGCAAAGATTCGAACTATTCTATAGGCATCCCTACCAAACGTTGCTCTGGAAACGGGTGACACACCGTGTGTCATATGATCGGCATAAACAGCAAAACGCGTTGCGACACACAGGACAGAACCATTTCTACCTAGTGGAGGTGAAAATAGCGGCGTAAAAGATTATTATTCCGACCACCAGCAACTCGCATTACTAAAATATCGGTGGAAGTACCTAGCAGAGTACGTTTAGTACAGCGTCGCGCGTGGCCTGATGGAGATTTCTTTGGAAACACGCATGGCAGTCAACGTGTTAATCACGATTAAAAGTGCGGTGGAGCGCAAAGTATCGTATTGAGTCGTAGTTGATGAAATCGGCCCTGAAAGATTTCGACGAAATGCCGAGAAACCACTGACAGCAGAGCCGCGCGATATCGAAGCAACCGGTTCACAGCTGACGATGTTGCGGCAGAGGGCGCGAAAGGGCTGAATCAATGGCGTCGGACGGCCGTTCACAACGTGCCGGTAGAGAAGTAATAGGCTTAAGAGAGAATCACTCACCGAGCTGACATCGATCGCCACCCCTGCCGAGAGGGCATTGGCACCTCTGGCGGAAGGAGCTTTGCTTTCGTTTTGGCGAGACCCCGTTGCCGTCGAGATCGGCCGACATCGAGCCCTCGTCCTCGTCACTATCGCTCTTCTCCTCATCGCTGTCGTCGTCCACGCCGTCGGCGTCGGCGTCGGCGTCCGCATCGTTGCCCTCGAGAGCGGCCGCGTCGATGTCGACGTTATCGTCATCGCCGTGTGACTGTTCGACGTAACAATTTCCAGCCGGACCGCAGTCTAGCGAGCAGGCCGGCTCCGTGCTCACGATGCTCTCCATTGTCGACGGCAACTTCTGCTCCAAATTCGGACCCTGCGATTTGTCGTGCCACAAGCAAAAATCACGGTTACATCTCGCGGGTCAGGCTGTGTCGCAGGACATACGCTAGGCGCATGACATTTATGTTTACGAGCATTTATTGTTGTGAGATGTGTAAACAAGGTTCGCTGCGTGGATATTGGCGGTGGTATGCTAACTTTAAAAAAGTTGCCTTGGATATATTTATGTACAGTATAAATGTATATATAGATATATGCGTGGACCACCCTTTATATATATATATATAAAGTATAAAATATATACATATACATGTATATGTACGAAAAATGTATAAGGGTGTTCCACGTAACTTGCACACCTGTATAACATGTAAAGTATGCATCGTATGGAAAAATGTTGTACATAAAATTTGTACGGTTTTAAGGAGGAATGGGACAGACAATCTGGTCAAAAGTTAATGCCACATGACGAAAATGCATACATATTTACAAATGTGGATAATGTAGTGCATGTTTAACATGGACAAATGGATGATTAATATGTAGTTGGTGCTACGAAAGATTGACTTCCCGTTTAAAATCATTTTTACAGTAAAAATTACCATTATTCGGTAACACAGTGCAGAATTTTTTATATTGACTGTACAACTGCTGAATCTGATAACAAAAGAGCTTCAATTCCGATTTCTCCATAAGAGACCGTGTTAAATTAATAAATTATTTTCTTCTGAACTATGTAGTAGGGAATTCTGAAATTTGGTATGCTCCTGTATTACATTAAAATACATAATCCCTCAAAATTGCAAGAAATTCTGCGATTTTCTTATGTGTGTCCAATTCCTCCTTAAAGGATGAGTTATGTAATACATAATTTTTGTTTATTGGTATATATATACATACATATATTTTAGATAATATCATTCGGTTGCCCGCGAACGTTGCATCAGCTGAGCGATTGCTCCTAACCGTTCTGTTTTTGTTTACAGCAAATGGTATTTGGTATATAATATATTATATTTTTTGTTTTAACCCTTTACGCTCGACCACTTCTTCGGTCGGGCGAAGTAGCAACTCGAGATGATTTTGCGCATATGTGACGAGTGCCTTACAGGCAACATAAAATGATTTTATATACAAATTAACTTACAAAAACGTTATATTTTAATATGTTATCAATATTTACACCTTTTAAAAATATAATTTGTAATATTAAGTTCTGTATTTTTGTTTCGTATGATAATTTATGAAACATTCACCAAGGTTTTCCAACAGTTCAAAATCGAATTCATCTTCACTTGAGCTAATTTCACACATGCAACGCCGTGGCGACCGAGAGTCGCCTCTCGAGCGCAAAGGGTTTAAATTATAGACAGTCGAACTGAAAGCTCCTTCAAATCGCGTGACTTAAAAAATAATCCCATTATTCAGGCAGTTACGGTAAAAATGGCACCCCCTTAACTCGGCGCCCGTTTGCGCGACACAACTTCCACACCCACACGCTGCGACCCTGTGTGTAAAGTGCGTATTTCAGATGCAACGTTAGTAGTTAGTATACGTATGTATAAGACATTTGAATTAGCGATGATTTGCCATTACAAATTTTACGTGCTATACAAGTCACGTAGATTATTCAGATATGGATCGTGTCGATAGAGCTTGCCAAACATCCAAAATAAATGGATGCGATAACGGTTTACGTTGCACTTGCCCTGGTGAATTACGTCAGCGAACGTGACATCTGTCGGAACGCTCTTCTTGCAAAGTTAGCGAATTATATCATGAACCGTTATTCGCCCGAACGCTTCAATTAGTGGCTTGTGAAACTTTCGCGGCTGCTATCGGAAAGATTATGAGCCTTTGCCCGCGTGCCCGCGTCCTGCATGATGCTTTATCAATATGTACTTTGCTAGCATCGTTGCGGTATAAAGTCGCAGACGATGTTTAATCATTGCACAAATTTGTTTAACCAACGCGGCATTTTAATATCTGGACAGCACGGGAGGATTGCGGAATCGGATGAGATTTGAAAGTACAAGTAAAAAATGTGGAAAAAGTGGATTTTATAACAAACACTTCTTTAAACGCCACCATTCACGACACTTTATTCCAGGGTCTTGAACAATGACCCGAATCGTCGCGTTCTTTCGTTCCTTGAAACGAGCTCAATCGTAATAACGCTCTCTGGCGTTGAATCACCAACAAACCAGATAACGATTCGCAATTCCACATGGTCCGTTCGAAATTCTAACCCTACTATGCGCTGCATCGAGCTGCGCTATGCGGCTTTCAGCGAGCGATAACAGAATCGTGCATACCTGTGATGTGGCACGAAGTTCGCCGCGATAATCCGTGAGCATATTGCTGCCCTCTGCAGCCGTGCCTGTAAGGTTTGTCGTGGCATTATCGGTCGGTGGATCTAAATGTATCGTCAACGATGCGCCGCGCATGTAGAGGATGTCCTCGACGGCATCTTCATCATACGCGTTCAGTTCGTCGCTCTCAATTTCGTCAATGAGCTCGCCAAGCTCGCCCGTCGAGGCCGACGTCGAGTTCAACTCTGGAAAAGCAAAGGGCAAAGAAAGTGTCATGATTAGATTTGACGATCGGCAAAGACGATGCACATAGAAATGTTTGTAGGTAAAAAAAAGGTCATAAGTCGAAATAAAGATTGTCAAAATCGCCGCCAATCATTTTTTTATTTAAGTTTAATAACTAATCCGCGAAACGAAAGCGTTGAAAATTAGTCTTTAGTTGTCTTAGTTCTTTTGTAGTACCAGTTAATATGTAATCGTAGTACACTATAAAAGATCGGCACTCTATTTATAAGAATATTTACGGTAAAAATCCCAATTATTCGGTAACACACGACAGAAGTTTTGATACTGAATGTACAACTGCTATACCTGATAACAAAAGAGTTTCAGTTGCGATTTCTTCATAACGGAGCGTGTTTTTTAATTAATAAAAAATTAATAACTTACTATCTTCTAAACCATGCAGTAGGGAATTCTGAAATTTCGTATGCTCCTTTATTACATCAAAATACATCATCATACATTCATATGTGTGTCCAATTCCTCCTTAAGGGTTTATCCTACTGTCATCAACCTCAAAAACAGGCTAAATTTCGCGAATTAATTCCGAAAAAACTATTCTTGCGATATTATTAATTTTTGAATATGTATTTGTACACACCTAAGGGAGCATGAATAAAAAAAAATCCAACAAAATGTTTATATTTGAACAAAATACGTGACTTCGTGTTCAATATGGTGCTCTTCGTGCACGGTTCGACGGTGGGCACGATATCTCAGACTGTAACTGATTAATTGACTTGCAATTTTGTACATAAATTTGTAACACAAATAAACCACTTTAAACTACCCATTTTGTGCGCAAAATAGCGAAAAAAAAATCAAAACGTTGTATTTCTTTATATATATGGAGGAAAAAAGAAAGCCCTCGATACACGATAGCTATTGCAATATAATTCATGAAACTTTTTTGTTTTTCCGTTTCGGACCCACCAAATCACCAAAATCGTGCCCACCGTCGAACCGTGCACGAAGAGCACCATTGAACAAGAAGTCACATATCTTGTTCAAACATAAACATTTTGTTGTAAAATTTTTTATTCAAGCTCCCTAATGTGTGTACAAATACATATTAAAAAATTAATAATATCGCATTAATAGTTTTTTCGGAATTAATTCGCGAAATTTAGCCTGTTTTGAGGTTGGTCACAGTAGGATAACCCCTTAACGGTAGTTCCTAACATATATTTCAATAAAATCCATATAATGATGTTGACCGGGTCTCTCGTACAAATACTCGAATACTCCTATCTGCGACGTGTGCACGGGAAGGGAACAGAAGAGTGTACGAGAAAAGCCTCCCTATGCAAGCTTCTCGATAGCACTAAACGGTGTATGTCTCGCTAATCGGCTGATGGAAAGTCTCGGTCCGCATGCACTCCGGACTGCGACAGAATGCCGCCGGAAGAATTGCCATCGGAAGAATTGCACGCTCTCGCGCCGCACGCCGCTTTTACCTCCGTCGCTCACTTTTTTCGCTCCGCGCCGAAAGTGGCGGACGAGTGCCACTCCAGACTCCGAATGTTTTAAAGTGGCCGCGCAACGAGATGGTGAGTTAAGCTCTAATTGCCGGAACTGTAATTCCGATAGACTTCGGCGAGCGGCCATCGGCTATATTTGGAGGTAATGTCATTCGAAACGGCCCACTTAGGCGGTGGGATTATTTTCAATAATAACGTCGTCGAACTGAGGCGGAATGTTACTTCATCGGCGACGATCGATGTTATGGAGCTTTTCAATTTACCATATCCCTCTCATTTTGAAGGGAATCGTGTGCCGTTGTGTTTGAATAAATTTTGATGTCGATTCGATCCGCATTCGCTGGCAGCCAATACAATTTTATCCGGACAGAATGGAATTCGTGCGATGAAATAGGGAAGAATTCGACTACCGCGTGGTGACTATGATCCGGAGAACAAACTTTATGGAAAATGTTGCACGCACCGAACCCAGAGCTGCAGATTGCTCAGCATCGTTGTAGCAAGTTCGATACTTCATCGCCGGCAAAACTAATAGCCAGCATTAATCACGACTGCAGATACCATTCGCAGGAGTGTAATATGAAACCCTCGGAAAGTGCAAAAAAAGAGGGATGCGTAGATTGCATGCCCAACGGTCTAATAAATGCTAATTTATGTACACTGTCAGCGTAAAAGTGGATTTTCATTTCGCAATTTGTCAGGCCGACTTTCGAGCGCTGATTTCACACGGAATAAATTCACTCGCGCTCATATCATTTCAGGATTTTTAACTATTTATCATTTCAAATAATTACCCTTTGCGTTGCCGTTACGATCATACCTATTTTATAAAGACATTGTGCGCGTGTGTATGAAGCAACATCATTCTTAATCGGTACTGTTCATTGAAAAGCTCGGGTATCATTAGTCTCTCGCGCTCGGACATTAATCATCAGTGACAGATGAACCGCTTTAATACAATTTGATACGGCAATTGTTGCGCCACGACCAGGAAGAAGATGATTCTTCATGAAGGGGAAAAATTGGAAATTACAAAATAAAATCTGTGGCCGTAAGACCTTGTTTTTCGGATAAATGTTACCGTACACTTTTCATCTCCTTTTTTTTCACTCAACAAATTCTGCCACGTTATGATTTTCTTTGTCGACCGAAGACTGAACATATTCGGGAAACAGAGAATTGCACGAATTCGCTGTACAGTCAGAAACTCGTTCTCAGCGACTGTCACGATTTATTTGCCGACTACACCAACGTCGAACTCAATCGACTGAGATATGCAGTTATTGATTACCGATAACGAATTTAGAACATTAGCTGCAATGTGCGAACTTCTGCGGTGCATGCAGTTGTTCCGAATCTGCTATTTAGTACCGATGAACTGTTGCTTGAGTCTCAAAACTGCTCCGTCACAGTCTGGTGCCACATTCAACGGCTTTGTGGAGAGTCGCTGGAAGTTCACGATCCTGTCAGGTTGTCCTATTAATCTTTAAAGAGGGCACACTATATAGAGGACCTTTCATGGCCTGTAGGCTATTGCGTAAGTTAATGTTTATTTTAGCGCACCTACGCCGAGGCGCTGGCATTTAGTTTGGGTCGTAAAATTTGCGCGAGCAGGTACGAGGCTGGCGGCGCAATAAGAGCCGACAGACAATGGGCGCCATAAATGAGCTATCAATAACATAAGCAAGTCGAAAGAAAATTGTGCCAAACTTCAGCGACTTTGTTTGCGTATTTCATGCAAAATTCCGGAATGGACGAAAAATAGCAGTGGATGGAACGATGACCTTGACATCGGCACTTATGCTAGCGACAATAATGCTATGCTTACAGAGGCCAACAATGCATATAACGCTAGACCTGAGGAAGGAAGGCAAGCTGATAACAAGGGTACCACTTAACCTGAGCTAAAAAAAACACACGAGTGTGCGCGTCGAAAATAGTGCAGCAACTGAGTCGACGCTGTGCGGTGGAATTGTTAACACAGAAATTGTCCTCGACAAATGCGGTACTAAAAAATCATCGGCCAGAGCTATGGTTGCCGTCAAGAACTGTCAGGGGGTGTGCGTAAAGAGCGTTACTTGAGTATCTGTAAATTGAATAGAATAGTGAGCACTTTGCAGCGCACTAGCGGAAGCAAGATGGCTCATGACAGTGTTGAGTAAAACCTTGTTCGGATAACGAATAAAAACATAAGAATGACGAATGTTAGAAGACGACTTAAGGGAGAATTGGACACACGTAAGAAAGTCGCAGAAATTCTTGAAATTTTGTGGAATGATGTATTTTGATGTAATAACGGAGCATACCAAATTTCAAAACTCCCTACTACATAGTTTAGAAGATAATAGGTTAATCATTTAACTCGGTGTCTTTACGGAGAAATCAGGATTGAAGCTCTTTTGTCACCAGATTTATAATCTTTTTTAGAAGCTCCCTGCGTCATATCTCATGAGATTTCAACTTTTTACGCGAATTTAAGGAGGAATTAGACACGCATACGAAAATCGGAGAAATTCTGGAAAATTTGGGGTATCATGTATTTTTACGTAATAAAGGAGTATTCAAAATTACAAAATTGCCTACGTCGTAGTTTAAAAGATAATCACTGATTAATTTAACACGGTCTTTTACGGAGAAATCGCAATTGAAGCTCTTTTGTCATCAGGTTTAACAGTTGTACACTCAACGTCGAAAATTCTGCACAGTGCTACCGAATAAACGTAATTTTTATCGTAAATACTAATTTAAACGGAAACTCAATCTTCTGGAGCACCAATTACATATTGATCTTGCATTGGTCCAATGTTAAACATCAATGATCTGTATATACACTGGATGCAACATGGAATATCACATTAATATGACGGCTATTCCGAATGAACTAATGAACTGGGGTACATCCAGGTATACTGAGTATTTTTAGTGACGTAGTACATAGTCAGTGCCAGTCAGTGCCAGTGTTACGTCGTGTTAGATATAAAGCAACTTATATGGTTTTATTGTTATTATATTATACGTTTCTAACGAATTTACATTTTTAATACGGTTTTGTAACGGTAAATAAAACATTATAATTTATTAATAAAAAATGTGTTTCTGAATTAAAAATTCCGTCATTTATCTTCATTATCGGAATTATTTCATCGATTTCACTAATTATTATTTCCAACTTACGCCATATTCAATGCACTACAATTTAATTATGGTTGCAAGATAAAACTCATTAGAAATGTATTCCATTTCAGAATTCTTTTCATACTGTTTAACTATTTGTATGTACTATTTATTACTACATTTTAATCTCCCGCCACAAGTTGATATTTGATCGTCTTCATCATGGGCGGATTTGACTCAAATCAGACCTCTAAGCGTTACAGCAACTTTTCACGGGACCGCGCATCTAGTGCATGTATAGATCAGTGTTAAACATACACTACATTATCCACATTCGCTAATACGTGTGCATTTCCATCACATGAAATTAACTCTTGACCAGATTGTCCATCCGATTCCTCCTTACACATGTGCCTTTTTTCTAGCAGAATGTGAAGCCAGTAATTCCAACTGCACACCATACACCGTCCAGTCTTCTCGACTTTACGAAACGAACGAACGCCGCGTACGAAAGTCTGGTTGGCAAAGGGACCTGCGAAACGTTTCGACGCCGGCGAACAAAACAAACTCGGAACATTTGCTTCCACAAACGCCGGCCGAGCTTGTTTCAGGTTAAGTGGGCGGTTTACCTAGGAAATAGCTCCGAAGTCACGCTCGTCGTACGTCCGGGCGAGCGCGGAAAGCCGCAAAAGTTATGGCACTCGGCGCGCGATAAACGTGCCGCTCGCGGTCCACGGAAATTAGTCCAACGAATCAATTCCACGTCAAATCAGCGAATTAACAGTTCGAGGCGGTGCGCATTACGTCACGCTCAGCCGTTAATTGGACACGGGAAACCTATGCGGAGTTTCATTCTCGCCAACTTCCGAAATCGGCATTGATCACGACCGGCGCCTATTTCGTCCTTCTCGCTGAGAACGTAGATGTTTCGTCACGTATGGTTCATGCTAGGCGTGCCGAACATGTAAACCGGCCACATAGAGTCTGCGACTCTTGACACATTTTTGACCGACTTCAAAGGTGGGATGTTCTCTATTCGATGTGTATATTTATTTTGTTATTTTTTTTTTTTGTTATTATTTTTTTCCTGTTGGAAGATAGTGGCTCTTTGTTCTCTTACTTTTCTTGTGCTTTTGATACTGCATTTAATATTGCGTAAGACTGCTCGCGTCAGGCTTCGTTTGCGGGAGATTCAATGCTTTCGATTTATTTCCTTACTTCTTTTTTTTTAATACGGTCGATGCGTTATCAATCGCGACCTTGAACGCAATCATCTTACAGCCGAAAGTGGTATATATTTGTAATTGGGTCGTGTTTGAACAAGCCGTTCGGACGTAATCGTTCCAGTGCACAATCGGCTCGTTTGCCGTCTTGCTGCAAGCTTTGCTTATCAAACGAATAAATGCACCGGCTACCATGAACGCGGGGAAGCGTGTAATGTACTCAGCAAATATACGTCGGAGTGTGCAATCTTGCAACTTTAACGGTTTGCAATGAACCTGATGACGGAATCTAAATAAACGACCCGATGGATGCTGTACTGTTGATCTAGAAAAATTAAAATCTCTCGAACGAAGCCAGGTAGCATAATACGATTCAAGCCGTTCGATGCAGCTTGGATAGCCGGTCGAATGAAAAGTCATCTTTTCCGCGAATTTCGAGGTAGGGGTTCCTGACAATTTTTCCGCCTTCCCTCACAATCATTTATGAACACTTTTCCGCGATAATACCCCTTTCGATAGAAACGACTGACAGAAAAGTCGATCATTTATCCCGTTAACCAGACTGATCCCCCTGCGAGCGTACAGAACGAACCAAAGAAAAAACAAAAAAGAAAGAATAGCAAAAGGTCCGCAGGCGTATCCAATGAAGCATTGCCGACACTTCGTTACCGGCGAGTAGCTGATAAAAGTTTTCGAAAATTTGGCATTGGGCGCGCATTTCTACCGGTCCTATACGACCGCGGTACGATTGTGGAATAAGGAAACAGCTATGGTCGTTGCTATGTGTGACGCAGATAGTGGTAGGAGCGAAAATGGTGCAGAATCGTGTGTCGCTCGGTCGGGGCAAATCATTTGCCGGAATCACTGTGCGAGATCGTCAAATAAGAATCGGCCGAGAGGTGGGGAAGGGGGGGGTTGTTTCTCAACTGCAGAGAACGCCCGGTGAAGCCCCGTTCTCCGGACGATATCTTTTCTTCATACTATATAAGCCACGTGTCACGTCAATCCTGACACACTTTTACCTCAACCACCGACCCAGCCAATTCGGGTAAGTTCATCCCTCTGTGCTCTGCTTCTTCGTCGCTTCTGTTCTCTCTCCGATGCTTCGTTGATGCATTTGCGACAACGTCTACTCGGAACGCAACTCGCGGTCTCGTTCGTGTCAGACATTTATCGTTGATTATTTCGTTCGACGGTAAATTGCTCTGTTTAAGTCGTACGTCAACATCTGATTACACTTGCGAACAAATTTGATCTTCCTGTTCTGTCCTGTAACAGTTGTTCGGTTTGTATGCGATTGTTATAGATTTCGACACGCTAGAATCGAAACCGAGACACCATTGTCTTCGTCATCCTCAATGTATAACTACGGAAATCAGTTTTACAAAGCAAACTTGCGAACATTCTCTTGATCTTAACTCCGATCGCTCAACTCTCGCACTACGGGCAACACGGAATACGATATAGAGCTAATTTTACGCAGCGCCAAAGAGCTGCAACCCATCATACACAACATGGTGGATAAAGTCACTCGGTACAAAACTTAACCTTACTTCCGCGTTGTCAATGAAACGCGGAGTGTCGATACTTGTGACAGATAGGGAAAACATAGATAATGATAGATAGGGAAAGGAAATATTTATTCGTGAGGTGCTTATTTCCCACTTATTGACGATCGCACACAGCATGCTCAACTCCGTATTATATACGCGGTGGACCACATAAAAGAGGCCACCTGAAAAACGCGGCTGCTATTGGCAATAGGAAAAATTCATCAGAGGGAACTTGCTTGGTTTCGGACGGATAATAATCTGAAGTTAGTAGCGTTTTTATAAGTAGAGGCGTTAAAGACATTTGAAGGTTAACTTGGTGTTCTTTAATGGAATGAGTTAAAAATTGCAACATATTTCGATAGCTCTCACTAAGTCGCACAATATGTACATGAAATATTTTTTCCTATTACGCATCGGTTAACAGATATAATAACGCACACAGACGTGGTGGCTTCATTGTATTACACTTCAAATAAATGGTGTGGAGTTTGATGAGGGCTATCGAAATATGTTACAATTTTTAATTATTAAATTCAATTAATAAATTCTCTTAAAATAAACCAAGTTGACCTTCAAATCTCCCAAACGCCTCCGCCTATAAAAAACCTACTACCATTCGATTATGGTCCGCTCGAAACCAAGCAAGTTCCATCTGACAAACTTTTTCCTATCACCAATAGATCCACCCTGTATAGTACCTTGCCGCTCTCCTGGCGTCTGGGTAAAAATTAACTCTGTGCCGTACTGCAACCTTTAACACCGATTATTCCGTTCTCTGCCATCAACAGCACACGTAAACCCTGACCATGCGAAGCCTGATCTTGACGGTAGCTGCCTTCGCGGCGGTGGCACTGGCCGGTCCAGTGACACGTCCCGACTCAGTCGACGACTTGAATATCGAGGGAGAGCTCGAGCTCGGCACAGCGTTGCCGGACATCGTAGTCTACGGGACCGAGGAGGGCGACCAGGTGACCCACTACAAGCAACCGGTCACCGGAAAAATCATCGTGAGCGGCGGTGCTAGAGGCAAAGGTGGTAAGTGGGGCGGCGACATCAACGTCGGCGGTGAGATCCGTTTCAGTCGGACCGCCGCGGAAGAGGCCGAGGAGGCTGCGGCCGAAGAGGAGGCCGCCAACTACGGCATCAAGATCGGCGCCGAGTGGAAGCACAAGGACGGCAAGTGGACCGGTGGCATCAATGTCGGCGGATCGATCAGCTTCAGCGACGCGGACGCCTTGGCGTACGAGCAGCAGCCGGCGGCGTACAAGGAGCCTGTCAAAGGCAAGATCTTCATCAAGGGCGACGGACGGGGCAAGGGTGGCAAGTGGAAGGGCGACGTGATCGTAGGCGGCGAGATCAGGTTCAGCGCGCCGGCGGAGGAAGTCTCTCGGTATGCGTACGACGGAGAGGATATGGTCCTGTATAAGCAGCCGATCGACGGCAAGATCATCGTTAGCGGCGGTGCCAACGGAAAGGGTGGCAAGTGGCGCGGCGAGATCGGCGTTCGCGGTGAGATTCGATTCTGCAGGCCGCTCAGCGAGGTGCTCGAGGAAGAGAAGGAGCAAACAGTCGACGTAGACGCGCCGGAGAATTATAAAATCAGGATCGGCGGCCATTTCGGCAAGCATCACGGTAAATGGAGGGGCAGCATCAGTGTCGGCGGAACGATACATTTCAGCGCCATCGAGGCCCAGGCCGACGAGGCACTCGCTTACAAGAAACCGGTCGACGGCAAAATCATCATCAGCGGAGGAGCGCGCGGCTCAGGTGGAAAGTGGAGAGGCGATATTCATGTTGGAGGCCAGATCCGCTTTTGAAGAGAGCTTAGCTTCTTAAGTAGATGCAGATCCGATCTTGGGCATATTTCTTCTGTTCATCTGATCATTTCGAATAAAATTAAGTCATAATCCAGTTGAGTAGTTTCTTTGTACCTATACTGCTATCCAGAACTACCTCTTTTTTTTATGAAAGTGCCTGTTCTCCCAATGGTCCCATTTAAGTTTCGAAAAAAGAGAAAATATGTATGTCGAATAGATACCCTCCTCCTTTTTTGAAGTCGGTTAAAAATTAAGTCATAGTCCAGTTGAGTAGAGTTTCTTTGTACCTATGCTTCCGTCCAGAACTGTCTGAAGGCTTATAGGTTCATGGGCGACAGGAGGTGTTAAGCCTTTTGGCAACCGTTACATATAATCCAGAGTCCAAAAGTAAGTTCTGTGCCGTTTTTGAGCGACGTGACTTCATAATTCATTTTGATAAAATAATGGTTATGCTATTATACGCTTCGTGCCCGCACACTCGTGGACGGCGATAAAGTGATGATTATTTCGCTCGGAACATCCGAAATCTTCGTCACTCGAGCTCTCGCCGCATACGTGGTTACTGCGACGCCTTTGTCGGCGCAGTCTCCCGACAAAACCGTGCGCTCTACTTACTACTCCCAATGGAGCTCTAGGATGTTATTAACGTGTACTTTCGTGGCGCCATACTGTTTTTGGCGACGCACCCTCCAGGGGCTCCATCCTATGTATTATACACCCGAGACGCAAAAAGGCTACTCAGGACTTCACGGCTCGCCTTTTTCTACGAGAGAGACGAATGTGCGACTTTTTTCAGGCTAGTGTTGGACAGTATCACTGACACACGACTCTGTCGATACTTTAAACTCATTGTCATTCCGTTGCCGCGATTTCTCGTAAATTCAAATGTATTCTGCTGCATCCTCACTTAATATGTTTAACTTATTCGTTGAGCTGAATCACTGAATTTAAGAGAGTTGCGAGTAAAGACTACGAAAATTGTCCGAGAGGCAAGACAAATAAAATTACGCGTGCGAACTTACCAGCGCAGCTGTATCCATTTTTGTGAAGTATGTAGCCGTCCTTGCAGTCGCACTCGTACATTCCATCGTGGAGCTCGTAACAAAGCTGCTCGCAGGGTGAGCCATGACCACATCTTCCTGGAAACAAAAGAACCAGAGATCGATCAAGAGAATCCTATCAACATATGTACGTATGTATTTGTACAATGCGTCCGGCATAAGGTGACAATTTGAATGGTATGTTTTCGTGAAATGTGGCGCGGTGTCTGACTATCTGACGGATAAAAGATATATTCCAGCAAAGAGAGGACCTCGTGGAATTTTTTTTCTAGGGTGACAAAGTAGGCATTATACTCCAAACAACATTTGATTGAAGCATTTTTTCCTAACTGCGGATAGCTAAAAAGTAAAAGATTAAGAGGAATATTCGAGAAAAACACAAGGAAGCTGATACTTATTGGGCCACCCTGTATAAGCACTGTGGCTTTATTGAGTGGTGCGCATTACATTCATTTCGTAGAGCCGATCGCACCGCTTCGCATTTCGGTACCTAATTTTGTACGCATATAGCCGGAATCCAGCGAGCAGAATAGTATCATGAATTCATTTGTGCCTTTCTGCGATTCGAATTAGTCCGTCGGCTTGATATCGAAGAACGATCAAGAAGCAAATATTCCGCAGGAACTGGACCTCTCGTTAATCGCTGTTTTTACTGTCGTCCAGTCGCGGTTTCATCATACCACTGAATTTGGAATGGCGCAGAAATTTGCATGTACGATAACAACGCGCAGTTAAAGGTCGACTGGCATCAGCAAGACGTTCCACTTTTCAGTGAACGCCATTGCCGTTCAAAGAGTCGTGCCCCGAAAAGTATAAATCAAACAAAAGTATAAATCAAGTCGAGAGTTGAGAATGAATTTAAAAAGAGGGAAGCCCGAAAGATTTGATCTCGCTTAAAGATCATTCATTCGAACATTTTCCAAGGAATTTAACAGCGCACTCCAATTTATCCGCTATGCCAGGCGTATCGATTCGACAAACTGTCCGCCGATTGTGTCAACGCCGAGCATATTCCGAAAACTGCTGTCGCTGACGCGACGTTTGGACGGCGCGTAAATTGTCGTCCAATCACGAATGGAAATTGTGCAATATTAAATATGCTAATAGAGCTAAATCTGGCCTCGTCTATTCGTCGGATTTTCTTAAAAAATGAACATCCCTGCGGCATCAAGTAAACGTGCCGCGAAGCGTGTCCAAACGAAATCCTCAACCTTGTTACAAACGAGTACTACGTAAAACGCGCGCAAAAAAGCGAATAGCGTGCAAAAAGTAAAGCAATTATTAATTTTGGGAGTCACGAGACTGAAGAATACTGCTCGTGGTTCCTTGTCACAACGACAAAAGATATTTAACCCTTTGCACTCCGAATTATTTTTCAATTTTGTTGTCAACAACTCCCTGCTATTTTAAGTGTTTTCTTTGAAATTTACTTCAAAGGACACTTCCTTGACTGCTACTTATTTTAAACAATTCTGTTCACTAATTATATTAAATATAGCTCTCAAACTTTGTTGTAATTTATATTTGATTTTAACTAAAAAATCAGACAATTTAAATAGATAAAGAACCAAATTCAATTAAAAAACCCTTTTTATTTACATTTTTCTTACATTTTGTAATTTTTACTGATGTCGACTCACACTCGACAAAAGAATGCAAAGGGTTAAGGCAGTCACCTCAGATGACATTCCCTGTTTACAATTTTTCTACTTATATTTGCAACAGCGCGTCAACGTTAATAAATCCGTTTCGGTGAGCATGATCGATGCTTCCGGATTAAATAGTCCGTCTTATGAAACGCACGCGGCAGCCATGTTCCGCCGGAACATCGCAGAATTTTCACTCTATGAAGAAATATAAAGTCAGGTCACGTCCGCGAATCGCCATAACATAAATGAAGTAGACTACCCCGCGCAATTTATCTCTTTAACACAATATTTTCCGGATACCACGCTCATTGGCACGTGGACGCCATATTTGCAGGCATCCTTTTTTCTACGGGGTGAGAAGCTACAAACGGAACACCTGATTATTCCGTTCGCATTTAAAGATGGGAAAGTGTGACGCAGGAAGGAAATTCTGCGAAATTCACCGAAAATATTAAATCGCATTTTCCAACACGAAACGGCAGAATTCATACCGGCGTTTCAATGTATAGCATATCATATGTGTAGTACTACAGGTATATTAGAATAGTATTCTATTAAATATTTTATATATATTATTTAACTATTATATTAATAGTTATTATTTATAAAATAAATATTATTTATTATAATAATTAACAATTACATTCGATTGTTAGTCTTCCATAAAAATCTCACTATTATTATAATGATGAATTTAATAGCATAATTAAAATATAAATTTTAATATATTCTTGAATAATAAAAAATATTAAATCACCCTAAAGGGTGGTTATTAAAACAATGCCTTGTATAACTGGGCGAAAGAAGTGATTATTTGGCATTTCTTTTTCTAGAAAAGTATGAATAATATGGTATTATTGTTTTGCAGGATATGTAGGGGCATTCTTAGGGAAGAAGCCACTTTTTGATTTTTGGAAGTTCTGTCCTTTTCTAGTGTTGGTTTACGAATTTGTCGTAACATGTCCGTGGCGCAACGGTTTACGATCGGCGAGATTGCACGTAGCAATTTCCTTTGAAAGACATTTACGCTTTCGCCTTAAAAAATATGAAAATTGAGAAGAGCTAGAGCAATAAAAAAAAAATTTGATTATTCGTTATTAAAATTCGTTACCCAGTTAATAAAAATGTTATAGACAGTCAATCAAATTCTAAATTTACGTTTAGGTACTGGAGAAAACTGTTAGAAGCCGAACAAGCTTTGAAAGAAGCAATTTGGTTGATTTGTTCTTCAGTTATCCTGGACACCATTTTCGGAAACGTAGTTCCGAGACAAACGTGTTTAAACTTAGCGTTGTTAGTTTTCACGATACGTAGCCGTTGGGAAACTAAAGTGTTTCGATACTTTCGCTTTACTCGCGGTTATTAAACACTTAGCCTGCTTTCCCAGGCATAAATAGAAGACTTACTGTTCTAAAAAAACAATCGTGTTAGGCAAAGCTATTGCGCAGAAACGATTGTGATGAAGGGATCGAGAAAGTGGCTGTCTCGCGTGACCTCTGGTACACTCGTCTCGCACGCTTTCAACAGAAGCCGTAGTGCAGCTGCCTGATTTTGCCGAATTTTGTTCTATGCTCTTAGGAGATTAATTTCATGATTTTAAACTATAAATTTAACCAAATAGTCTACCGGCTACATGACGCTCCCCCCTTCATTTCTACAACGTTCCTGACTTATCCTGTACACATCTTAACCCTTTGAGTGCTAGCAAAAGCTATCTGTGTGCACTAAGAACGCATATATGCGTTTATCAATTTTTTCGGCGATAAACAAAAAAATCAAAATCCGTTTATCTTCCGTATGCTTCGCGGAGAGTCGTAATTCTTTTCATTCCCGAGAGTTGTGATTGCGTATAATATAATATGTCGTAGTGCCGTATATAAATCATTATATTACTTTTTATTTTAAATACCTTAATAAAATAGTTAATGTTTAAAAACAACTTTCTGGCATTCTTTAATTTGGCGTACAGGAATTACAATTATGACCTAGTTGCGCCTTGCGTATTCAATCAACATAGTTCACAAAGTAAGTATGTATTCTGTCCCCAACGATCGCAACCGCTAGGTGCGTGTCGTCCACGCGAATTGCTTCCGTCGGGAGTCGGGAGTGTTCACCACTCAAAGGTTTCGTTAAAGAATTCTGCCCTAATGTTTTTTCACGGTGCACTTCAACTCAAGAATATATATATATTATCAACCTAGACATATAACATGAATATATATATATATACATATATATATATACTCATGTTATATGTCTAGGTTGATATTTGAAGTGTTGAACAAACTAACGGATATTTCAGTCATATGTATATATATATACACATATAAACTTTTAGCTGCGATAACTTCGTAACGAATAAGTTTAGGGCATAAGTATGTTAGTACTTTTATGTAGAGCATAAAAAACTGGATGAGTTGGTGTAGTCAAAAAAACACGTTCCTATTAAAAAAAAGGGCCTGTTGCATTAACTGATGCACAGATGCAGGAAAGTGCATAAAGTTATTTGCATATGCTGCAACGTCCGATGCCATTTAACTTTGGTCTCTAACAGTTTCTTCTATTTCCAACCGTTTAGTACGTACAGCCTGTACCAATTGCGTGGGACACCCTGTATATATTTATATATACACGGATTCACACAGGCAAGCGCAGTGCCGACGCTGATCTGACGTTAGCCGGGAAGAGGTGTTCGTCACCATAGGAACACACTATCTTCCCGGCACGTATAGAGCGCTCCCCGCACGACCTATGTATGTATATACTGCCCTCGGATGGTCCAGCAACAACAGCTGAATCGTGATTTCACCCGGGGCGCCAGAAAAATCGCAGGTAGTAAAGCGTGAAACATCAGCTGGTCGATAGCGCTTCTACGTCGATCGCGTGAAATCGATCGAAAGGACGGACCGATAGCCGGACAAATCAGTTTGTCTTATCGTCGACAGAATCATCCTCCCGAACTCATCGCAGAAAAAAATTGTTATTTACTGTTTTTTTAATTTCGCAGATGTACGTGTGAATTTGTTATGAGTGACGCGGTCTGGGGCAGAGTTGTTGAACTAGACTTGCTAGATTCTGTGTGAAACATTATCTACCGTTTAGGTGCGAACCCTCGACCCATCGCGTTATACGTGTATTCGACTGTATGCGATTATACTGCTACTCGAAAAGTGCCTGCGGAAGATGCGCGAGCCGCCATTTTGACAATTTGACATTTTCAAGACAGAAAGTGGCGGAGACTTTAAGAATTCCTCCTGAAACGTAGGCTGTTCTTGGCAATTTCCTTAATTAGATTTAACTCATTAACTAAGCTTTTTCCACTCCGCGTTGATGAGACTTTCTTTTTCCTCCATCCTACTCCCCGAAACGCCTCTCCTAAGGAGACCATCTTTATCAGCGACACCCTATATTGCTCATTTAGAAACGAGACGGCTTAAGTGAAGCATTTTATTTCCTTTTTCCATCGCCTAATTCTAATTTATGTACACGCGATTCTACAAATAAATGCGAAGGCGCAAGTTTCGTGTCTTAACTCAAACTCGATCGTAAGCACAATTTCGCAAAAAAGTTACCGATTTTTTGAAACACCTATGCGACTTATGAACCACCGTGTACTTCGTCCGTCATTATCATCTGTGTTCTCAGGAGACCAGTAGTCGTACGAAGTCGCTCGACATGAACGGTTTTCGATCGATTTCGTTTCATTGAACTTCCTGGACAACGAGTATTCTTTTCAAAAATATTATTATAACTCTGTGCATTCCGTCGACAGCACTAAAATATACTTTTTCGGAATAAAGATTTGCTTGCTACGGGAGCTCATAGCAATGCGGTGTGGTCGTAGAAGTGATAGTTGTAAGCAGAAGGAATCCAGATGTGATGTACGTTCGTTCTCTGGCACACGTAGAGTAGATTTTTATGAAACCGTAATATGTTGTAGTCTATGTGAAATAATGATGAGTCTAAGTCATCATTTTGCTGGCTTCAAAGTTACTAAGGAGGAATCGGACAGACAATCTGGTCAAAAGTTAATGCCACATGGCAAAAATGTATACATAATTGGAAATTTGGATAATGTAGTGTATGTTTGACATGGACATATGGAAGATCAATGTATAATTGGTACTACAAAGATTGACTTTCCATATAAAGTAATATTTTCGGTCAAAATTACCATTATTTGGCAACGGAGCACAGAATTCTTGAGATTGAGTGTGCACTTGTTAATCCTGATGACAAAAGAGCTTCAATTTCTCCATAAGAGACCGTGTGAAATTAATAAATGATTATCTTTTAAACTGTGTAGCAGAGTATGGAATTCTGAAGTTTTGCATGCTCCTTTATTTCATAAAAATACATCAGTCCTCGAAATTTGAAGAATTTCTGCAATTTTCATATGTGTACCCAATTCCTTCTTAAGGGTGGAAACCTGGTTTATACAATCCGAAAAATACAAAACTGCGAAATTTGTTAAGTAAGAAAGAATAAAAATGTCGTAATTAAAAAAAATTCAGACCAATATATGCAATTGTTGGTCTATTATTAATACAAGATTTCGGCGTCTCGCTGGGTAGGATCCCAAGTTGGCGGGACAAATAAAAGACCGTAATTTTTATCATAAACAAAAAATAGTGAACATAGTTTTACTCGTAAGGAAATAGCGTAAATCTTTAAAGCATACTTGAAGTTGATTTTTTTTTTTCGAAAATTGTCACTCGTATTTTTCTTGCTAATTTACACTTTCTTGTGATTTTTCACGTTCAACGACTATAAAATTTCCTTACGAGTAAAAGTATGTTTATTTTTTTTTTATTTAGATACAAATTACGGACTCCATTTCTCGCCGGAATCTTTTATCAATAATAGAGCAACAATGGCATATTTTGATTCGAATTTTTTTTTCTGCCTTCTAGAAACATGCATTAAAGCACCCCACAAGCTTCAAATCGATATCTTTACTCTTCCTTACTTAAAACAAATTCGCAATGTTTCGTACCTTTCGGACCGTATAAGCCAGTCATGACATGTTGAAAATCGCGAAGAAGTGTGTTTTCAGTCAAACATGACTGTATAGACATATTCTGATCTTCGAAACTATCACACTTACAGAGGACACTTTACGTTTAAATCGCATCCGAAAAGATTGACGTTTTTAAATATATTTAAATTTTTATTGAACGTCCCCTTTTTCAGTGAGATAGACTAGGTACCTTAACATTAACATGTCAGAGTGTTAGGTATATTAAGCCGATTAATTGTGGACCACGCGGTCTGTCGAGACGGCACTCGATGTTTTCGAAGCTTCTACCGGGACCACCATTATGAAATGAGCATGAGCGAATGATAAAAATCGGAAGACATGCTGCCAGTTCGTGATCGGTTTGCCACGGAATGACCTGCAACAAAAAGACCGGACAGTTTTGACTCCCGAGGGAAATTAGTTTCGCTATTACTATGAGAATTGCGTTCGACAGCTGCGCAAACAACTGTAAGGTGTAAGATACTGGGTAAGCCACTCTTACAGTACCTACCTACCTACATACTCCACGCACACGATGGCTTTGTTCTATGGAAAAACGTTTAACGCCAGAACTACGAAGTGCTCTACCTTTGCTTCACTTCCATGGAAACCGTATCATATTCTATCATTTTTTTTGCGCGCGCGTTCAAACGTTACCGAGCGAAGAAGATAGTTTTCGCGTGATTTTTTCAACATTCAATATCATTGGCATTTTCTCACTCGAATATGAGATATTTTTAGCGTCGCCTTATTGCAGCCGACGAAACGTGGTTCGATAACTTATAACTCAATGACATTCGAGCAACGTGTATGAGGGAACAGAATGAAAAGAAATTGAAGGAAAAAAAAAGCCGGTAATATCGATCCTAACGCAATATAACCCCGAGATGACACCAAGGAGTCGTGCTGAAAAAAATTTCATTTCACCAGCGACATTCTTTCGCCCTTCCATCAGACACACGTTCTATATGCAATAACGTTTAAATCCGTCCGAAGGCAAATGAACGTACCGAGTCTAGCGAAACTGATCAAGTCCCAGCACTGTTCCTTTCTTCTCGCACTCTGAATAAAATGATGTATAGTATATGCTCATGTGTTCCGCTGTAATCGGAAAAAATCATTAATTCTCATTAATTGTTCGTACCGCGTCCATTCCTCGCGAACGCATTTTCGATACAGTCCGCGTTGATCAATTTGTTGACGTATTTAATTAAAAATATTAATCGCATAACGAGCCGTGCTACCAGCAGACATGTCTGTCATAATTTGCCTGGGAATAACTTTCAATAGATTTTTACATTTTACAATTGTTGTACTGACTGCCTGTAGAAAGAAAACATGTCTCTTCGTTCGTGAACCTGTTATTAACAATTGATCGGAAATGACTTTTTCAGATTACACATGCAATAAACGATATTTGTCTCGATCGAGTTAAACTAAATTTAATAATTGACCCCTGCGAGTCCCCGATTTAACACTAAAACTATCGAACAACCAAATTGACTGGTACATTTTATTTCCGAGATTTCTTCCTGGGTCTTATTGATAAGTGAAAGTAAAGCAAAATTTCAGAAAGTAAGGTCACTTACATTTGAGCCTTCTTTGTAGGAAAATGCGAAACAAGTCATTTTGACCCCTTGGTAGTTCTAGTGTTAACGATGACCGAAAGGTTCTTTGTAACAAGAACTTTTTGGACACACTCCAAAACACCATTTCGGCGTCCTGAATCGCAAAAGAGCAACAATAAATCGAGTATTGAGGTGGAGCACGGACTAGTTGGATCATCGATCGCACGTGGTAGAGAACTGTGAAAGCGCCAACGTAGAAGCTCTCGTAACACGAGATTCTTCGGTGCCCTAAATCGTCTAATGCACAATCTCGTCGCACGAACACATTCGCATAAATGCTCGCATTGTTCTTAAAAATAGCCCCGAACGCTGAAAATCTCCATATTCGGAGGTGTCTTCTTTCAGGGTATTATACACGCTCTAATGCTAATGGTACGTTGAAACAGGGTCACACATGAACAGCACACGCCTACCCCTGGCACAGTACACACTTTTACACTAACAATATTTTTACGGTACGACTTGTTTAATCAGGCACGGCGCATTAGTAACGAACCGGCAGAATCTGACAATGATGATGTGAGAACCTAAGTGAGAAATTCAACGAAAACCAAAGGGTTCTTTTCGTGGAAAAAGGAAATGCTGCGACAAGCTTGTAGTTCGATACAAAAAGTGCCATATCAGAAATAATGTCAAACCGAACGTCAAGTATAGGGGGGCATTCGATAAGAACAAGAATAGGCATTGTAGACTGTAGATCAAGAAGAAGGAAGTATCAAAGAATATTTACTATTTCTATGAAAATTCAAGGATTCGTAGGTACGAGTACAATATAATAGTTCTATGAACCAAAAATAGCGAGCAATATAAACACAAACAGAGCAGATTGCAAGAATACTTTCATCAGATTCTAGCAATCAGCACGATTGCTAGAACACACTGGCAAGCTTCGACCCAATATTTTCGGAAAAGCCTCTACATTATGCATGATCTAATTACTCGAAACGTCGTCGAATCCACAGTACCTACCCTTCCCGCAATGACTGTACAAACGAAGGAAAAACACGAGACGAGTTTGATAGAATTTCCGTCCGACCCGGAGCGAACAAATATTCCTTTGGGAGCGAACAAAAATGATTCGTTCTGCAAAAATCGTGCAACCGAATCCGAAATATTTCAATCCAACACCAGACAAAAAAAATTATTTTTGTAACTGCAACCAAACTATTTCATAGAAGACCCGTTTTGGTTGACGGTGAAAAATGTTTTACTTATGACAACCAAATATATCATAGACTGTACAAAATCGAAACATTCGTTTAAATTAGCTCAACCAAATTATTTGCTTGCTATGTTTTACCGAAACAATTAACACGTATGCCGTATGACGTATGCGTTAAGATCTGAAGCTGCGAATAGTTTTTGTCTAGAAACGAATAGAGATTAACGCGCGATGGCATTTAGAGATTTTTGATAAAGTCATTTTACAATGAGTGACGATCAAGAATTTGTGCAAAAAACATTGAAACACCCAGGTTTTCCTTCACAAGAGAATGGAGAGTTCTTCATTATAAACATTTAATTACCAAATACAGTATTACTCCTTTCGTAAAATCTGTTAATGCCAATTATTTTATAATTGAATCAAATTCTCTACCAAAATATCATTGTCATTAATATATCTCCATGTTAGACGAAAGAAAATCTTTCTGGTTGTAGGAACTAAATATAAGTAACCAATTTTTTTGGTCGAAGCAACCAAATGTTTGTTTGATCATGTATCAGCCAAAGTTTTTTGTGGTGTGTTCCAAATTTTGTTTATCCAAACCAAACTGTTTTTTCTATGTACAGTTTCGCGCGAGAGCGCGCGAAGAAGCGTTACATAATCAGATGGCCGGTAAAGAGAAATCGGTCCATGAAGTTTCGGCAAACAGCGAGAAACAGCCTGCTGGACGGAAATCTACAGAGAGATGATACCGGGGCAAGCACTTTTCACGAAATTGCTTCCGCTCAGGAAGCGGCGGCACGGGAAACGAAAGACACGTGTGATAAGATACGAAAGCAGGACGCGGAAGTGGAGAAAAATGCGAGAAAAAGGTGAAATACCGAGGAGGGTAGGCCGCAAATCAGATTGGAAACAAATCTCCGTCTGTGCGACTCTCGACTGCGATTTCTCGTGCAGGGCTATCAGAATTTCCTCATTCAGGACTTCTCTCCAGACTCAAACTGTTCGCGATTTCTCGAGTTTTCGCGCATTTGTGGAAAAATACGGGTCTCTTAGGTTTCGGTGCTTAACATTAGAACTACCGAGCGGTCAAAATGACTGATGGTGTGACATTTTGCTATAATGAAGGCTCGTGTGTGAAAGATTTTATTTCCGGAAATTTTGACTTTTATTGAAATATAATCATTGATACATAAAAGTGAAGCAAAATTGCAGAAAGTAGGTGACTTAAGAATGAGCCTTCATTATAGTAAAACGCGTCAATCCGTCATTTTGACCCTCCGGTAGTTCTAGTGTTAATGAGATGCACAGAAAAAATGATTTTTGTATCTGCAACCAAACTGTAGACCCATTTTGGTTGACGAGGAAAATTTTTTGTATTTATGACAACCAAATGTATTATAGACAGTACGAACTCGAAAAATTCTTTTACATTGGCTTAACCAAATTATTTACCTGGTATGTTTTACCGAAACAACGCGTATGCCGTATGGTATGGCGTATGCGTCACCAGAACTACCATGGGGTCAAAATGACTTTTTTCATATTTCGCTACAATGAAAGCTCACACTTAAGTGATCTTACTTTCTAAAATTTTGCTTTACTTTCACTTATCAATGATGACATATTTCAATAAAAGCCAGGAAAAATTCTCGGAAATAAGATGTCTTGAACATCAGCCTTCATTACAGTAAAATGTCATGTCATTTTGGCTGCTCGGTAGTTCTAGTGTTAAGACCTGAAGCTGCACTTTCATTTTTCGCGGAGAGCTCCAACCGCGAGAGAACAGTGAGACGGACACAGTGTTTTGTGTATGTTCAACGTGTCTATTTTTGTACCAGTCTGATTCTGATTGTGAGTGTACCGCGAATCATCAGAAGTTAAATTGTTAGATTGTGAGGTAAGTGACATAATGTACGGAAAACGATCTGCATAGTGGGTTTCTTAGTACGATGCAGCGTCTATTGCTTACTTTGCTACGCCTGGAAAATACTCTACCCGCAGTATCTTATATAGAAGGTCTGAAGAAAATTGCTTGGCGACAGCAATCGCAGGGCTATTAAAACCGAAGCACTGTCTTTTAATATTGGATTGTAGGGTTCGCACCATGCATTATATATATGTAATGTTTTATATAAAAATACGTGTGATCTTGGCTTGGGTGCCGCGTTTTCGAAAAGCAGTACGTGTGTCCAAGCTGTTATCACCATGACTATGAAATTGTGATTACGCGCGCGCGCCTGTGCGTTTGTGTGTATGTATGTGTGTGTGTATGTAACAGCGTGCTTGACGAGTGTACAGTCCTCGTGGTCCAGTAGTTTATGTTTGGAAAAGAATAGAATTTAAAGCGCGTGTCATTTAGAGATTTTTGAGAAAGTTATTGTACAATGAGTGACGATCAAGAATTTGTGCAAAAACATTGAAACACTTAGGTTTTCGAGATATTTACACGCTTATTGCGTTTCCTTCACAAGAGAAGGGAGAGTTCTTTATTATATACATTTAATTAACAAATATAGTATTACTCCTTTAGTAAAATCTGTTGTTGCCAATTATTTTGTAACTGAATCAAATTCGCTAGCAAAATATGATTGTCATTAATATATTTTTATGTTATACGAAAAAAAAACATATTAGTTGTAGGAACTAAATAGAAGTAACCAAACTTTTTGGTTGGATCAACCAAATGTTTGTTTGACCATATATCAGCCGAAGTTTTTTGTTGTGGGTACGAAATTTTGGTTATCTGTACCAAACTATTTTTCCTGTATGCGTCAAGAACAGTCAGATCGGTCCGTTTCGAGCGACAGAAGCGAATGTATGCATTGTCCAGTAAATGTATAAAATGACCGAACTCATGCTGTGGGCATAACGAATGCAGCGATGCTCGTCCGGTTTGATCTTCATTTTCAGCAAATTGCGATGCAGTACCGACGTTTTAACAAGATTTACATTTCAGCTAGAGCTTGCAACATGCACGCGTCTCAATGGCGAACTGCACCTACAACCCGCCGCCATACTTCATGCTGTCTATATTCCTCTATTTTTTTCCGCTCCCACTGCGTTCTCCATTTTTCTCGCACAGTTCTCACCTTTTTTTTGTTTGAAGAAATAAATCCACTCTGTCGGGCATTATTCTCATCCACCAATGCGTCAGATGACGTCGCAAGCCGAGCTGCGCAGACTATACAATATTGACGCGGAGGACAATGTGTTCGAAAAATACGAAAGTATGTGATCGCCGTCGTTCACGAAGCTAAATTAGAGACAGTATAATAAGGGACTGATTTTGATTGGTCCGCCATTTTTTCCCTACTCCCGCTGATTTTTAAACTTATCACATGTATTAATGTAAATTCTAACACATTCAGATATAATAAATGTTTGGAAATTAAGAAACAAGATTTGAAAATCAAACGAATTTCATTATTTATACTATTCGTCTTATGTCTATACTGTTCTTCTGTAAAACTAGAGATTGCTGTATAGATAGGTTGTAGGATTTTGCCGAAACATGACGGCCACTGCCTCATGTCCAGTCTCTTATTATACAGCCGTATTCATAGTCAAGTCCTAAGATTTAAAACCATCTTAACTACCGTTTTGACCAATGATCACTCTCTAAATTCGACTTAAAACGGTTTTAAGTCTTAAGATGTGACTATGAATACCGCCCATAGTGTCTCTGAGCTAAACGATAGAATCGAACATATCCAGACAATATTTATTTTTTAACATTTTTATCACGATTAACCCTCGGACACTCGACTGAAAAATGAGACACGCAATCCCACGTCAAATAGGGTCATTTTGACCCGTCCTGCAGGACGGCAACCCGACATTTTAAATTCATAAACATTTTATTTGTCTGGATTTATGTGAGACGAGAACTTCAAAACTGTAAATTCAACATGACCAACGTAACACCAACATTATTGTTATAATTATTAGATTATATGTTATAGGTAACGATCCAGGAAATAAATGCTGCGGAATTTGGTCAAAAATAGTTAAGTTACTACATCTAACCCATTCCATTTATAAAACACTGACGACCATGTCGCAAAAAATTATAATTTTGCTCGAAAAAAGTTGTAAACAATTTATAAACAAATTGTCAACGTCTAAAATACATTGCAACGTCGCTATAATGTACGTAGGCAAAAATTTTGATTTTGCTCAAAAAAATGGGTTGACGATCTTCAGGCTTCGGGTCAAATTGACCCATCGTGGATATCCGAGGGTTAATCCGACCAAATTTGTTAAGCTCTGCTAAATATGAATCGACAATTACAAAAAAGGCTGCATCCGTACAAAAAACTAAAACAAAGAGACTAAAAATTCCACTGTAGAGCGCGGAATACAGGAAAATGGTCTTAGAGGGCCACGTTTCATACTCGACGAGAAAACGGACACGTTACACCTCGCTTGGCCCATTATCACGACTACACTATCTCGTTTCACCGTCCTTATTATCTCCCCGTATTTGATGCGGATGATAAATGACGCGATCAATGCGACGAACGTGCTCCGCGTTGGGAATCCGTTTACGGCGCCGAAACGACATTACGGTTTTGCGTTATTCGATTCGTTTCACTGGTAACACTCCCGACACGTGCTATCCACACAAAAATTGGCTGCGAGTTTAGTATCGACGGTACGTTCACGCGCTTAAATACCATTTACAGAACCTATCGCGACTATGCTCGTCAACCGAGCAGAAGAAGTTAGGAAAGCAGCAAATTGTCAACCCTTGTTGAACAACGATAGCGGAAAGATGGATCGGCTCAACAAATACGACGCAACTGTCGGTGCCGTCAAGAGGATCGCGCGATATTGAGTTATGCTTGGCTCACTGCCATATCCTATAACGAGAATCGCTCTTGCTCAAAGAGAACAGCAACAGGATGCGCCGCAAGAAATCAAAGCGATTACGCGCAAGGCGGGTAATAAATTTACCGATGGCGTAATAAACTTTGCCATGTTTACAGTCGCCGCGATTGAAGTGAGGTTGCGATCATTGGACCAGTGCGGTCATTGGACCACTATTGTGTTCGCATGTTAGGAACACTGATCTATATATACAGTGGATACACGATTGGATAGGGCGACTTGTGCGAAATTGAACGCCGAGCCGCGATGTCGAACTGCCCCGATGCGGCAAATTGAATATAGCAATAATTGTCAAATTGTGCATGTAAAAGAAACCTTAAAAAGTAACAATGGTAATTAAAATGGTAATAGTATTAATTTGGTGTACCAAAAAATGGTATTAGCTTGTGTATTTTGTGGTGAAACGGGTTTAGGTTTATTACGCAGGACGTCATTAAACAAAATAAACGATTTACTTAATTTCTTCAAATTTCTCACTTTTAGAATACTTTTATAATGACTGCCGTATATATTGTTCCATACTAAAAATGAATCTGCCGCCGTACTTTGCCACATTGGGGCAGCTCGACATGGCAGCTCGGCGTTCAATTCTTATTTGATACATTTTTCTTCTCAGAATGGTAAAGTGGAATAACTATTATGCCTGGAAGTAAAATCATATCGCATTGGAGTTACAAGCTGTAAGAGAACATAAAATAGGATACATTGCCTTGTATGCCAAGAATGGGTAAACGAAGACTGCGCTTGCGTAAGAATATCAGCAAAAAAATATATATGTTGTTCGTGCAAAATTTAAATAGATCCAGTATTCACATTTATTTAAATTCGTCGTACTTTTGTAAATATTTATTCTTTTTCTTTATCTTCTTTTCACTTCTTACACTGTAATTTATATTATTATTATTATTATTATTATTAATATTATTATGTTATTTTTATCTGAGTAATTAAGAGTGTAAAATAAGTGTACTCATAAATTAAATAAATACAATTAATTGTGCTCGAATGCATGCCACGACAACCTCATTCGTCTTTCCGTTATTTTTCGAAAACGGTCAATTCTATTGGACTATTACTGGGAATATAAATACCATGTTGCTAGTACATTGAAACGGGACCATTGATTTCAATTTATCAATAATAGTTTATTAATAACACCGCATCAAAGTTAAGTGGGAAAATCACCGCAACCTTACCCTACTCATGCTTCGCACGACGGCGTGCGCTGAGAGAAGAAACATCACGATTATTTTCGGCAGTATTTATCCGCAAGTTCAGCTTCATTTCACTTTACCATTCTCGCCGGCCAAAAAGCTGAACCATCAAACCCAGCAGTCGCGAAAGAGCGGAAGACCTCTCGGTGCCAGGGCGGAGATAAATTCTAGCAAGAAAGTAATTAGCAAGCAGAAACGGGAGGCTCGCGCGCGCACGTTTAATGCGACCTTCCCCCGTGGCAATAACATCTGACAATTTGCGTCATCACGTATCCCGTAATTAAGCACGAACGTGAGGAAACGAAAATTTGAATCCATTGTACGAAATTCGGCGGCTGCGTTCAATTTGCAGAAGTGTACCGCTTTTTCGTGCCGTACTGTTATTTGGTAAACAAATAGCTCTTAATCGGGATATGAACAGTGTAAATTTTAACGAATCCGAGGCCACCTCGGACTTCTATTCAGACTGCGCTTTATATTCTCTTTCGCAATTCATGTTACGGGAACAGAAGGACGAAAAGAAGGACCCTTTATCTCTCTCTGTTTCTCTGCACTCGATCTGCGCTGCTAAGGAATAGAACTGGCGGAGGACTGGAAAACGGCTTGATAGAAATAACGATCCTTGGGATCCAAGCAAAAAGTGGGGTTGGTTAATCAAGATTCGCGCTGTATCGAAATACTCCTGCACTATTTATAACGGAGGATAAGGCTAGCGCTTCTAGCGTCGTTCCATATACATAGTTGGAACACAAAATCCGGGCAAACGGCGCAGAACTCTTGAGCTCACGGATTAAAAGCCGAAGTAGAAAGAGTGTTTACTCTGACGTCAGTCCTCCTGAATTCGCAAAGCTGAAGCAATGTTGTGTCCGTTTAGGGTGCCATTGCGGCGAGAAAGGAAGCGACTATCAGAAATTATTGTTAACGTATAAGCCAGAAGGCTTAGACGTGATAAAATTGTTCCCATGATTAGACCAGTTCTTATTACCATATATTGTAAAAAATGGGTTTCACAGAAAACCTAACCTTTTAGCCAAAGGACTAATTTTTTCGTTGCAAAGAATTTGTACCTTATACTTGACCAAATGCTGTACAAAAAAATTTAGTTAATAAAATCGCACTTACATTCGTTTTAGTTTTAGGAAAATATTACAGTAAGGACGCTATAAGTTGTTTATAAGTTCTGCACTCTAGAGTTGGTAATACTTACTCCACGAAGTGGGATAAGATTTCTACCGATTCCGATAGTGGTCCAATGATCACACCTCTATTTTTGTTTAATCCAGCTTCAACATTACATTTTTAGAAGCCTAGGTGTAAATCATATGAACCAAGACACTGTTATCATTAGCCCTTCGACGCTCATTTCGACGAGACCAAGCGTGCTAGGGTAGACGGATGCAATTTTCTCAGTAAATAAGACCCGGCACACGGAGGCCGTGCCTGCAAGTTATATCGCATCTATATCGAATCGGTCGGGCTGAAAAAACATGAGCGACACGACGGCACCCCAATCCGCTGTGTCAAGTGGCATCAGTGGCCAATCAATTTCCGAGTTGCACAGCGAGCGACGCCGGCAAATGTCAGGGCAGATCTGTGCGCGGCTCGAATTGTCAGTGGTAAACAGCTGCACTATTCAGGCGGGCCGGGCGCGCGCGCGCGCGTCCTCGCAGTTTTGCTTTTAGCGAGGCGAAATAATTCAGCCGCAGCCCGACAAATTATTGTCTCGCCAGAAGCAACATTCCCACCTTCCGCTTCCGGTATCCGTTCTCTGTTATCCAGCTCCGCAGGCAAAGGCCAGGCCGCAGTGCGAACGGAGCCTGTAAATTCCGACTGAACGCACCCCCCCCTCCCCTTCCTCACGAAGAATACAGGTCAACTGGCACGACCTACATTGCTTCCGCCGATTTCAATATTCCGTATTGAATAAACAGAGATAATCGTGCAAATGAGACACGCTGCTGGCCTTACTTGCGTGGATCTGTGCGCGGGCCGCGGCGAGACGGGAATAAATCTCAAACGCAAATACTTTCGAATGCATCTTCTCCGCGAAATACACTTTGTCCGCAGTCTTCGTCGAACGCTGTAACGCGGAACGTATCCCTTCTTCTCCCGCGCATACACGACACACGCGCACGCACGGAGAAGTGCGCGGGCGTACCTTTTTCTTTCACTCCCGTACACAAAGTTTCGTGCACTTTTCACATAAATTCATTACTCGTAATACGCCCGTGGACGACGCCGGGCTTTCTTTGAGGGAAACTTCAAGACGTAAGCACGATTTTCATATTTTCTCCGCGCTCATTCAGCGCGTATATTGACTTTACGTTGTATAAAACAGCAACCCTGGTTGTATTTAATAAGAAGAAAGACTCGGCGTTCCTCACCCTCCAGACCGCACCGCAAGTTCTCTGACCTCCATTCCATTATAGTTTTGTACGTTAACCAGAAATTTCCCTCCTCACGAACAAGTTCTACTGAAACATCGCTTGGCACTGCATACGAATCAATACCACGGTGCAATATCTGAATAGCATGCGATCATGATGAATTAGGTGTTTCTCAGGCGCCGCCATAATGCATGCACGCGAAGCTCGAAATGTTATACACATTCCGCGTAATAAAGGCTCATTTTTTAACCTTCCGATTTTGTTTGAATCTCCTTGGCTCTCATACGTCGATGATCATACACTTTAGCGAAAGTGATGAAAAATTAGCGTAAATAAACTGATTCAAATATGAAGAATGATTCTAATAGAATGTCAAAATAAGACATTAAAGCGAAGACAATAAACTCGATTCATCCAGAAAGTGGTGGCCAATAGATACAATGCAGTTTATAGCCTCATGATCTGATACGTAGACCAAAAAGGCGCACCACGAAATGGGCCGGCGTTGCTCCCTCCGCCTGCGAGGCTTCCCAATCCGCAACGAAATTAACACACATAGACACAGACACAGACACACGCCAGAAGCACCAGCAGGAACTCTTGGTGCGATCGAGGCATTCCATTTTTTATCTCGAAACAAGGGATGTCCGATTCTCTTGAAAGAATCGATTTTTGAATCGCATCATGAGAGTCGATTCTCTGAAAAAATCGGAACCAATGAGTCGATCTTGCAACAATCGATTCTTTTGGGATAAACAATGGAGTTCAAGTTCAAGAATAATAAACGCTGCAGATTCTCTTAAGAAATTCAAATAAAAAAATCGATCATGGAAGAATAGATTTTGTTGGATAAAGAATCGAGCTCGCAATTGACAAATGCTGCAGATTCTCTTAAAAAATTCAAATGAAAGAAAAGTCCCATTTTTCGGGGAAAAGAATTGATTCCCCCGAAAATCGGCTAGCAAAGCCTCGATTTTTTGAAGAATCGAACCGGAATCGAGTGCCCCTACTCGAAACTGAATAGTTAAGCCAAGCTAAGCAAATAAAAAAATCGGTCTTGAGAGAATCGATTTTGTTGGATAAAGAATCGAGTTCGCAATTGACAAATGCTGCAGATTCTCTTAACAAAATTCAAATGAAAGAAAAGTCCCATTTTTCGGGGAAAAGAATTGATTCCTCCGAAAATCGGCTAGCAAGCCTCGATTTTTTGAAGAATCGAACCGGAATCGAGTGTCCCTACTCGAAACTGAACAGCTAAGCAGCAGACCTCTTCCCGAGCGGGAAACGCGGAAGAAGCAGAAAGAAGACGGCCATGTGCGCGGCCCCGAAAAGACCACGGTCCAGCTACTAGCTCAATGCACCCAGCAATATTCCAAAACGTACCCTGTCGAATATCAAGCAATTTTATCCACTCGACAGGATCCTCGCCAGGGCCATTGTTACCTGAACATGCTTTACTCGTCCTTGTCCTAGGATAATAACACCGCTGCCGTACAGTACGTCCGTTCTTGATAGAGGGCAGTAACCGACCGTGATATTAATTGCTTTCTGGCCATTAGCAAATGGCCCCTCGGAGGATCCTCCGTCTACCATTCTCTCGCTCTCGCGCTTTGCCATCCTCCCGCTCTCACGGGAGGTGAGAGTAGGCGAGGGAGCGCTAGTCAGTGCGAGGTAGTACAGCCGTTTACCATTATCATTAATGCGAGGGAGTATGCGTTCCCAATGTCGCCCGCATATGTCCACAAGACGCAAGCGTGTACATGCCTGTGTTTGTCCTCGAGCGAAAAAGACGCTGACAACGAGATCGTCGGACGAGCAGAGAAGGACGACGCAATCGATGCTCTCCTCACGTGGACCACGCTTTCAGGCCCTGGCGCGCGACGAGCGTGCAGGTGCTTTTGCGAAACAATTATGTAATTAAAGTTACGCGTCATTACCGCTGCCGAAATAGCCCTACATGTACGCTGCGACACTCCACTGTACGAGCCTCGAAGCTGTTCTGTGTCACAGAGGTGATACTCTGAAAGCAGTATTTACCGGTGCATGCACATAATGATGCATCGCGTATATATGATGATACATGAATGCGATGTATGTGTCACAGTGATAGAGAGGTGCTCGGTAATCGTAGACGCTTGCTCAGTCAATGTATAGATCGGCTGAAAGATTTAGGTGAACTCTGACGTACGAACCGCGTTTTGGACTGGGTGAAGGTTTGGCCCAAGTGCCCTTTGCTTTTTTGACATTCAATGTAAGTGTGTATATTTCCTGGTGAATGTATAAAATCGCTGGCTTTCAGTGTAATATGTACGCATGAGTGACGTGCGGACAGTGTTCATACTCGCTGAAGGGACAGGGTGCTTACCTTGAAAGGCTGCTTCGAACGTGGTCTTATCATCCAGTAGATTTTGCGAGAGCACGTCGACGAGCAACAACTGTCCAATAATCAAGATGAATCGGCAACCACGTAGTCCGACCATCGTCCAAGGATAAACATGCACTGGCTGCGCGAATGATCGGTAATGCGAATCACTTTTGCATCTGCCTCCTCTGACCAGTCTACGCTTTCAACCACGCGCACTGTCCCGACTTTATTTACTCGTCACACCTCGTGAGACGCTCGTTCCGCCTATTGTAACTTTCTTGACCCGACGTGAAGCGACTCGTCCACTGGCCGTAAAGAAAAAGCACATTTTACCACTGAGTCGAGAAAGGGAAAGACGGGCCGCGAGAAGGAAAATATGTACGATGGGTGGATGAATTTCGAGGTAGAAAATCGAGCGTATGATCGGGAAGCGGAAGAATTGGTTAAACGAGCCTGTGTACGAAATAAGATCCTCCGGGAGTATTTCAGTGCCTTTTTTAGTCCGTAACCTTGCCGTATTTTTGCGTCTCGCTGTTCACGTTCTAGGAGCGACACGCGAAATTGAAGTAGACGCGCACGAACGATGCATATAAAGCATATAATTGACTGTCGTACGTCTGACAATGGTCAGTTCGCTCCATTACGGCGCGCTGTATAGTCGGTGCAGCGAGTACACGATAAATAGCACGGCATAGTATCGATAATGTACATTTTGCACCGAAAGGACAATATTCCAACGTCCGCGGGCTATCTGATTCGAATTTTCATGATGCAAAACGATAATTGCTATTCATCGTGGCCACTCGATAAGACGTCAAACTGACGTAAAACTCATAAATCGACGACACTAAACTAAACGCCGACAATCCTAAGCACACCATGTATGTGCTCGACAGAAGAAGTCCGGCGTACGGGTCCGACCCGAGAACTGGCGCAGCAGAGCAATTTCGTAATTTCCGATCTCATATCAAGTTCAGGGATCGTTCGTGCCGTGGCTCGAGGTGAAGCTCAAAAAATGAGTCCCGTACTACACGCAACCTCGACATGGCTACCGAACGAAGGCAGAGCGCCTCGGCGATAGAAAGAGCAAGCGAGAGAGAGCCCGCCGACGATCGATTCGTAACCGTCTCGGCGCCGCGAAGCTCGAATATTAGAGCACAAAAGTTACGCAGGCCGTGGAACATCACCCCCTGAGTCCGCATCGACATCTTCGACCATACCCCCGACTCGCGTCCGCCGCGTCCCAACGAAGCAATCCCAACATCCCGATCCGCCAGAAGGTTCGCTCGCGAGGCTGCTGTAGTCAGAAATCGCGAGGCCGGCCGCAATCGATTCGTTAACACTTGCACAGCGAAAGAAATTGCCGTATTCGATTATCCGTATGACGCGCGGCCGCGGATCGTGCCGTCGCGTCCCTCGATTATCGCCAGCGATTCAATCGGACCGTATCGACCTGACGTCCGCGCGACCGCTGGCCAGCGTTCACCTGTTTCCGTCACTGCGTGCGGCGTGTATCGCAGGCGTACTTCGAGACGCGACGTCGACGACCTGGAGAAACGCCGAGGACGATTGAGAGTTGAGCGGCGCGGACCGGCAAATTTCGTGACAAGATGCGGCGTGAGAGTATCAGGTCTGCGGCCTGCCTGTTCTGTGTGAAGAAGCGAGAGAAAGAGAGAGAGAGAGAGAGAGAGAGAGAGGGCATGCGAGAAGTACGGTTAATCGAATGACGGGAGAATTAGACACACGCGTCAACTCGTGAACGTCACTGACACGAAGAGCTCATCGTACAGCCGTCGACGCCGGCCGGTGTCTCTGATCGAACTGCGAGGGATGTTCGACGGTGGCGCCATCGAAAGACGCTAAGGGTCGCCGCGGTGCGCGCGACATGCGTCACGACGCTGTCGCCTTCGATCGGCCGCCATGTTTTTTTTTACGCACACGTTACTAACCCCTTGAAAACATTCTCGCGTTCAAACTCCCGTCAGCCACGTCTACTTACCTGTCTACCCTACCCCCCGGTTGCCGGTCTTATATTTTTCCACGGCCACCACCCGGCGTCGTTCGACAGCTACTTTCCGCCTCCGTCCGCTGCGAGGACGCTGTATTTTTAACACTTTCCCTTTCAAAATCTTATTCTCTGCTTGACCGTTCCTCCGCGAGGCAATCGTTCGGAAGTAATCGTTCAAAGAATTTTTCGTACGAAGCACCTCGTATTCTTTTTGTGCCCACGAGGAGTTCACAGACGGAATAGTGATGTCAGTCTGGAGAATATCTGCTGGTAACCAGTATGCGTACTGGGGTTCATTGATTCGATTCTTGTGGCGATCTCGGCGGACAATTTTTAATTGCAGGAAATAGAATGGGTGGATGAGAGTCCGCAGGGTTGGGCTTGATAATGATGCTTGACACGCGGCTTGGCGCTTATATTAATTTATTAGTCATTAATTAACGGCTAACAACGCATTGCTGTCTATCAACGATAAAAAAAGGATTATATGCTTGCACCTTCGCTCGTTACATCAACACCTGTGGACGATACACGTTGGGGAATCTAAAAAGAAAACGCGTCGATACAATGGACATACCGCGAAGGCTAATACTGGGAACACCGACGTAAACGCCAGCTCGCGGACGACACCGCGAAATACGGCATTTTCTCGTCGATAAAAATGTTCGTCTTGGCCGATTGTAGAAAATATCGATGCCGTTGAAAGGAACGGCGAGTTAGGTACATTTCTGTAAAAGAACGCGCACAGGTAACATTGCCTCCTGCGACTGGAGACAATTCCAAAGTTCAATTTCCGACCGATATCCTCGTGCCTCCGAGCAGCTTTGTCCAGTTTTGGAAAGACTGATGGCGGACCACCGAGGAATGTGGCGCTAAAATTATTCCTTTCTTGTCGCGTGAAAAAGAGAGCGGCACTCGATTCCAAGGGAGTTCGTTCAGTAGTTGGATATCGTGCTGGTAAATGACGACCATGTCTCCTCAATCGGTGCTAAGACGGTGACGACTATCAGGGCGGCAACGAAGAGCACGATCACCACGAAATAAATGCCGAAGATCAGCTTCCGTATGCCCGAATGCTGAAAGCATTAAAGAGATCTGTCAGTTACACATTCTCAAGCGATACTAGTTTCACATGTTCCATTTAAATATTAGTGGACATTTTTAGTTCTGCTGGTAGCTGGTTAGTTATAGAAACAGAGACTTATTAACGCACAAATACTAACTAAAGTTTGAAAACATAGATAATAGCTCTGTAGTAATTGTTTAAAACTTCGTATGTCTATACTTATACATTTTGCCAAATATGAAAATATAAGTGGAATCACTAGAATATTTCTGTCTTACCGGTGCATCCTTCCTCGTATCCGGATGGACCATCGATCCGCGAGAGTGCATATCCTTCATTGGAAACGAATTTACTCTCTGACTGGCTTGTCGATCAGACGCGCATCCAACAAACTGTAACAAACATTATGATACGTTACGTACGCAGCATCTCATGGAACTCTCCACTCCTAGCAAAGCACACTTACCGTGAGAATAAGATGGGTCAGGATATGAAATACGACGTAAGCGACTAGAATCCAGTCTACCCATTCCGGCAACTTGGCCTTGTTCAGTCGAACCGCGAAGAAAATCGCGATTACTGCGAAAAGAATATCAACGTGTTCGTTAAAGCAGTCGCGAAAGTATGAAAAGTCGTAAACCGCGAATATAAGAGGCAGGTCTACTGAAGGTCAGGCCGCGGAATGCCAAGGTTTCAGACACTCACTTCCGCAAATCTGCGCTGCATTCCCGACGAACCAGTGGGCCCAATTAAAGAGCGATCTACGCGGAGCACCTGGGTGGGGCCTCATGGCGGCCATAAATGGTTGAATAAAGCATAGTATCGTCGTGACTAAGCCCAACGAGGCGTGGACGGTCTCCTCGCTCCATTCTTTCAGTTCCAAGAAAATGATTACAAACCCAGCTACCGTCATGGACCAAGTAAGCACCATAAAGAATCTGTGCCACTGGACAAGGAGAACAAAAAAATTCGCTTTCATCATTACCGTCAGGTATGGAACGAATTGCGCCAACAATTGAGTCTGACAATTTTTGCATATTAATGATGACGTCAGAGAGCACGCTTTGCATTTTTATTTTAGATTAAACACTCGGTACGTACGGCGAACCAATGATCCTTCCCGCAAAGCTCCGAGCTGAGCCACGTCTGCCGATAATATCGGGCAAGAAGGATTCCGACCGAAGCAGTACCGATCCAGGATGCTATCATCAAGGCTCCATGCACGCGAATAAGGATGTTGCTCGCTGTCGTGTAGCCACCGACGTCCGACAGCAACTTCGCGCCTCCCGTCGCATCGTACGCCAAATTATGAAATCCGACGCCATTGGCTGAAAACGATATTAGTCGAATTCGAGGTTCCAAATTGTTACTCGACGTTCCGTATACTCCATAAACCTTATATGCATAGACTGCGCACTCCCTATCCCGACAAAGCACGGGAGTTGAAAACAACATGGAAAGGACAGAAGATGGTCGTTTCTCTCTGTCTCTCCCCTTTTGCAACGTAGCACATAGGGGTAATGCGCATGCTCCGTGCAGAAGACCACACGCGAGCATATATGTGCGGAGCATGCGCATTACCCCCATGTGCTACGGTGCAAAGGAGAGACAGAGAGAAACGGCCATCTTCTGTCCTTCCCATGTTGTCTTCATCTCTTGACCCAAGCGCGCAGTCCATGTATACTTATATACTATTAACGTCTTTGGTATATTCACGTTTCAATTCTTTTCCCGAGGCTATCAGAAGATTGTAGGGTGTGTTAACAAGATCGAACTCGCGGCCGCGAACGACGCTCGTCTTCTCCCTTGAAAATCGGCAGTAGAGCTTCTCGTCGTCAGTAATACTTTCTTCCATCTGAACCACCCCTTCTTGCTAAGGACAAAAACGTTCACCAGGGTACGTATGAAGAGTGACGTTTCTTCACCGCCAAAATTATTTCTGTCATCGCCAAGCCAATTTTATACTTCACTGACCATGGGCAGACGAATATTTCTTTTGCCGACGTTCCAGGACATGTGTAACGTCACCACGTTGTCTACGTCTATGCACTCCACCACGCTGTCATCGCCCTGTGACGAAAAAAGTACGATTGTTAATAAACAGCAATTTGAGATAGTTCGTCGCCAAGAACAATGCGAATTACCATTTTGCTGTCGCTTGAGAGTCCAACAGCGACGTATGTTCCGCCGTGCGTTTGCATTTCGAAGATGTAACGATCGCCACGAACCACCACTGCGACCATTACGACACAATTCTTTCGGTCGAGGCATCCGGCTGGCGTGCCGAAGCAATTCTTCGTCGATCCGCAGCCATTGTAGAAGGGATCCTCCGCTTTCGTCTAAAATCATATGAAAACTATGATGAATATGAAACTCTTCGTTAATATCTTCCGTGACGTCTGACAAAAATACATTATTTATAAAATGTACACGTTCAATGATATATGCACTTATATTTTCTTAATGTCGCAGTAAGCTCGATGCTCGACGATAAAGTTTCTTATCGCGAACGTTCGCAACATTTCGAAATCTAAGCGGCAAAACAATTTATCGACAATTCTCAGTGTATTGGGAAACGCTTGTCGGCGGGATTTATGACGAAAGATGTGTCCGATCTCGATACTTTGTTGCAATCCGTTCTTTTTAACCGACTTCAAAAAAAGAGGGGGGACCCTATTCGACATGTATATTATTTTATTTATTTATTTTTTTATGTATGTTTGCGCCTATCTCGCGATCGTGTCGACCGATTTTGATGATTCTTGATTCATATGAAAGAGCCTATTTCCCAATTGATCTCATTTTGTTTGCGAAAAATTCCAACAACCCAGTTTTTTATATAAACAACTTTTTCACAGGTTTCGACCGTAATTTCTGCATGTTCACGTATAACTTTACATCGAGTTGACCGAATTTGATGTTTCTTTGGTTGTTTAAGAGAGGACATCCCTGCGATGGTCCTATATCGATTTAAACAAATATAAGCAAAAATTTAAAAACTGAGCACTTTAAAAAAAAACGTAACACCACTAAAAAGAAAAAAAAAATTTGTCCTTTTGGAGGTCGGTGCCAAGATAGAAACAAAATAGCCTACCAGTTAGCAGTAGTACACTGTCCGTTTCGCTATATTCATTTGTTGAAAAGTTATAAGGGATTCTCTTTGGTCATAAATTAAATATTACAAACAAAAAACAGATATAAACTAAAACAATTACGTATCTGAGAAATTAATTATTGGCCATCAATACGAATACTCGTATTAGTAGAAGTATCGATTTGGATTGGTCGGTTTGTAAATTGTAAATTCAAGGTGTAGAAATCGATTTAAGTGACTTTAAAAAGAAAATAATTATTTTATGCTTTTTAATCCTGTTTTGAAGTCGGTGTTAGTTCTTTTTAAAACTTTTTTATACTATATTAATCTGTTAGGAGTATTTTCGCCTACTCTGGTCATTTACCTCATACTCGATGGTTGGCCTGTAATAAGGCGGCGTGGTCGTCCGCGCAGTGCTGATGGGTGTAGGCGACGTCATCACGTCAATAGATCGTTTCTGTACACTCACTCTGGGGGATTCTACACCAATCCAGTAAGTCGCGTAGTCCTGAGCAAAGGTGGAGCTGTGGAAAAAGTTAACAGCTCTTGTTGACTTGTTACGCTTTTTCGATCCGGTTTACGACCGTATACAACTAGGTATACAACGAGCGATTTTCCGACTTTTTAATTTCTCTGCGAACGCCTTCCAATCGAACTTCGGAAAACGAACTTCAGCATATTGTTACACCCCCCCTAGACATGTCAAATCCCAAAGGCATCACGTACCGATTATTCATTATATGATTATTCATTATATGATTCATTATTTGGTGTACTTATTTATTGGGAGAATTGCATAAATCATTTTCCCTTACCGTAATTCACGAATTGATAAATCCGTAACTTACTTAAAAATGATGGTACCCTCGTAGTTCACAGGCGCTTCCCAATCGAACTCCAGATTATGTTTCTTCTCTGTGCTAGAATGAGTGACGGCATTCTGGAACAGATTGAACAGCACAAAGTCCATGTAAGTGTAATTAAAGCCAAGGAGTCGTTTCTCAGTACGCAGGTTGTAGCAACTCACGCTACAATTAAATTACTAGCAGTTCTTAAGACCTTCCGCGATTTATAATAATAAGAAGAAAATAAGGAATGCTCTCCGAACGCGTACCTTTATTCCGGGAATACACTCGACAGGTTTGGCGAGATCGGGTATATTGGCGAACTGACCAACATATTCGCCGGTCTGTGCATCCCTCGCGAGAATCATGAAGCCTTCATAGGCCAGACCTTGAGGACTCCCTAATATGAGCCGGACTCTGCCTTGCCCCGCCGCTGGTAGTACTTGGTAAGGCGGATAGGACGTTTGAAGAGAACCACCCGGATGTCGTGGCGTTAGGTCAGCGCACGTTCTTGGTGGCGCACCCGAGCCGAATGCCAATGCTTGACCCACCAAGAGACCAAGGATGTTAAGTAACAGCACCAGACCCCCGATCATCTTATTGCCCATCTTCGGATGCATCTGGTCAACTGATCTCGTGCATACCTGTGTCAACGTCCATCGAGCTTATAACATGAAAGTTGGCAACGGCACACTTTGCATGTTTTATAATATATTATATATGTATATATTTTATTATTAAATATAGTATATATATATATTATATATATAATATATTTTTAAATATTTATATATATTAATGCTTTTACTACACCGAAGACGCAACATAAATATAAATATATATCTCAACCAGGAATTGTCTGGCTACTCGATTAAAATGAGGTGGTGCAGAAAAATGACTTTAAGTTTAAAACAAAATTATATAGGACATATGTCCATATGAACGTTTTTTGTTATTTTTGCGCCCTCTATCTACGCACAAAATCGGTCCGACATGTTATGGTACGGGGTACAGTGTATATATACAGGGTGTTCCAGATTTTAACGGCCAAAGTTTGTCAGTATATTCTATGGGCCTATATAAGAAAAAAATGTTATATAAAAATAGACTGCTTAAAGTGTTATTCAAAAATTACGATTAAAAGAAGAATTTTGTAGGGAATAGTATCGGACAGTAGGCTGACCCGAAGCTACTGCGATGTCTGCGATATAATGTGGAGTAATTGTCCAATGTACTGCGATACATCGGAGAGTAACAAGTTTCGCGCTCAATCCTTTGACGTTAGTAAACATTGATCGCACAAGCAGATTAAATGTAAATATTGTCTAATGTGTCCTACATTGTATCGCAGTAACTTCGGGTCAGCCTACTGTCCGATACTATTCCCTACAAAATTCTGATTTTTGCCACAACTTTTTAATAAAGCTTTAAACGATCTATGTCTATATAACATTTTTTTCTTATACAAATTTATATATATACAGTATGTATATATAGGGTGTTTCAGGTTTTATCGGCCAAACTTTTTCAGTAAATTCTATATATGTATATATGACACTGAACACACGGAAGCATTATGCGATGAGGGAATTATTTCCTTCTTAGCAACGATGCCGTTCTTGTAGAGACGTTCGAGCAATAAATGCAATCTAAGACGTTCATCATGGCGCGGCCTTGGATCAAACTATTCCAGGAATGAAGTTCGCGCACATCGCTGGAAAACTTAACTGTCTGACACATGTATGCTCGCGTATCTTGAAAGTAACGACGTTGTTCCTATTAATGTGCATGTTGCAGACTGCGGTCTTGGAGAAAGCAACGCGGTATTTGTAAATGTCCAAATACCGACATTGCTTCAGTTCCTAGCGTCGCTCAACGTTCACCGCCTGTTTCGTAGAATGAATGCTCTACTGTCGGACAACATTCAGCAAAATCTTATTTAACTAACGGATAGAACGTAAAATCAACCAATAAAATTCTATTCAGCGCTAGTAACTAAATATTCGAACAAATAAAATTATTCTTTCGTTATCCGACGTATGTAATGCGGCAGGTGTCGAAAAATTTGATCACATGGTGGAGAAGAGCATACATTTTCATGGTAAGACGACAGAAGTTGGCCTTTACTCGCGTTGTTATACGAATATGTAACCGACCCGAATAAACTAGTCCAGAAACGATGCCAATCTTGATCCACACGACGACGGACGGTCGTCCTCCCACATTCATCATCTCATTAATCTCGCAGTTCAAGTCTGAAGAATACAGTTTACAGTGCCGTTCTACGTAAAAACAATCTAGCGTCTTATTTTCCGCGACTCAATAACTTTCGCGTCACGCGCACGCCCACCCCACCTCGCCGGCACCCAATGCTGAATTATTAATAGCGCAATGGATTATTAGCCAACCGTCTCCGGGCACTTTCTCCTCCCATCATCTAACGAATGCGGACGATGACGCTTGCAGAAGAAACGCGAAATATGCCAATATTACTTATTTTCATTGCTGCTCGGCCAGCCCATTTTGTGTATTAAAACGATTTAATGAGTTTTACTGTATTCGCTGAAATATTTCGAGGCCTGCCTTTAAACTCTGAGATATGCCGAAAACAAGTATCGTCTGTTCGAATAGGAAAAAAGCAAATTGGCGCCTGAATAATACCAGCGGTGCTGCATGCGCAAGGCATTGTGCGGAGGTGATTGATAAATTCTTACCAGTCGGCTGCAAATAGTGTACTCTAGGAATCATTACGGAATGTTTAGAAACGCGTCAACGCAGGCCCGGCAGATCGTACGAGCTCAATCGGTGAAAGTCAGTTTTCTTTACGCGTGTCTATGCCACATGTGCGATGATAGAAATAGGTGTGCGTGGATGCACGTAACTGATCTTCCGTTCGCGTCGTGCAAAGAATGATTATTAACGGGTCAGTCCAGTCCAGTCTAACGGGTGAAAGAAAAAAATAATCAACTTATTATTCTGCCCTGATCTTCTTCGCTCGCTTTCAGTATATTTAAAAGGGTCCAAAGTGACTCAGAATGACGCCAAGCAGAAGTGCAACATTCGCAATAGCTTCGGAGACGTAACGAAATCAAATAAAAAAACCAACACTATGAAAAATAACATTTTGTCCCACCCCCCCCCCCCCCCCCCCAAAATGAAGATTGGTACGTGTAAAAAAGTATACGTCCCATTACATTTCCGTGCTTACAATTGGCCATATATTAAGTGGAATAAAATGTGCACAGGCACATACGATTCCGTACGCGTTCATTATGAGAAACGGGTAAAGAAGTACGCATCTCTTAGATTTCCGTGCTTGGCTATATATTAAAGGGTTATCCTACTGTGACTAGCCTCAAAAACAGGCTACAATTCGCGAATTAATTCCGTAAAAACTATTAATGCGATATTATTAATTTTGGAAAATGTATTTGTACACAGCTTAGGGAGCATGAATAAAAAATTTACAACAAAATGTTTATATTTGAACAAGATATGTGACTTCGTGTTCAATATGGTGCCCTTCGTGCACGGTTCGACGGTGTACACGATATCTGAGGCTGTAATTGATTAATTGATTTGCAATTTTATACACATGTTCGGACAAATAGTAGCTTCAGTGTGACGAGCGGTTTTTTCGATAACATATTTTGTTTAAGCAATAAACCACTTTAAACTACCCATTTTGTGCGCAAAATAGCGGAAAAAAATCAAAATGTATTTTTTCATATACAAGGAGGAAAAAAAAACAACAGCCCTCGTCACACGATAGTCAATGCAATATAATTCATGAAAATTTATTGTTTTTCCGTTTCAGACCCACCAAATCGCCAAAATCGTGTACACCGTCGAACCGTGGACGAAAAGCACCATTGAACACGAAGTCACATGTGTTATTCAAATATAAACATTTTGTTGTACAAATTTTTATTCATACTTCCTAAGTACAATTACATATTCAAAAATTAATAATATTGCATTAATAGTTTATCGGAATTAATTCGTGAAATTTAGCCTGTTCCGAGGTTGGTCACAGTAGGATAACCCTTTAACACTAGAACTACCGAGCAGCCAAAATGACTGGTATGACAATTTGCTATAATGCAGGCTGATCTTCAAGACATCTTATTTCCGAGAATTTTTCCTGGCTTTTATTAAAATATGTACATCATTGATAAATGAATGTAAAGCAAAGTTTCAGAACAGTAAAATCACTTAAATGTGAGCCTTCATCGTAGCAAAATGTCAAATCAATCATTTTGACTGCTCGGTAGTTCTAGCGTTGTGTTAAGCAGAATGAAATGTGTACACGCGCATACGGTTCCGTAAGCGTTCATTACGAGGAAGGTAAACGTTGTGGGGGACTCGAAATCCTTCGGATTCGAGGTCAGTGGTCCCGTTCGAGTTGATCGGTCACGACCACTGTCCAGCACACTCTGGTGTAAATTAGAAATTCCGAGCGACTCATTAATACCGGATACTCCCCGGGAACATCCGAACTTGAGGCACTTTCGCGACATTTTCTCACGGTAAATCACACTAACGGTAAATCGGTTCGGCTTTTATCATCTCTTAAGTAGATGTCACGGTAAGAGGTGCGGACACTGCACGCACTTGAACCGACGACAATCCGCGGCGCGCTCTGAATAACGTCGATCGGCTTACTTATTCAGTGCGACGTCATTTTAATTGTAAATCGACTGTTTTTTCTCTCTCACGGGACGTTAAACTTTTGCTCCTCCGCGAGCCAGGAAGCGTACAGTGTCGTGAAGTCGTGTGAAGTAGTGCCAGTTACAGCGGAAGGACTTTTTCGTCCACCTTTTACTTCTGTCGAATATTCATAAGTACTGTATTATGCATGTCCGTTTATACGGCACATGCACCTCTCGTACGCGTTCATATGCATACGCCTCGCTACGTTTCTTTGCACAATCGTGTCAAGATATCAAGGGAAGATGCAGGGACGAGAAACGTGCCATTCAGTCGATAGCGGCAATTACAGCCATTGTCGCTAATGGCTTGTCCATTGCTGGGAAAAAAGTGTGACTATTTCGACACGCACGCATGGGAGTAGTGGCGACAATTGCAGGACTACTCGCTGTCACCATTTTGAGACAGTGGTTCTCAACTCGACTGTTCTGTGAATTCTACCCTCTCTGTCATTACTGATATTGACCCTGTACCACAGTACGTGCACTCGAGTCACCAGAAAAGTGAACTGTAGTTCGAACTATGAAGAGTGCCTCCTGTTTGAACGATGTTTCAGGTGCAAAAATGTGGATTCTATCCTGACGTTTTTTTTTTTATTGCTCATCGGATGACTGAGATCGCATGGACGGTCCGATGATAATCATCGCAGTATCCAAGGAATATGATCGCACGGCATGTCATTCCATTGTCCGTAGAAAGGAGTACAAGGTTCCATGCATACCACTGCGGTTAGAACTCAAATTGTGTGTCGCGTGCGTACGCGTTAATGTCGCATATTGCACTCCACGCAATTCGATTCAACGAGAGCTACCAGTGGAACTTTTCGAATTAGGGCTGGCAACTAAACTGTGCCAACTCTTGGTTCTTCATCTGCTGTGTCCCATGTGCTGTATTTAAGATTACTTTGTTTGAGAAATGGGGAGATCTTCATAGTCATATCTTAAGACTTAGCACCGTCTTAAGTCGGTTCTTAAGATGGTCGTAAGTTGAATTTATAGAGTGATCATTGGTCAAAATGGTAGTTAAGATGGTTTTAACACTTAAGACCGGATTATGAATATCGCTCATAATGAATGATTAAGCCGCGAATCTTTATTTCTGATTTAGCAATTGGCACCAGCACAAAATTCAAGGCTACCGACGCGACGTTTATAAGAACGGGTTCAACGTACGGAAATTAAAAGTTTTCGTGCACATACAACATATGTATGCGGCGTTCGCAGTTAATGAATTTAAAGTTCGACCCATCGTAAGCAGGAAAAGAGTCTGCGATGATGCGACGCACGACGCATGTGGAGTTATCAGGATGCAACACAGTAGGATCGCTGGTCAACCTGTGCTAACAAGCGGCGAACGAAGTAGAAGAAACACAGAACGCGTGAGTCACGCCGTTGTGCGTACGTCACTCGCGTAAATACAGACGAAATTTACTGAAGACTACACCACTTTTTCTGCCGTCCGTTAATTAAATTGCTTGGCACAAAAGTGTCGGTCGTTTAATCAAATTCAAGGGAATTCTACAAGAATTAACAAAAAGTAAAAGTTAATTTATAATGACAATTAAAGGATAATAAAGTGTGTATCGAAGATGTGTTATGGCAAATGTCGTTCTAAAAACGACACAAAGTTAAGTCAAATTAGTCAGACCATCTTCGCGAGGGAAGTTTTCGGGCACAGCCGGTCAATGTGGTGGTCCGAGCATAAACCTTGTGTTTGCCGAATGTGTCGTCATGACAACGATGTGCTCGTTTCCTTGAAAATTCCTCGCAACTCATATATTCGCTTGCTATAGTAATTTTTCAGAAACGAACGACAGACTAAATAGACAACAAACGTAGCACGTAGCCACGATAAGAACTGCCCATAATTACCGAGTGTGTATATCAGTACTTTTTACGCTTACTCAGCGTTTATGTCTTCCATGCCATTTGCAAAAGTTTGACGTACCGTTAGAATTTTTTAATTTTCGGAGCACTTCTTCATTGCAACATCAATACTCTCTCATCCCAATGTTTCCCGCCACATCGCTTCATCCTTTTACCAACGATCCAAGACAATCATAATTCCAACAACGTGTAATCGTGAGCTAATCTCATGGACGGAAAATCCTCTTTACAGTAAGCGACGCCAATTGTGACACTAATTTTCATTTAATCGGTTCCCGTTTTCTTAACGTTGAATCAGCGATCTTTTTTTATTGCCCGCAATGAGTTGCTGTTGTGAGTCATTGTCAACAGGATTCCGGTCTTATTCTTTTCTCGGTAATTTCATGATATTCGTTTCTTGTCTCGTTTGTTCCATTACGAACGTTGGGAATGCAACAAATACCGACGTCTTCTATACTCAAAGAAATACCTTCAACCTGGGCAAGCAGCACTTCTCTTCTACAGACAATTCAAAATTCTTTCAACAACCGAGCGTTCTCCGCTTTCTAAATTCTCTTCGTACATAATAAAATGTCTTCCTTATATAACATAATTTCAATATCCTCCTCTTTACATAATATAATCTTCTCGACGCTATATTACAGCTCATCGCTCAACATTAGCCGTTCCGTATTTTCTTTTTTTGTTCACGTTCCGTCCGACCTTTCGCAACGCTCTCGTAATTTCACGCTGACATTATGTCGGCGCAGCGCGTTAAACGATATGCGTAATTTGAATGAGATAATCTCGGCACTTATTTGTACAATTCTATCGCCCACCCCCTCCCCGGCGATCTAATTATCAATTCATTTCCTTCTCGATCTCAGCAGCACGCCAAACAAGTCTGCGTGCGACGCAGAAGACGAGCGCGAAGACGCGTAAACTCTTCATTCGGTGACTAATTAAACAAAGCGCCACGTCAATCAACGCAATCGAGTGAAAATGAGATAACGCGACAATCGACGAATATTTAATGAAAAAGAAACTTTAAAAAAAAGTAACGCCGATTTAAAAACAGCACTAAATACGACAGAATAATTAAAATAAAACTTAAAAAAAATTATGTATACTGTTTTGAAGACGGTATCACTTTGTTTTTCATGTTTTTAATTTTTTAATTTCTGGTGTCATTTGATTCTCTTTCAAACAAACAAAGAATCATCAAAATCGATCGACCCGGTGGAAAGTTATACGTGAAAATCTAGAAATTACGGTCAAGATTTGTGACAAAATTGTTCAAAATATGGGTTGTCGTTGGACTTTTGTACAACTTAAACGGAACCACCCAGGAAACAGCCCCTTTCACATGAACTAACAACCATCAACATCAGTGTACGCATTCGCGAGTTACGTGCGAACAAACAATACATTAAAACAGACAAAAAAACATTTTTCAAATATACACGTTGAATAGAGAACCTCCTCCTTTTCCGAAGTCGGTCAAAAACGACACACAACTCTTCTCCGTTTAGCCCGTGCTTCCCTCTCACACCTCTCTTCGAGATATCTACCGCCTGCGTGCGCAAACTGTGCAATTTGTGCAACTTAAACATAACCACCCAGGAAACAGCCCCCTTCACATCAACACAAAAACCACCCACATCAGCCCACCCGTTCGCGACTTATATTCAAACATACATTAATCCGGAAGAAAAAATGTCTTCAAACATACATCTTGAACAGAGAACCTCCTCCTTTTTCGAAGTCGGTCAAAAACGACACTTACACAGCTCTCCTCCGTGCAGCCCGTGCTTCCCTCTCGCACCTTGCCACGAGATGGCTCGCGCGCGCGCACCAGCGCGAGCCTCTGCGCGAATCGAACGCCGTTCAAAAATGTTAAAAACACGACACTGGGCCGAAGTCACGCGTGATCGAAAAAAAACAGGCGCACGAGTATCGGCCCGACCGTCTGTCCCGTGCTCCTCCGTTTCGCGCTCAAACGCGGATGAACGAGGCGCTAGAACGTGCGGCAGGCCTCGCGCACCATCCCTGGCGTGTTTGGCAGGCGAAGCGGAAGATGCGCCACGAATTCCTTTCGAGTGGTTTTCCCCGCTGGCCTGCCGAGGTGGCGAGTCGCAGGGGAGCGAAGAGATGGTATCGGGCGAAGTCGAGCAGTCGGTGGAATAGGGACCGTTATGCAGGAGGTCCGGACGACGCTGACGACGCTCTACTCGCTGGCCCGACGAAAGCCGTACGCGTAGGAGTCGAGGAACGAGCGAACAGGTGGCACGGGAGCGACGTCGACGGACGAGTGTTTTCTTAGCGCGGATCGGGAAACGTGTTAATTCCCGACGAGCACGGGCTCCGAACAGGACGCCAAGAACCACACCTTAGCAGAGACTGTGCACAAGTCTCGCGGCCCGAGTTGAAAGGCCCTCGTCCGTGAGACCAGATCAGGGCCGTAGACTGGCCGAGGTGGCCTCAAGCGTGGCACGTCGCAGTGCCAGCTACCGGTTTCTTCCTTTTTTTCCCAGAGGGCTTATTGCTTGCCGCCTGTTAACGATAGAACGGTCGGTGGGTTCGATATGGGATGATGGCTGATTTTTGAATCTTTTTCTTTCTTGGAAACTTTTTCTCGACTTTGTCTGACGCTTTATCGATCTGCCGCGAAGATAGTGGCCGAAGCACTCGATGGAAGATGGTAAATGAAGAATTGGGTTCAATTGTGAGCTTGCGGAAAATGGACGTGGATAGAATCAGAGATGTTGAATGCACGTTGAAGAAATAGCTCAGTCGGAATGAAGTATCAATATTAAGGGAAAGAATAATGGTAGTATTAAATGTTTCCTTTTTTACGATGTTATAGGCTTATCCACCAATGATGTGTTTGCTAAATGCATGCGGGAGGGCAAGGAAGCGCACGAGTCGTTTGTTGTTGCCACATAGGCGTTTTGCCTATGAGATTGTGAGAAGAATAAAAATGATTCTTTGATTCCCGTCCTGTAATATGCGGATGTAAGGTCTCACGGCCAACAGCAATGGTGAACGCACGATCAATTAGTATTGTGTTACATTGCTTGACGCGATAATCAATCCTTGTACTACTTTTCTTAAAATATGATGTTTTCGTTAGAAGCATATTCGGAACACCAGGATCAGAATGCGTTAAAATTAAATTTTTCTCTCATGTTCTTCTGTTTGCGGGCGTTGAATTCGTCGAGTTTGAATGATGGTGGAAGAGAATGGGTCGAAAGGAGATAGTGCGTGGATTCGTCCCTGAATTACAGTTTTAGAGTGGGGGCCCACAGTACGAGGTGACTTGACTCCAAACGACAAGAATACATCATTACCGCGCGTGTGTCCTTTACTCCGCGACGTTCATTTACCTCTCATTACCCATATGATATCCCACCTCATCAACCATTCCTTTTCGCTCCAATTAATTCTAACGACGCTCGGCTCTTTCAAATCTTTATCAAGTCGTATTTCCATATTTCTGCGCTTTAGATCGTCCCGATTGTAGCAGCCCACAAGAAACCTTTCGTTGCATATGCCCCACGCATCGTGCGTTCCACGTGGCAATTCCGATCGCATCAACACACGCTTAAAAAGCTTTCACCGAAGCCCGTGCGAACGCTCATCAATGACACATTTTCCCTATATGTATAATGAATGAACCATTCGCAGTGGGAATCTTGAATGAAAAATGGATTCCGTAGCGGGCAATGGTAAAGTACACACATGAATGAAAAAATAAACTAGCGATTGTTCACGAGATTAAATAACTTTATCTTATGGTGTAATAGGAGAAAAATGCGGATTTTGGGATGTACAAGGAATGGAAGGTCATTGAACGTATTACATAGATTACAAAAAAGGACAGCTTAATTCTTATGTATAAGTTGGATTTTATTTCACTGTTATCACACCCTTACTTTGCCTTCTTGCTCTTAATCTTTCTCATATAGAACTCCAGTTCTTTTCCTTCAAGTATGTAACCATCAGAACGACCGCATTGTCCAGGTCGGCTAGCTATGCATGCTGAAATAAAAATGATATGTTAATTAAATATTGATATAATTTTGACTGAAAAAATATACTGTACACTATAAACAATATAATATACAATAAAATGATATTGTTGTTTACAATATATCCTAAAGCATGTACTACTATAAGCAGAGCAAAAGTAGCTTTTATTATTAATATATGTAATGCTACGCACATACTAATACAATACTTACCAAGAACACGTCCAGTTGCGAACTGTTCCTCCAGAGCAGGTTCAACTTTAGCAAATCGTTGTCTTGATTTGTATTTAGCTTCGGTTTTCTTTGAACGTTTTTTATTTAGGACTTCCTCTTCTGCTTCCGTCTAAATGTAAAAAATGATAAATTATACCAACTCTAATTTAAAAGGTTTCTTTTTTAAAAAGAAAGTAGAAAGAGCAGCTTACCAGTTTTGCTCCACGTTTACGTCCTAATGGAAGAACGTAATGGCTTTCATACCATTGTCTGAATGGTGTTGCGTCTATTGTAACAATAGCATTCTTTACAAGAGTCTTTGTTCGCACTAATTCATTGTTTGATGCATTGTAAACAACATCAATAATACGTGTTTTCCTTGTAGTGCATTCAGACCCCCAAGAGAAATTTCCTGTATCCAAGCGAAGTGCCCTGTACTTCTTGTTTCCACCACGGGTACGTACCTAAAAAAAACATTAGATTTCCATTAACGAATATAATAATAAGGAATCAACGGTTCTGGATATGCAATTTTACTTCAGATCGCTGTGAGATGTTATGTCAACATGGCACTCAGAGTAGGTAAGATGATCATCATATCAGAATAGCTTTTTGTAAGATTTTATGGAAGTATCCCATAACCGCCAGATAGTATTATTGATTGGTATTTATATAGACCTACTGTATGGATCCTATGTGGTCCAAGCTTGGTATTTGCAGCAGGGCGTCCTAACTCAAACTTCCTCTTCTTGCGGATAGGCTTCCTCTTCCCACCTGTGGCACGCCTCTTATGCCAATGGTCCCGAGAAATACCTGTAACATAAAATATATATTAGTAATTACATTGCTGACAATGTTATTAGAAATACATGAATATACACATTCCTATAAATTAAAGTGATACAAACACGAACGAGTAGTTACGGAAGCGCTTAAATGTGAAACTGAATTGCAACAATGTAATAAATAAACAACATATATATCAACTAATAATTAAAAGTCTCAACCGCTAGTTTCAACGAACACGTTGGAGGAGCGTGAATGCCATATAATGCGAGCAAAGGCAGATACAAAAATTGATGTCAAAACAGTACGGCATTGCAAAAGGTTAGTAATAAATAAACATTTTACATGTTAACTTTCGTTATATCAAAATAATATTATCATACGGGTGCGACAGAAGGTTCATTCATGATGCGGACGATCTTCTATTAACGATTCACAATTAGAAATCGCAGATGCAACGGGATAAAAACAAACTCTTGTAAAACCGAATCACTCACCCATCGTGCCGGAGTCTAAAAGGAACAGAAACCTACAATGTGCTAGTGAGTTAGTCGGCTATTTCCGGTTGTTTTGAATTCGTCGCGCCCTCTAGGTTACATTTCCACTCGACAAAATTTCTGCCGTCCCGCGCAGCGGTTTGTAAATTGGACAAATATATCTCGTTCAAAACCATAACAAATCTCAATACCAAAAATCAATGAAAACTTAAAGCGTCTACATTGGTCCGTCACTTAACGTGACGGTTTTTATACGCGGAATTTCAGGGTTACTCAATTACGATAAATATAAGCACACAAAGTCGCGTAAACTTGGAAACTTGCCAATGGAAATTAAACGAACGACCAGTGCAGTAATAGAAAGCTTCTATATATATATGTACATTCGTATATTTGGCGAGCAATGCTTACGTACGTTCTTAGGAAATAGATGAGTTTACCAGAGTTTACCGTGAAGAATAATCGAACAATGCTAAAAACTTGATCAATAATTTTACAACGATAAAATGCATAGCGCATAACGCAATATTTTATTTTAACGGATCTAAAGTTTCTACCGGAAGTGGTAGTGGCGTCATCTATACATCACTGGCAGTTGCTACAAAAGAAATAAGAACGAGCCCATTCGTTGAAATTGATATTCCCTATGGGAAAGCCTGATGTATATATATGTATATATATAGGACATTTGTGTGTCTGATATACGGTTTACCTGACTGCGCTATGCTTACATTAGGCGCTACAAACTCCTGTAGTAATGCGGAAGGTGCTGTGTCAGTTGTGAAATGTTTTTTCGAAAAAGGGTTAATGAAATTGAAGTGTTTTAAAGATGCCGTGTATATAGATTTGAAGGATTTGCTGATGGTATCACGACCCCGCGGTCGTACGGAGGTGTGTAGCATTTTGTTGCACTTCGATATAACGACTGCTGTCACATCAAAAGGAGGAAAACTATTGCGTTTTCTGCTGCATAGAACATTTTTCGTTCGCGACCGTTGAGGGCGAATAACGAGACGTTGCCGAACGAATTGTCAGTTTCGGATTCGTCGAAAGGTAGCTGGGAAACTGCGTAACCTCCAAACTGGATCGACTGATTCTCTACCTTTTTTGACATAAACTATCACGAGAGAGATGTACGCCGAAATATTACACGTTCGAGCGAGACGTTGGAAGTGCGTGACAGTTTGAATTGCGCCGAAATCATCGTTTCAGCAGTGAACAGACTTGAGTGGAGAGTTAACATTATTGTTAGTATGGAAGAAGTATACCTTCTCGCAATAAGTTTTCACCTCACTAATCTATTCTGGCTACAGAAGAATTCTTTTTTAAAACATTATCCTACGTTCTATGAACTGCATAATTTTCTTTCTTTCTTTTTTTTTTTTTCGTGAAGCGATACAGCTATGAACACAAGTTTAAGTTCCATGGACGCTGGCGGTGATAAGCATCTGCCTGAAAGCAGTGTTCAAGCGATAGCACAGAACTTAACCACAATACAGAATATACAGAGTATGCAAAATGTACAAAGTGTCGTACAAAGTAACGTGCAGAGCATTCAACCGACACAAACTATTGTTGGATCAGTTGGAACTCCTACTAGTCTTGTCGGAAAATCAATCTCACTAGATATAAATCCAAAGTTATCATTGATGAAGCCTGTCATCCCATCTGGTGCCACATCGAGTGTGGATACAAACAAGATAACAACAACGGTAAAGTATCAGTTTTGTTTATAACACTTGAGAGTTTGGCTTGGCATAAACAGATCACTAACGTGTCTACCACTGATGGTGTTAGCTTTGCTCTGTGGGATCTACTGTAAGGATTATTTCTCCTGGCATGTTGAGTACTGTTGAGAGGCAGAACCAATCGCAACCACAGCAGATTCCTCAACAATCCCAACAAGTAACTAGTATGCCAGCTACGTATCATGTACCCCGTGGGCCAGCTGCCGTTGCTAACATATCTGCCCCACGATCAACAGTTGCCACTCCGATTGTGAGGGCCAATACTGGCCAAACAGTACCTGCAACGAGGCCAGGGTAAGTCGATCTATCAAAGACGTTAAGACAATTAATAAACAGGCAAATCTTTAAAAGAAAAGTTGTGTTGAATATTTAAACATTCACTTTATAGAATTGCCACCACAATTTCCACCCCACAATGGCAACCCAAAACATCGGTTGTATACGCACAACCACAGAGGCATCCAACGCCTCCAGTGAGTCGTGTGTCAACAAGACCTCCCTCAGCTGTGTACAGTGGTCAACAGCCTCGTCTTATCACGCCAACGAGTCAAGGAAGATCTGTTCAGGCCACTATGGTCACCGGCGTTTCCGGTACACCGTCCAGATTAATTGCGCCCGTCTTACAAGCGAATAACAACATCGCCCGACTTCCTGTTGCACAGAACAGACCACCCACGCCTCAAGTGACGAATGTCTCGCAACCCTCTCAGCCTGGTCGTCCGTCGACGCAAACAATCCAGGTAAAATTTATACATTCGACTAACTCCAATTGCGAGTCACTTTCTCCTAACACTTGATTATCGTTTATTACAGCCTAATCAGTGTAGCAGACCGCTGAGTACAACGTGTGCTATGAATCGTATAGCTGTGTCGGCACCTGTCGTAGGAACTGCAAATAGGATCGGTAGTACGGCTTCTGTTACGGTGCAGGCCGACCGTAGGCCGACAACTAGCTATTAACACAGCGTCCGGTCCGTCGAGTGGTACTGTCAGTCGTATCGTGATCCCTCCTCAACAAGTCAGTTTCAAAGGGATAATACTAATGCGGTGCATACATATGATAAGTTGCATACTAAGTCAATAGGATCCTTCTGCGATATCAACTACGAATATAATACTTCAATAGCTGTTTCATGTACTCGCTTACCTTTTACTAGTAGCGCATTTTGCATACACTTTCTACGTCCTATTAATTCCTGATACAAATTAACGGTATACGCAGGTGCAACAGCAGCAAGGAACGCCGCGTGTTGTTCAGACAGTCACTTCTCTATCAAACATCAGCACGGTATCACGGGTGATCACCACAACGGCGAGCACCTCGAATGCAACGAGGATATCGCAGGCAGCTCCAACAACTGTAGCTAGAATAACTGGAATGTCTTTGCACCCGTTACCTTTAACGCCCGTTAGACCTGCGACACCTGCAAAAGCTCCGCAAGGCAGAGTATAGGACAGCCTGTTCAAATAAAGCCGCCTGTTCAGCAATCTGGCCTTCGAGTTTCTGCTACCAGCAGTACAAATAACGCCAACACAAGTCCTGTTCAACCGGTCCAAGGACAATACTTACATCCACCGCATACGACCACTTATTATTCC